>OZ037935.1:69539982-70222482 GCA_964035585.1 Polytrichum formosum | reverse complement strand
TTACAAATCTCTATGCCCAAGATGCTTTGAAAGGTGGTTGCCAACAAATTATGTGTGGTGGTTGCAAACCAAATGGCATGGATGACATCATATGTCTTTGACAATTGGATGATGAGCCTCAATGTACATGTCAAATCTCAAAAGTGGAAGGTGCTTTTAATTATGGATAACCTTGCTACTCATTCATTTAAGCATGTTAGTAGGGGTGAATCATTTGGTTTTTCAACCTTGCAATTGTGCAATATTATTATTGCTTTCTTACACCTAATGTTACAAGTGTGGTACAACCCTTGGATTAGGGAATAAGTGCTACATTCAAAGTTCAGTGTAAGAGAAATCTTTGGGATGTGTTCTCTCTCAGTTTGATTCTTCTACTATTTACCATGACTTGAGGAAGTAGTGCCTAATGTAAGGCAAGCTAGTATGTGATGCTCTCAAGTGTGGAGAGAGATGAATTCCCAAATTATACAAAACAACTGGAGGACTTCCAAGATTTTACTTGCATATTGAAGTGCTCATTTTGCCATGGATGGTGAATGTGAGAAATTGAGAGTGATAGAAGCACCAAATGAATTGGCAAGTTTCATTTCCTCTTTGAATCTCGGAAGTGAAGAATTGCCTATTGAAGAATATGTGCAATTGGCAAAGGAGAAAACCGTTGATGCAAAATACAACATGGTTGAGTTGGTGGATTTGGCATGGGGTAGAAAAGTCCATTTGGGGTTTAGATTTTGAATGAAGATCCAATGGAGGGGAATGATGTGGATGATTGGCCAACACCAATAGTCAAGCTCCCTCAAGCCCGTGAGTATGCCCAATTACTATCAAATTTTGCAATGGAGCATCCTTCAGAGTTTTTAGTTGTAGATGTAATGAGCATGCAATCTTTTATCGATAAATTGAGCAAGATGTCAATTTCCAACATCAACAAACATCATCAAAAGACAATAAATTCTTACTTTCATAGTGTGTGATATGGTGAAGACATCATCATAGGACTATTTTTTTTAACTCCATATTGTGTGACATTGTGAGCATATTTCTTTAATAAAAATGTTCTTTCATACTTATGTATCTTCATTGTGTATACAAATTGACATTTTACATTGAAATAGGTCAATTTCTTGGAAAACCTCAATAGTACGACATTAGAGGCCAAAATGTCATGTTATGCAAAATATGACATTCAGATAATATGACACTTTCTTGCTCGACCAAATGTGTCATATTAAAGGGGGAGAATTGTAATAGAGAGTGCAATTTAGAATTAGCGCAATGCGGGGTTCAAGAGGATGTTGACTTCCAAGAAAAGCAAGGCGCGAAGGCAAGGTGGAGCTTCTTTGAAAAGGCCAAGTGACATAGAATATGCAACAAGCGGTGGGTCCAACTCAAGAAAATTCCAATGAAATGAAATGAATTTGATTTTATAGTTTGGAAAGGCAAAAGACTTATGGGACTAGAAGTTATCTCATGATGGTGACAAAGAGGATGATTCTCTATAGTAATAGAGTGCAGTGGCCTCTATGAGATAGAGGCTAATATCAACTTGATGGTCCCATTGGTAGAGAGACTATGTGAGAGGATGGTGATGATGGGCCAAGGTTAGTGTAAATTGGTGTGAAATGTTGAGAACTCCTTGTGGCTTGGAATTTTTTTAGTTGTAGCATATATAGATCCGGAAATTAACATCAAAGATTTCACATTTGTGTCATGAAATTGGGATAACTATAAAACCTGTAGGATGTAGGTTTTTAGTTGACCCCTAACATGAATGCCACAAATCCCAAGTTGTAATGGTGGAGACCATTGATGCAAATTACCTTTTTGAATTGTTCATATTTATCAACCAAACTCAATCACAGTTCAGTTTTTTTCATAAGGTGGGATTGTCGAGGTCACCACCTACAACCTTCCAGCCTTAGACGGTGTAACCCGCTACTGACCGGTTTACACGGACAGTGCACCTATCCAAATTAGGGGGTTCGCAAACCTCTAACTTACGTAGGTGGTCAGTTGCAGTTAATAAGTAACAAGGTATATCCTCTTTGATGTTAACTTCTAAGGTTAAGGTAGCCTAAGTTTTCAAGTTTATGTTCCCCTGAATCCTAATGTCACGGTTAAGTGTTATAAATCTCTTTATGAAACTTTAGGAGAAAGGGAACTAAGCTCTCAAGCTTATGTTTCCCTCTATCCTAATGTCGAGGTTAAGTGTTGAGAATATAAAGAGTGCTTTTACAAACAAGGTAACAATAAACCGATGTACTTCCATTCCATATCGTAATTCAAAGTTCACAATCTTGAGTGTTTTATCATTCATATTTATTTGACATATCTAGATTGGAATATCTTAATGGTAAGATTGAACTTCTTGATGGGCTTTGATGGGCTTCTCGAATGATGTCTTGACGTTCTCTTAATGTCTTCAAGAGTCTCTTTTGTCTGGTTTCCCTTTGATTATTCTCTAATCATGAAAGCCTTGAACATCTCTAAATTCCTTTAAAGGATCTTCTCTAATTTCCCAAATCTCTTTGAGTTCTCCGGTTTTGGATCTTTCACGAAATCTTCTTAGTCTTCAAATGAGCTTCGGACTTTGTCAACCTCTTAGTGTCTTGGCCTTTTGATATCTTGACATCTTCTTAGCTCAAAAAGTGTCTTAGACCTTGCTTAGAAAAACTCCTTAAAGCTCGGTCTCCAAAGAGGCTTCAAACTCGTGGGACCCTAGTCTTGGGCTCGCGGTCCTTCAGTCCCTTGGGCCCTCAGTCTTCCAAAGTCTTCCAAACGGCCTTCAAGTCTTCAATTACCTCTGGAACCTCCGGTCTCGAAGCCTTTCAGTAAGGTCTTCAAGTCTTCAAGTTCCCGCGGTCTTCTAGGCTCACGGGCCCTCAGTCTTACGGTCTTCGGCTTCCAAATCGGTCTTTACACTCGAAGTCTTTCGACTTCGAGTATCTTCTAAATGCCTCGGAGTTCGGTCTTCGTCTTCACACTTGAAACCTTTCAGTAAGGTCTTCAAGTCTTCAAGTTCCCGCGGTCTTCTAGGCTCACGGGCCCTCAGTCTTACGGTCTTCGGCTTCCAAATCGGTCTTTACACTCGAAGTCTTTCGACTTCGAGTATCTTCTAAATGCCTCGGAGTTCGGTCTTCGTCTTCACACTTGAAACCTTTCAGTAAGGTCTTCAAGTCTTCAAGTTCCCGCGGTCTTCTAGGCTCACGGGCCCTCAGTCTTACGGGTATCTCTAAGGAATCTTAGAGTCTTCAATTTTGTCGCAAGGATCTTCGATTACTCGAGCGAATTCGTGAAACTCCGATTGTCGTTAAATCGCTCCCGATAATGCTCCAATTAGGTCTTCGTTAAAACGCTCCCGATAATACTCCAAATAGGTCTTCGTTAAAACGCTCCCGATAATGCTCCTCTTGACGCTCACGTTGGATTGTTGAAATGAATAATGAGGTCCTATAGGGGTCCATAGTGCCCCTTTATATAGGTTTTGAAATCTTATAATTGGTTGAATTAGCGGTTAGGTGTGGCCCCTAATGCCAAATGTCTAAATAGGCTAATTTTAGTCTGAATCAAGGCTGCAGTCTAAATTTAGGTCTACCGGATCTATTTACAGAACCCACACGTGCTAAATATAGATGTTATTGTGGGGAAGATTGGTTATGTTCTTCTAATTTCCTAGATGTGCCTAGGTGTGTTCGGTTACCATTCATGAGTCATCCATCCACAATTTCATCCTTCATTGTTAGATAGTTAAAGCGGTTAATGTCATCCAAGGGATTTCCATCCCTTGGCATTGTCTTTCATCCACATCCCTTGAGTGCCTACTAAGTGTTCACTAAAGTAACTAGGTGTCACTATCCCTAGTCACTAATGCACTCACTTCCTACTCACTAGGTTCTTCACTAGTTCCTCCTACCTACTAATATGGCGTTCCCTAGGTGCTAGGTTGTGTTCCCGCCGGCCTAAGTACGTTCCCGTTCGTTCCCGCCGATCTAACATCCGTTCCCACGGTCATGACCTCGATTCCCGCCGTTTGAGCTCCCGTTCCCGGCCACGTGGCGCTTTCTGGTTGGTTTACTGGGGCCGGCTCCCCATCAAGTCCGCCACCCGGTCTACGTGGCAGCTCCACGTTGTTTTCCCGTTCTTGTCTTCTCCGCTACCTGCGGTTTCTCCGGGTTATCAGTCCCGAGTATGGACCTGTCTTGCAGATACCCGCTCCCAGTTACCTAGCTTCGGTCCCTGCTGTCATATATCCGGCCTTGAGGGTATTAACCCAATCCTCTCCCCATCCCGGGTCTCTCCCTGCTGGGTCCCTCTCGGCCTCCACGTGGCTGCTCGGCGTCTTCTTCTTCTCCAGCTCGTCGTCTCCCCTCCCCAGCTCGTCGTCTCTCCTCCAGCCCGTTCCCCTTCATTGTTTCGTTCTTCGCTTGCTCAACCTGCTTCTTCTTTACTGCTCATGTTTGCTGTTCTGGTGGGCGCACAGGGTGTACATTTATTCCCCCCTTTCGGAAAGAAGCATGTCCTCATGCTTCGTTGCTTTGGCGAGGTTGGTGTGTTGGATCTGGAATCCGCATTCGAGGAATCGTCCCTTGATTAATGGTGCCGAAAAGGCCTTTGGTAATGGTGATCTGTTGTTCTTCCAAAGTCTGGGTTACGTATTCTTTGATTTGAGGAATGGTTAAGGGAGATGCACGATTTGGATAATGCTCCAGGAGCCACTGATGTCGTCTTGTAGCCTCGAAACAGATTGCCGTCTCCTCCCCTCGCAAAGCCTCGAGCGCTTTTTGGAAGATCGCTTTGTTTTGATGCTGAAGCCTAGTAATATCGAGTTTTTGACTGTGGGTGTAGGGGCGCAACGAGGGTAAGTTATGTCTGATGGGATGTCCCCTGTCTTGGGTGGCCTGGTGTTGCGCTAACACTGCTATGCTTCGTAGTACGAATCTTCGGATAAAGAAGGGTGGAGATCCCGCGATCATTTCAATGCTGCCCAGTGGTAATTTGAGGTCACTCACAGCCCACATGAACGCTAAGGTATCCTTAGCTCTGGAGTTGGCTTGTTCCCATAATGCCATGAATTGGTCTTGGGTTAGTGTGGTACCTCCTTTAAGTATGGGCAAGTTGCTGGTGAGCAAGTTGATTGCTCCATATGCTCGGTAATACTGCATGATCGATCCGAGGGGTTCCGTATGTTTGAATAGCTTCTGATATACCTCGGATTTTGGGTGAATGTAGGATTGAGGTAGCGCCAGCTGCCCTACTGGGATCCCCTGCTAAAGTTGTTGTTGCAGATCTTCCTTCTCTTGTTTGATGACTTGAAGCTCTACTTGCAAGTCGCTAAGCATTTGGTCTGCCGCTCCTTCGGCTAAGGCCTGGCGCTCTGTTCGATCGATTGGTCGCCTTTGGTTGTGGCTGGCTCCGTGATCTCGGTTGTGAATCTGTTCTTCTGCCGCTACAGCGCTCTTGAGTCTTCGGTTTTCAGTGCGTAACTGGGTAAGTTCTGTCGCTTCTTGTTGTTGTTGGGTTCGACGTTTTGCCATTGTTTCTTCGAGTCTTTGAATTCGTGCCTGCAATGTTGCAATGTCTGCCTCCTTGGTTTGAAGTTTCAGGTGAGTTTCCTCTTGATTCCGAAGTTTGGTTGATTCCTCTTGATCTTTGGCGATCTGAATTTCCTTCTTCAACCTTCCGACTTCTTCCTCCTTTTCCGCTAATTGAGTCTGAGTTTCAAAGGAATTTTCAATGTAAAGGTCTATCAATTCTTCCTTGTCTGCTAGCTTTTCTTCCAACCTCCGATCTGAGCGACCAGGGATCCAATTTCAGGTTTGCTGTCCCTTGATTTTGAGCCCTCTTGCAGAATTGTTGTCTGCTGCACCTTGTGAAATTGGTGCCCTATATTTCGGATTACCCTGGGAGGTGCCTTGCTTGTGAGTGTGGTGAGTAAATTCTCCAGCCGCCTGTGGGCCTGTGTGATCTGCTGCACCAGGTTGGGTACGTCATCCGGAACCTGCCAAGGCTCTTCAGTTTCAATCACCACTGATTGTGGCGGTTCCTCAGAGGACTGGGGTGGTGTTGATTTAGCTGGTGTTGGATCAAGGTCGATCACATTGGTTGGTACCGCCCTTACTGTGCTCTGCAAGTTTGGAGGTTTGAGTGGTGGTGCTGACGACCCTGTATGCGGAGCTTTTGTTGGCGGGGCCCTTTTGTCTGTGCACCTCTTTTTATGGGGTTTATAGGTTCTGGTAGAGGGAATCGCATGAAACCCTGCTTCTGCTTCATGTCGGGGGTTCATAACCCCGGCTGCTTTGAGGATCAGCGTGAGATGAGGACCAATGGAGGTCCTCTCCACCTTTACTGAACCTTGTGTATGTTTCTGGTGCAATTTAACAATTTCATCCCGAAATTGTGGTTGAAATTCTTCTGCCCAATCGATAGTGTTGCCATTTAAAGATGCCAAAATCAATTGTGCAAATGATATGGAGAGATGGTTATGACCTGTTGTGTTGAGACAGAACAAGGAGCTCAGGAGTCTGAGGGGCTTCTTTGCACCTGGATATGTGCAGTCAGATATCTGCATTGTTTCTTGTTCGTCTCGTGCTGTTTTGAGTGATGGAAACAACTCTGTCATTTCCCATTTCTTGGTTGACCCCACTTTGCGGTGTGTGATCTCAAAAATGTCCCGCAGCTGTGTCTTCCAGTCTTCTGTTAGTAATGGAAACCTCTTTCCTTGCACTGTGGTCATCATAGTGGCTTCTTCAAGATTGGCCAATGCTTCTCGAACCAAACCTTCGTGCAGTACTCTCCATGTAACTCGGGCTACAAAACCATCCAAATTTATTTGCTTGAGGAATTTCATCTCTTCCAAAGTGAACTCGTGATGCCTGACAACCGCATCCACTACGAAAATGTACCTGTCTGGTTGCCCTTCCTCCTGCTTTCTTTTCATGTTGTGAACAAAACCCAACCCCTCGATGGTGCTCACAGCCTTACACAATATTCCTTGATAAATGTGAAGCCTGCACGATTTTGGGTACCACTGGGATTCACTTTTGCTCCAGCACACCGAGGTGAAGGCTTGCAGACATGTGTGCTGTAGGTCTCCCCAAAACACTTCTCGCTCATTCAACTGTGGCATGCACTCAGCTAAACTCCCCATCCTGGACTATCTGCTAACAACTTGAGGTTCTGTTGTAACTTCCTCACTTCCGCTGTGCAACTGGTAACTGTTGTGCGTGGTTGAGAGAGCTGGTTCCTCCCGCTGCAACTCCCTTGTGCTTCAGCTGAACTTGCGGCAGTTACGGTTCTTGTTTTAGGGTTTGAAGATGGTAGCTGGCGCTGCTCTTGCCAGCTGGGAAGGGGTTTCTGATCCTTGCTGGATTCCTCAGCTCAGGTATTACCCTCAACCCGATTTACCGCTTGAAAGTTCTGCTTTTAACTCTTGCTGACTCCGGGTAATTGTCTTGCGCAGGTACAGTAAGTCCTCTTGTGGGATTCCCCACTTCGGTGGGTTGAATCCCCATTTCTTTGGGGTCCACTTATTGGACCCCTCCCAACAAAAACAAATTGGATTTAACTTTGTTTTATGGTTGGATTTCTGTTGTTTGTTTGTGTGTGTGCTGAATGTTCTTCACTGGTAACTTGTAATTCCAGGTGATTTTCCTTTCTTGTGATAATTTCTGGTTTACATGCGCATGCCTGACTACTGTCCAATCTATATTGCTGTCATGATAACTTTGCGCACCCAGCTTCGTTCAAAAGATTCAATTACCCAAACAGCTTATTCTCCCAAGGCTTCTTCAACATTTTAGCTCCTGTTGAATATTCTGGAATCGACTCTGTTGAATTAAACTCTCCATACGATAGTAGCCTCACAGTATGTGGTCGAGGCTTGATTTTTATCCCTAACACAATATCACTCCCTTTATCCCATAGACTTCAATACCTCACCTAAATCACGACTCTCATTGAACCAGTTTTCACCCAGCCCCGATTTCATCCAATCTTAGTGGGTTAACCCTCTTCAACATTTAAACTCTTGCTAAGTGTTCCATGATGGGTTTCATCTGCCCATAAGTCAAGTAACTCATGAATTACGGTTCCAAAGCTTTGTATATAACTTTAACAAAAACTTAACTTTCTTTATCCACTGAACTTCCAAGTCCCCTTCAGATTACAACCAGATTCCATTTCAACTTAAGATTTCATTCACGTACTTCATCCAGCTCCTATGGTCCGGTTTCTTCAACCAAGGTCCGAGATTCCTTCTTCATTCGTCCAATTTGGTGGTTTCATTTAAGATACTAAACAAAAATCTTCATCCTCCAGTTGAAAATAATTTCTCCCTAGTGGTAATTTCCTACAGATACGTGCCCTCCTCAATAATGTGGTTCATCCGTATGTCATTATTTGTTGGGAATTTCTTCCATTTTTAAAACAACTCCTACTAACCTTTTGGGTGATACTAAGTGACTCTTTAGGTTACATTTTCTCCGTGTTGGCTTAGGTAAATAAATTTCCTATTGACTTCTTTCATCGTTCAGTGGGACAATAGGGCTCTAACTGGTTTACTATGCCAGTGGGTTAGTCCTAGGTGAGCCTTTACCTAGGTTTTATTTTCTCCAAATTTTCATCTGTGAGTTGGCTCCACCCTAGTTGGCTCCAAGCCAAGTAAGGCAAGGTAGGCATGGATTGTATTCCTCATAGGTGTTGTGGTTCCCGAATTCTCTCCCAAACTTGGTAGTAGTCCCCATTGGGATAAGTGTTGTGATTGTATGGTATGTAGGTTGGTTTCTTTTCTTTCCCTTTGGTTATGTCTTATGAAGGTATCTTTCTCTTGTTGTGATTGTATGGTATGTAGGTTGGTTTCTTTTTCACCCTTTTGGTCGTGCCTTATGAGGTTTAAGGTATCTTTGTTTTGTTGTAATTGTATGGTATGTAGGTTGGTTTCTTTTTCTCTCTTTTGGTCATGCCTTTGGAGGTTTAAGGTATTTCTTGGATAAACATTCTCTTGTTTTGAGGGATGTATGTGGTATACTTCTAACATGACCCTATGCATTTCCAAATCTTCAGCGTCTATGGTTTCTTGACTTTGGTAAGAGGTGAAACCAATGTGTGAAATGGTTTCCTAACTTGGTTGAGAAAGTATGGTAATTGGGGATTTGGTGGTAATATTCTTTGAAAGGTTTTGCTCTGCCCTAATCTCTGCTTCCAAAATGTGACATGCTAAAATTTGTAAGGCATAGGCTTGAGTAGTTTCCGGCTCTTGGTATGGTTTTAACTTGTTCATGTTGACTCGTCCCAAGTTGTCTCCTTGTAGGGTGGTAACATCCACTGAACCGTTGTCGTATGCGTGTTTAATCATGTAAGGTCCTGCCCATCGTATTTTGAACTTGCCCGGCCCGGGTATTTTATGGCGCAAGTGCCACAAGATTCGTTGCCCGGGATAAAAACGTGTTTTGGGTGTAGTATTTTGCTCCCCATCTTCGTGGCTTCGAGAGTTTTGACTTTTGTCCATAGCTTGAGTAGGGTCCTCTTTCAAAGTGTCGTGTTCCTTAGCCCCCTTTCGGGGTGACTTGGCTATCCCAAGGTCACAATGTTGACATTGTCTTCTTGCCCGGGGTTTGTCATGTCTTTCCTTTCGTAAGAGCTGCATATGTTTCATGTTTTCTTCGGCTTCATGTCTGGTCAAATCCATAGTTCTGAGTTGCTCCATTCTCTTCTCTAAAATGGGATGAAACTCTTGATTCCGTTTCCGATAAACGTCGGGGTGAAGGTAAGCCATAGGTAACAGGGCTTCTGTCCCGAATACTAATGAGAATGGAGTGTGCTTGGTCGTGACCTTATATGCTGTCCTATAAGCCCAAAGTGCTGCATGTAACTTGGTGTCCCAATCAGTTCGATTGGCGTTTACCATTTTGGTTAAGGCAATCTTAATTACCTTGTTGGTACTCTCCGCTTGGCCGTTGGCTTGTGGGTAGTACGTGGTCGATTTCCGGTGTAAAATCATAAATTCTTGAGTGAGCACTTTGATAGTGTCGTTGATAAAGTGATTTCCTTGGTCGCTCACGAATTCTAATGGGCATCCGAATTTTGTAATTATTTCTTCAAAAAGGAACTTGGCGGTTGACTTAGCTGTGTTATCCTTTAAAGCTCTGGCTTCCACCCATTTGGTGGTGTAGTCCGTAGCTGTGATGATATACCGGTTTTTGGTACCTTTAGCAGGCGGGTTGACCGGGCCAATAAAATCCAAACCCCATTTCTGAAATACCTCCGTGGGCATTGTAGGATGTAAGGGTTGGAGGTTGGTTGAGATCTTTGGGCCAACTCTTTGACAAATGTCACATTGAGTGCAATAAAGATATACATCTTTCTTCATGGTGGGCCACCAATATAAGGCAGTCAAAATCTTGTGAAGAGTAATTTTGGCTGAGAAATGGCCACCAGCTATTCCCTCGTGGGCTTCCGCAATGATAGCCGTCGTCACGGGTCCCGCTACACATGTCCTGCGTATACCATCTGGTCCTTCCTTAATCAACGTTCCATTTTGGTTGAGCATAAAAGGCCGACTGCGTATCGCGATCTGTTGTCGTCGGGTAGTTGATGCTTCTGTGGTCAATCTACCATGAGTTAAATAATCAATGAAAGGTGTTCTCCAATCATGTTCTTCTTTTTCTTTAATGGTGATGGTTTTGCAATCAACCATCCGCTCCGGAGATTTGTTGGGCCAACAAATCCGACATTTCTTACATAGGTTGTCGATGTCTGGAGGAATTGTGGGCCACCAATAAGGTCCTATGGTGACCTGTAAAACCATCTCATCCATTGAGAGGTGTGGGTCTCTTTGATTGTGAATGATTTTCAACCATTCAATCCCCTTTTCTTGGGAGATGCATAGTTTTATCTGTCCATTTCTAAAACTTCGCTTTAATCTTCCTTCTTTTAGGAAGTAATGAGGTAGCTCCTCATGTAATATTCCCAATTCCTCGTGGAAAGCAAAGTTGCTTAATTCCATTGGGTGTTTAAGGTGTTGGATGATTGGTTCCCTCCAATCATGTGTCTTTTCATCTTGAGAGGATATTGTCGTAATTTGACATGTCTCACATTCATTGTCCACATACTCCACGTCTAGAAAAATCGTTGGCCACCAATATGGGCCTTTGTTTATTTGAATGAGTACTTCCTCCTTGGTCATGTGCGGATCTTGATATTCATGTATCCTTCGTATCCACTCATAGGCATTTTCTCTTGTGATGCACATTTTTACTTCTTCATTGGATAATCTATATTTTAAACCATCTTCAGTTAGGAAGTAAGTCTTAGTATCAATGCTGAATAACCCTGTCTCCTCATGTGTTTCAACATGATTAATCTGGTCAATATTTTCCAGATGTTGCGTGATTGAGTGTCTCCAATCCGAAATTTGTGATACTTCTTTTAGACAGAAATCCCGAGTATTCTTTGGTTCTTCACCACAGTTTCCAGGGTCTTTGCAAAGTTTGCAATTTCTCAAGTAGTTTTCTACGTCATGTCCCCATGTTGGCCACCAATATGGCCCGGTGGCTACAGCTTTCCAAGTGTCTATGGGTGCTAAGTGGGGCTGGCTTTCTTCATGAATCCCTGCCAAGTACACTGGTACTTGCGCTTCTGGGATACATACTTGATTCTCTTTTCCCCCCTTACGGATTCTCCGTAAGGTACCATTTGTGAACACGAAATACTTATGGCTTTGTTCGACAGCTCTTTTCTCTTCTGGGGTTAGGTCTTGGTCAAAGATTTTCCTACATGTTAAATATTCCATGTAAGGACGTCTCCAATCCACGGTCTCCTTTTTCATTGCGTCGTCTTGTCTTGGGGTTAACTGGTTTTGTCGGGCTTTTGAGTACTTCGCTTGATTTTTGCAAACTGAACATTTCCAATTGCATAGATCCTTAATGTCAATTCGACTTGTGGGCCACCAATATGGTCCAAACATAACTAGGTGCCACATTATCTCGGTGCTAAGATGCTCCCCGGATTCAGCAACATGTAGTTCTTGCAGGTACTCGTTGATTTCACGTCCCGCAATACATATCTTAATATCTCCATTTGACAAGATTCGTTTCAGTTTTCCTTCTTCAATGAAATACTCGCGGCTTTGCCGAGTTATCTTCTTGTATTGATTCTTCGAGATGCAGGGCCCTTTCAAATACCCGTATGTGAGGTATTCTATTAGTAATTTCCTCCAATCCTTGTTGTCATGGGCTTGTACGATGACGGACCCGCAAATTATGTTATGGAGCGGGCCTCGGAATCGTCTTCGACAGGACGGGCAGTCGTACATAATGTAGATTTGTATGTCGCACAGCCCCATCGTGGGCCACCACCGATTCCCTTGTGAGCATCGGAGCCAAGTTTGTTGGTCGTCTAAGTGTCTCCGCTGGTGTACGTGCATTTTCCCTATCCAATGCTTTATTTGGTAACCAGCGATGCAGATTCTAGCCATTCCATTTTTCTCTAGTTTTCGAAGTTTTCCCTTTTCCAAAGTGAAAATTTCGCTTTCTCGTATGTTTTCCCTCTGCCCTCTTTGGGTCTCCATGTCCATTTTGAATCTTCCATGCGCCAGATATTCGACTAGAGGCGTTCTCCAATCGTTGAAGGTTTCTTTGTATGGTATAATGTCTGTTCCGTTATCAGGTTCTGAAGAGCTTGCTTCTGTTGGCAACTCTTCTCCTCGTTCTTCACACTCGGTGCATAGTGTGATGAGTAGTGAGACGTCTTCCGCTATAGTTGGTCACCAATAAGATCCTTGTAGAACCAATTCTCTGGTGGCGCTTATGGAGAGATGCCGATTTTCTCGTATATGGAGGGTCTTGATGTAACTCCTCACATACCTTCCAGGCATACATTTCTTTGTAATGCCGTTGTGAAACATGCGGTGTAACTCTCCTTCAATGAGTATGAAGAACCGGCTTCGGTACCCTACCAATTTTCTCTCTTCTTTGGGTAGGGAACTTACCCAGGGGGTTCCGTGTGTTAGACATGTCAGGTGTTGGACATATGGTGTTGTCCAATCCGACTCGGCTTTTCTTGTCATGTCTTCTTGCGCTTCCAAAGGTTTTACAGGGAGTGGATCGTCGTCGTCATCGGAATCTTTCGGGGTGTTGTTTCCGGTTTCGTTTCCTTGGTCAGCAACCTTACATACTGGACATTCTTGACAGTATTCCAGTACGTCTCTTCGTCGGGTAGGCCACCAATATGGGGTGCGTAGTATGTAATGCCATGTGGAAGTTAGGTTGTAGTGTATCCCATCTTGTTCATGGGCTTCACTTATGACTTCTTCAATGATATCCCCGGCTATACACTCATGTATCTTGCCGGAGATGCTGACCCGCATGAGCTTTTCGTCATCTAGAACGAATGGCTCACTTAGTTGCCTGATCTTGGTCTGTTCTTGTGGGGTGGCTAGAGTTGACAACAACTTTCCGTGGGTCAAGTATTCAATGAACGGTGCTCGCCAATCTTCAAATGGTTGTATGTGAACCATAAAGAGGCTGGCGTCCGGAAACTGATCTTGAACTCCCGAAGGGTCTTCTCCGCTCTCTATCCTTGATAGATGGTCGGCCATCACATGGCTCTTACCAGGTTTGTAAACTACTTCAAAATCGTACTCTTGAAGTAAAAGCATCCATCTCGCAATGCGCCCGGACACCACTGGTCGATTGACCAAGTATATCAGGGCTTGATGGTCCACGTAGAAAACGAAATGGTTTGCTAGTAGATAATGCCTGAATTTGCCCACTGAGTAGATCATTGCTAGGGCTTCACGCTCCGTCGTACTGTAGTTCTTTTCCGCATTATTTAGGAGTCGACTTGCGTAATGAATTGGAGAATCTCTATCTCCATGAATGTTTTGAGCCAACACTGCTCCAATCGCGATGTTTGACGCATCGCAGTGTACGTGGAACTCCATTGTCCAATTGGGAGTTATCAAAATGGGTGTAGTTGTTAACATTTTCTTCACTTCTTCAAAGGCCTCTTGACAAGATTTTGTCCAAATGTACTTCTCTCCTTTCCTGAGTAGTAAGTACAAGGGCCGAGTGATTTCAGCATACATCCATATGAATTTTCGATGGTATGTAGCTTGGCCTAGGAAACTCCGAATTCCTCGTACGGTGGTTGGTGGAGGTAATCCTTTGATAATTTCCACCTTCTTCGGATCCACCAACAATCCTTCTTTGCATACCACGTGCCCTAAGAGTCTCCCTGAATTAACGCAGAAGAAACACTTCTCTGGGTTCAGGCTTACTCCATTTTCGCGGCACTTAACGAGACATTTTTCCAAATGCTCAATGTGGTCTTCCTTGGTTCCGTAAACTGTAAAGTCATCTAAAAACACCTTCATGAATTTGTCGAGGTAGTCGTCAAATATCTTCATCATGCCCCTTTGGAAGGTGGCTGGTGCACACATTAATCCAAAGGGCATCACCCTGTATGCAAACGCTCCATACTCGGTGATGAAAGATGTCTTCAGCTGGTCCTCTAAGGCGATCATGATTTGGTTGTAGCCACTGTACCCGTCCATTAACGTATACATCTCATGTCCTGCAACCGCTTCCAAGATTGATTCTGTGAAAGGTAAAGGGAAGGGATCTACCTTAGTGACTGCGTTTAATTTCCGGTAGTCGACGCACACGCGTAGTTTTCCATTCTTCTTGGGTACAATCACGATCGGGGATAACCATTCTGTTCTATCCACGGGATATATGAATCCCGCTTCCAAATACTTGTCAATCTCCTCCTTCACCTTGGCTGCGTAATTAGGATTCATCCTATAACGTATTTGTCGTACCGGCTTGGCTTCCGGCTGCAGCTCAATCTTGTGCTCGCACACATGAGGGGGTATGCCCTTCATGTCTTTGTATGTGAAAGCAAACACATCCTTAAACTTTAGGAGTAGCTCTTTCACTTTTGCTTCGTATTCTCCCAAGTCTTTAGCTATTTTGACCAACTTAGGTTCCTCCGGAGTTCCTAAGTTTAGAGACTTGACCAAGTCTTCATCTTCAACTGTCCATCCTGCTATTCTCTTCCCTTTTACCGCTTCTGAGGCAGGGGTATGATCAATCTCTATTTCTCCTTCTTTTACTTTGTAAAACTGGCTTGGATACACCGGTTTCTCTTCCATTGCTTCTTGTTCCTTCTTGGTTGCTTTTCGTTTCCGAGTTTTCTCAGTTTTATTTTCTTGTGTTCTAATCACTTCTGGGTCGACTTCTACTGCATTGCAGCTTGGTCCTCGTAGTTTTTTCAAGCTTTTTAAATCGAAATCTCCCATGGGTAACAATTCTGGAAATGCTTCGTAGACTACCGCTTCTTCTTCATCGGTCAGTCCCATTTCCCAGTCATAATCTTCCCAATGTAAGGGTCTTTTGGCCGGTGATACTGCCGGTGTTCTTTGGGTGCTTACTTCCACTTTATTTTCTCCTTGAGTTAAAGTTAATTTGTTGAGGGGCCAGTCATGCCGTGCTTGTGCCTCCTTCAACCATGGTCTTCCCAATAGTAGGGAGTAGCTATCTTCAGTGCTCACCATGTCTATGACGGTGAGTGTTGTCCGGATCACGATTCCGCCGACATCAAGGCGTACATCCCGGATAATTCCTTTGGGCATGACCTTTCTTTGGTCAGCCATCTTGATGGTAAATGGGGCGGGCTCTATTTTGTTAAGCCCCAGCTTCCTCCTCAGTGTATCTGTGATGATGTTCACTCCTGAACCACCATCAATCAAAACGTTTGGAACTCTTCTATTCTTAACAATTACTGATATCATAGGCATTTCCTCATCGAATGCCTTTGCCGCCACTTGGTATGTAGAGGTCGGTTTCTCAGACGTTCCTTCTTGGCTGGTAAGGGCAGCCATTACCCGTTTCCTACAATAGGGGGCTATCTCAAGTAGTTGCCCTATTGAAATATTTGCTTTTGTATAATTCATCACATTCTCTAAGATCTCATCTACCCTTGCCTGGGTAGTCTTTGGGACGCCTCCTTTCTCGGGGCTCCGTTCCGTGGGCTTTCCTGCCTCTTCTTCATGCGGGTACCAAGGTGCGAACTCCTCTGGCGTGGGTAGAGCTTCGCCCTCTTCTTCCTGTATCTCTTTGATAGTTTTACTCACCTCCCGGTGGACTTCTCTATCAGCTCTCCATTCGTCGCTATTGGCTCCTATTGGCCTTTCCTCATTATCCTTATCTTCATTTAGGTGTGCGTCCGGCTCGCGCACAACACCCCTCTCTTCATCAGAGTTATCATCTCTTTGTTGGTGGTCTTCCTGCTCCTCAGAGCTGCCACTGCTCGAATCATCGTCATCATCACTGTCGTTACTTTCATTATCCTCCTTGCCTTCTGTGTAGCCGAAAAGAATTCAGAGTGCCGAGAGGAAGCAGATAGAAGAGCAGTGCAACAAGAGGAACAGGGAGCCAGAGGAGCCGAGCGGCCGAGGACCGGAGCACCGAGAAGCAGCTGATCACCGAAGGAGCGGAGAGAGAGAGAGAGCCAGGTGGCAGCTGGCGAGGGACCCGGGAGGGAGAAGCCCGGAAGGAGGAAACCCGGGATGGAGAAAGCTGGGTTGATACCCAGAAGGCCGGGTATTTATGACGTGGCTCAAGGGAGCCACGGAGGCGAACGGAGAAGCAATAGACGTCGGCCACGTGGCCCGGGAACGGATTAGGCCCGGGAACGCGTCCTAGTTCTTAGGGAACGACCAGATGCCATCGGGAACGACCTTCAAGCGGCGGGAACGCGTCCTAGTACTTAGGGAACGGATGAAGACATTAGTAAGTTAGGTTAGAGATTAGTGATGATGTAGTCACTTCGTGGATGGGAGGTAAGCACTTAGTGATTATAGGAAGTGACCACTTAGTAGTTAACCAACAATGAGTGGACACGTACTTACTAACGCGTGTGGATGGAAGACAATGCCAAGGGATTTCCATCCCTTGGATGACATTAACCGCTTTAACCATCTAAGCAATGAAAGGATGAGATTTGGGATGGATGGCTCATGAATGGTAACCGAACACACCTAGGCACATCTAGGAAATTAGAAGAACATAACCAATCTTCCCCACAATAACATCTATATTTAGCACGTGCAGCTCTGTAAATAGATACGTCAGACCTAAATTTAGACTGCAGCCTTAATTCAGACTAAAATTATCCCATTGAGACATTTGGCATTAGGGGCCAAATGTTTAACCGCCAATTCAACCAATCACAAGATTTCCAAGCCTATATAAAGGGGCACTACAAGGCCCTATACCACCTCATTAATCATTTCCAACATTCCTACGTGAGCGTCATCGAAGCCGGCCTTGATTTGAAGGTCCGCAAGTTTGCACGAAGCCGGCCTTGATTTGAAGGTCCGCAAGTTTGCACGAAGCCGGCCTTGATTTGAAGGTCCGCAAGTTGCACGAAGCCGGCCTTGATTTGAAGGTCCGCAAGTTTGCACGAAGCCGGCCTTGCTTAAAGGTCCGCAAGTTCGTCTTCTTCGATCTTCAAGTCTAAAGCTCGTGTCCCAGAGGGCCCGCGAGACCACGAAACGCGAGAACGACGATCAAAGATCCCGAGATATTTTGAAGGTACTCGAAGTCGAAAGACTTCGAGTAAAAAGACCAATTGGTATCCGAGGGTCGCGAGACTGGAGGCCTGCGGCTGAGGGACCGCGAGACCGCGAAGTCAAAGACGAAGACTTAGAGATACTTGAAGATATTTGAAGATGGACGGTTTTGAGCAAGAAGACTAAAGTCTGGTAACTGGGAGCCCGCGTTGCTGAGGGCCCGCAGTGCTGAGGGACCACGTGACCATGGGAGAGGAGATTATAGACTGAAGATGTTTCTGAGGATGTGATCGGAGAGATTAGAGACCGCAATTCGTTCGGAAGATTTTGGAGGACTGAGGGCCCACGGGGCTGAAGGACCGCGAGCCCAAGACCGAAGGTCCCGCGAGTTTGAAGCCCTTTGACGACTAAGGTTTAGAGGGACTTTTCCATTGAAGTCTAAGGTACCCTTTTAGAACTAAGGAGATGTCAAGATATCAAAAGTAAAAGTTACTAAGAATTTGACAAGATCCAAAGCTCATTCTGAAGAACTAAGGAGATTGCGTAGAGATTCCAAGATCTAAGCACTCGAGAGAATAGATAGATTAGAGAAGATTCCTTCCAAGGAATTTAGAGATACTTGAAGATGAAGGATTAAAACTCTCATGAGTAAAGAATTCAAAGGGAAACCAGACGAAAAGGGAACCTTAGAAGAATGAAGACATTAAGAGAACTTCAAAGCCACCATTCGAGAATAAGAGAATTTGAAGACCATCAAGTAGTCAAATCTTACATTGAAGTTATTACATTGATGGATTGATAGTATGATTATAAACTTTGGTTAAGGATATTTGAAATTAAAATGGAATTGAAGAATGTTGGTTTTATGTTACATGGATTGCAAAAGCACTCTTTATGTTTATAACACTTAACCTTGACATTAGGATTCAGGGGAACATAAGCTTGAAAGCTTAGGCTCCTTTCTCCTTAGAAATTCATAAAGAGGAAACATCATATCACTTATTAGGGAAATAATGTATCAGACCACCTTCGGAATTTAGAGGTTTGCGAACCACCTAATTTGGATAGGTGCATTGTCCGTGTAAACCGGTCAGCAGCGGGTTACACCGTCTAAGGCTGGAAGGTTGTAGGTGGTGACCTCCACACCTTCCTCGGCTGCAGCCCGTTGGGCCCTTGTCATCACACAAACCGCAGGGGACACCACGTTGGCTCCCACGGCCGGCTTTGTGTTTTTAAATCCATTCAACTCCTGTTGATGTTTAATAAAGTGCGGGCACTCCGGCTTCCGGTGCCCCTTCTGATGACAATAAAAACATTCGTCGGGGTTGCCATCTCGCTGTGGTCCGCCAGTGAACCCAGTTCTCGGCGCTGCCTTGGTGTTGTTATTATCCATCAGGCTTCTGGTATACTCATACCTGTCATGGTTGATAGGTCCTCTGGGGCCTCCTCGGTAGGGGTATCCATCTTCCCTCCGGTAATCTTGAGTTCTGTAGGGGAAATATCCTTCTCTCCTAAAATCATCTCTGTAGTTGTCGTTGGGCTTATAGTAGGGCCGTTCTTCTCTGCGATATTCATTTCCCCGGTAGGGGCCTCCCGCCTCCCGCCGGTAATCGCCTTCCCTAAATGGGGATCTTTCATCTCTTCTAAATTCTGTCCTTGGTTCAAACCGAACCCTTCTTTCATTCATTTCTCGCCTGGGAGTTATTGCTCCGGGCCTTCGATTGGATTGGGGTTGTATTTGGTTTACCCCATATCTTCTATCTCGGGGTCTCCGAGATTCATGCCTTTCATAAACACACTCACTTGTGTTATGGGTTAGGCTGTTGCAATTTGTACATTGCTTCATCTGACACTCCTGCACGTAGTGCCCTTCATTTCGGCATCGCCGACAAATTATGCCCGTTCTGAATTTCCGGCTTCCCAAAGCCAGTCCTTCAATCTCTTCTCTGAGAGTCTTGATGTCATCTTTAGTTGAGTTGGTCTTTTTGCTCTTTGTCTTCTTTTTCTTCTTTCGCCGTTCTTCCTCTGAGTCATCACTTGACTCCTCACTATCACTTTCATCGAGGAATCTTCCTTTCCTCATCTGTCCCAATTCCAACTTCCGTGCCGATGCTTTTGCTTCATCCAAGTCATCGGTCGGCATTAAGTCAATGTGTTTAGCGTATTCCTTTTTCAACCCATTAAGGAACCATGCTTTCTTGAAATGATTACTAGGTTGAGGGTGAATCTTTGATGATTCCACCATAACCCTTTCATAAAATTCTTCGACTGTCTCGTCTTTCTTTTGCTTGAGGGAGCCTAAGCTTTCAATGACTTCTCCCTCCGATTTCTTTGATCTGAATCTCATAAGAAAGGCAGTTCCTAAACTTGGCCAGTCCGGAAAATGGTTTGGGCCAAATTGGGAGTACCATTCTAAGGCTCGCTTCTTCAAGGTAACTGGGAATAGTTGTAATTTGATTGCGTCCGTGTCTTCTTGATTCGCGAGACACACGTTGTTAAATTCTTGCATATACGTATCGGGATCCGTCTTACCCTTGTAGGTTGGTAAGGGAACCTTTGTTCTTCGGGGTTGTGCGGCCATGTTGACTGGGTTGGATGAGTTGCTTCCAACACCAGGTGAGTTGTTGTTGTTGGCAGGTGGTGGGCTGACTCCGGTGTTAATTCCAAGGCTTTGGAATTGCTTAAGTTTCTCTTCAAAATTTCTTCGTAGTTCGTCAAATTCTTCTTGATTGATGGGTCTCTTTACTCCTTGGTCGGTGTTATCTTGTGTGCTCCCTCCGGAGAAACCGGAGTCTTCAAAGCTAAATTGTTCTTCAAAATTTCTTTTCAGTTTCTCCCAACTCCTTGGGTTGAAAAGATTTTCCTCGGCCGTGTTTTCTTGATGGGTGTTGTCCTGCGCTTTATCTACTGGGGTATGTGTACCCGTGTTCTTACCTGTACCTTTTGTTCTCAAAACATAGGTCCCGAGAGGGGTACCTAGTATCAAATCATCGTCGTCCTCGCTTTGAATTAAGTTATCCTCAATTGTGGTGTTATGATCTTCGTATGTTTTGTCGTTACCTCTTCCTTCGCTTTGACTCCTTTGGTGAATGGTTTTAGTGGTGTGGGAACCTACTGCCGGTGGTTCTGAAACATTCCTGCCTTCTTCTTTTTCTGTAGTTCTTTGTCGCGTACGCCTAGCGTACCTTTCTTCTCTTTCTCGCTTTTGTTGATCAGTGCGTCTTACACTGTCTTCCTGGAAATGCATGCGCTCCACATGCTTCTTCTCTGCTTCCCTTTCTCTTGGGGTTGGTGATGTACTTTTTGTACTAGATGTATCCTCATGATCAACCATGTACGCTACTGAGAGTGTTTCGGGATCATGGTCTTGGCCGGCTCTCTCAGCTCTGTCGCCTCAATGCACCCGTACTTCACCTGTTTGCCTATGGATGATTACTTGGACACTTGATTTGAGTTCTTGGTTCTTGTTCTTGTTCCTGTTCCTGTTCCAAATTCAAGTTCCCCACACTACCATGCAAACCACCATACAGAGGTAAGAATATCTTTCTAACATACAAATCGTACAACAAACCTTCTTGCTTGTAGTGGTAACCTCGATGTCGCGTTGCTCCTAATACATAGGCGCTAATTCCTTCTCTTCCATCATTCCATACCTTAGAGAAAATTACTGCTTGCAGCTCCTCTGGTAACTCAGCGATGTCTCTTTCAAATTGTGATCGGTACGTGAATCCTATTTCTCTTTCTTGGTGTAATTGCCAGACCTTGTCTTCATACATCTTCTGCATATCCCACATGAGATCGTGGAATCTCCTGGTTCCTTCCCATTTCTTCAAAGTTGTCCTACTGGTATCATACTTTGGATAATCCCATGGCCACTTACCCAAAGCCAAGATTTCTTGTTGCTTTGAGTTCTCTTCTTCTCCTCCTTCACCTTGCACATAGAATCCTCGGAGATTAAATTGTTCGAGTCTTCGCTGCACCGCTCTTTCTATACGATCTTGCTTTCGTGGTCCAAATGTTTCTGCCCACTTGCGTTTCTCATCTATGTCCTGTTGGAGTCTTCCACAATATAGGTAGTACAAGTTCTCCATTCATATTTCCCTGCCATCCAACTTTTCCAAAAAAATATGTTGTGTTTGTTATTTAAATATCCTAATTTAGTTAGGTACCTTGTCCATGTGGCGTGATATCCCCAGCATGGTCGCCAAAATGTGGAGGTCACCACCTACAACCTTCCAGCCTTAGACGGTGTAACCCGCTACTGACCGGTTTACACGGACAGTGCACCTATCCAAATTAGGGGGTTCGCAAACCTCTAACTTACGTAGGTGGTCAGTTGCAGTTAATAAGTAACAAGGTATATCCTCTTTGATGTTAACTTCTAAGGTTAAGGTAGCCTAAGTTTTCAAGTTTATGTTCCCCTGAATCCTAATGTCACGGTTAAGTGTTATAAATCTCTTTATGAAACTTTAGGAGAAAGGGAACTAAGCTCTCAAGCTTATGTTTCCCTCTATCCTAATGTCGAGGTTAAGTGTTGAGAATATAAAGAGTGCTTTTACAAACAAGGTAACAATAAACCGATGTACTTCCATTCCATATCGTAATTCAAAGTTCACAATCTTGAGTGTTTTATCATTCATATTTATTTGACATATCTAGATTGGAATATCTTAATGGTAAGATTGAACTTCTTGATGGGCTTTGATGGGCTTCTCGAATGATGTCTTGACGTTCTCTTAATGTCTTCAAGAGTCTCTTTTGTCTGGTTTCCCTTTGATTATTCTCTAATCATGAAAGCCTTGAACATCTCTAAATTCCTTTAAAGGATCTTCTCTAATTTCCCAAATCTCTTTGAGTTCTCCGGTTTTGGATCTTTCACGAAATCTTCTTAGTCTTCAAATGAGCTTCGGACTTTGTCAACCTCTTAGTGTCTTGGCCTTTTGATATCTTGACATCTTCTTAGCTCAAAAAGTGTCTTAGACCTTGCTTAGAAAAACTCCTTAAAGCTCGGTCTCCAAAGAGGCTTCAAACTCGTGGGACCCTAGTCTTGGGCTCGCGGTCCTTCAGTCCCTTGGGCCCTCAGTCTTCCAAAGTCTTCCAAACGGCCTTCAAGTCTTCAATTACCTCTGGAACCTCCGGTCTCGAAGCCTTTCAGTAAGGTCTTCAAGTCTTCAAGTTCCCGCGGTCTTCTAGGCTCACGGGCCCTCAGTCTTACGGTCTTCGGCTTCCAAATCGGTCTTTACACTCGAAGTCTTTCGACTTCGAGTATCTTCTAAATGCCTCGGAGTTCGGTCTTCGTCTTCACACTTGAAACCTTTCAGTAAGGTCTTCAAGTCTTCAAGTTCCCGCGGTCTTCTAGGCTCACGGGCCCTCAGTCTTACGGTCTTCGGCTTCCAAATCGGTCTTTACACTCGAAGTCTTTCGACTTCGAGTATCTTCTAAATGCCTCGGAGTTCGGTCTTCGTCTTCACACTTGAAACCTTTCAGTAAGGTCTTCAAGTCTTCAAGTTCCCGCGGTCTTCTAGGCTCACGGGCCCTCAGTCTTACGGGTATCTCTAAGGAATCTTAGAGTCTTCAATTTTGTCGCAAGGATCTTCGATTACTCGAGCGAATTCGTGAAACTCCGATTGTCGTTAAATCGCTCCCGATAATGCTCCAATTAGGTCTTCGTTAAAACGCTCCCGATAATACTCCAAATAGGTCTTCGTTAAAACGCTCCCGATAATGCTCCTCTTGACGCTCACGTTGGATTGTTGAAATGAATAATGAGGTCCTATAGGGGTCCATAGTGCCCCTTTATATAGGTTTTGAAATCTTATAATTGGTTGAATTAGCGGTTAGGTGTGGCCCCTAATGCCAAATGTCTAAATAGGCTAATTTTAGTCTGAATCAAGGCTGCAGTCTAAATTTAGGTCTACCGGATCTATTTACAGAACCCACACGTGCTAAATATAGATGTTATTGTGGGGAAGATTGGTTATGTTCTTCTAATTTCCTAGATGTGCCTAGGTGTGTTCGGTTACCATTCATGAGTCATCCATCCACAATTTCATCCTTCATTGTTAGATAGTTAAAGCGGTTAATGTCATCCAAGGGATTTCCATCCCTTGGCATTGTCTTTCATCCACATCCCTTGAGTGCCTACTAAGTGTTCACTAAAGTAACTAGGTGTCACTATCCCTAGTCACTAATGCACTCACTTCCTACTCACTAGGTTCTTCACTAGTTCCTCCTACCTACTAATATGGCGTTCCCTAGGTGCTAGGTTGTGTTCCCGCCGGCCTAAGTACGTTCCCGTTCGTTCCCGCCGATCTAACATCCGTTCCCACGGTCATGACCTCGATTCCCGCCGTTTGAGCTCCCGTTCCCGGCCACGTGGCGCTTTCTGGTTGGTTTACTGGGGCCGGCTCCCCATCAAGTCCGCCACCCGGTCTACGTGGCAGCTCCACGTTGTTTTCCCGTTCTTGTCTTCTCCGCTACCTGCGGTTTCTCCGGGTTATCAGTCCCGAGTATGGACCTGTCTTGCAGATACCCGCTCCCAGTTACCTAGCTTCGGTCCCTGCTGTCATATATCCGGCCTTGAGGGTATTAACCCAATCCTCTCCCCATCCCGGGTCTCTCCCTGCTGGGTCCCTCTCGGCCTCCACGTGGCTGCTCGGCGTCTTCTTCTTCTCCAGCTCGTCGTCTCCCCTCCCCAGCTCGTCGTCTCTCCTCCAGCCCGTTCCCCTTCATTGTTTCGTTCTTCGCTTGCTCAACCTGCTTCTTCTTTACTGCTCATGTTTGCTGTTCTGGTGGGCGCACAGGGTGTACAGGGATGGAAGATTACATGATTAATGTTAGCCATAAACCCCCACCCTTTTGCGTCTGTGGTCCGAGTGGAAGTCTATGGCTCACATGTATTAGTAACTCTTAGCCTCAGAAACTCCATGCTCATGCTCCAATGAATTTAAACACAAAACACACTCTTTTTATTAAATCCCATGGAGTATTAGTATTGAGAAATACTTATGCACCCTTGAGGATCAGCACACGCAATCACACTAACACCTTCTTCATCTTCTAATCCGCTACCTAATAAGTGTGAAATTCAACTCACTAACCTAGTTCCTAGAAACCTAAGGCAACCCCCCACACATTAGGGGTTCCTTAAGCTTCACTTGACTACAACCCTTATTAATCCCACACCTTACTTAGCTTTTACATCCGGGATTTTTCTCAACCCATGGCCTAAACCCTGCCTGACCCACACTCAGCTCTGGCCTAAGCCTTGGCTGCTTAGCCTTCAAGCCCCTGGCCTAAGTTCCTTGGCTGCCATGCCTTCAAGCCCCTGCTTAAACCCCCTGGCTACTTCTCCACCCTCTGGGCTAAGCCCGAACTCTGGATCCCGGTCGCCAAACCTTCCCTGGCCCCTGCTCCGAACTTCGACTAGCATTCTTGAATCCACCCTCTAGGCTAAGCCCGAACTCTGAATCCCAATCGCTGAGCCTTCCTGGGCCCCTGCTCCGAACTTCGACCAGCATTCTTGAATCCACCCTCTGGGCTAAGCACGAACTCTGAATCCCAGTCGCCGAGCCTTCTTGGGCCCCTGCTCCGAACTTCGACCAGCATTCTTGAATCCACCCTCTGGGCTAAGCCCGAACTCTGCATCCCAGTCGCCGAGCCTTCCTGGGCCCCTGCTCCGAATTTCGACCAGCATTCTTGAATCCACCCTCTGGGCTAAGCCCGAACTCTGCATCCCAGTCGCCGAGCCTTCCTGGGCCCCTGCTCCGAACTTCGACCAGCATTCTTCCATAGAGAAAAAAAAACCGATCCTTGCGTGTCTTACCCAGGGAGCTCTTCCCCTGATCTTGAACCCCAGCCTAATCCGGATGTTTTGAGTACCCTCCCTTCTTAAAGGAACATTCCCTTACCCCAAAACGAACAAAATGACAAGGCCTAAGCCTCACCAAAATCAATCCCACTCTAATGTAAACCCGACCCCAACTCCAATTACCCTTCAACACTAATTAAAACTCCACAATTCACTTGACCTTCAACCCCTAGGTCACACCCACATAACCTTCCATCTAACTCCATTAAAAACTTAAAGGTTCCACGTTTTTTTATAATTTTGAGTAAATGAAGAATCGCCAAAGCAACCAATGTAATGATCCTTTGAGATAAAAACCCATGTGGGCACCATCTTGGGCTCACAATTAACTTCAAGCTCCTCAAAGAGCTCTTGGTTTGTGGTACACTCTAACCTCCCCAATATCATGCATGTGATATTAAGGAGGTTTGTAATGTTAACATGGATGCATGATAATAGAGAATTAGTGTAGCATGTGATATTATGGAATAACACAAAGTCAACATTGCAATAATGAAAATAATGGCAATAATGATGATACTGACAATGATGACAATGTGATGCATGTGAGCATGTGGTTTGAATCCTTTGGTGGATTATTTTAATGTCAAAACATGTGAAAAATGGGAGGAAATGTGACAACAAGGAGGGAGATTTAAACTAAGCACATCCGTTCCCTAGCTTTGGGATATACGAGAGGAAGTGACATTGCGGAGGTTAGGGTGTAGCTACATGCCATGGGGGTGCTGTAAGAACATGTGTCAACTGTAGCGTTAACATCATATGAAAATATCAAGTCAACATCTATCTAGGAGTTTTTTTTTACAACTTTTCAAGTCTTGTGGGTACCACAAAACTTTAACCTCCTCAAGATATACGAAATTCAATTCGATCAAACTCCATACCATTCCTAAATAGTCTATCTAGGGTTCGGTACCAATGGAGAGAGAGAGAGAGATTATTCATTCACCACTATTTAACATGCAATGCCCTCATATCACTCACTACAAACATATGAAACTTGGGCAACACGTCATGTGTCAAGGTGGTGTCATAGTAGCACCCAGTAGTGTTGGGAGTTGGGTGAGCCATGAGCCTGGCTACAAAAGTGTCGAGATTATTAGTAAGTACGGTGAAAAAGTTTACAGTGTCAGGTTGAGGGTAAAGTACTCACAAGAAAAATTAGTATGAAATTAAAGCCTAGAAATAAACTTCCCGAATATTTTGAGGCTAGAAGGCAGCCCTCAGCTGACTAATGTTATGATCAATGAATATTATCATGTGTCACTGAAAATTTTATAAATCTACCACTACTTCAAAAATATTGATTGTATTTTGTTTCCCTCTACAATTGAATTTTTAATTTGTGCCTATATATATATATATGTATATATGTATATACTTCAAAAATATTGCTTACAATGGAAGGAAAAAAATTCTTTGGCTATGGTGCATGAATTGGTACTTGGTGACCCCAAGTGGGTGGGGATTCGTGGCACTCACTAAGGAACATCCATCCAAGATATCGTGGATGAAGTGGCTCCAATAAAAAAAGCCCCCCTATGGGGTTGAGGGCCGATTCATTCGAATGTGACATCACTAGACTAATTCGGGGCCTTTGACTCTATTTCCGGAATCAAATTGCCTAAAAATAGTCATTTAGATGGTTCCTGCATTTTTTTCATCCGCATGGATGATTTTACTTGAGTGCCACGAATCCCCGGCCACCACAAGTGCTCTAATACTTTGATAATCAGTACCTTTCTGAGTTTCTATACCTTAACTTAACTTATATGAGTTAGGGCCTGGCCACAAGTGGCGGTGATAGCCACATGAATAGAACTTATCGGTCAACGACTGCTAACTTACTTCTAAACATTGTTGGGCTCTGGGTGGTGACAGGTCTTCAGACCATCTGGCAACTACAGGTAAGTTAAGCTTAGCCCATTTCAATCAAAATGAGCAATGTGAATATCAAATTTTTTTTGTAGTTGGCATAACATTACTGAGCAATTGTGGGCGCTGGGAATATAACAAACCTTTTATAGGCACTAACAACTTGTAGTTTTTGACTAGGCAAAATGCCTGCCTAGTCAATTGTCGACAGTTGATCTTGTGAGAAATAAGTGACTAGGCAGACTGTCTACAATTGCCATCTAAGAAATAAGTGCCTAGTTTGCCTAGTCAACACCTAGGCAAAGTGCCTATCTAGGCTAGTAGACAACACATCAGACCTTTTATAGGCACTAACAACTTGTAGTTTATGACTAGGCAAAACGCCTGCCTAGTTGACTGTCAATAGTTGATCTTGTGAGAAATAAGTGACTAGGCAGACTGTCTACAATTGCCATCTCAGAAATAAAGTGACTAGGCAGACTGTCTGTAGTTGCTATATGAGAAATAAGTGCCTAGTTTGACTAGGCGGGCATCTATAAAAGGTCTGGAATATAACCATAGGATGTTGGGAGCTTAGTTTGAATCTAAGTCTCCCTGCGTAGGGTTTCGCATCCCATGGTTATAATCCCAAGGTCCACAGAACGAACGGACGCTGCATAGTAATGTTATGGGACCATTGCATGACTATGCTTTGCAGCAATCTCCCGCTTAAGTACGCACCTGTTTAAGTATGCATCCCGGTTAAGTGCGCAATTTTTTTGACAAAAATCAAGGTTCATACTTTATTGTTTGAACATGTCATGCAGAGTCATTTGTTGTGAATGCATGATTTTTTTACACTTGACATTCATTGTCAATTTGTTAACATTTCGTTGAAACGTCTCAAACGATCGTCACAGTTCATCATACATTTGTCCAACTTCCGTTTGAACATCAAAGCAATGCAATTGGTTGTGGATGTCAAGGACGATAGAGCTTCAAAGACTTTGAAGTTGGTAGCACTTTCAGATTCAACAAATGTCTCGATAGGCTGGCTTTCATCATCGATAGGTGGTTCTTCTTCAATTTGCATCGTTTTCATAACTTTCCGGATGGCACCTTCACTAACTTCATACTCCCCCCCCAACGCCCGCTTCCTTGGTGCATTCGGCTTGCTCAACTTTGAAATGATTTCACATCATTGGGCTTCGGTCAAGTGGGTTGCCTCAGGTTTCATCCGTTTCCCGTTGCGATTCATCGAATCAGAGGGTTTAGAAAGCGATATGAGTAAAGTACACACCTTCCAACTAAGTGCACACCAACAGCTCCGGTTCAAAGTGCGTACTTAAGCGGGAGATTACTGTAGTTGGTACTAGGGTCAATGACCCCACAATAAACACTAACCTTTCATAAATTGTGTGTTTGAGGGAGGCAATGTGTAATGGCATGTTGTGGTGATACTTGTAACAATTTTTGGTTAGGAGGGGCATTGTGTAAGGGACATGGGTGTTATTCAGTTTGGTTTTCTTGTTCTCCATCATTTATTGATCATATTGGGAGGAGTGTGTGAGTTACAAGATGACTTAATGAGGGCATTAATCATAAAGAGAGTGGGTAACCCACTTTTGGTTCAAGGTCAAGTGGAATATTATAGCAACCCTCACTAGAGAGAGGGTTGCCCTAACCTCCAAAAGGTTGGGTCCTTGGCCCATTTTAATCACAACAAGCAACAAGTTGAGTGAAATTGATTTTGTTTGTAGCTAGATTGTTGCATGGCTAGGCTTTAGTTGGTGCTAGGGTCGGTGACCCACAACAAATGCCAACTTTTTATGGGATTGTGCATTTGAGGGAGGCGGTGTGAAGTGGCATATTGTAAATGATGTCTACATTGGAGAGCTGTAAAGTTAATTTGACACTGATATCAGTTTTAAAGACCCCGAATTAGTTTACTCTAGGTCATTTAAGATGACTCGGCAACATACCTATACGGGGTCAAGTTTTTATGTTGGATGGATGAGAGGTACACTCGTATACAATAAATTCCCTCTCTCCCTAAGAGTATACATATTTTGCAGTTGCTATGAAACACAACATAACACCGATGAAGATCTTCATGATGATGATGATGATGTAGGAATACAAGGAGGCTAGGAGTTTATAACTCCAGATTTCATCTGTAATTAAAACATGACATGTTAAATCGGTAAGAAGCTCACGGTTGTGACAAGAAAGACAAAGCCTGCCTGTGGCGTGAAACCCCCAAAATCTGTGGTTGGTCCCATGAACGGCTGAGTTTGAAGCCACGACCAAGTCTTAAATACTGTGGAGGTCACCACCTACAACCTTCCAGACTTAGACGGTGTAACCCGCTGCTGACCGGTTTACACGGACAGTGCACCTATCCAAATTAGGTGGTTCGCAAACCTCTAAATTCCGAAGGTGGTCTGATACATTATTTTCCTAATCAGTGATATGATGTTTCCTCTTTATGAATTTCTAAGGAGAAATGAGCCTAAGCTTTCAAGCTTATGTTCCCCTGAATCCTAATGTCAAGGTTGAGTGTTATAAACATAAAGAGTGCTTTTGCAATCCATGTAACAGAAAACCAACATTCTTCAATTCCATTTTAATTTCAAATATCCTCAACCAAAGTTTACAATCATATTATCAATCCATCAATGTAATAACTTCAATGTAAGATTTGACTACTTGATGGTCTTCAAATTCTCTTATTCTCGAATGGTGGCTTGAAGCCTTCTTAATGTCTTCAATCTCTTAGAGTTTCTTTTTGTCTGGTTTCTCTTTGTATTCTCTAATTATGAATTTTAGTTCTCCGGTCTTGAGAGAACCTCTTTCGGTCTTCATTCTTCAAGAGGATCTTCCTCCTTAGTCTCCAATCTTGAAGAGAATCTTCAATCTCCTAAAAATGCCTTAGCCTTGAAAGTAGTCTTCTTAGCTTCGAAAAGTATTCCCTTAGCCTTCAAAATGCCTTCTTAGTCTTCGGTCTTCAAGTTCTTCTTAGTCTTTGGTATCACGGTCCTCCAGTCTCACGGGCTCTCAGTCTCGTGGTCCTTTAGTCTTCAAGTTTCCTCGAAAAGTCTTCAATCACTTTGAAGAAGTCCTCAAGTCTTCTTTCCTTTGGTCGCGCGGTCCCTCAGTCACGCGGGCCTTCAGTTTGGAAGACCGGCTTCGTATGAAATATTAGTCCTTCAATCTTAGTCTCGCGGGCCTTCAATCTGGAAGACCGGCTTCGTATGAAATAACGATCTTCCAATCTTGAACTCGCGGGTCTTCAATCTTCAAGGCTCACCAAAAGGTCTTCAAGTCTTCTCGCCTTCGGTTTCGCGGTCCTCCAGTCTGCGGACCTTCAGTATCGTGGGCCCTCAGCTCCAAATTCGGTCTTCAAACTCGAAGCCGTTCGTCTTCGAGTATCTTCAAATATCGCTAAGTCTTCGGTCTTCGTCTTCACGCCTTGCGGCCTCGTGGTCCCTCAGCCTCGGGCCTTCAGTCTTCGAATATCTCTAAAATTTTAGAGTCTTCAAATTCCTCTAAAAGTTTTAGAGTCTTCAAGGTTGTCGAAAAGATCTTCGATTCCTCGAGTAAAATCGCGAAGCTCCGATTGTCGTCAAATCGCTCCCGATAATGCTCCAAATAGGTCTTCGTTAAAAATGCTCCCGATAATGCTCCTCTTGACGCTCACGTTGGATTGTTGAAATGAATAATGAGGTGAATTAGGGCCTCTTAGTGCCCCTTTATATAGGCTTCGCAATCTTGTGATTGGTTGAATTGGCGGTTGAGCATTTGGCCCCTAATGCCAAATGTCTCAACAGGCTAATTTTAGTCTGAAATATGGCTGTAGTCTAAATTTAGGACTGTCGGATCTATTTACAGAACCCACACGTGCTAAATATAGATGTTATTGTGGGGAAGATTGGTTATGTTCTTCTAATTTCCTAGATGTGCCTAGGTGTGCTCGGTTACCATTCATGAGTCATTCATCCAAGATCTCATCCTTTCATTGCTTAGATGGTTAAAGCGGTTAATGTCATCCAAGGGATAGAAATCCCTTGGCATTGTCTTTCATCCACACACGTTAGTAAGTACGTGTCCACTCATTGTTGGTTAACTACTAAGTGGTCACTTCCTATAGTCACTAAGTGCTTGTCTCTCATCCAAAAAAAGTGACTACATCATCACTAATCTCTAACCTAACTTACTAATACCTACAACCGTCCACTACGGCTTTGTTTCCGTCGGTTCGCACTCGCTCCCATCGGTTTAGGCTTGTTCCCGCCGGCCTAATCATCCGTTCTCGTTGTCTAAGTACGTTCCCGGGGCTTAATCGCGTTCCCGTCTCCAACCACGTGGCCGACGTCCATGGCCTCCCCATTCGCCTTAAATATCCGGCCCGTTGCTTCCTTGTTCTGTCCTTCCAGCTACCCGGGTTATTAGTCCCGGCCTTCACCTGTCATCTCGCTCTTACCATTGCCCGATACCCGGCTGTGACCTGCTGCTCGCCCTCGTAAGCCGCCACCTGGCTGCTCTCTCTTCCCTCGGCCATCGCTCCTTTCTCTTTGGCTTCCGCCCGGGCCCCCAGTTCTCCTGGACTCTCTTTCCCTTGCTTGCTCAGTTCGCGGTCCTCTGTGTGTGCGATGCTCCTCTTCGCTACTGCTCAGTTACCCGAATGCTCGGAGGTGCCTTCTGTGGTGTACAAATACATACTACAAAATCTGCACACACACACACACAAACTACCGTAAATTTTGCTAACCTGGTATGGGGAGTTGTGCTGTATGTCATTGGCAGGGCAGAGCAATGGCAGGACCTTCCCATACTAAGGGCCACTTCACACACGAGCCAAGAGCCGTGACCATGAAATTGTGAGAGTCCAAAAGAAAGTGTCCAAAGGCCGTCCCAACACACCTCCAATATCATGTAGTGTGGTCATGGATCCCCAAGTGTAGTGTGAAGTCATATGTGACCGGGCCCTCAACCAAATGCTATTTCGATGAATTTCTATTCATGCAGGTCCTCACATATGATAAAATAGAATAAATCAACGGTTGTGAGTGTTCGGAGTGCCGTGGTCTCCTAGTTTTGTGTTGGGCCTACCTCCAAGAGGTGGTTTTTAAAAATAGTCCAAGTGACCATGAAACGTGATCCATCGGATGCCATGTAGGAATCCATCTAGACTTTACATCCATCTTGCATGCATTTACTCCAGTGGTCCCTCAAGCATAGTGTGAGCGAACTTGGACCGGCCCCGCCTTTTCCACCAATGAGAGTGCTTGAAGTGTAATGGTCACGGGCTCGCAGTCTCGTGTGTGAAGCAGTGCTAAACCCTAGGGAAATTCCATCGTGGAGGCGTTCAAAAGCTCTCGACATGTGAAATTTACACCTAATTCTGCTCGATAGGGTGCTTGCCCTTGTCGGTAGTCATATTGATTTGCTTAGTAATGTTATGATGTGGCACAAAACTAAGACCAAAGAAATTTAGGGTTTCCTTGGCAAGTTAACGCCGACAGCCTCCCAGTTGGCCCTTGGAGTATTTGCATGGATCACGATGGCAAGTGCATGAACTACTTGTACAATTTGGTGGGGAGTCTCAAGCATTGCTTCATGGGATGTGAGACTCCTCACAAAAACTTCTTGATGAACAAATTACTCGTGAAATGCCATTGCGGAGGGCCACCTTCAACCATCCAGCCTCAGACGGTGTAACCCGCTGCTGAACCGGTTTACATGGAAGTTACTCCCACCAAAATTAGATATTCTTTCTCAATAGTCTTGTGAAGGTGTTTGAAATCTTCTGTGTCTCAATCCCGTAACATATGGGCTTAAAAGTTCTTTATAAGTTCCCTAGGAGTAGTTGCTCCTAGTTCACAAGTTTATGTTCCCCTGAAGGGTCCTTAGCAACTAATATGTAAATGCATATTCAATATCTCTTCATGTTTTCATAATGAGTAAGTGCTTTTTATTTTATTTTTAGAATGTAAGTTGACATTACCTTTATAAGTGTAATGTCAAGGTTAAGTGTTTACAAGGTAAAGGTTTCCATACAATATCTTTCATGGTTTGTAAACAATCTCAATCCTCTTTATCCATTTTAGTTCTCAAACATATTTCTAACTTCGTCTAAGTTCTCAAGCACCTTGCCTAACTCTTTTATGTGGCAAGTACACTCCCTCGCTAACTTAGATCTCTTCGGAAGTCCATTTGTTATATTTCACGGCCATGAACTAATTCCTTAGTTCATCCGCCGCAAGTACCTTTCTTTTGTTTATGCTAAATTCCCCTCTTAAGGTGGGTATAATATCTCTCAAATTCCCTTAGGTATCTTTGCAAAGATATGGCTCAAGTAATCTCTCAATTCCTTACTTATTGTCCCTCAAGTAAATTCTAGATGCGGTAAGGATTGATACGAGGTCTTGGTATGCGGTGATGGTATGTTTTGATTTGCCTAAATGCCGGATCCTCTCCTTCTTATAATTATACTTCCACGTCATGCGGTGATGTCATTCCATACAACTCAAGTTCGAATGATGATTAGGTATGTAGACATGTAATATCCTTTTTCAGCTCAAGTGTTACTACATTCCTCAATCAATTTCAATCATATTTGTATATAAGATATTTCTCTTAATTCGATTTCCTTAGGCAAGGTTGTGTCGACTTTCCTAAGGTCTTTTGAAGTTTCCGCGTACTCCAAGCTTATGTGGCCTCTTCCATATTTTTGATTTATTTTCCTAATTCTTAAAATCCTTGCACGGAACTCTTAGTCTCGGCCGGTGCGTGATAATTCTTGTTCCGCTAGCCGCGAGTAAATGTCTTGCTTTCCGCGAAGGCTCGTAAGTTCCGTAAGCGCCGCGGGTGCTTTAATAATCTTCTAACACTCCGTAATCGCTCCGCAAATCCAATTGGAATTACTAAGGCACCGCGGGTGCCTTTGTGTAATTCCAATGCACCGTGGGTGCCTATGGAATTCCTAATGCGCCTCGGGCGCCTATAAGTTTTCCTAACGCACCTTGGGTGCCTAAATATCCAATCGGAATTACCAAAGCACCTCGGGTGCTTATAGGTATTTCCAATGCACCTTGGGTGCCTTTGGATTTCCTCACGTCTCGGCAAAGCCCGGAGTCCGGACACTCATGTGAAATTTTCGGAATAGAATGAAGTGTATTAGGGCCCTCAAGTGGCCTCCTTATATAGTCTCACAAATCTACCTTTTCCTAGGATTTTTGTAAATGTTAGCTCGGCTAAATTTAGCACTGAATCTAATTAAAAGTCTGAATTTAGAGTTCTAATTCTAAATTACTAACTCTAATGTACTTCCCATGTACATATCTTTTCATATCCCTAGCTAATGAATTGAGCATGTGCTCCTAAAACGGGAATAGGCCCGTGCCTCTTTACTTCTCGGTACAACCCTATTTCCACTAGCCATTCTTGTGCCTCCTTTAGCCGCTCGCGTTCTCCTCGGCCGCTCACGTTCCCAGGGACCGCTCCTTGTTCCCAAGGGCTACTTCACGTTCCCGATGGTCGTTGCCGTTCCCAGAGTCGTTCCCGTGCGTTTACGTTCCCGGGTACTCCTGTTCACACCACCGGCCTTCCACCGGTCCCGTTTCCACTGCCGTCCGTGAGCTCTCGTCTTCCCAGTTGCCCCAGAGCTTCTCTCTCTCGCTTTGGTTGCGGCGATGCCTCTACATTTTACTCCCCCTCCTCAGAGAAAGCATGTCCCCATGCTTTCCTGTTCGTTAGCCTGAGGTTTGCTGTGTTCACGGGGTGGAATGAGTAGGGTGCCGCTGTTGATAGTCCCAAAACGTTTCTTGGATAGAGTTGTTTGCTGCTCCTCGAATGTCTTGGTTGCGAATTGCTTGAGCTGGTTCACTGTGGTTGAAAGGTTGAGGTATTGGTGCTGATTGGCCATCTCTCAATCCATTTTGACCACTTCATAGCACACAATTACGTCCTCTACTGCAAAAACTTTATCCATAAGCCAATCTTAGACGTTCATCCGTGTTTAATAATGCTTCATCCATTCCTTGGAACTCCATTCATCGATACGCCAAAGTATGTTTCCTTTAAAAGTACTTCAGTCTTCATCCATCAACTGCTCCTCTTTGAGAGTTCATCCCTCTCATCATTTATTCAAATTGCCGTCCAATATTGCACGTCTCAAAATCACATTCATCCCTAAGCTCCTTGACTCCATCCCTTGTTGTCCATAACGAGAATCATCCGCCAGTGGCTGCACTTACGATAACTTCAGGTATTTAGCTGAAACAGCTTCATCCATTTGCTATATCCAAAACCAAACTTTATCCATCTTCTGTGAAACTTCATCCATTCTCCGTATTTGATAAAACACCATCCTTGTGTTACATTTAATACGTAGATACGGCGTCCCAAATAATCTACTTAAGAAGAAAGGTTCGCTTCTTTTAGGGCTTGTAACCCTTACTCATTCCAGGGTATCCTAATTCCATTTTTCCTAGCTTCATTTCTCTAAGTACTATTCATTTGAAATGCTCATATATCTAAGTAACATCTCTCTATATGGTAACCTATGGAAATCTCTTTCCTTTTGATAATTGTTAAATGGGTGGCTCCTAATTTTTGGGTCATTCTGCTTTTCTTAGCTTATGACGTTCTCTTCTAATTCCTTGCCTAGTCTGTGATGGGTACTCTAATGCTATCCACTATGGGTAAAACAGGGAAGGCAACTCTTTACTGGTTTACTATTCCAGTGGTCAGTCCTAGGTGAGCCTTTACCTAGGGTGTATTTTTCAAAATTTTCATCTGTGAGTTGGCTCTACCCTAATTGGTTCCAAGCCAAGTAAGGCAGGGTAGGCATGTGTTGTATTCTTGACAAGTGTTGTGGTTCCCGAATTTTCTTCCGAACTTGGTAGTAGTCCCCATTGGGATAAGGGTTGTAGTTGTATGGTATGTAGGTTGGTTTCTTTTTCTTTCTTTTGGTCATACTTTCGGAATTGTAAGGTATCCTTCTTTTGTGGTGATGGTTGAGCAAAATACCCTTCTATTAAGACCTGGTGTACTTCTAGGTCTTCTGCCTCTAAGGTTTCCTGGTCTTGGTAAGGGGTAGATTCAGTGTGTGAGATAGTTTCGCCATTTAGTTTGGGGAATGTGGTACTTTGGGGTTGGGTTTTATCATTCCTTTTATGCAAATGATTTTGCTCTGCTCGAATCTCTGCTTCTAATATGTGGCATGCCAAGATTTGTAAGGCATAGGCTTGAGTTGAGTCCGGCTCTTGATATGGTTTGAGTTTGTTCATGTTGACGCGCCCCAAGCTTTCTCCTTGTAGGGTGGTGACGTCTACTGATCCGTTGTCATAGACTTGCTTAATGAGGTATGGTCCTGCCCATCGTATTTTGAACTTGCCTGGCCCGGGTATTTTATGGCGTAGGTGCCATAAAATTCTTTGTCCGGGGTAAAATCGTATTTTGGGTACGGCCGGTAACTCGGGCTCTTCACTCCTTGGGGAGTGCTTGGATTCCTCCGTGTCTTGCATAATTCCTTCCTCCAAAGCATCATGCTGTTCGGCTTTCTTTTGGGAAGTTTTGCTTGTTCCGTGGTGACACTGCTTACAATGTGTCCTTTTCCGAGGTTGGTCATGCCTTTCTTTGCGCAATAACTGCATGTGCCTCATGTTTTCTTCTGCTTCATGTCGAGTTAAATTAATGATTTGGAGTTGTTCCATCCTTTTCTTAAGAATGGGATGTATATCCTGGCTCCTTTGTTGGTGAACGTCAGGATGTAGGTAGGCCATAGGTAACAGAGCTTCCGTCCCAAACACTAAAGAGAACGGAGTGTGTTTTGTTGTCACCTTATAGGCTGTCCTATATGCCCAAAGTGCTGCATGCAACTTGGTGTCCCAATCTGTTCGATTGGCATTAACCATTTTGGTCAGGGCGATCTTGATTACTTTGTTGGTGCTCTCAGCTTGCCCGTTAGCTTGCGGGTAATATGTTGTTGACTTTCGATGTAAAATCATAAATTCTTGAGTAAGCACTTTGATGGTGTCATTAATAAAATGACTTCCCTGATCGCTCACAAACTCCAATGGGCATCCAAACTTCGTAATTATTTCCTCAAAAAGGAATTTGGATGTCGACTTAGCCGTATTGTCCTTTAGAGCTCTCGCTTCCACCCACTTGGTGGTGTAGTCAGTCGCTGTGATAATGTACCGATTCTTGGTACCTTTAGCTGGCGGGTTGACTGGTCCAATGAAATCCAAACCCCATTTTTGAAATACCTCAGTGGGCATTGTGGGATGTAAGGGTTGGAGGTTGGTTGAAATCTTGGGGCCAACTCTTTGACAAATATCGCATTGGGTGCAATATAAATAAACATCTCTTTTCATGGTGGGCCACCAATACAAGGCGGTCAATACCTTGTGTAGAGTAATGTTGGCTGAGAAATGCCCTCCGGCAATTCCCTCATGAGCCTCAGCAATAATGGCAGTAGTTATTGGCCCGTTCACACATATTCTCCGTAAGCCATCAGGGCTTTCTTTGATCAAGGTCCCATTGTGGGTCAACCAATACGGCCTACTGCGTATTGCTATTTGTTGTCGTTGGGTGGTCGACGCCTCCGTGGTCAATCGGCCATGCCTCAAATAATCAATGAAAGGAGCTCTCCAATCAGGTTCCTCCTTGTCTTTGCTTGTGACCGTTCGGCAGTCGATCACATGTTCCGGGGATTCTCGAGGCTGACAACGCACACAGTTCTTACAGAGACGATCGATGTCTGGCGGTATCGTAGGCCACCAGTAAGGTCCTGAAGCGACCCGCGAGATCATCTCATCCATCGAGAGATGTGGGGATCTCTGTTTATGAATATTTGTTAGCCATTTGATTCCCTCATCTTGGGAGATACACAATTTGATGTCTCCGTTTAACCTTCGGTTCAATAAGTCTTCTTCCAGGAAATAATAAGGTATTTCCTCTTTCATTATCCCCAACTCTTCTTGGAATACCAGTTCGCTTAATTCCATTGGGTGTTTGAGGTGTTGTATGATTGGTTCTCGCCAATCCTGTGTTTCCCCTTTTCTGAACGGGATGGTTCCATACTTCATAGTTTGGGAGCTTAACGTTGTCCCAAGTTGACATATCCGACATTCGTCAACGAAACGTTTCACGTCTGGAGAGATAGTTGGCCACCAATACGGGCCTTCGTGCACTTGAGTGGTTGTTTCCTCCGCAGTCAAGTGTGGTACTTGATATTCATGGACCCGTTTTACCCAATCGACGGCGTCTCCTTTTGTGATACACATTTTCACTTCTCCATCGGGTAATTGATACTTCAAACCATCCTTGGTTTTGAAATACATCTCAGCGTTAGGGTCAAGTAATCTCGTATCCTCCTGAGTGTCAACAAAGTTCCAATCTTCAAAACTCTCCAGTCGTTGTATAACGGAGCGCCTCCAATCCGGCTCGGTTATCGCTTCTGGGGGCGTCGCGTCTTGACTCCCCTCGGTGTGTTTCTCTAGGGTCTCTGCTCCTGTACAACTTTCGCAATGCTTTAGGTAGTTGCACACATCTTGTCCCCACGTTGGCCACCAATATGCCCCGGTGGCTACGGCCTTCCAGGTTTCTATGGCTGCCAAATGGGGTATGCTTTGCCCATGAATCTTAGCTAAGTACGCAGGTACTTGGGTCTCTGGTATACACATTTGGTTACTCTTCCCTCCTCTGCGTATCCGTTGCAAAGTCCCGTTGGTGAACACAAAATGCTTATGGCTTTGCTCCACCGCTCTCCTTACCTCTGGTGACAAGGCTTGGTCAAAGATTTTCCTGCATGTCAGGTACTCCAAATATGGACGTCTCCAATCTAGGCTCTTCTCACCTAGAAGTGTTTGTGTTTCTTTTCTTGCTGCAAGCCCGACCTGGTTGCTGCACACCGGGCATTTCCTGTTGCATAAGTTCTTGATGTCGGACCCGCACGTGGGCCACCAATATGGCCCGAACATGGATAGGTGCCACGTGGTTTCCATGCTAAGATGCTCTCCCGTGTCCGTGACGTGTAATTCTTGTAGGTATTTGTTTACCTCTTGTCCGGCAATACATATCTTGGTTTCACCATTTGATAGTATCCTTTTCAATTTGCCTTCTTCGATGAAGTATTCCCGGCTCTGGCGGGCAATCTTCTTGTGTTGTCCTTTCGAGATGTGGGGCCCCTTAAGGTACCCGTAGGTGAGGTATTCTATCAATAACCTCCTCCAATCCTTGTTGTCTTGTGGTTGTGCGGCAATCGATCCGCAAATTATGTTATGGTATGGGCCTATAAATCGCTCTCGACAGGCTCGACAATCATACTCAATGTAGTATTGTATATCACTTAGCCCCATCGTGGGCCACCACCGGTTCCCGTTCAAACATCGGAGCCAAGTGTATTGATCGTTGATGTGCACATTTCGATAGACATGCATTCGTGCTATATAATGCTTTATTTGATAGTCCGCAATGCATATCTTTGCCCGTCCATTCTTCTCTAACTTCCGGAGTTTCCCTTTCTCCACTGTGAAGAACTCACTCTCTCGTATAAGCTCTTGCTGCCTTCTTTGAGTCTCCATGTCCATTTTGAATTTTCCCCGTGTCTTATATTCAACCAGGGGTGTTCTCCAATCATTGAAGGTTTCTTTGTAGGGTATTATCTCCGTCTCCGGACTAGGTTGCGAAGAGCTTTCTCCTGTTGGTAACTCTTCTCCCTGTCCTCTGCATTCAGTGCATAGCGTGATGAGTAGGGAAACATCCTCCGCTATGGTTGGCCACCAATAAGGGCCTTGTAGTACCAGTTGTCTGGTGGCATCTATCGAGAAGTGCCGGTTTTCATTTACATGGAGGGTCTTGATGTAACTCCTCACATATCTTCCCGGTATACATTTCTTTATGATGCTGTTGTGAAACATGCGATGTAGTTCCCCTTCTTTGAGTATGAAGAATCGGCTGCGGTAAACCAGCAATTTTCTTTCTTCCAGGGGTAGGGAACTCACCCATGGGATCCCGTATGTTTGACAGGTTAGATATTGGACATATGGTGTTGTCCAATCCGGCTCCGCTCTCCCATTTAGGTCCTCTTGTGCTTCCAATGGTCTGATGGGGAGTGGGTCATCGTCGTCTTCGGAGTCATGTGGGGTGGGTTCCCCAATTAAGTCAGCTTGGTCTGACATTTTACATACTGGGCATTCATTACAGTATTCCAGTACGTCTCTTCGCCGTGTAGGCCACCAATAAGGTGCGCGTAATACATATTGCCACGTCGTAGACAGAGTGTAGTGCACTCCGTCTTGTTCATGAGCTTCACCTATAATTTCTTCGATGATGTCCCCGGCTATGCATTCATGTATTTTGCCGGAGATACTAATTCGCACGAGCTTACCTTCGTCCAACATGAACGGTTCACTGAGCTGTCGAATTCTTTTCTGTGCTTCCGGGGTAGTGAGTACGGACAATAGTTTTCCGTGTGTAAGATACTCAATAAAAGGTGCTCGCCAGTCTTGAAAAGGTTGCACACGTACCATGAACAGGCTCGCATCCGGGAACTGATCTTGCACCCCTGAGGGTTCCTCTCCACTTTCGATTCTGGATAAGTGGTCAGCCATGACATGACTTCTACCGGGCTTGTAGACCACTTCAAAATCGTATTCTTGAAGCAAAAGCATCCATCTCGCAATACGCCCGGATACTACTGGTCTATTGACCAAGTATATCAACGCTTGATGGTCTACGTAGAAGACAAAATGGTTGGCCAGTAAATAGTGCCTAAATTTTCCCACTGAATAAACCATTGCCAGAGCTTCGCGCTCCGTTGTGCTGTAGTTCTTCTCAGCACTGTTCAGAAGTCGGCTTGCATAATGAATTGGAGAATCTCTATCTCCATGTATGTTTTGAGCCAAAACGGCTCCAATAGCTATGTTGGACGCATCACAGTGCACGTGGAAGTCCATTGTCCAATTGGGAGTTATGAGAATGGGTGTAGTTGTAAGCATTTTCTTCACTTTTTCAAAGGCCTCCTGACAAGACTTGGTCCAAATGTACTTTTCTCCTTTCTTGAGCAATAAGTACAAGGGCCGAGTGATATCCGCATACATCCATATGAATTTGCGGTGGTAAGTGGCTTGTCCCAAGAAACTCCGGATTCCCCGTACTGTGGTTGGTGGGGGTAGTTCTTTTATGACTCCCACCTTCTTAGGGTCCACCAACAATCCTTCCTTGCATACCACATGTCCAAGGAGCCTCCCGGAATTTACACAGAAATAACATTTCTCCGGGTTCAAGCTTACTCCATTCTCACGGCATTTAATGAGACACTTCTCCAAGTGTTCAATATGGTCTTCCTTGGATTCCACAATGCTTCGATCTGGGAGAATTCAAGAGAACAACCTGTTCTCAGAGGTGGAAGGTGGCTGAGCAGCAAGTGCAGTCCTCCACACACGCGGTGGTACTGCATGATGGAGTGCAGAGGCTCCATGTGCTTCAGGATCTGGTGGCAGAATTCTGTTGCGGAACACTTGGCCGACCTGAAAAGGTCTTCTTGGGCCAGGTCCCTGTTCTCAGCGACAATCGATTTGAGCAAGTCTGCTTTTTCCTCCTGGGTGTGCGCCAATTCCCTTCGGAGGTCATTCAACAACCTGTTCGCTATGCCAGCCGCCAAAGTTTGTTTCTCTTTGTTCATGATGGGAGGGCCCGAGTTGGGTTCGGAGATCGTTCTGCCCCGAGACAGGTGTGACGCCTTCCCTGCCTCTTTGTATTGCTCAGAATCAAGATCGGTCCTGTCCCGCTGGTGGGTAGCACTGGGAGCTTCAAGCCGAAGAATTGTGCCCTTTTGGTTGGCAACTAGGCTATCTGCTCGCTGCAACATGCCCTTCATGTCCTTGATCTGGTTGTTCAGATCGGTAATTTCCCGGTCCTTGGTGCCAATTCGTTGCGTTTCCGCATCTAGTTTGTCTTGGAGTGTTTTCAATTTTCCCAGGGCCTCTCCCTTCTGCGCGGTGAGGGAAAACACTTCCTCCGAAGACAGGTATAACTTCTGTTCCAGTTTGGCCGATTCTTCTTCCAAATGGAAAATAGCTTCAATGTTAAGGTCATTGAGGCTCTCTGAATTGGCCAGTTGAGTAGCCAAATGTTTTAATTGCGCCTCCTGGGCTATCAGGAGTGCTTGTAACTGGGCATCCTCCATGCGCTCCCTCTGTTCACTTAGGGTTGCTTCTCTTTGGATCCTGAAGAACTCGTCATTCATCTGGTTGACGAATCTGGCTGGTGCCTTGCTGGTGAAAGATACTAACAAATTTTCCAGCCGGCGGTGTGCCTGGCAGATTTGATCTATCATAGGAGGCAGAGGCTTCGGAGGTTGGCTGGGCGTGGTGGTTTCCAGAATGACTGTCTTATTCGATGGTAACTCCCCTGTCTCTCCCGCTGCTTGTGACATCACTGAGTAAACTGTTGTAGTGGGTGGGTCTGCTGTGGTTGGCTCTTCCGCTACGCCGAGGTCGGGGGATGTGAGTACTGGGGGTTTGCGCCGCGACCCTGGTGCTTTAACGGCCTGAGCTTTCTTCCGCTTGGGTTGGGGCACCTGCTCTGCGATTGTGAGAGCTTTAGGAGTCCTGTACCCGGCCTCAAATTCTTCGCGGATATCAAGAATGCCCGCTGCCCTGAGGATGATGGTCACATGTGGGCCAATCGAGGTCTTTCCCACCTTGACCCGATTGCTATGGTGTTTGGCGTGTAAGGCGACTAACTCCTCTGTCATCTCTCTGTGGAATTCTTGTGGCCAGTCCACCGCCCTGCCGTTAATTGCTGCCAAAATGTGCTCCGCAAATGAGCTGGCTATGTGGTGCTGATGTGTGGGATTAAGGCACAGCAGGGAGCTCAAAAGGCGAAGTGGTCGTTTTGACCCGGGGTACTGGCAATCCGCAATGCGAACTGTGTCTCGGTTATCTGAATTCGCTTTCAAGGAGGGGAACAGTTCGTCGAGCTGCCATTCCTTGGTAACAGGCTGCTCCTTCTTTGAGGTTAAGTGAAAAACTTGTTGGAATTGCTTGCGCCAGTTCTTGGTGATGATGACCATCTTTTCTCCTTTTACTGTTGCTGATAATGTGGTTGTGTCCAGAGAAGCAATTGCTTCTTTCACCAGTGGTGAGTGCAGTACCCCCCATGATACTGAGGTGACAAAGTCCTCTAGGTGCAGTGCTCTCAAGAATCCCCTCTCCTCTGGGGTGAGCTTGTAACTGAGGTCAGCATTAGTGCTGAAGACATACAATCCTGTGTGTTCCTCTTCCAGCACTCTCTTCATGTCTTCTATAAATTCTGGTTGCTTCTCCCACTCTGATACCGCACTTCTCAGAACTGCTTGGAAATTATGAAACTTGCAAGTTTGAGAGTGCCACTGGTTCTTACCAGGAGTCCAATGTATTTGAGAAAATGCTTGAAGGCATGTAATCTGCACTCCCTTCCAAAATCTGCCCTTCTTGTCCAGCTTGGGTCGATACTCATTTGGACACTCCATGGAAACTGCTCCTTACCGCTGAATTTCTCTAACCACCAACTGATTCCCGTGCAACTCCTCCGAGTTTGTTGAATGCCGCAAGTGTAGGCTGCTTAGTTCAAAGATGTGGGATTGTCTGGGATGTGTCTTCTGCCGCCTAAGAGCTTTTCAGCTGAACACGGTGGTTAGGTTTCTTGAGGGCGGTTGGAGGTGAAGGGTCCGCTGGGCTCCCCGTCCGAGCTGGTGCTGCAGCTGCAGCTGGTGGGGCCCGCAATTCAAATTGCAGGTAATCCCTTTTCTCTTTTTCTTTTGTTTTGAAGTTGAATTTCTTTTACTCCCGCTGACTGTGTGCAAGTGGGCTGTCACAGGTTTTACTGGTTACTTATGTGGGATTCCCCACTTCGGTGGGTTGAATCCCCAAATTTTCTTGGGGTCCACTTGTTGGACCCCTCCAATAAAATTAAATTGGAGTCATCTTCTGTAACCGCTTTCTGTAATTTATATAAAGTTGATAAGGTTTCTGGCATTTCAGTTTAAACTTTGTCGAACTTGAAAGCTGCTTTGGGGATGAGCTTATGTGGCTTAGATGAATACTTTGTGGTAGTAATGTATTCTGAAGTTCCTTGTCGCAGTAGGTGGCTTGAAGGTTTGACCATCCCTTGGTTATTTGTAAAACTCCATTCGCACTTATAGCAACATGGGATTTACGGTGGTCTAGAGTAAAGCCTTCTGATGCCGCTACATGATTTCCCTTTTCATCCTTGGCTGGACTCCGTCCAGCTGGGGACTTAAGACTTTGTCCTTGACGTTGTATTATTTTAAAATTTCATCTCCTGACGATACTTGAAACTGTATCCAAATGTTGCCTCCTCCAGAGATTCCCATTCATCAGTGCCCTGGAAGCTTCATCCAATGTACTTCATTCGGCCGTTGTACGTAGTCAAAAACTCCATTCAGGCCGTGAAATCCCACAACTCGTGTCCGATTTATCCGATAGTAAAATTTGATGATACTTCGTTTGGATGTGGTTTGGTAAGATGGTAACTTCTTCATTCTTGGTTGTTGCGTGTTGCTGCACTCCATAAAACTTCATCCAACTGTGTCTTATTTCAAGTAAAAAAAAAACTCCGTCCGGTCTCTGCCTACGTTCCAATTTAGTTGACCAGAGTATACGACCACTTTGTGGCCAGCTGCACTTGTACCACTATTTCCATCAATTAATTCATTCAATACCCATAACTCTTCACTACCTGTGAAAACTTTGTGCTTCATCCCTCCATGCATCTTCAAAATCTTCATCCAATCACTATGTCTGTTAGTGCTCCCTCCAAACGCTACATTTGTGAAGTTACTGTGTTATCCCAGCTCATTCGTTTGCATATAAGGGTTCGCTCCCTTTCTAAGGCTACTACCCTTCACTCATCCTAATGTCCTTTCTATGATGTGTCCATCCTAAGTGGCATTGTTATAAGGTCATCCTTACAATTCTCTCTTGTGTTCCATAACGTTAAATAAAGTGGGTGGCTGGTAATCCTTTGGTTCAATTATTTTTCTCGTAATTCATGACTTTCTATCTATGTCTGAAATTCGTGGTCTACTCCCACTGGTTTTAGCCCAGTGGTACGTCCTAGGTTTCTCTCACCTAGGCCTCTCATCTAGATCTTTTACTTAGTGGGTTGCTCCACCCTGGTTGGTTCTAAGCCAAGTAAGGTAGGGTAGGTATGGATTGTGTTCTTTATGGATGTTGTGGTTCCTAAATTTTCTCTCAAGCTTGGTAGTAGTTTCCATTGGGATAAAGGTTGTAATTGTATGGTATGTAGGTTGGTTTCTTTTTCTTCCCCTCGATCATGCTTTATGGGGTTTAAGGTATCTGGTTGTAGCCGTATGGTATGTAGGTTGGTTTCTTTATTATATCTGGGTTGGGGGTTGTTGTCCTGTAGTGGGGTAGGTTGTGCCCAATATACTTCCAGCATAACTCTATGGATTTCTAAGTCCTCCGCGTCTAAGGTCGCTTGATCTAGGGGTGTGGTAGATCCGGTGTGTGGGGGGACCATGTTCTTAGATGGGGTAGTTGGGGATTGGTTTATGCCACTCCTTTTTGGTAATTGGTTTTGTTTCTCCCTAAGCTCAGTTTCCAAAAGATGACATGCTAAAATTTGTAAAGCATAAGCTTGAGTGGATTTCGGCTCCTGATAAGGCTTGAGCTTGTTCATGTTGACTCGGCCCAAGTCCTCTCCCTGCAGGGTGGTGACATCAACTGATCCGTTGTCATAAACATGTTTAATAAGGTAAGGTCCTGCCCAACGTATTTTAAATTTGCCCGGTCCGGGTATTTTATGTCGTAGGTGCCATAAAATTCTTTGTCCGGGGTAAAATCGTATTTTGGGTACGGCCGGTAACTCGGGCTCTTCACTCCTTGGGGAGTGCTTGGATTCCTCCGTGTCTTGCATAATTCCTTCCTCCAAAGCATCATGCCGTTTGGCTTTCTTTTGGGAAGTTTTGCTTGTTCCATGGTGACACTGCTTACAATGTGTCCTTTTCCGAGGTTGGTCATGCCTTTCTTTGCGCAATAACTGCATGTGCCTCATGTTTTCTTCTGCTTCATGTCGAGTTAAATCAATGATTTGGAGTTGTTCCATCCTTTTCTTAAGAATGGGATGTATATCCTGGCTCCTTTGTTGGTGAACGTCAGGATGTAGGTAGGCCATAGGTAACAGAGCTTCCGTCCCAAACACTAAAGAGAACGGAGTGTGTTTTGTTGTCACCTTATAGGCTGTCCTATATGCCCAAAGTGCTGCATGCAACTTGGTGTCCCAATCTGTTCGATTGGCATTAACCATTTTGGTCAGGGCGATCTTGATTACTTTGTTGGTGCTCTCAGCTTGCCCGTTAGCTTGCGGGTAATATGTTGTTGACTTTCGATGTAAAATCATAAATTCTTGAGTAAGCACTTTGATGGTGTCATTAATAAAATGACCTCCTTGATCGCTCACAAACTCTAATGGGCATCCAAACTTCGTAATTATTTCCTCAAAAAGGAATTTGGATGTCGACTTAGCCGTATTGTCCTTTAGAGCTCTCGCTTCCACCCACTTGGTGGTGTAGTCAGTCGCTGTGATAATGTACCGATTCTTGGTACCTTTAGCTGGCGGGTTGACTGGTCCAATGAAATCCAAACCCCATTTCTGAAACACCTCAGTAGGCATTGTGGGATGTAAGGGTTGGAGGTTGGTTGAAATCTTGGGGCCAACTCTTTGACAAATATCGCATTGGGTGCAATATAAATAAACATCTCTTTTCATGGTGGGCCACCAATACAAGGCGGTCAATACCTTGTGTAGAGTAATGTTGGCTGAGAAATGCCCTCCGGCAATTCCCTCATGAGCCTCAGCAATAATGGCAGTAGTTATTGGCCCATTCACACATATTCTCCGTAAGCCATCAGGGCCCTCTTTGATCAAGGTCCCATTGTGGGTCAACCAATACGGCCTACTGCGTATTGCTATTTGTTGTCGTTGGGTGGTTGACGCCTCCGTGGTCAATCGACCATGCCTCAAATAATCAATGAAGGGAGTTCTCCAATCAGGTTCCTCCTTGTCTTTGCTTGTGACCGTTCGGCAGTCGATCACATGTTTTGGGGATTCTTGAGGCTGACAACGCACACAGTTCTTACAGAGATGATCGATGTCTGGCGGTATCGTAGGCCACCAGTAAGGTCCTGAAGCGACCCGCGAGATCATCTCATCCATCGAGAGATGTGGGGATCTCTGTTTATGAATATTTGTTAGCCATTTGATTCCCTCATCTTGGGAGATACACAATTTGATGTCTCCGTTTAACCTTCGGTTCAATAAGTCTTCTTCCAGGAAATAATAAGGTATTTCCTCTTTCATTATCCCCAACTCTTCTTGGAATACCAGTTCGCTTAATTCCATTGGGTGTTTGAGGTGTTGTATGATTGGTTCTCGCCAATCCTGTGTTTCCCCTTTTCTGAACGGGATGGTTCCATACTTCATAGTTTGGGAGCTTAACGTTGTCCCAAGTTGACATATCCGACATTCGTCAACGAAACGTTTCACGTCTGGAGAGATAGTTGGCCACCAATACGGGCCTTCGTGCACTTGAGTGGTTGTTTCCTCCGCAGTCAAGTGTGGTACTTGATATTCATGGACCCGTTTTACCCAATCGACGGCGTCTCCTTTTGTGATACACATTTTCACTTCTCCATCGGGTAATTGATACTTCAAACCATCCTTGGTTTTGAAATACATCTCAGCGTTAGGGTCAAGTAATCTCGTATCCTCCTGAGTGTCAACAAAGTTCCAATCTTCAAAACTCTCCAGTCGTTGTATAACGGAGCGCCTCCAATCCGGCTCGGTTATCGCTTCTGGGGGCGTCGCGTCTTGACTCCCCTCGGTGTGTTTCTCTAGGGTCTCTGCTCCTGTACAACTTTCGCAATGCTTTAGGTAGTTGCACACATCTTGTCCCCACGTTGGCCACCAATATGCCCCGGTGGCTACGGCCTTCCAGGTTTCTATGGCTGCCAAATGGGGTATGCTTTGCCCATGAATCTTAGCTAAGTACGCAGGTACTTGGGTTTCTGGTATACACATTTGGTTACTCTTCCCTCCTCTGCGTATCCGTTGCAAAGTCCCGTTGGTGAACACAAAATGCTTATGGCTTTGCTCCACCGCTCTCCTTACCTCTGGTGACAAGGCTTGGTCAAAGATTTTCCTGCATGTCAGGTACTCCAAATATGGACGTCTCCAATCTAGGCTCTTCTCACCTAGTAGTGTTTGTGTTTCTTTTCTTGCTGCAAGCCCGACCTGGTTGCTGCACACCGGGCATTTCCCGTTGCATAAGTTCTTGATGTCGGACCCGCACGTGGGCCACCAATATGGCCCGAACATGAATAGGTGCCACGTGGTTTCCATGCTAAGATGCTCTCCCGTGTCCGTGACGTGTAATTCTTGTAGGTATTTGTTTACCTCTTGTCCGGCAATACATATCTTGGTTTCACCATTTGATAGTATCCTTTTCAATTTGCCTTCTTCGATGAAGTATTCCCGGCTCTGGCGGGCAATCTTCTTGTGTTGTCCTTTCGAGATGTGGGGCCCCTTAAGGTACCCGTAGGTGAGGTATTCTATCAATAACCTCCTCCAATCCTTGTTGTCTTGTGGTTGTGCGGCAATCGATCCGCAAATTATGTTATGGTATGGGCCTATAAATCGCTCTCGACAGGCTCGACAATCATACTCAATGTAGTATTGTATATCACTTAGCCCCATCGTGGGCCACCACCGGTTCCCGTTCAAACATCGGAGCCAAGTGTATTGATCGTTGATGTGCACATTTCGATAGACATGCATTCGTGCTATATAATGCTTTATTTGATAGTCCGCAATGCATATCTTTGCCCGTCCATTCTTCTCTAACTTCCGGAGTTTCCCTTTCTCCACTGTGAAGAACTCACTCTCTCGTATAAGCTCTTGCTGCCTTCTTTGAGTCTCCATGTCCATTTTGAATTTTCCCCGTGTCTTATATTCAACCAGGGGTGTTCTCCAATCATTGAAGGTTTCTTTGTAGGGTATTATCTCCGTCTCCGGACTAGGTTGCGAAGAGCTTTCTCCTGTTGGTAACTCTTCTCCCTGTCCTCTGCATTCAGTGCATAGCGTGATGAGTAGGGAAACATCCTCCGCTATGGTTGGCCACCAATAAGGGCCTTGTAGTACCAGTTGTCTGGTGGCATCTATCGAGAAGTGCCGGTTTTCATTTACATGGAGGGTCTTGATGTAACTCCTCACATATCTTCCCGGTATACATTTCTTTATGATGCTGTTGTGAAACATGCGATGTAGTTCCCCTTCTTTGAGTATGAAGAATCGGCTGCGGTAAACCAGCAATTTTCTTTCTTCCAGGGGTAGGGAACTCACCCATGGGATCCCGTATGTTTGACAGGTTAGATATTGGACATATGGTGTTGTCCAATCCGGCTCCGCTCTCCCATTTAGGTCCTCTTGTGCTTCCAATGGTCTGATGGGGAGTGGGTCATCGTCGTCTTCGGAGTCATGTGGGGTGGGTTCCCCAATTAAGTCAGCTTGGTCTGACATTTTACATACTGGGCATTCATTACAGTATTCCAGTACGTCTCTTCGCCGTGTAGGCCACCAATAAGGTGCGCGTAATACATATTGCCACGTCGTAGACAGAGTGTAGTGCACTCCGTCTTGTTCATGAGCTTCACCTATAATTTCTTCGATGATGTCCCCGGCTATGCATTCATGTATTTTGCCGGAGATACTAATTCGCACGAGCTTACCTTCGTCCAACATGAACGGTTCACTGAGCTGTCGAATTCTTTTCTGTGCTTCCGGGGTAGTGAGTACGGACAATAGTTTTCCGTGTGTAAGATACTCAATAAAAGGTGCTCGCCAGTCTTGAAAAGGTTGCACACGTACCATGAACAGGCTCGCATCCGGGAACTGATCTTGCACCCCTGAGGGTTCCTCTCCACTTTCGATTCTGGATAAGTGGTCAGCCATGACATGACTTCTACCGGGCTTGTAGACCACTTCAAAATCGTATTCTTGAAGCAAAAGCATCCATCTCGCAATACGCCCGGATACTACTGGTCTATTGACCAAGTATATCAACGCTTGATGGTCTACGTAGAAGACAAAATGGTTGGCCAGTAAATAGTGCCTAAATTTTCCCACTGAATAAACCATTGCCAGAGCTTCGCGCTCCGTTGTGCTGTAGTTCTTCTCAGCACTGTTCAGAAGTCGGCTTGCATAATGAATTGGAGAATCTCTATCTCCATGTATGTTTTGAGCCAAAACGGCTCCAATAGCTATGTTGGACGCATCACAGTGCACGTGGAAGTCCATTGTCCAATTGGGAGTTATGAGAATGGGTGTAGTTGTAAGCATTTTCTTCACTTTTTCAAAGGCCTCCTGACAAGACTTGGTCCAAATGTACTTTTCTCCTTTCTTGAGCAATAAGTACAAGGGCCGAGTGATATCCGCATACATCCATATGAATTTGCGGTGGTAAGTGGCTTGTCCCAAGAAACTCCGGATTCCCCGTACTGTGGTTGGTGGGGGTAGTTCTTTTATGACTCCCACCTTCTTAGGGTCCACCAACAATCCTTCCTTGCATACCACATGTCCAAGGAGCCTCCCGGAATTTACACAGAAATAACATTTCTCCGGGTTCAAGCTTACTCCATTCTCACGGCATTTAATGAGACACTTCTCCAAGTGTTCAATATGGTCTTCCTTGGTGCCATATACGGTAAAGTCATCCAGAAAGACCTTCATAAATTTGTCGAGGTAATCGGCAAAGATCTTCATCATACCCCTTTGGAAGGTAGCTGGTGCACACATCAATCCAAAGGGCATCACTCGATATGCGAATGCTCCATATTCGGTGATGAAAGAGGTTTTCAGCTGGTCTTCCAGCGCGATCATAATTTGGTTGTAGCCGCTGTACCCGTCCATCAACGTGTACATTTCGTGTCCTGCAACCGCTTCCAAAATCGATTCTGTGAAAGGTAGAGGAAAAGGATCTACCTTGGTGACTGCGTTGAGTTTGCGGTAGTCGACGCACACTCGTAGTTTCCCATTCTTCTTGGGCACAATCACAATTGGTGATAACCATTCCGTTTTGTCAACGGGGTATATGAATCCTGCCTCCAAGTATTTGTCAATTTCTTCCTTGACTTTGGCGGCATAATTGGGATTCATTCTATAGCGCATTTGCCTCACAGGCTTGGCCTCTGGCTGCAACTCGATCCTGTGCTCGCATATGTGCGGAGGTATCCCTTTCATATCTTTGTATGTGAATGCGAATACGTCCTTAAATCTCAATAAGAGTCCTTTAACTTGTGCTTCATAGTCACCCAAATCCTTGGCTATCTTGACTAACTTAGGATCCTCCGGAGTACCTAAGTTCAAGTTCTTGACCAAGTCTTCATCTTCAACCGTCCATCCGGCTATCTTTTTCCCTTTGACAGCCTCTGAGGCAGGGGTACGGTCCACTACTATGTCTCCTTCTTTTGCCTTGTAAAACTGGGAGGGATATACAGGTTTCTCCTCCATAGCCTCTTGCTCCTTCTTGGTCGCTTTCCTCGACCGAGGTTTCTCGGATTTACCTCCTTGTGAGGTAGGTGTTCCGATAGTAGCAACCTCCATTGTATTGCAACTTGGTCCTTTGAGCTTCCTCAAGCTCTTTAAATCGAAATCTCCCATAGGGAGTAGTTCGGGGAAGGCCTCATAAACGATGGCTTCTTCCTCATCCGATAGTCCCATCTCCCAGTCGTAATCTTCCCAATGCAAAGGTCTCTTTGCAGGTGATAACGCTGGAGTTCTCTGGGTACTTATCTCCACCTTGTTTCCTCCTTGGGTCAAGGTCAGTTTGTTAAGGGGCCAGTCATGTTGAGCTTGAGCCTCCTTCAACCAGGGTCTTCCCAATAATAGGGAGTAACTGTCTTCGGTACTCACCATATCTATAACGGTGAGTGTCGTCCGGATTATAATTCCGCCAACATCAAGGCGTACGTTCCGGATAATTCCTTTGGGCATGACCTTCCTTTGGTCAGCCATTTTTATGGTAAATGGTGCGGGCTCTATTCTTTTGAGTCCCAATTTCTTTCTCAGCGTGTCCGTGATGATGTTCACTCCTGAACCACCATCGATCAAGGCGTTTGGTACTTGCCTATTCTTCACAATTACGGATATCATGGGCATTTCTTCATCAAATGCCTTTGCCGTAACTTGATATGTTTGAGTCGGTTCTTTCGACTTCTCCTCATGTGTTAACGCCGCCATTATCCGCTTCTTGCAGTAAGGGGCTATTTCAAGTAACTGTCCGATTGATATGTTTGCTTTCGTGTGGTTCATCACACTCTCCAAGATCTTATCTACCCGTGCCTGGGTAGCTATAGGGACGCCTCCTTTCTCGGGGCTCCGTTCCGTGGGCTTCTCTGCCTCTTCCTTTTCTGGGTACCAAGGTGCGAACTCCTCTGGCGTGGGTAGAGCTTCGCCCTCTTCCTCCTGTATCTCATGGATAGTCTTACTCACCTCCCGGTGGACTTCCCTATCCGCTTTCCATTCTTCACTGTTGGCTCCTATCGGCCGTTCTTCAATCACTTTGTTGCGTTCGTTATCCTCGAACGCGTCATCCCTTTCATCTTCAGAGTTCTCCTCTCTCTTTTGGTGGTCTTCTTGCTCCTCCGAGCTGCCACTGCTCGATTCATCATCGTCGTCACTGTCATCACTTTCACTATCCTCCTTGCCTTTCTCGGCTGCAGCCCGCTGGGCTCTCGTCATTACACAAACCGCAGGGGACACCACATTGGCTCCTACTGCCGGCTTCGTGTTTCTAAATCCACTCAACTCCTGTTGGTGTTTAATAAAATGCGGACAATCCGGCTTCCGGTGCCCCTTCTGATGACAATAAAAACACTCGTCGGGGTTGCCATCTCGCTGTGGTCCGCCAGTGAACCCAGTTCTCGGCGCTGCCTTGGTGTTATTACTATCCATCAGGCTTCTGGTATACTCATACCTGTCATGGTTGATAGGTCCTCTGGGGCCTCCTCGGTAGGGGTATCCATCTTCCCTCCGGAAATCTTGGGTCTTGTAAGGGGAATAACCATCCCTTCTATAATCATCCTTGTAGCTGTCATTGGGCCTGTAATAAGGCCGATCATCTCTGCGATATTCATTTCCCCGGTAGGGGCCTCCCGCCTCCCGCCGGTAATCGCCTTCCCTATAAGGGGATCTCTCTTCCCTTCTAAACTCAATCCTTGGTTCAAACCGAACCCTTCGATCATTCATGTCTCGCCTAGGAGTTATCGCTCCTGGCCTTCGATTAGTTTGGGGTTGCACTTGATTTACCCCATATCTTCTCTCCCGAGGTCTCCGAGATTCATGCCGTTCATAGACACATTCACTGGTGTTATGCGTTAAGCTGTTGCAGTTGGTGCACTGCTTCATTTGACATTCCTGCACGTAGTGTCCTTCATTTCGGCATCTCCGACAGATGATGCCTGTTCGAAATTTCCTGCTCCCTAGAGCTAGTCCTTCAATCTCCTCCCTGAGGGTCTTTATGTCATCTTTGGTAGAGTCGTTTCTCTTACCCTTTGACTTTCTCTTCTTCTTCTTGCGCTCTTCTTCCGAGTCATCGCTTGAGTCGTCGCTGTCACTTTCATCGAGGAATCTTCCTTTTCTCATTTGACCTAGCTCCAATTTCCGAGCTGAGGCCTTTGCTTCGTCTAAGTCATCGGTCGGCATGAGATCAATGTGTTTGGCATACTCCTTCTTAAGGCCGTTAAGAAACCATGCCTTCTTGAATTGATTGCTGGGCTGGGGATTTATCTTCGATGATTCCACCATAACCCTTTCGTAAAATTCTTCAACCGTTTCATCTTTCTTTTGTTTGAGGGATCCTAGACTCTCAATCACTTCTCCCTCCGATTTCTTGGATCTAAATCTCATCAGAAAGGCAGCTCCCAAGGAGGGCCAATCTGGAAAATGGTGTGGGCCAAATTGAGAATACCATTCTAGTGCCCGTTTCTTTAAGGTAACCGGAAATAATTGTAACTTGATCGCATCGGTGTCTTCCTGGTTGGCAAGACAAACATTGTTAAATTCCTGCATGTAAGTGTCAGGATCAGTCTTACCCTTATAGGTCGGTAAGGGAACCTTTGTTCTCCGTGGTTGCGCAGCCATGTTGGCCGGGTTAGATGGGTTGTTTCCAAAAGTTGGTACTGTGTTGTTGTTGGCTGGTGGTGGGCTGACTCCGGGGTTAATTCCAAGGTTTTGGAATTGCCTGAGTCTCTCCTCAAATTTTCTTCTTAACTCGTCAAATTCCTCTTGACTAATAGGTTTCTTCACTTCTTGGTCCTTGTTGTTTTGCGTGCTTCCTCCGGAGAAACCGGAGTCTTCGTAGCTGAACTGTTCTTCAAAATTCCTTTTCAACTTCTCCCAACTTCTTTGGGTGAAAAGGTCTTCCTTGGTCGTGTTACCTTGAGGGGTTTTACCCTTATCATGTACCCCACTCCCTGGGGTATTCGTCCCGGTAGTTTCACCTGTACCTTTTGTTCTTAACACATAGGTCCCAAGAGGGGTACCTATTATCAAGTCATCTTCGTCCTCGCTTTCTTGAGTTGGGTTGTTCTCCGTTGTGTCTTTTTCTTTGTATGTTTTATCGTTACCTCCTCCTTCACTTTGACTCCTTTGGTGGATAGGTTTGGTGGTGTGGGAACCTACTGCCGGTGGCTCAGAAGCATTTCTATTTTCTTCTTCTCCTGAAGTTCTTTGACGCGTACGCCTCGCGTACCTCTCTTTTCTTTCTCTCTTCTGCTGTTCGTTCCGCTTCACGGAACTATCTCCGAAGTGCATGCGCTCCACATGCCTCCGTTCTGCTTCCTGTTCTCTTGGGGTTGGTGATGTGCTTCTCGTGCTAGATGTGTCCTCATGGTCAACCATGTACGCTACTGAGAGTGTTTCGGGATCATGTCTTGGCCGGCCTCCAGCACTGACGCCTCAATGCACCCGTACTTCACCTGTTTGCCTATGGATGATTCACTTGGAGTGAAGTTCTCCTTGCCTTGTTTCTTTTTGGGGTTGCTTCTAGTCGGACTCCTGTTTTCCCACCCTACCGTTCAAACCACCATACAGAGGTAAAAACATCTTCTTAACATACAAATCGTACAACAACCCTTCTTGCTTGTAATGGTAACCTCTATGTCTGGTTGTTCCTAGAACATAGGCGCCGATACCTTCCTTTCCGTCATTCCAAACTTTGGAGAAAATTACCGCTTGTAGTTCCTCAGGTAACTCGTCAATATTTCTTTCAAATTGTGACCGATACGTAAAACCTATCTCCTTTTCTCTAAATAGTTGCCAAATTTTATCTTCGTAGATCTTTTGCATATCCCACATAAGATCATGAAACTTCTTGGTTCCGTCCCATTTTCTCAAAGCGCTTTTACTTGTGCCATACTTTGGGTAATCCCACGGCCATTTTCCTACAACCAAAATCTCTTGTTGTTCCGAGTTCTCTTCTTCTAATTCTTCTTCACGTCCTTGCAAAATGAATCCTCGTAGGTTGAACTGTTCGAGTCTCCGCTGCACGGCTCTTTCTATCCGGTCTTGTTTCCGCGGACCAAATGTTTCCGCCCACTTACGTTGCTCATTTGCCTCTCGTTGGCGTCTCCCATTATATAAGTAATACAAATTCTCCATTGTTGCCTGCCATCCAGCTCTTTCTCCCAAAACATAATATGTTTGTAAATTCTATCTCTAATCTAGGTAAGTGTAACGTCCATGTGGCGTATCCCCAGCATGGTCGCCAAAATGTGGAGGGCCACCTTCAACCTTCCAGCCTAAGACGGTGTAACCCGCTGCTGAACCGGTTTACATGGAAATTACTCCCACCAAAATTAGGTTTCCTCTGTCAATAATCTTGTGAAGGTGTTCGAAATCTTCTGTGTCTCAATCCCGTAACATATGGGCTTCAAAGTGCTTTATAAGTTCCCTAGGAGTGAGTGCTCTTAGTTCACAAGTTTATGTTCCCCTGAAGGGTCCTTAGCAATTAATATATAAGTGCATATTCAATATCTCTTCATGTTCCCATAATGAGTAAGTGCTTTAGAATGTAAGTTGACATTACCTTTAGAAGTGTAATGTCAAGGTTAAGTGTTTACGAGGGAAAGGTTTCCATACAATATCTTTCATGGTTTGTAAACAATCTTAATCCTTTCTATCTCTTTTAGTTCTCAAACATATCTCTAACCTCGTCTAAGTTTTCAAGCACCTTGCCTAAATCCTTTATGTGGCAAGTAAACTCCCTCGCTAACTTAGATCTCTCGGGAGCCTATATGTTTATGTTCTATGGCCATGAACTAATTCCTTAGTTCATGCGCCGCAAGTAACCTTCTTTTGCCTACGCTAAATTCTCCCGTTAAGGCGGGTATAATGTCTCTCAAATTCCCTTAGGTATCTTCGCAAAGATATGGCTTTGAGTAATCCCTCAATTCCTTACTTATTGCCTCTCAAGTTTAGCTTTGGATTTGATAGGAGGGAAGGGGTTGATATGAAAGCTTGGTATGAGGGGATGGTATGTTTGTTTTGCCCAAATGCCGGATCCTCTCCCTCCTATGATTACACTTCCATGTGGTGATGTAATTCCAACAATTCAAGTCCGAATGATGAGAAGGTATGTAGACATGTAATATCCTTTTTCAGCTCAAGTGTTACTACCTTTATCCTCAATCATTTCCAATCATGTTATATATAAGATATTTCTCTTAATCGTGAATTTGTGACCACTTTCCTAAGGTCTTTGAAGTACCCGCAACTCCAAAATCATGCGGCCTTCTTCGTAATTTTAGTTTATTTTATAAGTCTTTAATCGTCTTGCGTCGGCACGTAAATCTCAACCTCGCCCGCTTGAGTAATAACACTTGGCGAGTTCGATTCGTTGCCGCGGTTGATTGTATCGTTTCCACGAACGTTTCTAAGTTTAAATACCCTTCGATGCCTCACGTCTCGGATTAATAATCTAATTCCTAAGTTAAACTATCACCATAGGTGCCTCACGTCTCGACAAAGTCCGAGGTCGGACACTCATGCCTCACGTCTCAACAATAGTCCGAGTTCGGACGCTCAAGCCTCACGTCTCAACAAAGTCCGAACGTCCGGACACTCATTTAAAATATTCGGAGTAGAATGAAGTGTATTAGGGCCCTCTAGTGGCCTCTTTATATAGGCTTACAAATCTATATTTTTCTAAGATTTTTGTAAATGTTAGCTCGGCTAAATATAGCCCTGTATCTACTAATAGCAGAGTTCAAATGTCTTAACTCCTAGAATTTAAATCTAAAAAGTTCGATATGTAATCCCTAATTACATATCTCTTCATATCCTCTCCCTACCTAATTGACATGTGTTCTAAAACGGGAATAGGACCGTGTCTCCTCGGTTCTCAAAATGGTCCCATTCTCATTTACCTAAGTATTTCTATCCTATAAAACTGGCCCTAAGCCCGGCCCTAAATCAGACCGTCCGTTGGGCCTCACTAGTAAGTTGCCAGCTCGGCCTGAACCTGCTCAGTTCCTCGCCAGCTCGTCTCCAGCTCGTCCTCTCGGCACCTTGCCCTTCTCAGTACCCTCGGCCTAACCGGCCTGTCTTCCAGGGTATCTCCCCAGCTTGCCTTTACCAGCGCCGGTCCTCAACCAGGGTCTGAGCTCCTTCTGGTCTTAATCGCACTGATACCCCGTTCTTACTTCGAAGTTTGGTCTCTTGACCGTCTCGCTGCTCGGAGCTTGCCTCCGCTTGTTCGAGATTGCGGATGACTCTACAGTGCCATATACGGTAAAGTCATCCAGAAAGACCTTCATAAATTTGTCGAGGTAATCGGCAAAGATCTTCATCATACCCCTTTGGAAGGTAGCTGGTGCACACATCAATCCAAAGGGCATCACTCGATATGCGAATGCTCCATATTCGGTGATGAAAGAGGTTTTCAGCTGGTCTTCCAGCGCGATCATAATTTGGTTGTAGCCGCTGTACCCGTCCATCAACGTGTACATTTCGTGTCCTGCAACCGCTTCCAAAATCGATTCTGTGAAAGGTAGAGGAAAAGGATCTACCTTGGTGACTGCGTTGAGTTTGCGGTAGTCGACGCACACTCGTAGTTTCCCATTCTTCTTGGGCACAATCACAATTGGTGATAACCATTCCGTTTTGTCAACGGGGTATATGAATCCTGCCTCCAAGTATTTGTCAATTTCTTCCTTGACTTTGGCGGCATAATTGGGATTCATTCTATAGCGCATTTGCCTCACAGGCTTGGCCTCTGGCTGCAACTCGATCCTGTGCTCGCATATGTGCGGAGGTATCCCTTTCATATCTTTGTATGTGAATGCGAATACGTCCTTAAATCTCAATAAGAGTCCTTTAACTTGTGCTTCATAGTCACCCAAATCCTTGGCTATCTTGACTAACTTAGGATCCTCCGGAGTACCTAAGTTCAAGTTCTTGACCAAGTCTTCATCTTCAACCGTCCATCCGGCTATCTTTTTCCCTTTGACAGCCTCTGAGGCAGGGGTACGGTCCACTACTATGTCTCCTTCTTTTGCCTTGTAAAACTGGGAGGGATATACAGGTTTCTCCTCCATAGCCTCTTGCTCCTTCTTGGTCGCTTTCCTCGACCGAGGTTTCTCGGATTTACCTCCTTGTGAGGTAGGTGTTCCGATAGTAGCAACCTCCATTGTATTGCAACTTGGTCCTTTGAGCTTCCTCAAGCTCTTTAAATCGAAATCTCCCATAGGGAGTAGTTCGGGGAAGGCCTCATAAACGATGGCTTCTTCCTCATCCGATAGTCCCATCTCCCAGTCGTAATCTTCCCAATGCAAAGGTCTCTTTGCAGGTGATAACGCTGGAGTTCTCTGGGTACTTATCTCCACCTTGTTTCCTCCTTGGGTCAAGGTCAGTTTGTTAAGGGGCCAGTCATGTTGAGCTTGAGCCTCCTTCAACCAGGGTCTTCCCAATAATAGGGAGTAACTGTCTTCGGTACTCACCATATCTATAACGGTGAGTGTCGTCCGGATTATAATTCCGCCAACATCAAGGCGTACGTTCCGGATAATTCCTTTGGGCATGACCTTCCTTTGGTCAGCCATTTTTATGGTAAATGGTGCGGGCTCTATTCTTTTGAGTCCCAATTTCTTTCTCAGCGTGTCCGTGATGATGTTCACTCCTGAACCACCATCGATCAAGGCGTTTGGTACTTGCCTATTCTTCACAATTACGGATATCATGGGCATTTCTTCATCAAATGCCTTTGCCGTAACTTGATATGTTTGAGTCGGTTCTTTCGACTTCTCCTCATGTGTTAACGCCGCCATTATCCGCTTCTTGCAGTAAGGGGCTATTTCAAGTAACTGTCCGATTGATATGTTTGCTTTCGTGTGGTTCATCACACTCTCCAAGATCTTATCTACCCGTGCCTGGGTAGCTATAGGGACGCCTCCTTTCTCGGGGCTCCGTTCCGTGGGCTTCTCTGCCTCTTCCTTTTCTGGGTACCAAGGTGCGAACTCCTCTGGCGTGGGTAGAGCTTCGCCCTCTTCCTCCTGTATCTCATGGATAGTCTTACTCACCTCCCGGTGGACTTCCCTATCCGCTTTCCATTCTTCACTGTTGGCTCCTATCGGCCGTTCTTCAATCACTTTGTTGCGTTCGTTATCCTCGAACGCGTCATCCCTTTCATCTTCAGAGTTCTCCTCTCTCTTTTGGTGGTCTTCTTGCTCCTCCGAGCTGCCACTGCTCGATTCATCATCGTCGTCACTGTCATCACTTTCACTATCCTCCTTGCCTTTCTCGGCTGCAGCCCGCTGGGCTCTCGTCATTACACAAACCGCAGGGGACACCACATTGGCTCCTACTGCCGGCTTCGTGTTTCTAAATCCACTCAACTCCTGTTGGTGTTTAATAAAATGCGGACAATCCGGCTTCCGGTGCCCCTTCTGATGACAATAAAAACACTCGTCGGGGTTGCCATCTCGCTGTGGTCCGCCAGTGAACCCAGTTCTCGGCGCTGCCTTGGTGTTATTACTATCCATCAGGCTTCTGGTATACTCATACCTGTCATGGTTGATAGGTCCTCTGGGGCCTCCTCGGTAGGGGTATCCATCTTCCCTCCGGAAATCTTGGGTCTTGTAAGGGGAATAACCATCCCTTCTATAATCATCCTTGTAGCTGTCATTGGGCCTGTAATAAGGCCGATCATCTCTGCGATATTCATTTCCCCGGTAGGGGCCTCCCGCCTCCCGCCGGTAATCGCCTTCCCTATAAGGGGATCTCTCTTCCCTTCTAAACTCAATCCTTGGTTCAAACCGAACCCTTCGATCATTCATGTCTCGCCTAGGAGTTATCGCTCCTGGCCTTCGATTAGTTTGGGGTTGCACTTGATTTACCCCATATCTTCTCTCCCGAGGTCTCCGAGATTCATGCCGTTCATAGACACATTCACTGGTGTTATGCGTTAAGCTGTTGCAGTTGGTGCACTGCTTCATTTGACATTCCTGCACGTAGTGTCCTTCATTTCGGCATCTCCGACAGATGATGCCTGTTCGAAATTTCCTGCTCCCTAGAGCTAGTCCTTCAATCTCCTCCCTGAGGGTCTTTATGTCATCTTTGGTAGAGTCGTTTCTCTTACCCTTTGACTTTCTCTTCTTCTTCTTGCGCTCTTCTTCCGAGTCATCGCTTGAGTCGTCGCTGTCACTTTCATCGAGGAATCTTCCTTTTCTCATTTGACCTAGCTCCAATTTCCGAGCTGAGGCCTTTGCTTCGTCTAAGTCATCGGTCGGCATGAGATCAATGTGTTTGGCATACTCCTTCTTAAGGCCGTTAAGAAACCATGCCTTCTTGAATTGATTGCTGGGCTGGGGATTTATCTTCGATGATTCCACCATAACCCTTTCGTAAAATTCTTCAACCGTTTCATCTTTCTTTTGTTTGAGGGATCCTAGACTCTCAATCACTTCTCCCTCCGATTTCTTGGATCTAAATCTCATCAGAAAGGCAGCTCCCAAGGAGGGCCAATCTGGAAAATGGTGTGGGCCAAATTGAGAATACCATTCTAGTGCCCGTTTCTTTAAGGTAACCGGAAATAATTGTAACTTGATCGCATCGGTGTCTTCCTGGTTGGCAAGACAAACATTGTTAAATTCCTGCATGTAAGTGTCAGGATCAGTCTTACCCTTATAGGTCGGTAAGGGAACCTTTGTTCTCCGTGGTTGCGCAGCCATGTTGGCCGGGTTAGATGGGTTGTTTCCAAAAGTTGGTACTGTGTTGTTGTTGGCTGGTGGTGGGCTGACTCCGGGGTTAATTCCAAGGTTTTGGAATTGCCTGAGTCTCTCCTCAAATTTTCTTCTTAACTCGTCAAATTCCTCTTGACTAATAGGTTTCTTCACTTCTTGGTCCTTGTTGTTTTGCGTGCTTCCTCCGGAGAAACCGGAGTCTTCGTAGCTGAACTGTTCTTCAAAATTCCTTTTCAACTTCTCCCAACTTCTTTGGGTGAAAAGGTCTTCCTTGGTCGTGTTACCTTGAGGGGTTTTACCCTTATCATGTACCCCACTCCCTGGGGTATTCGTCCCGGTAGTTTCACCTGTACCTTTTGTTCTTAACACATAGGTCCCAAGAGGGGTACCTATTATCAAGTCATCTTCGTCCTCGCTTTCTTGAGTTGGGTTGTTCTCCGTTGTGTCTTTTTCTTTGTATGTTTTATCGTTACCTCCTCCTTCACTTTGACTCCTTTGGTGGATAGGTTTGGTGGTGTGGGAACCTACTGCCGGTGGCTCAGAAGCATTTCTATTTTCTTCTTCTCCTGAAGTTCTTTGACGCGTACGCCTCGCGTACCTCTCTTTTCTTTCTCTCTTCTGCTGTTCGTTCCGCTTCACGGAACTATCTCCGAAGTGCATGCGCTCCACATGCCTCCGTTCTGCTTCCTGTTCTCTTGGGGTTGGTGATGTGCTTCTCGTGCTAGATGTGTCCTCATGGTCAACCATGTACGCTACTGAGAGTGTTTCGGGATCATGTCTTGGCCGGCCTCCAGCACTGACGCCTCAATGCACCCGTACTTCACCTGTTTGCCTATGGATGATTCACTTGGAGTGAAGTTCTCCTTGCCTTGTTTCTTTTTGGGGTTGCTTCTAGTCGGACTCCTGTTTTCCCACCCTACCGTTCAAACCACCATACAGAGGTAAAAACATCTTCTTAACATACAAATCGTACAACAACCCTTCTTGCTTGTAATGGTAACCTCTATGTCTGGTTGTTCCTAGAACATAGGCGCCGATACCTTCCTTTCCGTCATTCCAAACTTTGGAGAAAATTACCGCTTGTAGTTCCTCAGGTAACTCGTCAATATTTCTTTCAAATTGTGACCGATACGTAAAACCTATCTCCTTTTCTCTAAATAGTTGCCAAATTTTATCTTCGTAGATCTTTTGCATATCCCACATAAGATCATGAAACTTCTTGGTTCCGTCCCATTTTCTCAAAGCGCTTTTACTTGTGCCATACTTTGGGTAATCCCACGGCCATTTTCCTACAACCAAAATCTCTTGTTGTTCCGAGTTCTCTTCTTCTAATTCTTCTTCACGTCCTTGCAAAATGAATCCTCGTAGGTTGAACTGTTCGAGTCTCCGCTGCACAGCTCTTTCTATCCGGTCTTGTTTCCGGGGTCCAAATGTTTCCGCCCACTTACGTTGCTCATTCGCCTCTCGTTGGCGTCTCCCGTTATATAAGTAATACAAATTCTCCATTATTGCCTGCCATCCAGCTCTTTCTCCCAAAACATAATATGTTTGTAAATTCTAGCTCTAATCTAGGTAAGGGTAACGTCCATGTGGCGAATCCCCAGCATGGTCGCCAAAATGTGGAGGGCCACCTTCAACCATCCAGCCTCAGACGGTGTAACCCGCTGCTGAACCGGTTTACATGGAAGTTACTCCCACCAAAATTAGATTTCCTCTGTCAATAATCTTGTGAAGGTGTTTGAAATCTTCTGTGTCTCAATCCCGTAACATATGGGCTTAAAAGTTCTTTATAAGTTCCCTAGGAGTAGTTGCTCCTAGTTCACAAGTTTATGTTCCCCTGAAGGGTCCTTAGCAACTAATATGTAAATGCATATTCAATATCTCTTCATGTTTTCATAATGAGTAAGTGCTTTTTATTTTATTTTTAGAATGTAAGTTGACATTACCTTTATAAGTGTAATGTCAAGGTTAAGTGTTTACAAGGTAAAGGTTTCCATACAATATCTTTCATGGTTTGTAAACAATCTCAATCCTCTTTATCCATTTTAGTTCTCAAACATATTTCTAACTTCGTCTAAGTTCTCAAGCACCTTGCCTAACTCTTTTATGTGGCAAGTACACTCCCTCGCTAACTTAGATCTCTTCGGAAGTCCATTTGTTATATTTCACGGCCATGAACTAATTCCTTAGTTCATCCGCCGCAAGTACCTTTCTTTTGTTTATGCTAAATTCCCCTCTTAAGGTGGGTATAATATCTCTCAAATTCCCTTAGGTATCTTTGCAAAGATATGGCTCAAGTAATCTCTCAATTCCTTACTTATTGTCCCTCAAGTAAATTCTAGATGCGGTAAGGATTGATACGAGGTCTTGGTATGCGGTGATGGTATGTTTTGATTTGCCTAAATGCCGGATCCTCTCCTTCTTATAATTATACTTCCACGTCATGCGGTGATGTCATTCCATACAACTCAAGTTCGAATGATGATTAGGTATGTAGACATGTAATATCCTTTTTCAGCTCAAGTGTTACTACATTCCTCAATCAATTTCAATCATATTTGTATATAAGATATTTCTCTTAATTCGATTTCCTTAGGCAAGGTTGTGTCGACTTTCCTAAGGTCTTTTGAAGTTTCCGCGTACTCCAAGCTTATGTGGCCTCTTCCATATTTTTGATTTATTTTCCTAATTCTTAAAATCCTTGCACGGAACTCTTAGTCTCGGCCGGTGCGTGATAATTCTTGTTCCGCTAGCCGCGAGTAAATGTCTTGCTTTCCGCGAAGGCTCGTAAGTTCCGTAAGCGCCGCGGGTGCTTTAATAATCTTCTAACACTCCGTAATCGCTCCGCAAATCCAATTGGAATTACTAAGGCACCGCGGGTGCCTTTGTGTAATTCCAATGCACCGTGGGTGCCTATGGAATTCCTAATGCGCCTCGGGCGCCTATAAGTTTTCCTAACGCACCTTGGGTGCCTAAATATCCAATCGGAATTACCAAAGCACCTCGGGTGCTTATAGGTATTTCCAATGCACCTTGGGTGCCTTTGGATTTCCTCACGTCTCGGCAAAGCCCGGAGTCCGGACACTCATGTGAAATTTTCGGAATAGAATGAAGTGTATTAGGGCCCTCAAGTGGCCTCCTTATATAGTCTCACAAATCTACCTTTTCCTAGGATTTTTGTAAATGTTAGCTCGGCTAAATTTAGCACTGAATCTAATTAAAAGTCTGAATTTAGAGTTCTAATTCTAAATTACTAACTCTAATGTACTTCCCATGTACATATCTTTTCATATCCCTAGCTAATGAATTGAGCATGTGCTCCTAAAACGGGAATAGGCCCGTGCCTCTTTACTTCTCGGTACAACCCTATTTCCACTAGCCATTCTTGTGCCTCCTTTAGCCGCTCGCGTTCTCCTCGGCCGCTCACGTTCCCAGGGACCGCTCCTTGTTCCCAAGGGCTACTTCACGTTCCCGATGGTCGTTGCCGTTCCCAGAGTCGTTCCCGTGCGTTTACGTTCCCGGGTACTCCTGTTCACACCACCGGCCTTCCACCGGTCCCGTTTCCACTGCCGTCCGTGAGCTCTCGTCTTCCCAGTTGCCCCAGAGCTTCTCTCTCTCGCTTTGGTTGCGGCGATGCCTCTACAGCCATCACCGGAACCTACTTGCATGCATATCACTTGGTAGGCTTCAATCAAGCTATCAACATTTCAAGGCACATTTGCAGTTAGACTTCAATTAAGTTGTCATATATCAACTTTTGATTACCGAGCATATTTTATAGTCACTCACACACGTCATTTAGGTTTCCAATGAAGAGTCCACACCCCAGGTATCATAACATTACTTAGCGATGTGGACCCTTGGAATATAATAGTGGGATGTTGGGAGCTCATTGTGAATTTGAGTCTCCCTATGTAGGTTTGCGAGCGTCATTATACTATGAGGGCATAGTACAAAGGTTGAGTGTTGAGTAATGTTATGACCACATATTGCCGAATTAGAAAACTTCATGATGATCATGGTCTAGAAGTCATCATGGGAGGCTACCTAGAATCATTGTACTAATAGCATATGAGTCCCAAAGCACATGTCTTTTGTGTGACTGGATTAAATGCATATAATATCATGGGGCAAGCTACTCCAAATATTCGTCAATTTATTGAAATTAAAAAAATTATACACAACATAAACACAAGATAAAATTTATTACTTTCACTTCATTAGAGGTTGGTGTCGTGCACCTCTCCATGAGGAGTACCCAAAACACCATGGGCACAAGGGGACCCCAGAGTGACACCCGGGACTTGTGACGCCGTTGGTGAGAGAGTCCAATTGATCCTAATATGGATGAGGGCCCCGGGCATTGGGAACGCCTCCCACCCATAGAGACTAGGAGTCACAAGGGTAAGGCCATAACCTATGCGTAGCTTATGGTGTGCGGATTCTAGAATGCTCAAGAACACCTCAATCGGAGGTGTGAGCTAGGAGATATGGCAATTTGAGTGGGGCGCTGTCCTGGGACAACTCCTTGGTATAGCAGTGGCCTGGGAGTGGCTCCCGGGACTGCCAAGGTTTGAACAAGCATAACTTCTTCAATACTTGCCCAAATGGGGAAAGTGAGGATTTCATTGGCATCTACATGAAACATAGATGATGATAGAGTGGTCATTTGTTAGCATCAGAGATCATACAAAGAAGTTATGGTGTTCTGAAATTGCTAGGGGCTTCTAGCCCCAGCGGCTAAGGGAAAATGTCTACTTGGCCCCAACTCTTGGGAGAGAGACAAAAGGTTACTTGACAATGGGGTAGGGGCCCTGTCCAAAGTCCTAGAGGCTTATATGGGTGAGGCGGCGTGGCTAGTCGAACCCACTCGAGGCCGAACGGCACAGCCTCCACAGGCATTGGCCCAACATGGGGGCATAGTTGCCTAGTATGGTTCGGGTTGTTGTAGTGTTGCTCCGACAACGTGATGATCAACTTAAGATTGGACTTCCATGAATGGAAGTCCACATCTAACGTTTGGTTACCGATTAAGGGGAGAGTCCCGAATACAAAGTAGGAGGGTTGGTTCCCCACATATGAACTAAGAGGTCCGTGGTATGGGGAGCTAACCATTCGCATGGCGGAATGCGAAGGATTAGCACTCGTAACCCTTGCTAGAATTGGAAATGTGGTCAAGATAGTTAAAAAATGTTTCAAAAAAATATGTCATGCAAAGGTGACACACGCATGCTACTCTTATACTATTCACATGTCTGGCAAAATATGTCATGCAAAATCTAATTCTGCTAGACATATTTTGTATGACATATTTTTTAAAACAATTTTTGCATAACATATTATTTTGAGACAGATTTTTCATGACACATTCTGCTAGACACATTTTCTAGACAGATTTTGCATGACACATTCTGCCAGACAACTTTTGCATAACACATTTTCTAGACAGATTTTGCATAATAAATTTTACACGACACATTTTGCTAGACACATTTTGGATAACAAATTGTGCATCATTTTGGATAACAGATTATGCGTGAGCATACATCATTTATTGAATTTGATATGTTTTGGGGTGGATGAACACAATTTCATTTGATAATTTTGCTTTATCCTTGCAAAATTTATTTCCATCCCCTATAACAACATGCCTCTTAGATGATCCTTCGGTAGATCCTTCAAAAAGCTTCTATATTTTTTTCAATAAATGGTTGCCGTTGCGTATAATGAATATCCTTGTGTTGTATTTTTATTTTTTATGAAATTGGTACTCAATGACCACAAGTGCTCCAATACTTTGATAATCAGCACCTTTCTGAGTTTCTATATCTTAACTTAATTTACAGTATATGAGTTAGGGTCTGGCCGCAAGTATTTTTATTTTTTATGAAATTGCACTCTCTCTCGCGATTATATGGTTATGTTTTTCTTTAGCAACTCCCTCGCCTTTTGTTCATAATGGCTCATGTAAAGACAATCATATCAGACTGGCATCCTTGTCGTTTGTCCCGTAGTTGCATTTGAGGTCGATAAAGTTGAATCTCATGTAATGAGAATTGTAAGTATTTTGCACAAACTACAACATAATTCCAGCCATGTTTGATCAACTGTGTTGGATCGAACCGCAAAATTCATCAAATCAATAAGTTATGTATATGTGGATATATGTTATCAGATCAACAAGTTGTTGTTATTAAACCAAATGGATTAACTAACCAATTAAAGACTCACAAAACTCATAAGTGATAATCCAACCGAATGGATACAAAACAATCATAGGTCTACACTGATATGAATGGTAGATTAATATGAATCAACATAATCATCAAACATAACAAAATCTCATAGCACCACGTCAACTACTAGCTCATAATCGAATTAAGTGCAATCAGAAATACTTATGCACAACCTACAAATCATGTGAGTATAGGCACAAAACAAAAGGGTGTTTACACTGAGCTATAAAATCTTAACATCACAGGCTTAGAGAGGAAGACCACTTGATTATAAGCACTATTTGTATGAAATAATTGTGCGCATTAACAAGTTCGGATTCGTTAATTTCGGTACACACCACATTTTTGGATCGGTGGATGACACATTTCTGGATCTCGATCTGGTGCATGACACATTTCTAGATTTGGTGCATGACACAATTCCGGATCTGGTGCATGACACGATCTGGATCTGGATCTGGTGCATGACACGATCTGGATCTGGATCTGGTGCATGACACGGTTTTGGATCTGGATCTAATGCATGACACAATTTTGGATTTAGAACTGGTGCATAACACATTAGCATATTTTGTTTGCATAACACATTAGCAAATGTGGTGTAGAATTGAGATGGAAGCAAGGAATGTTCACAATGTCCAACGAAGGTCTGTGGCTAGAAGGATGATTAATGTGGTTGGAGCTGCCTCCGTCCATGGTTCTGTCCGGTCAAGCAAGCTACGAGCAACAACGTGGGCAACACCAATAAATTTTGGTCTGGGCGCTAGCAGGTGGGCCAGGGGCAGCGGATTCTTAGGCAGATAGAGCTCGATAGGGGTTCTTTAGCGTCCGGCCAAATCTACAAACAATTGTGTCCGAAATGCATAACATTATTCAAGCTTATAATCCTTGTTTTCTTTCTAAATCAAGTGACCTACCGTGCAACTAAACTAAGACACACTATATGCACCGGACCCACAATATTAGCCGGTGATAGTAAGGGATAGATTTAGTTGAATGTACTACTATAGTGGCAGCCCAAGGATTTTTTTAATACATAAAAAACACCGACCCCACACGAGCAGTCAACTAGCTCCCCGTAGCTAAAATGAGACCATAGTCCACCACTCAAACCCAATTGGAAGCGAAGGGAAATGGACAAATGATACCATAGATGTACCCTCCTTAGAGCATGATCACATGTCGTACACCAAACGCTAACACAAAGGGGTGTTAAATCGGGTAACATTATATTAGAGGAAAGTAGTCTCATTATATTGTACGTCCCACACGTTCACTCTATATGAGCTTCAAAAATTTGGGTCCCATGATCGAAACTAGTACCTTACAATACATAGGACTTTACATAGAAATAGTTAAAGCTAAGATTCTATTTGGTCAAAGATTGTGAGGTATTGCTGGTTGATTCTCTTATAGAAGAGCTGAAAGCTAGGTCACAATATACCCAGGCTATTCTGGTCCATGGGGGCTTTCCGGACCCCACCAATGGTACAACAGTGGTTAGGCCTAATGCGTGGGTCCACCTTGCGGGTTAAACCCGGCACTATCCCATTGTGGGGCCTTGTAATGACAATAGGTGGTCATGCTCTTATTGTCAAATCCAAGTTGACTCTAAAACTCTCAAAGAATGATTTTGATATTATTCAAGCACCATCAACCAATGTACAGAAAGATTTCTAGGTATAATGGGTCGATATCCTAGTGTTCCAAGTCCAACCGGTTACATGTTGAAACCCTAATACAAACGGTCATGGTATAAAATAGCTCATTGCATTTTCACCTTCCCGATGCACAAGTTCACGTAGACACCACAATGCTTGGGAGAGAGGTAATTATTGGATATGAGCATACCTCTTATTCATCTAACATAAAAAAAACTTAGCCCCTTATGAGATTGTTGCCGATTCATGATCTCAACGAACATGAACTAGACTTATTGAGGGTCAACTTAGCCCCTTATGAGATTGTTGCCAATTCATGATCTCAACGAACATGAACTAGACTTAGTGAGGGTCTTTTGAGCTAATTTCGATGTCAAAACAACTTCAAGAAGTAGACTACGGGCTGCATACTATTTCAAGATTTTTATGATGTAGGAGGGGTGAGGGGTATGCTAGTATGCGATAATTTCCTCTCACCCAATGCTTTAGCCAACAAACACTTTTAAGTTCTTTTCGTACTATATGAATTGTTGTGTGTAGCAAGGTATAAGAAGATTCCCACATTCCCATGCACATACTCGAGACAATGACTTGAACGTCAAAAATTGAATGTGATATAGGAGCACCACTTAGGGTGAGTTTCCATGTAGGCCACTCGCTGACTATATTCTAGAAAATAGTGGGCCAGAGGTGTTCTCATGTAGTTAAGCACAAGCCACCATCCAACCACATTTTGGCGGGCTGCTAGTATGTGAAGGGTTGTGAACACGTGCCACTGGACTTTCATGCGTTCCACTAAAGAATCTTTAACCTATAAGTGCCAGCCACCAAAGGATTGAAGACCCGTTTTAGAAGGAGGAGGAGTTTTAGTAGGTGGGCCCATATTGTCATGGACGATGAATGAGATCATCCATTGGCGAAAACCCTACCTTCTCTTGTCAACAACTCGTGATGAAATATTGTCTTGGACGATTAACATTTGGATGAAGAATCACTTGGTAAGTGACAGTAATTGCAACACTGTAAATCTATAACTTACAAGGAATGACAAATACTATTGGGTTAACATTTAGTGTTGGTGACACTACACCACAATTTACAATCAGTATTGAGCAAGACAATTAAAATTGGTGACACTAAATATCATATCGAGTGTAGTTGACACATACGAACCCTACCCCACTAGATTCCCTCTACATTTGGGCAAGTTTGTCCTTACTCACACTAGAATCCGGCGGGTGAGCGGCCTACATTGAAACTCACCCTTCACTGGCCCAACATAACATGGATGGCAGTCATCGGCTCTTTTAAATTGTTGCACTTAATTTTGGCAAGCCCATTTGAGAGCCTCAAGGGCCGCAGCAGCAGGTGAGCTTTGTCAGAGGCCGGGAGTGGAGGCCAGGCCTGAGCTCGAAGTCATTGTATCAGATCAGAAGCACCCGGTGCGACACAGGTGTTTAATTTCATGAACAGGAACTTGAAGCCCATCCAGTGCCCCCTCGAAGCACTCGCCGCGTATTTAAAGAGCGGTTTTAATTCACATGAGCCGAGGCAGAGGCCCCAGCTTCGCTTGCTTGCCTTGCATGAATGCATCATAGGATGCCAATTGAGCACGACTAGTAGAAATTTGGTACCCGCATGACACGGCCATCTAACATGAAATGACCATGATGATCATAACATGGAGGATGTAAAATGGGAGGTCATCCGGATACTTTTTTTCTTCGTTGTGAAAACAACAATGTGAATGAACTTGCCCCGGGCCAGATCACATCTTCATTCGGCTGGGGCCTGCCCTTCCCACACCTCCTTCACTGCATGGTCTTCTTGCCCACACCTGCGTGGGAACTTTTCCCCGTTGGGAACCCATGTGACAATACTTGGTCACTTAAGCCATTAAGCTCTTTTGGCATGTGAAGGAACTCCATCAATTAACTTGGGAACAATGAAAGTGATGTCAACTTGAATATTTGTAATTTTGACCGGGTATTGTCACATTGGTTCCCAACGAGGAAGAGTTCCCACGCATGTGTGGGCAGGAAGACCAGGCAGTGAAGGAGGCGTGGGAGGGGCGGGGCCCAACCGAATGAAGGTGTGATCTAGCCCGGGGCAATGAACTTGGTTGCAACCCGTGAGGTGGATGGTGCTAAGCAATCGACATGGGGATCCCAATGCATCAAAGCATGTCTTATTTGAATTACGTATGAAAAAGTTATAAGGGTTTACGGTTTTATTGGCAAATGGCCCAAAATCATCACATGAGCCCAATGTGAAGGTGGTGGACATTCTCAAAATCGATATGTTACTTCTTATGAAACATTGGTTAGTGCTCTATCTTACCAACAATGTAATGCATCTTGATGGTTTTTTAGTTACTTCCACAATTGATCAACTTTGACTTCCTTAACCTCCTTGAGTCAAGCATTGAAAGCCTATTAAAAATTCTTCATAGGAGTGCAATCAAATACATGTTGTATTTCATACTCAACAAGCATGAACTAGACAAAATGTTATATAGGCCATATGATGCCCCCCCTTTTTTCTTTTTTTTATGAGACAGAAGGCCGACAGGCCAGCGCCAAAGCACAAGAGGCAGTTGATCACCTAGCAAGTTTTCCGTCAAGTAGAGAGGAGATTTCACAGCCGGGAATCAAACCACCAACCCCTTCTTTCCCTCACATTATCTGGGCACCGAATCCAGATCCGCCTGTCACCCTGTCGCGCCCTGTCGCGGCTCCCGGCTGGAAGCGCGGGGCCTGCGTTTCTTTCCACTGCGAGAGGTGTCGCGTTTCTTTCCAGAGTTTTTTCCTGCGGCGCCCATTTTTTTCCGCCTTCAGACCGTCGCGGGGCTGCCCGCCTGCTGCTCGCGTTTACGGTTACACGGTCGTGGTTTACGTCGTGGTTACAGCCGGAGGGGTTACATGGTTGTGGTTACAGGCTCGGGGTTTAAGGCTCGGGGTTACAGGCTCGGGGCTACAGGCTCAGGGTTACAGGCTCAGGGTTACAGGCTCGGGGTTACAGGCTCAGGGTTAGAGGCTCGGGGCTACAGGCTCGGGGTTTCGGGCTCGGGCCTACATGCTCCGGGTTTCAGCTCAGCTCACACTATGTCGTTACACGGGCTGTTTACACCCCGTAGTTACATGCTGGTTTCACGTTTCCCTACTTCTCGTTACACAATCGTTGTTAGTTACCGTTCATGGTGGTTTCACACACATTGCTGGTTACCCTCATCCTCGTTGGTTGTCAATCCCTGCTGGTTTTAGGGTCCTCGTTGGCTACTCTCCTCCTGGTTCCTTCGCTCTCATTGTTCGTTACCAACCACCTGGTTACTCACTCAATGTTCGTTACCAGCCTCCTGGTTTAGCTTTCATTTTTAGTTACCAGCAACCTTGTTACACTCCTCCTGTTTGCAATGTCATTGTTGGTTTCCAACTTCCTGGTTTCAATATAATCATGTGCTTTGGGGGGAACGTCTCTGTCCTGGTTACCATTAAACGCGGGAAGTTTGAACAGCGAATTCTTGTTTAGGGTTTTCCGCACCTGTACGGATTGAAGCATTGCGTCCCTTCCATATCGTCGCGTTTCGTCGTATCCAGGAACGGCGCATCCGTTTCATTCTCCAAGCTTCGACGCCCGCAAAATCTCTTCGCAACCTTCACGATCCTCTCCCCATCCCACCGGTTGCAATCCCCTCCCTCCTCTCACTATTTTCTCTTGCATCATTCTCCTCAGTCACTTCCATTCTTTTCTTTGCACAAATCGCCCTCCTCCGCAATCATTCCCAATCCATCATTTGCAATTTCATACACAATGATTTCTACTCGCATTTAGCCCCCCTGCCATCATTGTCAATCGCCCATCTCATCTGATTAGTGACGCCCGCCGCATAATTCCCATACTCAAGAAGCTGTTTGCGTCAGTGGATTCCTCTGCGCCCGCACGGTGGTCGTCTCGCGAGGAGCGCGGACTGTAGCTGCGCTTCACAACTTGCCGCATATATATATCTGTGGCTGCACTCCTCCATTACACAGGCGAGTATTTATTTTCTCTGTCTTTTCTGTGCCCGCCATTACTGTAATTCATTTCAAGAAATGCTTCCTCCATTAATTACTACGGCATTTCTCTTCCCCTCCCCGTCTTCGGCTTTCCATAATCGCAATTTTCATGGCGTTTCCCGTATAGGCACGATTTTCCACCACGGCATTTCTCTTCCCCCCCTTCCCGTCTTCTTGTTCTCATAATCGCAAGTTTCATGCCGATTCCCCTGTCCGCATGTTGTACCACTACGCCATTTCTCCTTCCCCCCCCTTCCCGTCTTGTTCTGTTCATAATCGCAATTTTCCTGGCGATTCACGTGTAGGCACGATGTGCCAGTCATCCGTTTTCTCTTCGCCGTTTTGGCATTTCCATTAGCCCTTCCTTGTCCGTTCAAATCCGTTTCCCTCTCACTTATTTTAGCCTCCGTTTTCCGGGCCATGAGGTCCCAATACTCTCATAGAAAACACCACCACACTCCTAATATCATGTTTGGCGGAGCAGGTGCCCGAAGGCGCAACTTTGCTGCAATTTCAGCACAGCATCAGCCGCATTCCTCCTCTGTAAACTACGCTAGGGTTGTCATTGGTTCGTTCGCTGAACCCGCCCCACTCGCCTCTCGTCCTCCGCCCCCTCTCCCTCAATACTTGCCGTCCACAATTCCAATGGCCATCCAGGGAACGGATGATGCTCGCGCGACCCCGGCCTCCCTCGCCGCTGATGGGCTTCTGAGATACTGTGTCAACATGGGCAACCAGAGGTGGGTTGAGCAATGGGTAACGCCCCTCGTTTACATGCAGCTTCTCGAAGAGGCTGTCCACATACGCGTCCCTAGTGCCATAGACCCAACGAAGGAGCGACGGGATGCTATGTGCATCTACTGCGGGAAGGAGTGCCCGAGCAAACTCCGACTTGTTGAGCACCGCCTCAAGGGTTGTCCGGAAGGGCCCTTGATTCCTGGTTACAGCGTGAAGGGGCAGGGACTCCCCCTTTATCCAAACTTGAAAACCACCCACCTGTCTGTAACCATTGCGAAGCAGGTGGAGGAAGGCCATTCCCTGTCGTTGCGAGACCAGAAGGGCGTCGACGATGAACAGGACCTCTCGAAGTACCCTAAGCCCACTGACCATGTAACCACGCGAGTTTTCAGGCTGAATAGCCTGCACGAGTTGCCGCCAGGGACTTGGAACAAAGACCGTCGCCGGTCTCAAGACAAGAAGAAGAAGGCTGTTCCCCAGGGCGACGGTGGTCACATTGCCCGCGCACAGGAGGCCCAAGAAGAGGGCAGTTCGCAGGCCAAACCAAAGGGGAAACAGAAGAGGAAGGGCGCTGTGAAGCCCGCTACCCAGCCCGACAGAGTGCGCCCCGTGGAAGACGTGGCTATGCGCCCTGTGGAGGAGCTATCTTCCGACAGTGACATCAACCTTCGCGCGTTGACCAAGAAACGGAGGACGTCCACATCCACCGTAACCAGGCCATCCGATGTGCAGACGCCCAATGCTCCCCGTCAACCACATGCTGAAGTGGTTACAGACACTCCGTCTGGCAGTGCAATTGTCCCAGTTGGATCCGTAACCAGCACTCAACCCTTGCCGCCTCCATCGGAATCACAGGTGGCCCTTCTTCCACTGGTTACGATGGACATTGCCCCCCGCTCCACGGCAGCCGTCGACACGGACACGGGAGGATCCCATGTCACCACAACGGCTCTCGACTCCCTGGACGGCGCTCGTTTCACCACTGTCCCTCGCCACACTTCGCCGCCCCCCCCACCTTTCACGGGTTTGACGGTTAGGATAAATCCACCCCAGTCTCCTACAGTCGAAGAAGCCCTTGCCGTTGTTGACATTGTCATCGAATCTCCGGAGGGTTCCGAGAGTCCTGCCTACAACCCTCCAGCAAAGGCAAAAACCATCGCATCCAGCAGTAACGCAGGAAAAAGGGGGGTTCCAAGCAAGGAGTTGCAGCTGAGGCAGATTGAAGAAGAGCGTCTAACAGCACGTTCCCGCTTCACTGCAGAGGCTGAATCGATGGTTACACAACAGTTTGCCATGCCAAGTTACCCTCCTCCCGTCCCCCAGCCCGGCCTTGTGCAGCTGTTGCGATTCATGTTTCCAGATTACGACTGGGAGTCCGACAGCCTTGCTGGTTTCAACAGACAACTGGCTGGTTTCAGAGACCTTCAACCCTACGATGGAAAGTACGATGTTTGGTTCGACAGGAAATTCTGTCAAGCTTACGGGGCTTGGACTTTCTACGCCCAGGTGAAAGTCCACAACCATCTACCTATTTATGTGCACCTGTTTGTAATTATTGCAATAATGTATATCATATGGCATGAATGTAACCAGTGATGTATACCATATGTCATGAACTTCAATGTCTGTGTGATTGGTGAACACTCTTGTAACCAGCATATGTCCCTCCTGCAGATGCGAGCAGCCCAGGTTAGGTGCTTGACGCCACACCGTCTGCTAATACCAATGCCTCCGCTTCGTTTCCGTCTTATACGTTTCCAGTAACCAGGTTTTCCCTACCGTGGGCGTTACATTTTCCGCCCCATTTCACCATTCTATATTTCTCATTCAATTGTTTATTGAATTCCAACTGTGCAGGCTACAGCCGGCACTTCATACACGCGGGACCCCACCGCACACCAATCAGTTGTCCGGATGAGAAACCAGGTTACAGGAGACGAGGAATTCATGGACCTGGTTACGTATGTCGATTACCGCCAGAAGTGCAAGGCAGTGGACGTCATGAAGAAGTATATGGAGGACAAAAGGCAGCAGCAGATCGATGACCTCGTTACTGCCAAGTTCGACGCCTTTGAGGCATCCGTGCAACCGCGAGTGGAGGGTGTTACGTGGGGGTGGCATCCGCTGTTCCACCTTTTCACCACATGCGGTGGTCTCCGAGCGTCTCTTCCGCCGTTCCCATGGAAACACACCCGTCACGAAGGCAACAGCGTTGTGACCGCTCTGCAGGGCATGGAGCCGTTTCCACGAATGTTCCCGGTTCCATGGGCGGCCCCCATTTTGAAGACATACATGCGCCTTCGTGGTCTCCGCAATCCTCTTCTCCATCCCATCGTCGGCGCTACACGGCGTATGGTCCTCGAGTGGACCTCAGTGGGTATGTCCTCCTCTCCATGGCAGGTTACAAAAGAAGTCATGGAGTCAGAGGGTTACATCATGTTCGCTGCTGCGCGGGAAGGCATGTCGGCAGCCGAGTGGTCGGATGGGGTCCAAGAAGCATTCCGGATGCTGCCGTCACCTACCGAGGAGTGGTGGGTGGAGTACCTATCCTGGATACAGAGGACACAGTGCAGGGCAATGCAGCGGTGGGTTACAACCGAACCGGATTCCTTTGTGCGGTCATGGTGTCAAAGGCTTGACGTCCCAGACTCCCACCCCACTCAATCTGCAATTCGATCGTGGTTGCAGTCCCAGGAGGATTTGGATATTGGGTGGTTCATTCGTTCCACAGGTTCGCAACTTCTTAACACCGTTGTTGTTTAGCAATTTGTAACTTATTATGTGTTCGCGACAGAGTTGTAACCAGTGGAAAGTTAGTGTACCCACCTGAAGTGTTGTCAGTGGTTGTTGTTCGCAGGACTGTCCGACGCGGAGGACACTGAAGAACACAGGCGTCGTCGAGCGCTCCGTGACCACCTGCTGGAGCAACACACCCAACTATTGGCGGATGGAACTGCGGGTCCCTCGGATGTCCTTGTAACCTCGACTATGTCGCCGAAAATCCTGCCCGCCATCGGGAGCGATTGCAATCCTGCTGATGACAACGTGGTTACAGACCCCGCTATGCTCGAGGAGGCGACTCCACATCAGCCCGTGGTTACACCCCCTGCTCTCCCTACCTCATCCGTAACCACGTTTACCGCTGTCGCGGTCACCACAGGCACTAACACAGAGTCATCGCCTGTGTCACTGCAAGACCCACCCCCACCATCCATCACAGAGGTACGTCCCGTTCCCGGCCCCCCAATAGAGCAGGAAATGTTTGGTACCACCTCCAATCCCATAGCCGTTCCAACTATGGCCCGTTGGTTTTGGGATCCCCCCCAGGCTGAGAAGTCCTTCCAGGCTCGTAACCGGGTGGATGCCAAACAATTGGCACCCCTCCCAGAGGTCGTTGTTGCTCCCATATCCCCCCAGTCTTTACCGATTTCCTATACTGCCATACAGACTCAGGATAAGTCGGTTGTTGCGTTACAGGTTACGCACCACAGAGAGTCACAGACCACAGGTTCCCTTACTCCGCACCCAGAGAGTGAAATAAAGGGGAAGACTGTAGTGCTGGAAGACACGCATGACGTGAGAGGAAAGGGCACAACGGTAGCCAAACCCGAGAAATCCCGAAAGCCTTTGTCGTCGGGTCAGGCTCGCCCGGTGCAGGCTGCACGTAACCCAGACGTGCAGAAGAATAAAATCGACAAGGCGCTACAGATGTTGTACAAGAGATTGCGGTACAACATCTTTCGAACTAAGCGCCTCCTTCTATGCATACGTCTAGTTCCACAACATTCATTGCAACTATATCTGTGAGTAGCTGCATATATTGTTTTACACATAATACGAAAAACATAACTTCAGTGGATGTGGTGGCTGACACGTTCGTGGTTTGCTGACTTGCAGGATTGAGGCGCTCTTCCAGAAACTCAGGTATATATTCTTAATCATGGGTCCCTCATGTTAATATCATTTGTAACCACATATGCACTATTGTAACTAGCTATTTCCCAATTACCATCGTAACCAGGAATCATGTGCACTAACACCACTCAACGTATGTTGCAGGACTGGGAGCGGACACTCCGAACTGTGCGACTGGATTGTATTCTTTAAGGGGTTGCCAGGAATGACAGTGGGCATACTCTTCACCGACATACCACCCATCATAGAAGTCAACAACGAGCTAACGGACAACTGGCTCGACTTCATGATTGTGAAGACCTGGCTGAAGCACGGAGACAACAGAGCTGGTTACGGGCTGGTTACAGCAAAGGTGTCGGGCGACTTGAACGCGTACATGGCTGGAGGGAAGGCGAGGAACGAGGCATTAGGCGATTTCTTGAAAGGTGTTTTCAAGAACTTCCCAGCCGATTGCAAGGCTGTCATCGTTCCTTATTGGGATAGGGGGCACTGGTCACTATACATGTTCGAGGAAACATGCACAGTGCACTGCGATTCTGTGGAGGGGTACCACACGAAGGATGACAAAGAAGAGACATTCCGGCGTCTGATAAGGGCGATGTGGGCAGAGCATCGGGGGATGTCGACGTCGGACTTCAACTACCATTCATTCGTGGGGGCGGCCGTGCATAGACCAAAGGTGAAACAGTCGTACGATGGGTGGGCCTGTGGTTACGATGTCATCGCCAACCTTGACAGTTACCTGAGTATGCGTGGGGTGGCCGCTACGCCAATTGACTACAACACGGTAAGCACTCCGAACTACATTTGTGGTCATAACTTGTAACCAAGCTAGTAACCATTATCGTTACAATGCTCTAATCAATCATCCTTACCATGCATGTAACCACGATCGTTACCGATGTCGTAACCATGATCATCAGCTGCACAGTTGACCCCCATTCTAACCTCACACGACATGTAATGCAGTTCAAGTGGCCGACGTATTCGATTCCAGCCATGCAGAAGGCATTGATCACCGACTTTGCTGCGGAGCTGGCCGTGACAACAAGAGCTGCTGGTTACCACCCACCATTTATACCGCGAAAACAGGGATTGGAGGAGTCGATGGGCATGAAGGACGTGTCCGTGGAGGATGTCGACGCACAGAGGGCGATTATGCAACAAATTGAACAGGACCGCAAGAAGGCTGTATCGTCGACTATCGCTCCAAATGTGGAGAACGTTCCGGCCCGCACCTCACGCACAGAGGCCATGGAAGCAGTGAGGTCCACCGGAGCCCCTGTCGAAGGGGGGTCGTACAGGAGGGCAGCCGTTCCCGGAGGCACTTCACGAAGGGCGGGGCGTGATGAAACCGACCCGCGAAGACAATCTGTTCCCTCCGCCCCTTCAACACAGCCGCGTACGCGAAGCCCAATTGACATCTATCTTGGACTGGACGGGAACGAGGATGATGAGGGAAGGAAACTACCGCCGCAAAGACCAACAAAGGAGGCGGTCAGGCGCGGATCCACGCAGCAGCAGGGGCGACCTGCGCGTGGTCGTTGAAGACAAGAAGGCGTTGAGATGTTTGCTCCGACATGTACATTGTTGGTTACAGTAGGTGTAGGAACGATACAATTTTGTAAAGGTTACGTTGACAAACCCTTTTTGGGGATGTACACTCCCTTCAGGGAACCTCTTTACATGACAGGCACCACACTGGTTACGGGTTTTGTAACCATTTCCATAATTGTTGTGTTTTGGGTGTGCATTGTGAATGAAATGGGACAATGAGTGGCCGCACATATAAACTTTGTTCGAGAGGCTTGTCAAGTTCGTATGTTCACGTAGCCAGGTTACACGTCCTGTATTGCTAAGAGGACATCCGATCTCTGTGGTTACAATATACTGACTTTCCGCACATATAACCAGGATGGGTACAAAGTGAAGTACCTGCTCATCCACCCTCTTTAGAAGAGGTCCCCTCTGATTTGAAGAACCGCACTCAGGGACAATGTCTCCACAATAAAATGCAGTACACACGTGGTTACATAGTGTGGTTACAATGTGGTTGCACGGTGTGGTTACAGTGTGGTTGCATAGTAAGGTTTCCATTTGATAATATGAAGGTGGCTGTATACAGTGGTTACACGATGTGGTTAAGTCGGATGCCTTCAGTACGCTCCGTATGGGATTACTCACACATTGGGCATAAACATTTATATAGCAGGTCGTGCCTACCCTGTGCAAACTATCGCCTATCTAGGAAATCTCTTCTGCGTTTGAGGCTCATGCCCATGTTGTCTTGAATCTCGAGGAAGTCCACAGTTTCTTGGCTTGGATGCAATAGACCAGCTTCCAAGTCACTCTTCAGATTCTTCATGGTGCCTTGCACAGACAGAAATGCGGCCAGCACATGGCGGAGGAGGACTTTGTTTCCACGGGAGTCGTCTAGGATGGAAAGAGAGAGACGGTGTATGTGGTCCTCAATCTCTGCGCTGCACGGAATGTGGGTATATTTTGCGGGTTGTGTTTGGCTGATGTGGACGGGGCTGGTTACGCCTTCACAGAGGTTGTAACCACCGTCCACCGCCTCCAACATGTTCCGGAGACCGCCACCACCCGTACCTTTCAGAGACCCACAATACCTTGTTATGGTTCCTTCTGCAATGTCGGGGTGCAATAATTTTAGCACTTTCACCTGGTGCTTGCAAATGTTACCTTTCATACCAAGTGGACAATCGCAAGAAGCCAACTCCTCGCCGGGATTGTACACCCAGTACCGTTTTTGGACCTTGGACTTGGACGTAACCACAGCAGGGCCCCCTGGACAGGAAGGCAACATGACACAGGAATCAGGAATGAGCCTGGCCTTCAGGAGGGCGCCAATGACAAATTGCTCCTCCTTTTTATTGGTTACAAAACCAAACCGTTTGCGCAATGACATGTACCAATAGTGATTAAGTACGTCCCCGACGAGTTGGTGGATGGTCCAGTCCACTCGCCGTCCATGATAACGCCCCTTCGATTGCTTCAATGTGGCTTTGAGGTTTCCATGGTAGCTTTCAATAGCGGCGTTGGTGTCTTGGCCCGCGTAACACAGATTCCGGTGGCCAACAACCCACGAACGCGTGTTACCGCCCCACTGCTTTTCGAAATACGACCAGAAATCAGAAGCCTCTGGGATTCTTTCGGCAAGCTCCCGGAGTCTACGCTGAGCCCAAGAATCCATATGAAGGTCATCAGGGCAGTCTCTGTCGTACATGATCTTCCCAAGCCCTTGCAGAACACATCCGCGGGTTACGGCATCTTTTATCTTTATGCAGGCCTGTTTCAACCAGGCTCTCCTGACATGCCACAAACACAAAAATATCTTCGTCTCGGGCCACACCGCACTGCAGGAGGAAACAAGTGTGGTCAGCCCGTTCATGTGTGCCATATGGAAACAAATCACTATTAAGCGTTGCGGAAACAGTCCTGGGTACTCAGAAACATCAATGTTTATGCAATAATTGTTACGTACCCGATACTGTTGATTTCCGCTTTAGCGTCATCAACAATGAAGGCATTGGGACGCCAGTCATGCTGGAATCCCCGGAGATGATCGTTTAGAGCACGCATCCACAGCTGAAGGTTGTCCTGTTTGCAGCTAGAGGTGATAATGTACGCAACAGGAATACCATTGTACCACTCGTCGAAGACCATGAGCGTGTAAAGAGGGAACTGCAATGACAAATGAGGAACATGAAGACACACACATGACCAATCCATGTAACCAGTATTGTAACATGTTGTAGGGGGCTGTGGTTACAAGGTGTAGAAGACACGGACATGCTGAAACGGCATGCACCAGATGCGTACCATGTGGTTACAAGAATCGCACACCTAGTGTATCGTGGTTACGAATTAGGATGCAGTATACCTTTTTGGCGTTAGTCCCAAAAGTGGCGTCTATGGAAACAGCGCTTTCGTGACCATGTACCAGCATGGATTGGCGTTGCCACTCAGTTTGTATGCCAATGGTGAATGGGATGTTTGTTCCTCGCAACTCCTCCTGCACCAGCAAACCTCCATCCTGGTAGTAGAAGACGTCATGCATGTTTTCTTGAACCCACATTCTGACGCTGGTGGCGTCATTCGTATGCTTCATGTACGTTTTGCGGGCGTGGTTACGAGCGACATTGCGAATGTCTTGTTCGTTGAGGAACATGTCCCTGGTGATGCGGCCTCTCTTGCTCATAATACCGAGAACACGTTCCTTGTGTTTATTCATGACTTGCGTAACGGACAAGCCCTCACGAATGGTCTTCTCTATCCATTGGATTGTTTCCGAAGACAAATGGGCACCAACGGCGGTAGTGACACCTAACTGCCCGGCGCCATGGACAACAACACCATTCTTGTTCACATGGTGTTTCTGTGTGTATGCTACCTGACAAATGTGGGGCAGTAACCACAACCGCTTCAGCACGAAACAACATTGGCAGCCCTTCTTCTGGTTCAATCCCTTCATTTTCTTGGAGACCCTCGGCCCTTTGTGGCCCTTTCCATTGGGAATGCGCTTGCCCTTGTGGTCGAGTTTTTGTTTATGTGCAACCAGTCCATCATGGACGACAACGCAATTGTTGGCGTGGTTACCCGGTCCGTATTCACAATGATATCTGTACGTGGAGACCACACATGTGACACTGTGAAGGTCGACATTTTCACTCAGACGGTTACAGCGCTGGCATGGTTGGAACGGTACTCATGGTTATAAGGCACCAGTATAAGTTCACCAGATATCAGTGTTATGAGGTGTTATTGTAACCATCCTGGTTACAAGAACACGGACATGTTGCACTTGGAAAGGGTAAGAGAGGGAGTCGCCATGAATACCTGAACTTCTCGACGAATGAACACGCTTGCGGTCGCGTTAAGGATGTGTGCTTCAGGATACCTTTCCTCACAAAGCGGCACTCAACGTCCGGCCGACATTCCTCGCCCTTGCGGAAGTCATCAATGCGGTCCCATGGAATGAAAGCTATGTCGCCAGTGTCGTCGCCATCCGGGTCGCGACTCTGAAAGCGGTGGCTGCGGCTCCACTGGATGGATGTGTGGTCAAATGGGCCTGGGGGCGGAATCTGCAGGGCATTCTGGATATCGGCAAGACTTGCCGCCAATGAGGGCCTGTAGTCGTGGACATGTGGGAGCATATTCAATCGTTCCGGGGTGGTCATGTCCACCACGGAGTCCATGAACGGAGAGGGAAATGTGGAAGATCATAAAATGTGAAATGACAAATAAAAACTTGCGTCGTGGACAACAGAGGGGTAGACAGAATTGAGGTGAGAGATTGTGAGCCCCAAACGTGCACTGGTTCAACAGAGGACAACCAAAGTTGAGATCTATGCAAAGGCACGCTGTCCCGACAGTATGCAGGTTTGCGGCGATGGCTCCGATTCAATGGTTACCTTCGCAAATCGAAGAGAGCGGCAGACATGGAGGATGTGAAAGATATGTAACCCTAAACAGGACACGAGTTTCAGGAATACACAGACCTACCGGGGGTGGAGGGACCTCATGTGAAGCAGTGCATTGACAATTCGGACGGACACCGTAGTGCTTGCAGGTTACAGCCCCAACAATGCAAGTTTTTCTGAAGGAACGCAGGGGATTCACGATGCGGGAGGTGTAGGTTACAGATGCAATAAGCAAGGGAACCATAAGGGAGGCAGGGGAAATCGGACTCGGGGATGCGGCAATTCCCGTCTAAACTTGCGAATTTCAATTATCATGGATTAAGTTTTACGAACAGTGGACCACATGGCGGGATCACCGGCTAAACCCTAAGCCAGGAATGGAATTTAGGGTTGTGTTACCAAGTTTAGACGCTGGCTCGGCGCTGCTGCATTCATGGGTAATGTTCGAAAATGGGTAACCCCACCTTTTGCATGCAGACGCCCATCTCGAATTGAGGGATTCGTCTTTGTTGCGCGACAGATGCTTCGGTTACGTCGTAACCATCATAGCTTGAAGAGTATAGGGGTAGGCCCTAAACGAAGTGTAACCACGGAGTGTAACCATAAGGGTGTAACAAGGAGGCTGGTAACGAACAATGAGGGAGTAACCAGGTGGTTGGAAACCAACAATGAGAGCTTTGGAACCAGGAGGAGAGTAACGCAGGAGGAGTGTGTAACCAGCAGGGAATGAAAACCAACGAGGATGAGTGTAACCAGCAATGTGTGGGAAAGCACCCTGAACGGTAACTAAGAGTGAGCCTGTAACCAGGAGGACACCCTACCCTTAAAACCAGCATGGAACTACGGGGTGTAAGCAGCCCGTGTAACGACATACTGTGGGGGGAGCTGAAACCCGGAGCCTGTAACCATAAGGACACCCTAAACTTAAAACCAGCATGTAACTACGGGGTGTAAGCAGCCCGTGTAACGATATAGTGTGAGCTGGCCTGTAGCCCCGAGCCTGTAACCCCGAGCCTTAAACCCCGAGCCTTAAACCCCGAGCCTGTAACCACAACCATGTAACCCCTCCGGCTGTAACCACGACGTAAACCACGACCGTGTAACCGTAAACGCGAGCAGCAGGCGGGCAGCCCCGCGACGGTCTGAAGGCGGAAAAAAATGGGCGCCGCAGGAAAAAACTCTGGAAAGAAACGCGACACCTCTCGCAGTGGAAAGAAACGCAGGCCCCGCGCTTCCAGCCGGGAGCCGCGACAGGGCGCGACAGGGTGACAGGCGGATCTGGATTCGGTGCCCAGATAATGTGAGGGCCCCTTCTTTTCCCTTTCCTCTCTTTTCTTGGGCCCTCTCATTTTCCTAGGTCACCTACTAGAAGATAGGCAGTACTCCCTCACCCAGATATTGGGGCCTACGTCTTAATCTAGTCATTGGCAAACAAGCTTTTCATGTTGATGGCCATCTTGCGCCAATTTTTTCCCTCTCATTTACTCTAGTTTGATAAGCATTGTTACACAATATGTTGAGTGAGTATTGCACTTGGGTTATTGCCATCCTAGTTCAGAACGTTAAATCACTTACTACCCACAAATTTTACAAGACACCAAATACAAGATTCCACCAAGATGATGACCATTATATGGTTTATCTAGTTTATTGTTTATTCGAGCAAGTTGGTCCTTCATTTGGACACTAAAATATGGGCCGCATTGCCAAAAGAGGATTTATAATTCAAGGGGTATTAATTTGGATGAAAAATAGGCACGGCCTTTCATAACATTATTCAGATCCATAACAATGTTTTGTGGGACTGACAATATTCCATGGAATATTCCCATATTTTCCACATCCGATTTAATGTGAGGAATATCCGGGAACATTCCATGGAATATTGTCAATCCCACAGAACACTGTTATGGATCTGAATAATGTTATGTTGCACTACCTGCTACTTCTTCTTCTTTTTGGATATAATGTGACATGCGCAAATCATGGCATAACATGCATATTATTGATTATGCACGTTCACCTATCAAACACCAACTTTTATGTCAAAATATTTCTAAATGATTCTATATATCCAAAAATTATATTGCAAGATGTGTTGACATCCTCTTTCAAAACACCCAAGAAGAGGAAACAAGATATATATATATATATATATAATGGTGACCATGCTCAAATTCTCATTTGGATGCTTTTAGGTGCAGAATGCAATCACCATAAGGTAGATGGGTATTAGGTGGCTTGTTCTTAATCGGACCCCTAGATTTGATTGGTATGTGGTTTGGTGAGGATCAACAAGCAAACATCTTAATGACACATGTTTAAAAGAGATTGGACTACATCTTCAAATATATATAATTTCTCTACACTCAATAATGAACACTCTTGGGAGGACCTATGGGTCCAGTTAAGAAATCAACAAACATGCACTTTCAATAACCACAACTAAATCAAGGTAGGTCCAATTTTCAATCCGGTTTTGCGGATGTTTCATTGTAGATTTGATAATACAACATGAGTTTTGTTGTGTAAATCTCATCGTAAAAGTTGGAGAACATGAGAAATGAACCAAATAACACCCACAAACCTCATGGCATCCTTGAAAGTTGAAAGTGAGGTATTTGTACCCTAATATAGTTTTGCCACTAGTCTTGAATGCATGAGCTAATTATGGTTGTGTCAGATGATGCAAAAGTTGCCACCTCAAGGACCATGCATGGGTAATTTACCCGCTGTAATTCTCAATGTTTTAGTTTTCTAGTGTTACATAGTAGTAATATTTTAGTGTTACAGTACTACACTATAGAAATGATTCATAATTAGGATAGGTGTACATGATAGATCAATGTTCTCATTTTGGTCCCTAGAGGGTCTCAATAATAAAGATCAAGGTGGGAGTGGATTTTGGTGTTCCCCATGATGTTCCCCTTCGTGGGGAACATCAAAATCCACTCCCACTGGCTCTTTATTATCATTTAAAAGCATGAAATTTTCATCATCTTCTCTAAGAATATGTGGATAGCATAGTTGGAATAAATTGTGGGAGGAAAAAGATGTAGGTTTGAATCCCGTTGCCCACACTTGCATTTCTATAACATTAAAATATCATTTTCACACAAATATTCTATTTTAAATCATTATGAATTAAAAAAAAAAACAAGCCCCTTGAGTTTCTGCTCAACTCTAAAACACTAAAACGTTGGAACGTGCAATTACTGGGAAAGTTTGAACATTTACCTATGTATGGTCCCCGAGGTGATATACTTTGCCAATTATGACACGACCATAAGTAGCTCATGCATTCAAGACTTAGTAACGAGAACTATGTTGAGGGCATTTGTAGCCTTTTGGGTATAGTTTGCACATCATATGTACGAATGAAGGAATGTGCCTTCAATGCAAACTTTGAGCTCTCCAACAACATTGATTCCCAAGTATGTATATCCAACTGAATAGTCACAACTCGCAACTGCATTATGGACAAAAGGGCGCACATCTACAGAGAGAGAGAGAGACACACACACAGACACGCACACCCCGTACAGATAGAATCGAAGCTGTGATTGAACTGAATAAATTATTGACCTGACTTCCTTTGAAATTATTGCGGAATTTTCCCGACCATATCTCCAAAACTAAGAAAAAGAGGTTAATCATGGAGACCTTGTAGGAACTGCTGGTTGTCTGCTAGCTATAGCTGCCACACCACCACAGCTACTCAGAAACTCGTGCGGAAGTTGTCGGGAGTGGAAGCACACATTCGAGAGCCTCTAAGGGGCAGGTTTGCAATTATGTGGTCCAGCTCCAATAAACTTGGGGTCCAAAACATCCCTTCATGAGCCTTGTTTTCAAGCTCAAGATTGGACTTGAGCTCTATCACACTATGATTTCTTAGATTGGATGGAACCCGTATTTATCTTGACCACCAACACCTGATGAAAAAAAGTGACGCCACATGAATGACACTCCAGTTTTTCACGTTTCAGACGCACAGAACCTAATTTAAACTCCTTGAAACCACTTTTGACCAACATGATCGCTTGATTATGAAATTTCTTCGATCCCAAACCCTTTTAGTGTAAAGAACACATTACACACCAAAACTCCAAGGCATGTGACCATTGTAACCTAAAATCACGCATCAGTCGAAAACTCAATGCTACGGCCTTCAGATGAAGTTTTCAAGGCTCTTAACAATTCCACGGTCAAGGCCCTTAGCCATAACGTAAAGTGACCCTAAACCCACCCTTATTAGGTGCTTTGCGAACCCCAAGACAAGGGCCTGACAAGGGCAACCTAGAGGTGGCCACTCTAGCTAGTTTACACGTGAAATTACACTAGTTTCTCTTAGCTTAGCTTGGCTTGGCTTAGCTTAGCTTATATGCTTCAAGCTCAAGCAAAGCAAAGGGACAACACATGTCATGAGTGTTGACATGCAGCCTCTCACTTCATACTCCCTGCTCTGCTGTCTGCTGGGCTGGCATGGGCTTTGCTTCCTTGCAAATGGATTCAGCCAAGTTCTTCTCGCCTGCCACTTGACTCACTCGCCTGCCGTGGAAAATTCTATAGACGGCCACACCAAGGACTACCTTACTTCCTTCCTTCCTTAGAATGTGAAGGCTGGCCGGTCAGACGAAAGGGAGACAAGTCTGTGACTTAGCCAGCTTTTCCTCCTGCGCACAGCCTATCTCGGTGCAGCCATCTGATTTCGCAGCTCATTTACACAGGATTCAAGTGCCTGTAAGGAGGGGATGGTGCTAAACCAGTCACTTTAAGCGTTGAGAATTATTTACTACACCTAAATTGAATTCCTTTTTTTAAAAAACATAAAAATTTGTTAGCAACTGAAAGGGGATTCCAGCACACCAAAGTATGTTTTGTTTGGCTTCCGGATGCAAAAGTTATGAGGGTTTGAAGTTCTCTAAGTAGATGATCCAAAACTAGCTAACACGCAGAGCCTGATTTAAGGTGGCGGACATTCTCATAATCACTATGCACATGTTGTGTAAGATTTTACAATGTTGGTTTTGGGTGGGGTGTTGGTTTTGAAATTTTAATTGATTTTACGAAACCAGGAAGGTTTGATATGCACTAGAGGATGCATTGTCTGATGGTTTTGTGTGGCATCAGCACCACATGCAACATCATGTTGCAAAACATTATCATCACTATCACTAAGGTATGTGGGCCTTATGTGGTCACTCTTCTTCATTTGGCATCTATATTTGAATGGTATGTTGCAAGGCTTGTAGTTATGAATGGACACCAAAAAGACATGCTTTGCAAGGAAATTAAATTGTGCACTCAAAGTATTGATGTCGTTTCTAGGTTCCATACTCAAACCTCCACAATTGGTAGGGTCTATGTGATCATTTAATGGAAATCCAAACTTTCATTGTGACCTCTTATAACTTTGGCATCTTCACTCTAATTTTGAAACTTGAAATGATAATTTGCATTATTCGCAGTTACTAACCATATGAGACAATTGCCAATCCGATCCAATGGTTGAAATTTTATGTGTGGAGTTAAAAATCCCCACAATAGGGTTGCATGCCTTAGCATGTGTTCAAACATTGGTGGCAATGTGGTTGAGGCATGAAACTAACATAGGGGTGTATTACTACACTAAACTAATGGTATGCAAGGTCACCAATCTAATAGTATCACTTACCTCAATACAATGGACCATGGTCAACAAGTTGACCGTTGGTATAATCACATAACAAGTTTGACATTAATACCCTCAATAATATTTTGAAGCTTATGTCTAGGTTACACTAATCACCAACAACTTGATCATTAGCGTAAACACATGACACCTAATATTAGTATGCTCAGTAATATCTTCCTCTTGTATATTGTTCAAATTGTAAAAGTATCATCTCGAGTACTCCAATGCTCTATGCTAAATGTCATAGCACAAAAAATATTCACTTTACAAAACACTTCTATTGATCTTGACAATCAACGGACATGACATTTCTAAGTCTATAGGTATATTTTTATTGTAACCCTTTTATTATAGAGAGAGGAAATTATCGCATACGAGTGTACCTCTCATCCATCCAAGATAAACACTTGACACACCCCTATAGGCTTGTTGCCCATTCATCTCAAATGACCTCGAGTACACTAATCCCTAGTCTTTAGAACTAATTCGGGTGTCAAATCTACTTAAAATACTAACCTCCGGGTTGCATTCTATTTCAAGGATTTCATGTTGGATGAATGAGAAGTACGCTTGTGTATGACAATTCCCGCTCTCCTTCAACACATATTACACATTGCTCAGGTTGTTTGACAAGCAATGTCCAGGGGGATTTTTGGGCATAATCGGTCAAGATCCTAGTGTTCCCAATATCAACCGGTTACATGTTGACATCTTTCAATTTCCCTCATTCTATGGAAGAATATTCTATAAAATCCTCTACATCAATTCTCTCGAAGTCTTGAATTTGAACTGGTTATTTCTCAAACTCAACCGGTTCATTCGTAATTGCACTAAATAGTCCTAATAATGTGGGCCATAGTAATTTTCTAGAGCCCACGCTAATTCTCATAGTGAGAATTAGTATGGGCCACATTAATATACAACCCACATTAATTTTCTAGTAGGAAATTAGTGTGGGCTATAGTAATTGTTTTTCTAGAATATTAATGTGGGAGGTCATTTTATTTTGTGCTACTTTTGTCCTACAAGTAACATTCAATGTGTTGGTTGAAAGTCTTTATGAAGACTTAAGGGAAGACCTTGGGTCTTGGACCCACTTTAATTCCACCTTGACTAGAAAATTATTATGGCCCACGCTAATTGGACTATTAAGTGTAGTTGTCGATTCTCCTCGTTCATTGTTTGACAGGGATGCAAAGTAATCCCAGTTTTGTTTGTTGTCCCATTTGAGACATGTGAGTTGGCATCATAAAGTATGTACTTACCTACTCTAAAACATTGCCGCTTTCTTTTCTAATTTGAAAAATCTTCCAAAGTTTCAAGCACGTGCACAAAAATTTCATGTTGGTTTATGAGAACCCTAACTTATAGCCCACCCATACTTACTAGTGTGGACCACCAGTGAACGATTCCAACCAGCTAATGCACTGGTTACATCCAATGGTTGTCACTGGCCAAACTTAAGCAAAAAGTGGGCCTTGCTAGTAGGAGCCGTTCGCTAGTCGCTCAAGCCAGTAAGTGTGGGCATGCTATTAGTCCCACGTTAATCATTGCAGTTACCGTCATCATTACCACTACGGCTTCTACTACTAGTGGTCGGTCCACCACTCCCCTTTTGGCCTTCTCCATTTTGTCACTTGTTGAAGGTCAATGCAAAGGCTACCTCCTCAACGCTCATCAGCAAGCCCTTTCCGATTTTCACTCGCCTTTCCAGCGCAGAGCCCAGTGGATTCCTCTTTCTATCGAGCATCATCTTCTAAAGTAGGAGACCTATAACTGCAGTTCCCATGTCGTAAAGTACACCGTACATGTGCATAAAATTGTCACTAACATTTGGCCAACATCTAGATTAGATCCTAAAATCGTGCGCACTATCATTGTGAATAGATCCCATCTAATTTTAGTTTGGTTACATCTTTAGAGATGTTGTAGAGGTAGGTTCACAGTGCAAATGTATCTAGGAATGGTGTAAACCCTACATTGACTTTGCAAATTTGTGTAGACTGTAAATGAAAATTTCTCACACATTTGCAGCGCTGTCAGAATTTTGCGGATTTTTTTCCCGGCTTTTAAAGTTGTTTAAAGGAAGAAACTTGTTGGAAGTGTCGCCTCTACCCATTTTCATGTAGCATCAACAACTTAACTTCTGGTTCAGAGTGTGGATGCCATGAGCCTGTGGAATGCTTAAAAGTTACTTTCATTGCTCCAATCTTATCTAGGTTTGGTTACATCTAGCAAACTGTAGAGGTAGATTCACAAGGCAAACACATCATGGAAAAGAATGGCCTAAATGAATTCTGTAGACCACGTAGGAGTTTTTTTTTTTTTTTTTCCTCACATTTGCGGAGCTGCCAAAATTTGATGAACTTTTTCCAGATTTCTGGAAAGTCGTTACCAAAACGAACTTGTTGGAAGTGTTGCTCCCAGACACTCGTACCACTAACCCGTTCTCATATATACTTCATCTGGCTCCAAGTGCAGATGCCATGAGCCCCTTGGGAGGCATAAAAGTGACTTGAATTGAATCGTGCAGCAACACAAAAGTCCACAAAACTTCCACAAAAAGTGGAATCTTGGAAGCATGTTTCGTGCATGCGGCTCAAAGGGACATGGGTCGACTTTGTGCTAAAGGGCGTGAGGCCGGTTCGGGATTATGCCCGTCAACCCACATACCGTTCCCATGTCGTAACCCTTTGGATAACTCTTTAACTTATTTACAGTCTACAGTAGTAGTAGAAGTAGTAGTAGTACATTCCTTCAAAGCTCCCGCCTGCCACAGCCCTACGTGCAAGTGTGAGATACTTGGATGCCAGTTGAGAATCAAAAGGACAAAATCTAAGGTGTGTGCGAGTTATTTGCTTCCTTTTTCAAGCTCTCCAACTCGGTGTCCGGGGAGATTCTTGGGCATAATCGGTCGATAATTTTCTAACCGGTTACATGTTGACATCTTTGGGACTTCCTTTATTTGGTTTGGGTAATATTCTATAAATTCCTCTAAAACAATTGGTAATTCTCCTGAAGTCTTGAACTTCAACCGGTTATTTGCTCAAACTCAACCAGTTCATCTGTAACTAGCAGCCGGTTCTCCCCATTCATTGCTCCAACTTCTACCGATCAGATTTACACAACGGAACTTGTGTTGCATTTGCCAATTTGTGATGGAGCATTAGCAAAAATTGGGTCAAAAATCGGGCCTCCTTTGATTTAGGTATGATTATTGATAGCCTAACCACACTAGTGGAAGGTGGGCCCAACCAGCCGCCTGGGGTGGCCGTTGAGAAAGCCACCCGACTACCCGGGTGTGGCAGCTCAACATCCACCCTTAGCAGCATCTCGCGCGGCAGGGTTTGATGCCCCTGCACAACACGAAAATTATATGTTAAATGTAATAATATATAACAAAGCTGCTCGGCCAGCCTCGTCGCTAGCTACCGGGTCGACGCTTGTGCTGCCCGAATGGCCCAACCAGGCAGCTCCCCTGCTGGACGGTTGTAGGGGAGGGGGCCTGCAACCAACCATCCGAGGCCCAGGCCCAGCTTGGCGCCTAGCAGCCTAGCTGGCCACCGGGTATCCCGGGGCCCACCGGACGGGGCGGGCGGGCTGGCTAGCTGGGCCAGCTGTCCATCTGGTGTGGCAGCCCTATGAGAGTGCATGTGTGCCGATTCTTTAATTGAATACCTAGTGGCCCCCCCTCCCCCCAAAACCAATTGTGTTGACTCTTATGTCTAGAATAAAGGGATTTTTTTTAGCACATAGTCCATCCAATATGTTCTAAACACATGTCATGTTGGGTTCCATTCTTAGATCTAACCCTAAACACATACCACTCAAGCACATGTGTCCATTTAGGATAAATAATTGAATAAGTCCGCGTACCTTGCATTCTTGGAACACGTGAAAGTGGGGAACCTGGGAGAGAGGAAATTATCGCATATGAATGGACCTCTCATCCATCCAACATAAAAACCATAACTTCGTGGTCGATTCATTTTAAATGACTTAAAATAGATTAATTCATGGTACTTAAAGCTTTAAAAGCTTAAAATAGTAACCTTTGGGTTTCATACTATTTCAAGGCTTTTATGTTGGATGAATGAGAGGTACTCTCATAAGCAATAATTCCCTCTATGAAAATATGGGATCTAGGATACATATTTCTTTCCACATGGATTAGGACGTTCGATACGCTCTGTTTATAAAAACATGTGCATGTACCTAATGCAACAATCCACAATGAGCATATGCAACCTTGATATATATCACTCATATAACATTGCTCAAAACAAGTCGCATTTGCAATTCCTTGAACAAGCCCTCGTAAAGCATCGATGTTCCTACAAGGAACATCAACTTTATGCAAACAAATGGGAGGATGCATAAAACATTGCTAAGCTCCAACTTCCACTTACCCTAGGCATGAGAACAATATGGCCAAAGGCTGGGAATAAAGTAATATATTCTCAACAACAACTACTTTAGTCTTAGTGATTGTGGCAAGGTCCCCATGGAACATGACATCTTTTTTTTTATTGGAATGGGTGGGGAGACAAGAAGCTTAGTAATGGGTGGAAGCACGGTAAAGTGGACAGCTCTTGATCCTTGCTCAGGTTTAAGTGAAAGTGATCCAAAACAATATACTAACTTTGAATTTTATGAAATAGAAATTCATAAACATTTAGAAAACATATGAATCTACAAAGCCAAGCAATTTATGTTCACAAAAAACAATTTCAAACAACGTATATGTATTTTAGAAGACGGTGCAAGTGGGTGTCATGGAAAAGATAATTGTCAAAAACTTGTTTAAAATACAATTACATTACATTAAATTGATGAATTTTTGAAAAAAAAATTACGATGACCTCAAGTTTATAATGAATTCAAGGAATATGAAAAGAAATTCCAAGTTCAAAATATTTAAGGTCATGAAATTTACGTTCAAAACTATATTTAGTCAGTTGTTTTTACGCGTCACTTTTGATGATAGGTTTTGAAGATCTCATATTGATATTCTATATTTGAGTACCTAACTTAACAATAGAGGTCATCATGAAAAATAATCTATTTTAAACAACATTTTGCTACTACTTATAGGCGTTTGACCAAGAAAATCATGGCTTTCATATACCGGAGCACTTTTTTGGTCCACTTTACTATGCTTGCACCCTAATGTTATGCACCAAGTACGATTCTTTCTATTCAAATATTATACACATTCTTTCTATTCAGTTTAAGGTATGTGACGTTTTGTGGTCACTCCTCTTAATTGCACAAATATATGGTAGACAAACCCATTTCCAATAACCACCCCAATTTTAATACATAACTTGTGAAGTTTCACAAATGCAGCCGTCATTCTCTAATTTGGAATGTTGGAAATAAGTAGTGACCATGTGAAAGAGGAGTTATAGCCCTTGTGGAATTCAACGTAATGGAAAAAGTAAGTTAAAAGGGCATGGGTTTGGGTTCCTTGAAAAGGGCATTGGTTGCACTCAAGTTTTCGTCTACCAGTTATTAGAAATAGGTTGGTCTATACTGTGAATATGGGTTTGGAGAGGATCTTGCCTTTGGAAATTTACTGTAATATCATTACTTCAAAATAAAGTTGTGATTTTATTGGTAAATGTTATGATATCAATCTCCAAGTATGTAAAAAATCACTCATTTTTACACGTGTACCACACTTATGCAAAATTGCTTGAGGCATCTATAACCAACAAAATAAGAGCTTGCATATGTTTAGGAGTTATAGCATGAGATTATTTTCTTGCGAAGAGAAACATATTCTAAGGAGAATGTAAAAAAAAAATTAACTTTCATGAATATGAAAATTGCTACAAATTTGAAGCGGTAAAGTTTACTAGAACACAATCAATCTATAGGTTGACCCATAACACTCATCTAAATACTAATTCTTGGCTACAACCATTGTCAAAACTCTAATAAGGGTAGTTTATTCAATCACAAGCCACCGCCACATAAGGTCGAGGCATCCATGTAAGATCTCATCCATATCAGCATCAAAAATACCCAAGTGAGGTTAAATGGACCTAGTTGACTATAAATGCCTCCAGCTTAAGTGAGTAGCATGTGCCAAGTTTTACAAGTGAGAAAAAGATAAGTTTATCATGATAAGTTTGAATTATGTGTGCAAAATGTAGATGCCATTCCAGGTTTACTTAAGACAATTAAGAGGGCCTATGTGATCACTTCAAGAGAAGTGAATCACAACTTTAACCTGTCACAAATGTTCAGAAATCTAAATTGCCCACATTTCTGAAGATATATTTAAATTGCGAAGAGTATCCAGTTTTCAAACGTGGATGTCAGAATTGATTGTCTCATTGCTACACGACATACTATTTTCTCATAGCCCATAGTAATGACCAAAAAACTACTACATGATTATGCTTGCTTCTTGTAGGTTCAAGGCAATTGTCAAATCACATAATTTATCTGAAATATTATAATATGTTCCAAAAATAAAATAATTCACTGTGTAACGTGTTGGCTGTGGGATAGCCTTAATATACATACATCTGGAAGACCCAAAACCCGCAACCCCCGTATAGCCCAACACTCTCCACAATTACACCACATAACCAAATTGAAGCTAAAGATTACATAGACAATGCAAGTGGTCAAATCAACAATGTCCATCTGGAATCCAGTTGTGCAAAAATAAACGATTACACCAACAAATGCTTAATTAGTTCTCTGGTCATGCTTCTGAGAGGTTTAACAGTATTCTCCTGTGCTGGTGATGTAAGATTGATGATCACTGAAAAAAGAGTAATGTACCAAAAAACCTAGCAACTAGTGAGCCTCTCTCCAAACCAGAATCCCTACAGATATCAAAAAAATTATGTAAATGCTTACAACTAAGTCATAAATTTCAACTAGAGCTTTTGTGGTGGGGGTGCCACACCAATAGACCCTACCTTATAATACAATTTACCGCACAAAATTGTCACCTGTGTCTTGACTAATCAGGTTACTTCTACATGACTGCTATTTGCTGCAGTTGAGAAGTCCGTAGGAGGGCCAATACTGCAAAACAATTTCAAAATATTAAATCAACCCTCCATACAAGCCATATAAACCTTTTCTGAGGTTGAGACGCAAGAGAAGAGAGGAAATGGACATGGTTACTTCCAGATGGCGACAAACAAACAATTTTCTGCTGCAACAGGCTAAAATTCAAGACACAACTTTTAGAAAAGGTGGGAAAAATTACCTCCTATGCACCCCTCAACAGGTGGTCTCAAATATTGGAGCCAAAAACCAGTTGTTATGTATGGCGACTACCCGTACCAGTAGCAATACCATTTTGATTTTGAGATAGCCCCCACAGCAATTTTTGCACCTTCTCTTTCTCAATCTCTGCAGCTGACAAGGAACTATGATGACTCAAAGAGTTTGTAGCCTTTGAAGTGGGTCGACGTGAGTAGGAAGTCGACCATGACCTCCCATTTGATCCTGCTAACTCTAAAATTTTATCTGCCTGTTGTCACACACACACAAGAAACCAACAATCAAAAGAAAGAAACTTCATGGTAAAAGCTGTAAAATAGACATATAATGTAAAACAAAATATACATGCAAAGTTATATGCTAACCTTATCAGGAGGAATGTCATCGTACACATGGGTTTGCCCTCCGTAAAAGATGGTCAGCGGTCTACAAGCTGGGACAACTTCGTGACTGCATAAGATGAATCAAAAACATTTAAACCTGTTACAAGCTGCAAGGGCAATCTCTGATTTAAATAGAGGTACAGTCATGTCCATGGATAATCAGATGCAAGTATAGCAAATAAGTGAATCCTATACTATTTTAAAATTTTGGAAGTTGGAATCATTTCTTCGACCAGAGAGGGCAGGACCTAAGCAATAAAAATTATGCCTAGTAATAGGACATCGTCTTTAACCCTAAACCTGCCAATCCTGGACAACAGGTCAAGACAAAGACAGAAAAAACTATTCATCCTTGAAGTCTCTCAGAAATGCATGTTTTGGCAGGGACTTTCACCCCATTTTTGACAATTTATAAAGTTCAAGGACTGTGGAAGTGGTGTCATAACCCCCAGTTTTGGTGAATTGAACAGGTGTTTGACTTTGACCAAGGAGATGGTTATATAAAATTGAACTCCTTGTCAAACTTTCGAGAGCACCATTTTAGGCGCCTTCAAAAGTTTGATATGAGATTCATTTTTATATAGCCGTCTTTTGGCCAAACTCATATGCCTCCCCTTCAGTTCACCAAAAGTAGGGGTTCCAACACTACTCACACATTCCTTAGAACATTATAAATTGTCAAAAGTGGGGTGAAACCCCCTGCCAAGTCACGAGTTTTTGAGAGACTTTAAGGATATCTCTAAAGACAGAATAATCTCTGCCATCAATGGTTTTATTGGTTAGAATCAAAAATACCTTGAAAGTGGCATGGATTCAGTGCCTGCATTCCTTGAGCCCATTTTTGGCGGGCGCGCACTAAAAGGCGAGTCATCACTTGAGCCAGCAGGAGTTGCTGCATTGCTTGGATCATGTAAAAGCCCGGTTAAAAGTGAACCTTTCAGTCCCGTTCTTGAACCTTCATCAGCTGCGGGTTGAGCCACTTGAGGACTAATTGAAGTTATATTTTCACAGTACAAATTACTCGGGGCCCTTTCCGCCTTTTCTGATCTCTCAGCACAGGCACCCAGGTGGCTAAGTCCTCGGGTCGAAATAATCCCCATGTTGTTGCCACTTTGGAATGGTGGCCTCACCAGTTCTAATATCCTAGACTGTGTTTCTGTCGTTTCATTTTTCGAACTTTGAGACAGCCATGCAGGGCATTTATTTGCGGTGCGTGGAGGTTGCATGGAAAGATGAAGACCATCACTATTAGTGCTTGGTGCCCGTTGTTCAACGGCATCAACTTTCATCTTGTCATGCCTTATATACTCGTGCCGAGCTACCTGTAATTTCAAGCATACGTGTCAAAAACAGACAAATTCTGCCACTTCTTTGAACCAGAACCAAGCTCATATAAGATTATTGAACACATTTTAGCTCTGCACCCACTTCTCCAAGGACACTAAACACACAATGAACACAAGATGATTAGCAAATCCAAAACAAGGCTGTAGCCAATTATCAAAGTGAAGATCTTTCTTTTTGAATGATCATATAGGTCCCCCCAATTATACAGTTGACTAGTGAACCTAGTATAGTTCACAAAATTTAGGCACATAGTCTCAACACATGATGTCTTTCTGGTGTCATTTCTTTGATCCACACCTAATCACACACCACTCAAATACATGTCCAAATATGGAAAATAACCAAATTAGACCCACTTGCCTTAGCAAGCTTAGACTAGTATAAGCAGTGCTTACATATATAATAAGGAGTTAGGAAGAAAACCATTACATAAAATCTGCCTGAACTGCAAGCTTTCATCAACAGGAGTATGTCACGTACCTTTGGCAGGCGTGGACTGTCTGCGACCTCCACAAGACGTTGCTGCAATGAATCCATGGTGGTAGGAGACCTCCATCTCTTGTCGACTTTCTGTTGGCTATTTTCCACTTCCAGCTTGTAAAATGCACTACTCGTGCGGTGGTGATGCTGAATAGCACCTGCTTGAGTCTGCTGCAAGGCAACTGCATACAAAATGATTCAAAGTTACAGATTTTCCAAGGGGACTCTTAGGCTGTCTGCAGATACTTCTATGAAGGTCAGGAGCTGAAGATCTTCACAAGATAATGTAAATGAATCACATTCCACAATGGACATCAATAGAGTTATCCTTTAACTCAATGGGACTTTTGTCGGGAGCTAGTCCCCTATTATTTTCCATTGGTTGCTTTGCATACAAAATGAATAATTTATTTCCACTTGTAGTGCATGCTCTGAGGTAGTGTTTGAACTTGCATGAATAGCTACCCATTTTGGTTCATTAAGGGCCAAACTCATTTAGCACCTCTCGGCATGCCAAAATGTTGTTTGTTCAAACCTCCACGCTACTACCTCGAAGCATGCACCGAAAACTTACCAAACATGGAAGGTGTTGTATGCAAAACAACAAACTCCCAACGAAAACTCATGTTGAGTTAGAAAATTTGTGATGGATTTATTACCTGAACCAGGATCAGAAGAACTCGACAGAGCTAGACTGAAAGAAGGCGCCACAAGACGTGAACTGGAACCATTTTTGAAGCAACTGCTGGTTCCCCACGACATTCGAGTGTCGACTGTTCCCTCGTCTCCTTCGGAATCCAACTCAAAGCTGCTTCTCGTAGTCGAACGCATTTCAGAAGCCGCAAATTCTACTTGCTTGACCTTATTATTATTATCCGTGTGGCCTAAACCCAAAAAGTCCCGAAACACAGGTTGATTGCTCTCCGCCATGACTAACGTCATATTAAGCTCACAGAGAAGTACACAGAGCTCAACGCACTGAGACGCTGGCAGCTATCATCTGCCAAACAAGCCAAAAGAGGAACTGTCAAGCTTACAAAAATCCAAAACAAAAACCACCCATCACACACTGATTGCCAACTAAAATGCAGGATGATATATTTCTTAGTAAGATTGGACAGGACATCATACTACACAACAACTAATAAAAAAAACCAAGCCATACATGTAGGGGTGTAACAACAAACTTTAAACACACACATTTCAGCAGCTTAGCTGCCTTGGGCTCTATTCAGTTGCAAAATATATGCGCTTCTTAAAGTAAGCCTAGATACATGTGAAATTTTGGATTCATCAGCACACACTCTTAGTTTCAACAGAAATGCTTTAAAGGTGTACGGGCACAGCGTGAGGTGAAATGGGTTAGTGTTAGTTATATGTTCTGACTACAAAAACAGTTTAAAACCTGCAAGGCAGGAACAGATAGAGAGACAAACTTACTACCAATGAACCCGCAAGGTTTTTCCTTGTTAAAGATATCTGTGAAAGGGGGGGTAGATACAATTTACCCTCAAAAGTGTTACAGTGTCAGTTCCTTCTGCTCCTAACTATGTGCTCTGCCTCGTGCACAAGTTTTCAAACTGGGTTTCATCTCAGTACAGATTGGAAAAATAGGCAAGAGACGAAGAAGAAGGCAGCATGAGTACAGAACGATTAATGTGACAAAAAAGAGGAGGACCAATGAACGTCAAAGACAGAGTATAACAATTCTATAAGACATCCAACCATTGAGCTATGAAGAGGAGGCTTGAGAGCAAGCAAGCACCATGAAGCAGAAGATTGTTTTCTTTAGAATAAGGTCTGCTTTCAAGCTACAAGTGGCAATATTTTGGGTAGAGATACTCAAAGTTGCAGGGGGGGGAGGTAAGGTAGGTATATAATGGGGATGAGCCCAAATACCTACAAGTCGCCCAATGTGAATGAAATTGAGGGAACCTCTAATTTGGAATACAAACTCCAGGCAAGGGGGAGCTGTAGAGGAGCAGCGGAGGGGAGCAAGAGACATCATCTTCTTCTTCTTCTTCTTTCCTCCCTCTCCACTCTGCAGCTTGCTCACAAGTCCTCCCCTCCATAGCTCATGGTTGGGTGACACTTCATGCCATACAAGCTCCTCTACACTTATAGAATTAACACAGACAGACACACGCACGCACACACACGCAGAGGCAGAAATTGAGACGTGTCGTCCTTGAGCATTGCCAACCCAAATATTCTGGAGGATCGATCCCTCAAGTCGACTAACCAGGACAACACATGACGCAATGTTGGCCAACAGGGTTAACCCTCTCTCTCTCTCTCTCTCTCTCTCTCTCTCTCTCTCTCTCTCTCTCTCTCTCTCAGGTTTGTCACCATAGGACATCATAAATTGTTCACACAAAAGGCACGAGTAAGGCTAATGGTAGCCCAGATAAACGATCGATCAGCCTGCAACCTCTGCCATTGACAAAACACTAGAACCCACGTAACCCAGTTGCAGCAATAGAGCCATAATCCCACCAACTTAACAAGCAGTGGATCCATCGATCAAGGAGTAGCAGCTGGGTTTGACGTGATGGAAGCTTCAAGGCGGCGCAAGGCAACATGGGAGCAGCAGCGGGAGCGTACTTACCTTGTGGCAATGGCTATGGCAACGGGGGCAGAAATTGAGGTAAGGTATTAGCTTGGCCGCTGCAGGTGGTGGTGAGTCCTTGTGAGGACTCTCCTAAGATGTTGCTGTGTCTCTGCTGCTGCTGCTGCTTCCTTACAACTTCTCCTTCTCCCGGGTGCGCCGAGCTGTAAGGCAGGAAGGCCGGAGCGAACGAGCAGATCCTGGGCATCCGAATGCGTAGGGGGCAGTTACCCTTGAAAAGATTGAAAGAAAGTACTTACTTACTCATGACTCCGGGGCTCTACATACTTTACCTATGCATCAGCCGCTTTCTGTGGCGACTCCAGGCAGCTCATCCCCTCAATCACTCATGAGCCTTGCAACCAGGCCGCAGGCTGGGTACATACTACTTCCGTCCGCTACTGCACTGCAATGCAAAAGCAAAGCAAAACAAAACAAAACAACGGCGGCAGCAAGCAGCCAGATAACAAACCAAACGAAGGAACAAAGGAAGCACAGGATTTGCCACACGCACCATGGTTTTTGTTACACTAGGCTTAGTGACGTGTCTAAAAGGCTCGGTTTTCTTTGACGTAAGTATTAGAAGGTGAGCATTGGATGGGTTGGGGAGGGGGTGGCGACGAGCCGGGTCCATCCAATGGCCATTATCTAACGTAATTTTCCTGGGGGGAGATTATGTGCATTTGTTGCAATGTGAGCAAACAGCGGTAGTGAGAAAGAATGAAGGAAAGAAAGAACATGATTTGCAAGTCGCAACACTTGCCAGGACAAAACTTAAGAATTCTCGCACATGATAGTTTCACACTACACTAAACAATTGCATTTAGTGTCACCGATTCTATTTGTCTTGCTCATTACTAATTGTAAACCGCCTATGCAGTGTCACTAACACTAAATATAAACCTAGCATTATTTGTCATTCCTTGTAAAAAGAACTAGGCATTATAGATTTACAATATTGCAATCATTGTCCCTAACTGTGTGATTTTTCATCCACATTTCCATCACCCATGATAGTCTTTCATTACAAAAATGTTAGGTTGCAAAATATACCAAAAAAATAATTCATAGCAGGCATTTGGATGAACTAAAAGTAAGTTAGGATGACAATACTTGTAAACTTATTCATAAGACGTGTCGTTAGAAAAGTTACCACCGTGGCATAAAATACCATGTGGCATTAAGTACAATATATAGTGTACTTATGTGTCTAAACGGCTCGGTTTCCTTTGATATTTTAGATGATGGGCATTGAGTGGGTCCAGCAAGCGGTTGTGAGCCGCATCCACTTAATTGCCATTATCTAAACTAAGTTTCAAGGGAAATATATTATACCCATCCACTACAAAGTGAGCAAACACCGGTAGCAAGCTTCTGAGAACAAAAGAACATGACTTGCAAGTTACAAGGCTTGCTAGGAAAATAACTGAAGAATTCTCACCAGTTTACGTGTCTACAAGGCTCATTTTTCTTTGGCATATTGGGTTGGTGGGTCCGACAAGCGGTGGTGAGCCGGGCCCACAAATGGCCATTATCTAAACTAAGTTACATGGGGGAAAAGATTATGTACATCCACTACAAAGTGAGCAAACACAAGTAGCAAGCTAGCCATAAAGAAACAACACAAACAAACAAAGCACATGATTTACCATTACAAGTTTTGTTTAGGGAAAAACTTGAAAATCCTCACGCATGATGGTCTTACACTAGTTACATGTCTAAAAGCCTTGGTTTTCTTTTTGATGTATTACATAATGGGCATTGCTCATTTTTCAACACAGTTTCCATGGAGGGAGAAACAGTGAAGCGGGTGAACCTACCTAGGGTGTTGCAACTACCAACCATACCGGTATCTCAAAGCACTTATCAACATAATTGGTGTTATGAGGATGCCGAGACATTGGTGTTGGGCGCTAATCAGATCTATGCCGCTCGTTCTAGAGTAGAGACATCCATACCCAATCACTTAACCCTTAAACGACGGAGCGGCCCTCTCAGGGCCTCGTTGACCCTAAACTATTTGACCATAAGATAGCGTCAAAACATGTCGGAATTGCAAAAAAAAATTCCCAAAATATGTATCTCAAAATTCCATATCTAAATATATATGCCGATCACACTAAAAGAATTACATGGAGGTCTGAAATGGGGTAAACATAGGCTGATGGGAGAGGCCCTCTCACCCCCCCCCCCTTGACCTTTAAGGGTTAAGAGATTATGTGCTAGCTCTGGAGAAGTACGAGGTAGTGCAATTTTTTTCCCATGTAGGAAGATAGAAATCAGGAGAATTACAATTTTTGATAATTTTATTCTTTAAATTGAAATTATTGTGAATTTTTTAATGCAAAAGTTGGTCCAAACATGTGACCAATGTCTAGAGTCTACTATAACGCTCATTTAAACCGCTCATTCCTCGTCACTTTAGCACTCAAATCCGGGACATTTGTCATGGCACTATTGGTTCCAACCTAATCAAAATTGAGACCCAACCTAATCGAAATTGAGGTACCCTCTAGATTGTTGATGGGGTCATGATGGGGTCCTGATAGGGAGTAGGCGCCTCTACTATAATTGCTACCAAACTATTGTTGATGGGTAAGTCAATTGAATCAATGTGGGCAATTTGTATGCACAAGGGGAATATGTTTGACGTTAGGGTTTGAGACGTGAGTGGGGGACTCCCTAGTTATGGGATTTACCACTCCTGCTTGCGCTCTAAAGAAGTTGCCACGATGGTGAGACATCGCAAGAATCCGGTTATGCACATGTTTTCAAGTGAGCAAACAATAGCAATAAGCCAAAAAAGAAAGTGCAATTTTTTAAAAGCAACAAACTCGTCAAGAAAAATTCAAGAATCTTCATAGAAAATGGGTTTACATATGTATGTACACTAAAAAGGCTCAATCTTCTTCTTCCTTGACATATTAGATAATGGGCATCGGGTGGACCCACGATGTCCATTATCTAGCGTCCATTCCATGGGGAAGCGATCGAGCACATCATTGAAAATCCTTGTAGACAAACGCACAAGCAAGATTTGCAAACATGAGAACAAATAATCATCACACGTGACTTTACATATACATGTGCACTTTAAAGGCTTGGTTTTTTACATATGGGATAATGACTATTGGGTGGACCAAGCCGAACAAGCAAGGTATATTTGTGGCAAAGCAAGCAACTGACACCAACGAACCAAAAAACACATGATTTGCAATAGACAATTTTGCAAGCAAAAACAAATATTTCGTCACATAATGTTTGCGGGAAAGTCACGTTTACCAAAGTTCCCCATTTGTCACATGAACTTGTGCATGCAGCATGTGGAAACGTCGTGAACTGTTTTATAATGCGAAAGTGGTAAATTTTATGTTAATTTGAGCCTAGAAATAACACCAAGAAGCTCGAGTTCTTCTATTAGGACTTGGTTGGAATGAATCAACCATAAAACCTCAATGGTGACGTTTTCACTAGACTTCCCCCTCATCCACATTGGATGAGGCGAGTGAGGTGATCGGTTGATGGGAAGTTCATGTCCACTTGTCTTGGCATTTACAATTATATTTCTATTATGTATATATGTAAATCGAACCCACATACCATGTTACGACTGAAACTTATCAACGGACCCAACACACCAACTGGGACACGTCCAAATAACTTAATGAAATGAATGTGGAAAATTGCAAGCCCTAAGCTCTACAATCAAGATATCATAAAGGGCTCCCTATTTCATCTTTACAAGTGCCGGAACGTCTTTTCCCACGTGGGATACAAGCAGGTTGTGGCAAATGTGAGCATGACATGTGGCAAATGTTGGAAAGAAAACCCTCTATGGTGCTACGCAGACGAGTTGTTAAGTTAATACTTTAGTTGTTTCAAGTTTCAACATGTCAGAGCATCTCCACCCTTGCGCGTCAAGGTAGACTCTCGAAATGTGCTTTGAAGGGCTCCAAGAATGCACTAAATTTTTTTAGGGTGGCACTCCCCCACCCTTACCTTGCATACCGGCTCTTCAACCCGAAAAACCGTCAGGAATATTCCCTGTAAAGTGGCTTCAACCCAAAAGTGGCACGATTCAAAGATCGCAAGTGGATGAGGTCCCGGAATTTGGGCGCAGCAAGAGCAACGCTCACCCGGGAGGATAGTGAGTGGAGTCGAAAGTTTGAAGAGCCCTGGCAAGTTTGAAGAGCCCGGGCAAGAGGGGTGGGGCAGATTTTTCTGCCAGGCCGCGTCAAAGGGCTTGCCAAGACCCTTTGACGCGCAAGGGTGGGGATGCTCTCATCAAATTAAAGGTCGCGAAGCCCGAGACTACCTAACATGGCAAGCGGGTGAAGGCCACAGTGGTTTAAGTGTAATGACAAACCGCCATACACAATACTCATTGATAAGTTGACTCGTATAAATCGGAGCCTTAAGATAGATTTTTTGGGGGAAGCACAAGGGAGTCAATTCACTGCCATGCTCAAAGCTATATACTTAATAAGGCATGGATTCTCCCAAAATGCCTCATGATTGGTGAGACTCCCGCGATTAAGTGCACCTTCATCCCCGAGTTATCAATTAGGTAGGTGACCCGAGATAGCTAGTTTAAGAGGACCGCATAGCCCAAAGCTAGTACCGTGTCACTTCAAAACTTGGAATAGTTTAGGGTTTCTAGGTTAAGTGAGTGCTGGCCGCACCTATTTTGTGGACTTTGAGGGCCGCTTCACACTGAAGGCCCGTGACCATTGCATTCTAAGGGGTTGTTTACATCATGGACCATGAAGTCGTCCCAAGGCCCTGTAAGATTTGTGATTGGTTGTTGAACTCGTCTCAGGATCACTTCGGTTTACACCAAGAAAAAAATGTCAGAGTGACCATAGAGTTCGAGGTTTTCAAAAGACATATTTTAAGGTTTATGTTATCCAGTGACATGGTCCAACGGGTTTTGCGGTGGGAGAGGCAAAAGAGGTGCTCTAGTAGAATAAAGCAGGGGCCCATGGTAGATAAATGTTGTTATAATAAATTTTTGATGAAACTTTTTTGGGGAAGAGACGATGAAGACAAGAGAAGACAAGAGAATGGTCAAACTTGATAAATTTTTCCAAAGCCGTCCTTTTTGGGCATATATTAAAAAAATCAACACATTCACTTTTTGGTGCATGGTCATTCCTCTTGGTCCACATTTGGTCTACACCTAGTGAGGGGCCCGGAGGCTTTGTAAATTGATTTTTTAAGAAGTCGGACCATGGAAGTTGGACCATGAAGTCGGACCATGGAAAAGGCCATCTTCCATGATCTGACTTCATGGTCCATGGTGCAAACCGGCCCTAAGGGCCGGTTCACATGGGGTCCCAAGTCCCACCCTATTAGCAAGTACATGGAGGCAATGTCCCAACTTTTGAGCCTCAAGAAACCATTAAGTCGGATCTTAACTATTTTATGCAAAAATATTTGCGGGACTTGTGTAGAGAGTTGGTTCTAGCTTTTTGTTCGATCCAACTCTCAACACAAGTCCCAAGGCTCACCTCCAAAAAGTGTTGTCATGTAGGTATGCTTGTCATACTTGGGACTTGGGACTTGAAACCCCATGTGAAGTGGTACGTCTCAACTTCCATGCTCTCAATGGTTGAGATTGCACGGATTGACCTCAAACACTTGTGACTTGGGACCATGTGTGACATGGCCCTAAGATCTCTCATTGGTCGAAAAGGCCGAGACTATCCAAGTTGACTTCACATTAGAAGGTGGGGGCCTAAAGGTCTTTTTTTTAAATAAAATTATCATGGATGAAAAGTCTACATGGATATATACATGGCATACTATGGATGATGTTTCATGGTCTATCAGAATTTGCATTAGACCCACCTCCAAAAGGTAGGCTTGACTCAAATTCTGGCATACCATGTTGGAGTCAAGGGCCTTAGACATTTGGTACGCCTTTCGATGAGAGTCAAGACCCCTCACAATCACATGGTCATGGCCCTTGGCTTGTGTGTGAAGTGGCCATGATCATTAAAAAATACAAATTGATTTTATTTCACATGCACGTATTAGCAAATCCAGATAAGGAACATGTTAAGAGCACATTTACACCAAAGGCATCAGGTCATGGGTCTTAAATGACCATGGTACTCCACTTTTTGGAGCATAGAGAAGTCCATGGACTATACCCAAGGTTTTTTGGAGGTCACAAACCCTTAGTTTAGACGCAAATTTTCACTAGACCTACCTTCAAGAGTTGTCCCAAAATTTCTTCTACAATCCCGGCGAGCATTATCCATACTTGCTATGTGGGATTCCATGTAGATTTTTCATCCAATGAGAATGTCCATGGGTTGTAGTCCAAAATTGCTCTCATGTACACCTAAAGAAGAGGGGTGGGGTGACACTCTCAACCAATGAGAATTCAAGGATTCTCAAGAGCCATGGTATAATGACTTTCGTGTAAACATGCCTTGAGAAATGGGCGTGTTTCATTTAAAGTCTAGATGATTAATTTTTAATTTCTTCAAGTTAATCAACGCATATATGACTTATAATGGTTTTCTTTTGGACATACACATTTCAATAGATTGGTTATATATCTACACGTTAGAAACTATTACACGTCACCACACTACAAATGTATGAGTCTTGGGCAATTGTCTTGTGTCGCTCAAAAATATGCAATTCTAGATTAATGGTAGATTTGCATTGTTGAAACACCAACATATGGTAATTGCCTAGGACTCATATGCTTGTAGGGGGGCCGCTTGTCCATAAAACCCGTATCGAGTGCACTTCACCTTCAAGGTCCAAAATGCAATATATATGTGCGCTTCCACTTAGTAAATAAGCAATTGGTTGGGATTTCATTCCCAAAGTGAAATTGTTAATGAAACATGTGCTTAACTTTGAAAGTCAAAAACATTAGGCCTTGCGCTCAATTATGTTCAATTTTGGTTATTTATGCTTGATTACATTTAATCACACTTAATTAGTTCAAATGTGTATGAATGCTTGTGAAAGTGAAAGGCATTACATAGACTATTATAGAATATACATACTAAAATCAACACAATAATTTAAGTTTCATTTTAGAATGACAAAGACCATGTCAATGGTAAGTCACAAAAATTATAACCTCAATGTTAATGAGGGTTTTGTAATGTTTTTGACTTCCAAGTTAAGGTTACGCTTTATTAACAGTCCCACTTCGGGAATGAAATCCCAATCCATTACTTATTTATTAAGTAGAAATGCACATATATATTGGATATTGGACCTTGAAGGTGAGGTGCACTCAATATGGGTTTTGTGGACAAGTAGCCATCAACAATGCAAGGGCAATGTCTTTTTGTTTGAAGTCAGGTAGGGCGGCCAACAATTTTTGGTCGGGATCAAAAAATTTGAATTTTGTTTGTGGGGTTGCCCTAACCCGTATCCACCTCCCCCTGGAAGATTGTAGGGGGGAGGTTTAATGTCCCCCTGCTTGTAGTGCCTTGCAGTGATCGGGGAGATTTTTGGGCATAATCGGTTGAGATCCTAATGTTTGCAAGTCTAATCGGTTACATGTTGACATCCTTCGAATTTCCTTTATTAAATAGGGGTATATTCTATAAATTCCTTTAAAATGATCAGTAATTTTCCTGCAGTCTTGAACTTCAACCGGTTATTTCTCAAACTCAACCGGTTCATTTGCAACTAACTACCGGTTCTTTTTTCTTTTTCTTTTTGAGACAGAATACCAACAAGCCAACGCCAAAGCACATGAGGCAGCTAACCACATGGCAAGTTTCTATCAAATAGAGAGGAGATTTCACAGCCGGGAATTAACTGCCGGTTCTCCCCGATCATAGGTGCCTTGCACCTTAAGTGATACTTGCCAATATTGGAATGAGAGGGCCATTGTAAAGTTCAATTTGGACATATTAGTGAAAAGCAAGGATCCTTTTTGTGGTCACGAAGATTTCCCATTGATTCTCTGAAACTCTATTCATATTATCCAAACGCAAAACACCTTGCTATTGGAGAATTGGGAGTCGCTTGGAGACGATTCCCAGTTCATATTGGAAGCCTTGCAATCATTCAACTGATCAATTCTGTTTTTTTTTATAAAGGTGAGTTTCCATGTAGGGCACTAGCCCACCAAATTTTAGTGTGAATAAGGACAAACCCACCCAAATGTAGAGGGAATATGATGGAATAGGGTTCGTATGTGCCAACCAGCTATTTCCATCTTCTCAAATCCGGGCCCACCTATTAACCTCCTCCTCCCGGTTACCAAAGATGGAATATTAAACCAACATTGGTTCTCTTGAGTCTTCAACGAGTCTTAGGGCCGCTTTACACCTAGAGGCCGGGCCAAACCCCCTTGAGGCCGATTGCATGAAATTTCAGCCCTTTTTGGGTTGGAGGCCGGCCTCAACTACACATTATAATAAGATAATAACGGGGGCCAATTTTCCCATATGTAAAGGCCTTAGGGCCAAGAAGCTAGGTTGATTCAATAAATCTAGCATAATCCAACGGATCTAACATAATTTGGCATAGAGCCATTTAGATTTCCACATAATCCAACGGATCTAATTCGCTAAAAAATCATACTTTATTTAAGAAGGTTTTTTTTAGTGAAATATGACATTGGCCCTCCATTTTGGGTGCACCCAATTCAACGAGCTCAGGCCGTGTCATAACATACATTTTTTAATAAAAAAAATCATACCACCAAATCGGCCCGACCTCTAGGTGGAAAGGGGTTGGGACCGAATTGAGCCTTTTGGCCAATCACAAGTGAGGATTTCAAGCCTCTTACACAACGAATTGGCCCGGCCTCTAGGTGTAAAGCGGCCCTTAGGGCCGCTTCACACTATGGCCGTCCAAGTCAAGAGGCCATAGCTAGGATTGAGTGGCCAAACTTTGTTGAGAGTCCAAAGAAATGAGCTGAAAATAGCCAATAAAATATAGGAATTGAGACTTTCGGGCGGGCACAATGTGAAGCCTCCAAAGGCCAAGCCCAAAGTCCAAGCCTTTGGCCATGAACTCCCACGGCCTCTCGACTTGGATGGCCATAGTGTGAAGCCTCCAAAGGCCAAGCCCAAAGTCCAAAGACAAAAGGAGCATCTCACTTTATTCCTTGCCCAAAACAACCCCTCCAATCTAAAGGCCAAGACCTTGTCAATGTTTGATTTTTTTAATGAAAACAAATCGACAACCTCTCGACCATAGTTTGGGTTTCCATTCCCGTCTGACCCAAACTTCCTTTGAGAGTATGTTGCCTTGGTAAAAAAGTAGGCATTTTAAATTGCGACGGCTTTTGGACTTTGGCCTCTAGTGTGAAGGGTTGAGAGGCCGAATTCTTGGTTTCTTGCAATGTGATTGGTGGAAATTGACGGCCTTTCGACCTTCAGCCATAGTGTGAAGCGGCCCTTAATCCTTCGGTGACCGGCACTGGAAGGTTAAAGATGTTTTAATAGGTGCATGGAAATCTAATGGCCCATGTCCATGGGCCTCCACATTCTAGCAGACCACCAGAATGTGGTCGGGTGGCGGTTGTGCTTAGCTACATGCGAACACCTCCGACCCACTATTATCTAGAATCATGGAAACTCACCCTAAGACATGCTTCCTAGAGGATCACATTAGAAGACAAGCTTGTACAATGATGGAGCCACCAACCATGAAATTTGTTACTACTTAGACCATTTCCAAGGCCACGTCCAATCTTATGTGATTTAGTTCTCAATGTAAAAGGTAATGCACTATGTAGCCCAAGTGCCCTTTCTAGACATGTAAGTAACTCCCAATGGTAAGGGTTCTTACATGTGAAATGTACTAGGGTTGGTATATATATTCTAATTTCCTAATCGGTGCATTCTATGGGACACAAAAATGTCCCAATAAAACCCCTAATATATTTCGGTTGGAACATTAAATAGGCACAAAATGTGGTTGCATGAAGATGGAGTTGGAGTCCCTTGTTGCCAAAAACGCAGTTGTTTCCTTATGCATCTCTTTGCTCATCATTCTAAGGTGCATATATTCTATGCACTCATAGATTGTCTTATAGGCCCCTTTCACACTAGAGCTCAAGTTGAGAGGTCATACTTACAATTTTTGGGAGTTTGATGCTCGGATGTGGCAAGCTTCATGACAAGCAAAAGAATGCTAGAAATGTCATTGGTTTGGGACCCACAAAATGAGAGCTCGAACTCTCAATATTTCCAAGCAATCTCCATGAGGTAACTGTCAGCCATAAACTCCCACCCTTATGCGTCTGTAGTCCGGGTGGGAGCCCATGACTCACATGAACTTCACTGGCCTTAGTAATTAGTTGTAACTTATATCCATTCTAATTGGTGAATCAATATACTTAACACCTCCTCCTTTATTAACTCAAACTCAAGTGTTTACAAACACTAGAGTATCACACTCACACAAATAAAAGAAAAATTCAAGTTCAAGGTTGTAGGCTAAATAATATCAACCTAGAGATCTAATGATATAATGCCTCTCACTGAGGTTCATTACTTGATCACAATACACATAGCATATTACCACACTTATCACTAAGCCTACTCCAACCCCGTCATTCAACCTTCATAGGATTCATGAACCCTTTGCTAACCTTCTTATTATTTCCTTCTAAGAGCTTTGTGCCTTCATCTACCTAGTGAGGGAGAGAGAGAGAGAGAAGTAGTCCTAATTGCAAGAGTGAGAGAGTGAGAATGAGCCTCCTCCCTTCCCTTCGGGGGACTACCCCCTTCCATCACCAAGCCTTACCGGCCGTAGATCTAACCATACATCTAACGGGTGAAATTGCCGGCCGTCATACTCTAGCCGTCATCCCTAAAATCCCTAGATCCAACGGTCTTGGTCTTCCATCCACTTGATCAAATGGTCTTCATCCGTCCGGCTTCATCCGCTTAGCATCATCCACCGTTCGTTGCCATCCTTCATTCGTTCGTCTTCATCCTCCGTTCGTTGCCATCCTAATGTCCTTCGCAAGTATCTTGACTTCTTCATACGAATTACTTAACTTAAATATAATTTGACTCACTAACCTCCTTTCTAATTAACCCGCGAACCTTCATAAACCGTGAGCGGTTAGGTGAATATAAGTAAAATGCTTCTAAAAAATGAAAAGTAATTGAGAAGGTTCTACTTACACATATGTAGTAACTTCTTCTCCGTATCCGCCTACAGACTATTCCTGCTTTTACCACTAGCTCATCTTGGGATAGCACTAGTCAATGGAACCAACCGGATTCGAACCCGGGTCGGTCCAGACCTTAATCCAGTCTCTTACACACAACTCGCATCCACAGGCGGATGTGCCAAAATCCAGTGACTATCTATATAGGTTAGCAAAACCCCGTTTACTAAGCTTAAGCCTTTAAGCCTAGGAACCCCATTAACCCACCTCTAAATAATTCTAATAATTCCTAGTAGCATTTAAGTACTAACACCCTAGCTTCAACTTAATTCAACTAATAACTAAGAACACAACTTGTTTTTATGTTTTTGAATATTTGAACACAACTAAAAGTCCGAGTTTTGTTAATCCTTGCGATTAAGAACACATGTGGGCACCATATTGGGCTCACATAATTGGCGACCATCTGGGACTGAATCCAGTATCTCTTGCTGGAGGGCAAGTCGCCATCACGCCCTGTACTCCTTGCATCGACTGCCGGATGTGCGAGTTGGGAAGCTCTCCCCATTCAATGTCTCCAATTGAAGTGAGTTGTTCGGAAATGCCTCCCAAACGAGGTAAGGACCCAACCAAACCGCATCAAACTTACCCGGAAATTCGAGTTTTCTAGCATCTTGAATAAGCACCATCATACCTGGCAGTAGGGCCCTCTTCTTGTGATGTTTGTCGAAGGTGATTTTCCTTCGCCGTTGAATGGCTTCAATGTGCTGAGCCGCCATTCTTCTCCTCTCATCCAACTCCTCTAGGTCTGTCAGTCGATTCTTCAAGGACTGACCATCCGTAAGGCGTGAGCCAATGGCGACTCTAAGTGACTCCACCTCAAACTCAATGGGAAGTGTGGCTTCCAATCCGTACACCAATGAAAATGGGGTTGCCTGAGTTGTCACCTTAAAGGTCGTCCGATACGCCCACAATGCCGCTGTCAGCTTAACATCCCAATCCTTCTTAGAATCAAGAATCGTCTTGCGAAGGATACTCACCAATGTGCCGTTGACCCGCTCCGTCTGACCATTAGTCTGCGGATGATAAGGAGTGGTTTTCCTATGGTCTATCTGAAACCTGTCTGTCATTTCTCGAATTAAAGAATTCAAAAAATGAGTTCCCCTGTCACTCACTAGAATCTTCGGGCATCCAAATCTCGAGATGATGTTCTCGTACATAAAGGTGGCCGCATGTGCGGTTGTATCCGTCTTGATAGCTCTAGCTTCTGCCCACTTGGTTAAGTACTCGGTGGCGACCACGATGTAAGCCATTCCCTTTGAGGAATGGGGATGAACCTCGCCAACATAATCAATTCCCCATTTCTCAAAAGGGACTAAGGGTAAGGATACATGGAGTGACATCTCCATGCGGAGGTCATTCCTCGCGTACCTCTGGCAAGCGTCACAACGCTTAACATAATCATGTGCATCCTTAAACAAGGTCGGCCAAAAGTATCCTGCTCTAAGAATCTTTTGGCCGGTGAGTTGGCCAGAAAAATGTCCCCCACATGCACTGTTATGACATGCGGCCAAGATGGAGGGCACTTCAACCTCCGACACACACCTTCTCAACAATCCATCAGCTCCCCTTCTAAACAACCTATGTCCTATCACTGCGAAGTGCCTACTATTGATTCTAACTTTTCTCCTATCCTCCTTTGTCCATTCTCCAGGCAATTGTTGAGTTGTCAGGAACTCCACAATGCCCGCATACCACTCGGGTCGGGCGGTAACCACAAAGAGATTGTCGTCTATCAACCTATCATCCACTGGACTCTCCCCCATCTCCTCCGACAATCTCGACAAGTGGTCGGCTTGTAAATGCATGCGACCAGGCTTGTACTCAACGGTGTAATCAAACTCCTCCAACAACAAGACCCACCTAGCTAGCCTTCCGCTCAACTCCGCCTTGTTGACTAAGTACTTGATGGCCATGTGATCCACAAAGAAAACAACCGGGTTGCACATGAGGTAATGGCGAAACTTCTTAACTGAAAACACCATGGCTAAGCACTCCCTCTCTGTGGTAGAATAATTCCTCTCGGATGGTGTCAATTGCTTACTAGCATAAGCAACGGGTTGGTCCTTACCCTTTTCACATGTTGACTGACAAAGTGCACTACCTACAGCTACATTGCTAGCATCACAAAACACATGGAAAGGTTTGTTCCAATCGGGTGGCCTCAACACCGGATAAGTGCTCAGCTTATCCCTCAACTCCTCAAATGCCCTTTGGCATGCCTCGGTCCACTCAAACCTACAATCCTTCCTAAGCAACTGAGTGATAGGAACCGCAATCTTAGCGTAATCCGGGATCAAGTCCCGGTACCACCCCACATGGCCTAGCAACTTAGCAATCCCCTTGGCATTGGTTGGTGTTGCCAACTCACTTATGACCTCAATCTTTTCCGGATCCGGTTCCCTGCCTTTCTCACTCACCACATACCCAAGTAACATCCCCCGACTCACACCCAAGAAGGTCTTATCCGGGTTTAACGCTAGCTGCATCTTCCTACATCTAATCAAGGCTTCCCTAACACACTGTAAATGGTCGCTAGCGTTACTCTGAGTGCTAAAATCATCCACAAAGACGGTCATGGACTTGAACAATAAGTCGGTGAAGATGTACATGACCAATCTTTGAAATGTGGCCGGGGCATTACATAATCCAAATGGCATAACCACCCAAACGAAAGTCCCCCAAGGAGTGGTGAAAGCCGTCTTGTGGATGTCTTGAAGGGCAATAGAAATTTGGTTGTAGCCCGCATATCCATCCATGAATGTGTACCTCGCATGACCACCTACCTCCTCTAACAATAGTGTGATGAATGGTAGAGGAAAATGGTCCTTTTGTGTGCACGCATTTAACTTCCTATAATCCACACACACCCTCAACTTTCCATTCTTTTTCTTCACCAAAACCATCGGAGAGACCCAATCCGTAATTTCCACCGGTTTGATAAACTCGGCCTTCAACAACCTTTCCAACTCCGCCTTAACCAACAATTGTAATTGTGGGTTCATTCTTCTCTCCTTTTGTCTAATTGGCCTAGCGCCCGGGATCAAAGGAATGCGATGCTCCACCATCTCTCTCGGAATCCCCCTAAGCTCATCATACGACCAAGCAAAGGTGTCACTAAACTCATCCACCAAATCGCCATATTCCTTGATTTCCTTCTCCCCCAACTTAGACCCCATTTTCATTTGTCTAACCGTCCCATTTTTCATTCTCACATCCACATACTTCCAATCCGCCTCCGACACATGTGTCTGCTCATCCTTGTTTCTATACCAATCCGGAGGTACCTTTGGATAATCCTTAACATCTTGACCCGCCACAATGCCCGTTGACGTGGTCTTGAAGTGCACAGGTTCTTCCAACTTTCCAGCCTCAATGACGGCCCCCTCATCTTGGGTCCCATCCACATGTACGACATTCACGTCGCTCTCATCCACGCTATCTACCCAAGGTGTCAATCCTCCTCTGATCCACTCCTCCTCGGTCAACACCTCGCATGACTTCAACAAGGAATATTCCGCCTTCCTTGAGCTAAGCCTCTCCTCACTCAAACATTCATGATAGGATGTCATCATAATGTCATACTCCGACTCGGGATAGTCTCTCAACCACTGCGCATACTCCCCATTATCACCATGAAAATAGAAACTAGGACCCAAACTACCTGACACTGAATCTATATAAGTCCCTTGTCCGCCTGGATGGACTACTCCCACTAGTGTCTCATTCTTTTTGTCACCATCTCCACCTTCTTCCTTGCCCTCCACCTCTTCATCCGAAGATGAAGAGATTTGCTCTCTCACCCAACCTCCTAATGATCCTATAGAAACTTTGACTCTATTGTCCTTAGGACCATAAGTAATGGACGGCTTCACTCCTCCCCAATCTACTACCGCATCTGACATCCTCAACCAAGGCCTACCCAACAAGATGTGAAATGCATCCTTGTTAGAATGCATTTTGATGACATGAAAAGTGACCACATACTCCTCCCCTCCAGTGCTAATCCTACAATCCTTAATCATTCCCAAAGGCACCGCCGGAGTTTGATTCGCCATGTTGATGATGAAAGGTGACGGACCCGTAAGGCTAAGACCCAACCTCTTCATGGTGTGCTCCGGCAAGATGTTCAACCCACTACCTCCATCAACTAACACATTCGGAACCACCTTGTCCACCACCATAACTTCTATCTCAATTGCCTTGACGTCACGCCTTCCTCCTTGTAGTTGGGCTCTGGCAGCCACCCTAGTCTTCACTTTCCTAATCCTCCTAGTCACCGGCATCCCCTCTTTAAGAGTCTTACGAGCCATGGGTGAGATCTCTAACAACTGACCGAAGGTTATGTCGGCCTTCAGTGAGCTAAGGTCGGCCCACAAATCATATCCTTCTTGTCTCTCAACCTTGGTCTTCTCTACTCTATCAAACTCATCCAAAGGAATGCTAGGTCCTTCCCATTCTCCCATTTCACTATCGTGTAAATCATGAATGACATTTGGCCTCTCCCTATCCTGAACAATCTCATTCTCCTTCCCTAATTCCCTAGTGGCTCTCCTAGCTACCCTAGCTACTCTATCCAAGTCTGACAGGTTAGGACCTTCGTCTAAGGAGCACTCCTCATGTCCTTCAACATCATTTTCTGCTTCAATGTTTCCCCGCATAGCTCTAGTGGTGACCGCTAACGCTGGAGCCTTATGAGTGACTTCATCATCAAAACTCTTTAACTCATAGGTGATGGCGTTGGTGTGTGGAGGCCATTGACCTTGCTCGTCTCCGACACCCATTTGATAAGCCATAGACTCATCATGATGAGGCTCAGTGACACCATCCACAAACCTAACATCCTGAGAATTCGATGGACCCGGATCGGTGGGAGGAGCTGGCCTCCTATTGTCGAACTGCTGTGGAACACCTGGCCTATTATGAATTGGAATGTATCCATTTGCCGTTTGCAATCCCGTCGGGGGATGGAATGTCTGTCTCGCATTCCCGTGATCATAGTATAGATTGGGTGGCCTAAGCTCATTAGGAGGTCCGCCCTGTGGCCTAGCCCCTCTCATGTTGTCTCTAGCTTGTTGTTGTGGGTTGGCTACCGGGTTGGGCATGCTAATGATTTTATCAGGTTGATGACACTCGTCCGAAGGATGATTTCCCCCACAGTTGCTACAACCATAGCCTTGTCCTTCGGACCAACACTGACCCGGTGCGTGCCATCTCCCACAAAAAGAATGAAACTCCCTTCTCTCCATATTCTGACCACCTTGTCCTCTAGGGGGAGGCCCCCTATAATTGCCCTGTCCATATTGAATTTGTCCTTGACCCCGTTGGTTTTGTTGAGGTGGACCACCATTGTTCCTTTGATCACGATTTTGCCCCACTCGACAAAACTGCCTAGTATGTCCAGATTGCCCGCACTGAACACACCACAATCCTGAGGCATGTCTACCCGACTCAACTGGAGGAGGAGGACCAGGCTGCTGACTTCTAATCATCAATGACATCTGATCCGTAAGACTCTGCATTTGCTTAATCATAGCCTCCTGAAATCCCAATTGACTAGCACCCAACCTTTTCTCCACCTCCTCAATGTGTGTGTCGACTCTAGGAGCAGGCAATGCTAAGAGTGGTGCAGGTTCTCTAACCGCTAGAGGACGTGGACCTGTGTCAATGAGAGCATACGGAACCTGACTTCCATGTCTACCTGGCTCTCCTTCTGCTACCCTCGGACGAATGGGGATGAATTGAGGTATGGATTCATCCTCCCTTCGCCACAACCTCTCATAATCTCTATCTATGTGCTCCATCTCTCTAGCCGCCGCCTTAGCATCCGCCAATGTCTGAGGATTCCTTTCCAACACACCTCTAATGGTACCCGCCTTAAAAAATCCTTGGATGAAGAATTGTTTAAGGGTGTCATCGTTGAGCATCGTACCCACAAAGCGTGTACACACCAAATCAAACCTCCTAATGTATGCCGAAATCTCCTCTTCCCTTCCTTGCTTCAAGGATGCCAACGCTCTAAGAGCCGTGCTCTGACCAACCTCGGGCCTAAACTCATTCAAAAACTCTCTCTACATCTGTTCCCATCCTCTAAAATGGCCCTCTGCATGATCTCTATACCACTCATAAGCTTCTCCCTCTAGAGTGGTAGGAAACCACACCAACCAATATCCCGGGTTCGTGACAAGAGAACTAGCCAACCTCTCAATGTACCTCTCCATGTGCCTAGAGGGATCCTCATCCTTAGTTCCATAAAACTTAGGGAGGTGGGATGGCATATCCACCGCCGCCAAGTTTTGTGGAACCACAATGGGTAAACCTCTCGGCCTAACCAATGGATCAATGGGTGGAAAGGGAGGTGGACCCTCTCCCTCCTGAGCCATGGTGACAGGTGTGTCCACTCTTATTCCGCTATCAACTTCTACAGGAATTTCTTGCCTAACTGTCTCTATTCCCGCCAATGTCTCGCTACTCAACTTGAAGGAAGTAGCTTCCTCCTCAAGTTGAGCATCTATTTCTAAACCTTCTAACACTAGACTAGCAATAGGTTCCACCTTCAAACAACTTTCTATCCCAACTTCTCCTTCCTCCACAACTTCACTAATCTTCGACAATCTCTTCCTACGTGTAACCTTTCCTAATCCTAACTCCAATTGAGGTTTGTGGGATCGAGTCTTACCTTGCATTCATGCACATTCGATCAACCCTCACTTGACCACACATACCCCTTGCTACCTTCACTCTTTTTAATGTTTTCACTTTTCTGGATATGTATTAAAAATTGAGGAGGTGAGGAAAGAGACCCTGCAAGCCAACTTAGATGAAAAATCCCAAACAGGGGATAGGCATGTTCATGTCAATTATCAGTCGAGCCGGAGCATCACCTCCAAATTCTTCCCTCAAATTGACACTCACCACAATACCGAGGTTGAGGGGCTGACCTTTGCCATGCACCACATCGAAGACCGAGGCATCACCCTCTCGCCTTCAACACGATGCGATGACTAAGGAATTACCCTCCCCAACGGATAACGACAAAGACAAGTACTAAAATCCTTCCTTAATTAATTAATGAGTTCACTTTGAAGAATATCATACCTCAAGCAATTCGCTTCCCCCTACAAGTTAGCACTCACCCTCCACCGTGACTCAATATGACATCGACCACAACAATTCTCAATCAACAATTCTAATCTAAAACATCAAATTAAAAATCCCTTAACTTGGACACTCACCCCGAGGTGAATATCAAAGTTGACTCTTCCTAAAATTAATTATCCCTCTAAGATTTAGTGAGCTAATGATCGCACTATTAATGTTATGTTCTTATGCCATCCCAAGAGGGTTTAGGGTCGTACCTCAAGCCGCGCTCATTCCTCAAATGCTTAAATGAAATTGCAATTCATTCCAAAGAAAAAAAATTCAACTATCCTAATCAATGGCAAAAAATCCAAACCCAAGTAAAATACTCACCTTGCACCACGTGCTCCTTCCTCACCCTCAAGTTCGTGCCTCCAAGCTTCCAATCCTCCTAATACCGCTTCGCTCCCGGCGGACGCACCATTTATGTCAGCCATAAACTCCCACCCTTATGCGTCTGTAGTCCGGGTGGGAGCCCATGACTCACATGAACTTCACTGGCCTTAGTAATTAGTTGTAACTTATATCCATTCTAATTGGTGAATCAATATACTTAACACCTCCTCCTTTATTAACTCAAACTCAAGTGTTTACAAACACTAGAGTATCACACTCACACAAATAAAAGAAAAATTCAAGTTCAAGGTTGTAGGCTAAATAATATCAACCTAGAGATCTAATGATATAATGCCTCTCACTGAGGTTCATTACTTGATCACAATACACATAGCATATTACCACACTTATCACTAAGCCTACTCCAACCCCGTCATTCAACCTTCATAGGATTCATGAACCCTTTGCTAACCTTCTTATTATTTCCTTCTAAGAGCTTTGTGCCTTCATCTACCTAGTGAGGGAGAGAGAGAGAGAGAAGTAGTCCTAATTGCAAGAGTGAGAGAGTGAGAATGAGCCTCCTCCCTTCCCTTCGGGGGACTACCCCCTTCCATCACCAAGCCTTACCGGCCGTAGATCTAACCATACATCTAACGGGTGAAATTGCCGGCCGTCATACTCTAGCCGTCATCCCTAAAATCCCTAGATCCAACGGTCTTGGTCTTCCATCCACTTGATCAAATGGTCTTCATCCGTCCGGCTTCATCCGCTTAGCATCATCCACCGTTCGTTGCCATCCTTCATTCGTTCGTCTTCATCCTCCGTTCGTTGCCATCCTAATGTCCTTCGCAAGTATCTTGACTTCTTCATACGAATTACTTAACTTAAATATAATTTGACTCACTAACCTCCTTTCTAATTAACCCGCGAACCTTCATAAACCGTGAGCGGTTAGGTGAATATAAGTAAAATGCTTCTAAAAAATGAAAAGTAATTGAGAAGGTTCTACTTACACATATGTAGTAACTTCTTCTCCGTATCCGCCTACAGACTATTCCTGCTTTTACCACTAGCTCATCTTGGGATAGCACTAGTCAATGGAACCAACCGGATTCGAACCCGGGTCGGTCCAGACCTTAATCCAGTCTCTTACACACAACTCGCATCCACAGGCGGATGTGCCAAAATCCAGTGACTATCTATATAGGTTAGCAAAACCCCGTTTACTAAGCTTAAGCCTTTAAGCCTAGGAACCCCATTAACCCACCTCTAAATAATTCTAATAATTCCTAGTAGCATTTAAGTACTAACACCCTAGCTTCAACTTAATTCAACTAATAACTAAGAACACAACTTGTTTTTATGTTTTTGAATATTTGAACACAACTAAAAGTCCGAGTTTTGTTAATCCTTGCGATTAAGAACACATGTGGGCACCATATTGGGCTCACAGTAACTTAGGGTTTTGACTGAGAGCTTGTCATAGTTGTTTCACATGGGATCCATCAAACATGATCTAAGCATTGGAAGTCTAGTAAAAAAAATCAAGCTCTCGTATTGAAGGCTCAAGTGTAAAGTGAACTTCAGTGAGCAAGCATTTGTAAGAGGCTCCCCTACCATTGAGAAGTTGTCCATCTTTGAGTTCTCAACCTTTCTAGTGTAAAGGAGGCCTGACAACCCAAATCTCTCCACATTACATAATAAAAACATATTGATAATGAAAAACCAAGCATGTTACATACGAGGTTATCATCTACAAACGACCGTCACCTATTTAATTGCCAGGGGCTTGCTAACAATGCCATAAACATTGGTTTTTGACCAAAAATTTGTCATAAATGAGCCATACGGGATCCATCAAGAGACCTTTAAGCGTTGCAAGCCCAATAAAAAGTTCAAACTCTCAAGCAATGATTTTTAACCGGCTATGCGCTGGTGATTCACGATTGTAAAAATAGAATATGGGATTTTTACGACCATTCCATGATTTTTGTAAATGAAATAGGCATAATTATCCCTAAAAACCATAAAAAAAAAACGGATGAAATTGCCAAGCTTTTGGATAAGTGTGTATAAATTTGGATGACGCTTTGTACAATCATCCACATGTGGCTTCGTCACTCCAGTGGTTGTAGCCAATGCTCCTCTCTCGACAACTTGAAACAAAAACCACTGCTCTCAAGCCGAAAGCTCAAGTGTAAAGTGGACTTGAGTGAGCAAAGTGCAAGGAAGAGCCTCCCCGCCAATTAGAAGCCTTTTCTCTCTGCGGGTTCTTTAGCATAAAGGAGACCTACTAATAAATTCGCCTCTCGAGGAGTCTGAATTCCCCGCGTGCCTAATAAGGGTTTTCCTGCAAACGATGCAAAATAAAGCATTTTTCAATATCTCTTTATGAGGTTATCATCCATACATGGACGATTAATCATCAACCTAACATAATGTCTTTCACTCTGGCAATGTGAACTCGAGTCGGACATCCTGCAATTTCATGATAAGTGTATGTACAATGATAAGTCATCCACCTATCCATCCAATGTCTCAGTGTGCAGTAGTAATGACTCAAGAGAAAATATAAGCATTTTACAGGCCTATTTATGAGGGTTATGATCTATATATGGATGATGATCATTTCGATCTAATTCCGTCCATTCTGACAATGTTGAACTTGAGTCAGTCATCCTACAATTTCATGATAAGTGAGCATATTTTCCATCCACCTAACGAATGTTGTGCCAGTAGATAGTAGGAATGGCTGATGAGTATGGCATCATGAGTTGTGAGGCATCCATGCTCATCTATCCCTAAGTCAAGTTAGGCCCGGTTCACATGAGGTCCCAAGTCCCAACACGGAGGCAAAGTCCCGACTTTTGAGCCTCAAGAAACTATCAAAAAATATTTTATATTTGTTAAAGTCAGATCTTATTTGTTATGCATAATCTTTTTCGGGACTTGTGTTGGGAGTTGGGTCTAGCTTTTTGCTCGATCCAATTTCCCAACACAAGCCCAAACCTCACCTTCAAAAATGTTGTCATGTAGGCATCCACGTCATACTTGGGCCTTGGGGCCGGTTTAGACTACGGTGACGAAGTGTGCCAATTGGTCAAGGATTTCATCCCAAGACATAATATTTCAGGCAACGGTTAGTATGGCGGACAAGATGGAAAAGCTATTAAAAGAACACCCCAAGTTGGAGTTCTCTGGAGGTCAGGTTTCTTGTATGAGGGTTTGAGGTTGCCCAAGAAACTTGACCCCCGGAGAACTCCCCTACCAAAAAGCGTTCCCACTTTGGCCACCCATGTCATATTTTCATCCATGCTCGAAGTTTCTCCACCAGAGAAATCTTGACCGTATATAGTGTAACCCCAGGCCGGTGTAGAACCCATTTCGTAGCCAATCATATTGCTCCATTCATCTAAAACCCTCGACCGGTGCACTTCTTCACCGCAATATGAACTGACCCTCAAGACTTGGGAACCTGTGTGAAGTGGTAAGTCCGAACTTCCATGCTCTTAACGGTTGAGATTGCGCGGATTGACCTCAAGTGACTGGGGACCCGTGTGAAGCGGCCCTCATCCTCCTTCTTAAGTGAAGTTAGGGCAGGTGAGCGTGTCAGGGCGACGGAGGTGAAGGCGGGTGGGTGGGTGGGGCCTTGGATGCCAATCACTCTCACTCGCACTCGACTCCAGAGCCTGATGACTGGGTGCAATAGAGCCATCAAGTCTCATCTCCCTTCACTGTGGCTCGAAGAGGGAAGTTACATACCAGTCTGCATTCCAGCTAAGTTACGCTAAGGGCCGCGTCACACACGCGCCAAGAGCCGTGACCATGAAATTGTGAGTCCAAAGGCCGTCCTAAGGGCTTCTTCGCACACGAGACTGCGAGCCCATGAGCCTTAGGGCTTCTTCACACACGAGACTGAGAGCCCATGACCCTTATACTTCAAGCACTCTCATTGGTGGAAAAGGCAGAGTCAGTCCAAGTTCGCTTCACACTACGCTCGAGGGACCAACGGAGTATGTGAATGCAAGGTGGATGTAAAGTCTACATGGATTCCTACATGGCATCGAATGGATCATGTTTCATGGTCACTTGGACTATTTTCAAAAATCACCTCTTGGAGGTAGGCCTAACACAAAACCGGGAGATCATGGCACTTCGAATGCTCACAATTGTTGATTTATTCTATTTTATCATGTGTGAGGACTTGCATGAATAGAAATTCATTGAAATGGCATTTGGTTGAGGGCCTGGTCACATATGACTTCACACTACACTTGAAGGCCTGTGACCACACTACATGATTTTGGAGGTGTCTTGGGACGGCCTTTGGACACTTTCTTTTGGGCCCTCACAATTTCATGGTCATGGCTCTTGGCTCGTGTGTGAAGTGGCCCAAAGACGCTTCCAAAATCATGTAGCGTGGTCATGAGCCCTCAATCAAATGCTATTTCTATTCATGTGGGATCCTCACACATGATAAAATAGAATCATCACTATATTCGTTAATTTGAGACTTTCTCTTGTCTCAAATTAATATATGGACCACAACAACATGGTCTAATGTTTGAGTCGTCCTACCTAAACCATCTTGATATGAGTTCTTAAATGGGTTCTTGATATGAACACCCGCTTCACAGTATTTGCATCTTACAACATTCTCCAATATCTGTGTGATTTTATCCATGTTCTTATATTTGTAACTGTCTCAAAATGCTGAAAAAGTCCCAAATTAATGAATATAGTGATTAACTCAATGGTTGCGAGATTTCGGAGTGCCATGGTCCCCCCATTTTATGTTAGGTCTACCTTCAAGAGGTGGTTTTTGAAAATAGTCCAAGTGACCATGAAACATGATCCATTTGATGCCATGTAGGAATCCATGTAGACTTTACATCCATCTTGCATTCACTTACTCCGCTGGTCCCTCAAGTGGAGTGTGAAGCGAACTTGGACCCACTTCGCCTTTTCCACCAATGAGAGTGTTTGAAGTGCAATGGTGATGGGCCCTCAGTCTCATGTGTGAAGTGGCCCTAAGTTACACTAAATAGTGTAGTCCTAGTATTAGTAATAAATGGGGGAGGACCAACCGCTAGCTACGGAGGAACCAGTTGAGTTTGGAGATATAACCGCATTCAAGACTTCAGGAAAAACACCAATCCGTTTAGAAGAATCTAACAGAATATTCCCCAGTTTAATAAAGAGAGCCCAAAAGATGCCAACATGAAACCAGTTGAACTTGGAAACACTAGGATCTCGACTATATATGTTCAAAAGTCTCCCCAGACACTGCTATAAGTGTTTGTGGAAAATTAGGGTGGACTATAGAAAATTATTGTGGCCCATAATAATAGGACTATTTAGTGCATTTGAGCACTTTCGAGCATGTTGTAAGCAATTTCACAAAGATAGTGTGAACTTTGCAACTTTTGGAACTTGCAAAGCTTTCATGTGAATGGGGTTATGCCACAACACCTACATTGATATGTGCAATTAGGTTGCAGGTTTACTTACCTTGGGTCAATAGCACATTACAAAGACTTATAACTTTTTTTACTCATATGTATAACATTTTTTTTAAATACTGCATTTTGAAACTATGGTAGTAAATATTCAAAATAGTGTGGAATGTGCATAAATTAGCATGGGGCAACCTAATTACACATATTTGTGTTTGAGCTATTCGATTTCTTTTGTTGTAATCGGCTGAACATACTTAAGGCATATGGCACTATTTTGGGGCAATTAATTCCACATACATTTCTAGCCATTGGATTGGCTTGGAAATTGTCTAGTTCACCTAGCAATTGCAAATCACACAAACTATCATTCAAAGTTCTCAAGTTACAATTAAGAAGCAAGTTATAAACAATGAGGATTCTCTTTCTCTTAAAACAATCACATAGACTCTCCAAATTTTCGAAAACATTTGATCTTGAAATGGTGTCTATGTTTTGAGCACATAGTCCAATCTCATTGTAACACATGTATTGTTAATGTCTAGTCTTACCCACAAACCTTGTCAAATATGACTTAAATATAGGATTCCACTCCAAAGAATGACCACATAGGGTCCAAGTATAGGTGCAAGCATGATAAAATGAACCACTTCTATACCCTGCAAGAGAAATTAACCCCTAACTTCCCAAGCAACCATTTCATGGTTGAGGGATGACTTCCGCCCTACATTAACACCACCTACGTCATTCATTTGCAATCAAAATTACTATGAACACAAACCTAACATGGATATCTACTCGAAGACACCTAACTTGTGCAATTTGGAGATGATTAGAACGCAAAGAAAAAATGTTGAAATGAGAAGTGGTCATGTTTTTGTTGTGTTGGGAGCACTTGTGAGAGTGTTCACTCTCATCAATGGTTGTCACTTTGCTTGAACATCAATGGTGTTGTTTTTGGTAGAAGTGAAATATATATTTTGAATTCTTTTTTATATGTCCTTCATCCTCACATCAACCGTTCACTTTAACTCTCAGACACTCTTTGAGTTTCCAAGAATTCTTTGCAATTATGTAGGTAGAAAAATGGGATGATTTGCATACCCCAATTGCAAGGCAATTAGCTCATTATGGTTTGCACATATTGGCCTAAGAATTTGTGGAGGTGCTCAACTATTGGGGTGTTCCTATCTAGTGGATTACGCAAGCATTTCATTCATTTTCTAGGTGAATTTGACTGGTCAAAAGATCTTCATTGGGGGTAAAATATGATAATTTCATGTGTATCCCTTCCTTCAAATGCTATAATTTGAAAATGTAAATGGTGTTTCAAACCCCATTACCCCCTTGCAAATAGCTCATCTCTCACGTCTCAAAATCCTATGGATATATCCCACTTTAACCTCAAAACAACCCTTTAATAGCCTTGGGAAGTTAAGGGTTAAATAATGCACACCATATTTGAAATATGTGAATTCTTCTCCTACAAGGCATCAGAAAACATTTGTTTTGAATAATATCTTCAAAAGAAGCATGCATGTATTTTTGAAAAACACTAGAAATAGCTGAAATTGGAAAAGCAATTTGTGATATTTGTACAAAATAGGCTAATGAAATACTAGATTAGTATTTTCATGCATTTCATATTCGATGAAACCCTAAAGCTCACTATGAACTCAACGAATATTAAGAATAATAAATTCAAAATGTTTAAGGTCATGAAATTTGCATGTGGAACCAAATGTAGGCATTTGTTGTTGGACGTACTTTTTAGTGATTTGATTTGAAGATACCATTTTAATATTATAGATTTGAGTACTTGTAACGGCTATAGAGGTCTTCATGACAACAAATCCAACGTCAAAGACAACTTGGTACTACTTTATAGACTTTCACCAAGGATTTTGTGATTTTCGCATGCATGATCCACTTCGTGATCCGGTTTACCGTGCTTGCACCTATATGTCCTTGAAGTATTCCAAGAACATGTGAATAAAGTTAAGCCACAATACCTAGAAGCGGTCCAATGTAAATGAGACCAAGAAACTCTCTAATTCAAAAATTAAACTATAAACACGGGGAAGCAAGAGCTGGTCATTTAATCGTCCTCGTCTTCATGTCGGTTGCTCTCAAGTCTCTCTCCATAGCTCATAGTTGGATGGTTTGTGCCACATAAACTCCACTAGACTTACAAACTGTCCCAATGCACATCTAGTCTTGAATTGGTAAGCACACTTGAGCGAGTATATATTGAGGTTTGTGAAATTGATGTGAGATGTCTTATTTCTTAGGTGCAGTTGTTGCCCATTATGGTGGGCACACCTAAAAGCTTCCAAAGTGAGCCTGGGACTCGCAAGTTCTCTCCCTCAAATCATGTTCATTCCAATAGACAGGTGTCGCAATTGGGCAAGGGGCCATGATTGGGTGTTAGTTACTATATGCGGTGAATCCGGGTCTTGATAGATGTGGCAATGTCATTTTTGGGGCTCTATGGAAAGTAAAACATGACGTGGCTCCCACTTTTGGGAGTGTACCCGCCGCAACCCATCGTCTCTTTCAATTTAGATCGAGGCTCTGCACCTACCTACGTAGAATTATGATTGATGTTTTTCAAAAGGTAACTTGCGGCATGGGATTGGCACCCGCACAAGGTAGCATCTTTCGAAGCCGCTTAACTTATTAGGACTGTGTATGTGGATCATGCCACAAAAAACTCACCTGGTGTCATAGATTCATCCACAGGGGAGTCCGGATCGACTCCTCTCGCTAGTCATCACCCCTACCCTACAACCCTTTTTCATTCATTCTCCACAATGGCCCCCATCAAGTGCACTGGACCTTTGTCAGCCATTTATTGCAGTGTCAAATCTCGCGCGGTGGATTGAATTAGAATTCAGGACCAACAAAGCATCAGGAGGCAGGCAGTACACTTAACTTTCCACGCACCCCTAAACCGCATGGCCAACAAGATGATCACCCCTCCGCTTGCAGGCAGCAAAAGTAAAGTTAGAAACCTGCAGCAGCAACGACACACACACCACCTCCACAAGTCTGATCCAAAACGTAATTAAGTAAGTACTTACTTAAAACCCTGGAACCCAGCTTCCTGTCAGTAAACCTCTCATCACAGCTTCTTCTTCCTCTTCCTCTTCCTCTTCCTGCTGATCTTCCAGTCGTCTCGAGTACTTACTTAGACCCCCATTAGTAGCTGAGCCAAATTGCTGCAGGCTATGGAGATCCCTGTACGGCTCGCTTACACAAAAGATTGTGCGGACTTTGTTCGAGTATCCACAATCACACGCGACACTTATTAGGGCTTACCAGGCGCTCCTACAGTAGTAGTTGCCCTTTGCTTTGCTTTGCTCCGGATCCAGGCTGACACGGGCAATATGATGGCAGACTGGATGATCATCGACTGCCTGCTCTCCCCGTTGGAATCCCAAGGCCATGCTTCAAACGGAAGCGAGGAGGTGGAGGTGGAGGAGGACGACCTCGACTCGATGACGAGGGGTGCTAGCTCGGTAGGTAGGCTGGTAGCTGGCTGGCTAGCTAGCTGCAATTACTTAATACCTGTTGCTTGCAGGATCCAAGCTCTGCTGCCTAGTCTGCCAGTTAGGATTCCCATGCACCACCCAGGGGAGAGGAGAGAGAGAGAGAGAGGACTATCGTATTCGAGAGCGTACCTCGCATCCATCCAATATAAAAGCTCACAACTACAGTAGTATGCAGCCCAGAGTTTATTTTGTTTTATGATTTTATAGTTGTTTGGACACTGGGATTAGCTTTAATGACTCCAAATTAGTTTATTGGAGGTCGTTTGAGATGAATCAGCAACAAACGCCTTGATCCCCTATACAATCTGAACTCTGTAGTATCACACCTGTGACAACCAAAGTGCACGTGATATTACGGGGTTTTGTAGTGTTAACATGGATGCGTGACACTATAGAATTAGTTTGGCATGTGACATTATGGAATAACACAAAGGAGATGTGAGGACAATTTGAATTCGTTCTCCCGTCACCTACGCTGGTGTGGTCCACTCCACTTGGCCTTCCCAGGCGATGTGGCGGCGCATGTACCAACATTCAACAAGTGGCATAAGAATAAGAATAAGAAGGTGACACTCCACATGTTGACACATGGAGCAATGCGAGGGTGTGGGTTGACTTCTTTGGTGGTTTGCATTAATGACAAAATTTCATGATATAAGGGAGAGAAATGTGACAATAAGGAGTGAGATTTGAACTACAAACATCCGTTCCCTAGGGTTTCGGGATATTAGAGAGTGTGTGACATTATGGAGGTTGATATTACGGAGTTTAGGGTGTACTCGATCTCCTATAGGTTTGATCCCGATTCATCTCAAATGACCTCCAACTGACTAGTTCGGGGTCTTTAAGGCTAATTCTAGTGTCCAATCAACTAATATAAAGAAAATCTTTGGGTTGCATACTTATATCAAGCTTTTACATGTTGGATGAGTGAGAGGGACGCTCGTATACAATAATTCCCTCTCTCCACCAAGACATCTTTGTATATCTAGCTCAACTCACTTGGGCATATATGGATTCCATCCACTATTACATTGAATAGTCCTATTAGTGTGGGTGGAAAATTAGCGTGGGCCACACTAATTTTCTAGTCAAGGTGGAATTAACATGGGTCCAAAAACCAAGTCTTCCCCTAAGTTTTCATGAAGACTTCTTACCAACAAATTGAATATTATTGTAGGACACAAGTAGCACAAAATAAAATAACCACCCACACTACTTCTCTAGAAAAAACATTCATGTGGTCCACACTATTTTTCTACTAGAAATGAAGCGTGGATTGAAAATTAATGTGCCCCACATCAATTCTCATCATAATAATTAGTGTGGGCTCTAGAACATTATTGTGGCCCACGTATTAGGGCTAGTTAGTGTAGCTAGCATACGAGTTCAAGAGCATAAGGTAGATGAGGCTAATTCGGTTAGCTTTCTTTATCGGACACCTATTTTTGGCTCCTAATCGGCAGTACAATCGCTTTAATTTGGTGGGTAAGTAATACATGGTAGTTTAGCCGGCACCTTGATGATGTGTGGGGGCTGGGGCGAACCAACCCCTCTATTCGTACCTTACCGGGGAGGGCGAACGGCTAGGGATTCATGGCACTCACTTAAAATCAACCATCCTACATATCGTGGATGAAGTGGCTCCAATACAAAAAGATCCCCTATGAGGTTGAGGGCCGATTCATTCAAATGTGACATCACTAGACATCCGGTAAGGTACCAATGTATGGGTCGGTTCGCCCTGGCCATGTGTGGGTTAGGTTGGGTTCCCATGTAAGCCACTCGCCCACAAGATTCTAGATAATAGTGGGAAGTGTTCGCATGTAGTTAAGCACAAGCTGCCATCCAACCACATTCTAGTGGTCCGCTAGAAAGTGGAGGGCCATGGACACAAGCTACTGGACTTTCATGCGCCCCCTAAAGAATCTTTAACCTACAAGTGCCGGTCACTAAAGGATTAAGACCCGTTGAAGATTCAAGAGGACCAATGTTGGGCTAGTACTCCATCCTTGGTAACCAAGGGGAGGAGGTTAATGAGGAGGAGAAAGTTAGTAGGTGGGCCCAGATTTGAGAAGATGGGAGTAGCTAATTAGCACATACGAACCCCATCCCACCATATTTCTTCTACATTTAGATGGGTTTGTCCTTATTCACACTAGAATCTAGTGGGCGAGTGGCCTACATGGAAACTCACCCTTAGGGTATATGTAAACCTACCCAAATGTAGAGGGAATATGGTGGGGTAGGGTTCGTATGTGCCCACTAGCTACTCCCATCTTCTCAAATATGGGCCCACCTACTAACCTCCTCCTCCCGATTATCAAGGATGGAGTTCTAGACCAACATTGGTTCTCTTAAGTCTTCAACCCGTCTTAATGCTTCGGTGATGGGCACTTTGTAAGTTAAAGATTCTTTAGTGGGCGCATGGAAGTTTCGGACTCCCATAATGTGGTTAGATGGCGGCTTGTGCTCAACTACATGCGAACACCCCTGACCCAACTATTGTCTAGAATCTAGTGGGCAAGTGGCCTACATGGAAGCTCACCCTTGGTCACCTTCACAAAAGTCAAACTACACCCACCACCCTCCATAATTAGGAGTGCTATCGACCGAGCTATGACACGCTTGATTTTTGTGCCCGAGGTGAGCAAATTAGGATGAGGCAACTTGGGCAAATTAGGAGGTGCCATGTGGTTGTGAGGTGCCAACCAATTTGTAATGTGGGTATTCTATAATGAAAAATAGTTCGGCAATATTTTATCTCATGCGTGACCACTTTAGAGACATGACACAATCAATATTGGCATTAAACTTAGTTTTCATTGGCAAATGACCCATGTAGCATTTGCCCATGATGTTGTCCATTTACACAATATTGAACAATAAAAGAGTTCCCCCTATAAATGGTTTTTTTGGCGGCAGTAGATTTGCAATGTGGGTGCACTAGTATTATACAAGTCAATCTAGAGCACACGTCCTGTGTAATTTCAATTTTTTTTTGCAAACCTACTATCATGGTGGTAGATTTGCAATGTGCAATATCCATTAATAGCATACAAGTTGATTTTGAGTTGACCAAGAGCACACACCCTGCACAATTAGAAAATTTGCAATCTATTGTAACAATAGATTTGCAATGTGATTTTAGAATAAGCACATGAGTTGACCCATAGCGCATGTCATGTGCAACTAAAGCAATTGCAAGTCTATCATAGAGGTGGATTTGCAATGTGCAATATCCACTACTAGGATATGAGTTGGCCCATAGCACTCATCTTGCGCATTTGGAAGAAGAAAAAAAACTTTTGTAATGGTAGATTTGCAATGTGCATTGACTAGTAGCATACGAGTCAACCTAGAGCACATGACTTGCGCAATTAAGATAAATGCATATCTATTAAGACAATAGATTTGCAAAATGCAACATACAATACTAGCATATGAGTTGACTCATAGCACACATCCAGTGCAACTAAAAATTTGCACATGTTTTGAGACAATGTATTTGTGATGTGCCTTTGCTACTAGCATACAAGTCGACCCAGAGCACACATCATGCACAACTAAAAAACATCACAAATCTATCACAACAGTAGATTTGCAATGTGCATCCACTACTAGCATACAAATCCCTAAGCACGCCTCTTGCACAACTGGAAGGAAATTTTGATAATGAATCTATCAGGGCAATAGATTAGCACTGTACATTCCATAACTAACATACGAGTCCAAGAGCACACTAAGTGTGCAGCAAAATAAATTAAAATAAATCCACAGGTTTTCAGTCCCAGGACATGTGGTTTGGGACTGAAATGCTGGTAGCTGCATCAACACTCTCTGTGCCAATTTTGAAGTCCACAATGCATATTGTCGGGCTCCACAAATAAAACTCACACCTGAACCAAATGCAGTGACCTGCTGTAATGTGATGAATGACTTCATCGGAATGTTCACAGATCAATTAAATTAATTGCTAGTTTGACTCTTCTTGGTGTATCTGTCAGTGCGATGATTGGTGAGGTCACGCGTTCATTACAAATTGTAAACTCTTGAGTTAAGAAATTAATTACTTGAGATTAAATTTTGTTAGCACTTGAGGTTGTTGGGTTGATGCAAAATTGACGGCTCTTGGTTGCGCTGGGACAATATCTGTGCACAAGATTCCCAGAAACTAACTCACTTGCTGCATCATGTACTACTCCTCCTTCCTTTTAAATGGTGGCTTCAACGACGAGCATTTATACCCCAAGACCGGAGTTGACCAAGAATGTACACATTTCATTACACAAGTTGGTTACACAGGCGCGGTGACCCACCAGCAAGCTTCATTAAACTTGATTTATTAATGTCATTCATACCATATTCATACCTAGCTAGCTAGTAGTACTCCTCTCCTCCACTCCAATTTCAAAGACGCTGGCAATACATACTACGAGTATTGTTGACATCATGCTTCCATCATCCTCGACAACATCTGCGAGATTTGTTTTCGGACGCGCTGGGAGGAATGGGTTTTAATATATTAACTCACACAAATTGCGCTGCTATATATTCATGGGTACATCTCCTCCTTACACGCCATATATATGTTCCTTATGTGCCAGCTAATTCTATTCCCAACTGCACAATGGATGGTGGTGGATGCGGGTGGGACTTGGCTTGCCATAGTCGACATGATCACCACCACTCACAACACGACTCTCATACTCAATCTCTCACATGCACTCTAATTCCAAAACATAAAAATCAATCCTTACGTTTGTAGCAACCTTTGGCGGGTGGTATATATGGGTTCACATGCAATATTAACTTTAGAGGATGCCATATTGGTGGGTGGGTAGCTAGGTGATTGAGTTTTTGTGAGATGCAATGTTTCTCACATCATAATGAAGCAACAGATGCGAAGAGCCTTAATTACCATGGGTTGTAGTAGGCGTCCAACCGAATAGGTTGCATTGGTGACGACATAACATTAATCAACAACGTGGGGCTATTCCTCACTCTAATTTGGGGAGAGAGAGTTTTGGTGGGTCTCGGGAAGTTTACTGGCCAAGTAGCAGTTGTGGCACAACTTGTATACCTCCCCCTCCAAGGTTAGGGACGAATCATGATGCATGAAAGTTGGTCACTGTAGATGCATATTAGGATACTTGTTAAACGCCCCCATGTGGCCTCAACCTTGATTCACGTTGAATATGGGTGATAGGGAGATCCAAAGGGAATAGTTCTTTAGAGATATCAGAGGGCCCACAGTATGCTTGATGAGGACTAGTTAATGTTATGGAGGTAGGTATTGGGTGCCTGATAAAACTGATGGTGGGGTGACATGTATTTGTTATCATACGTATTGGTCATGCTATGGTAGGGTCATCCATTATGAGTTACGATGTGCCTCCTCATATCCAATTAGGAATAAACATGCTAGCAAAATCGCTTAGCTTGATCACTACTACTTTGAGGAGTAGTATTGCACCATTTTGCATATGGATACATCTTCGTATTGAACTGGTAATTGGTTTTTAACAACTTAGGGCCATTTTACACACATGACCAAAGGCTGCAAGTAAAAAATGATTTAGGATTTCTCGTGGTCCTAGTCAACGGTCCAAAGCCATAACCACAAGAAATCCTAAATCGTTTCATAGAAAGCCTCGGTCACATGCATAGTGTAATGTGGACTTAGACTGAGACGTGGTGTGTTTAATGAAATTTTAAAATTGGTAAAATAAATCCCAGAAAACATGGGAGTTAGTAAAAATAAGACCCCCCCCCCCTTCCCCTTGACAATCACCCTTCTTTTCCTCTAAGACAACCTATTTGGGTTCTTTCGCCACAAAATCCGGGTGACCACCAAATGTTATTCATTTATGGACATGTATGATTCCATGCCACTTTCTCATCCATTTTCCAACATGATCAATCTTTTTTTTCATGACATTGTGTAAAGCAAAGTGGGATTGCCACTCATTTCCCAACCAATGAGGGAATTTAAAAGGGGGCGGTCATGGTCCGTGGGCACCCATACCCATGTAGTGTAAACAGCCCTTACTGAAAACCAGGCCCTTCACATTCAATGGGTTTTTGGGGCGCCATATTGCCAGTGGGTGGGTAGCTCTGTAATTGAATTCCGTATTTACTGTGAGCTTGCAGAGATTCTACTTGTATGGTATTCACTTTAAGGAGCAGTTTAATGCCCCATTTCGCATGTGGAATCCATCATCGTAGGGTAATTGGTTGTTGATTTTGAGCGACGTCCTGAAAACCAAACCCCTCCTTCAATTGGTGGCGCGGGTTCACAATTAATGGAGTTTCGGAGACACAAATATGGTGGGTGTGGATGGTAGCTAGGTAGATAAGGAATTGAGTTCTGTATTTACTGTGAGCTTGTAGAGATTCGAGTTTCAACCATCGCATGAGTACGACATTTGCTTTGCGGAACAGTTTAATGCAGCCATTTTCGCATGTGGATTCCGTCATCAAGGAGGGAGATGTGCACAGTACCAGAAATTTGGGTGTCGACCATAGCTCATTAATTGATCCAGTCTGACAAGCTGCCATGCAAGGAATTCCCCCACCTACGTCCTTCTGGTTGACATTTGAGACCGGAATAGGTGATTGATGTTTCAAGCCAATTAAGCACATTTAAGTCTTCAAACTCAGACATATTCAACGAACAGGGAGAACGGACCACTACAGTAGTTACAGATAAACCGATCGAGTTTGGGGAATAACTGGTTGAAGTTCAAGACTTCAGGAAAACCACCAATCATTTTAGAGGAATCTATAGAATATACCCCAATTTGGTAAAGAAAAGCCAAAGGATCACAACATGTAACTCGTTGGACTTGGAAACACTAGGGTTTTGACCGATTATGCCTAAAAGTCTCGCCGGACACTGCAGACATTCTTATTCAAACTCAAGCGTAATTTACGCTCATCTAAGACCAATGTCCCACCAAGACACTCTTCAACACCACATCTGTGATGTCATTCTGACCTGATCCAAGGATATGTACATCTTAGTGATCTTTCAAGGAGGTACACATTATAGCGCTTCAAATAAACAAATCATAATTTGTTGAGTTTGATTTTGGAATCCAATCTCTAAATGTAGACATGGTTGGAAAGCTGAAACATGTATTGTGAGACTTGCTGAGAAGTTTGACTCATGTTTATAACTTACAACATACACTAGCAGAACCGATTGCTACCTGAACTTGTGCAATCCATGAACTCTTTAGCAATTTGAAGAGGGTAGAAAGGTCTTAAATGGTTACTTTTTTCTGATTACTCACTCCTAGGATATTAAACGCGCAATTAGTAAGAGAATATTAGCAAATCCAAATTGAAGCACAAACCCACTTTCCACATAATTTCCAGGGCTCATATATCTTATCATTATCAATGTGAAGATCTTATTTTGTAAAATGATCATATAGGTCCCCTCCATAACATTGACTCTTGGACCCAGGAAATCTTGAGCATGTAGTCTCTTTTAAACACATATCTTTTTGGGGTCCATTCTTTAATCCACACCATGCAAATGGAGGTGTCCAATAAAGATAAGTAACTGGAATTAGACCCATCTACCATACATGAACTTCAAGATTATCTAGATGGATGTTTGTAATACTGAACAATACTGAAGCCTGAATGAGGTCATTCACACAATTGGCTCATTAAGATTCGTAGGGGCAGGGAAAAATACCACCATAATTTGAAGAGCAATCTGCAAAGCAGGCTATCCCACAAAATCTGATGCTTCACAAGTCTTGTGGCATCCGGCAATCAATACTCTTCATTGTGCTCTATTCCAGGTCATAACAGTCAAAGACTTCCTTGCTTGTCCAATCATCAATGTCTCAACAAATTGAGGAAGGCCTCTATTATCAATGGCTGCTCCACAATTCACGATCTACTGATGCCCCTAAAGAACAAAACTTTATACCTGAATAACAGACAGCATAAAGATATCTCAAACTGCGAGTTCAAAAAACCTTTAAGTATACAAATAACTCCACGTCTCCAACACAAGGGAGGCACCAATGTACAGACATCTCCAAAATTACACTTTGTGACTGAACTATATTGTGAGCATAATGGTACATGGGAGGAGTCGCTCGATCAACATAGGTAACAACAATGAGTATCATTGACGACTCCTATGTACCATGTACAGAAATCTCCAAAAATTACAAGTTGTGAGTTTGTGACCAAACTATATTGTGAGCGTAATCAGTTGAACAGTGTGTTCTTCCATGCCCTGAGTGAACAAATGTACAAGAGTCCATCTGACCTTCATGGTCAAAAAATGCACATTTTGCTTGTGCTAAACTTTTATCACTCATCTTAGAGCCCTACTGAACACTCCTGAACTATTGTTGCTGGATGGGCAATCTGACGATGAGCAGTTTAAACAGAGGCAATTGCTGACCTCTATCTGAAGTGGACTCTAAAGGAATAGTAAATAAGCAGCCTCCAATTGACTAGGTCATATGTTCCCATGAGCTTCTGGGGTGAGGGTGCTACCCCACTGTATCCTATCCTATGGTACATCTCGGCAAACAAAAGCGTTGAAAATGTATGTTGACTGATCGGACTGCTTTCCTGAAGGGCCTCCAGACCTGAGGCTGCTTCTCAATCACAAATCTGGGCAGTGAATATCTTTGTCACCGCAAGCAGTTGCTGAAAATCAACAGGAGGGACACCACTTACATCTGCAAAACAAATGACTAAATTCAATAAGTATTCCCAAATGCCATTCAAATTGAATTTCACAGAAACTTACAGAAACTCAAGCGTGGATTTCATCTTGAAATGTTGAAGTGGTAAGGTTTTTAGAACACGAGTCCAAAGGATGGTATACCTCATTCGTTCTCCTCAATACGCGGCGCAAAATGTGGAGGTAGCATGAGGCATCATGTAGGACGGCCTGAGCCAGTACCATTTTGTGATAGTCGACACAACAATGTTTGTACCTCAGATGATACAGCTAGGCTCCCTCCTCTGCTTTGGACAGACTTGTCTTTCTCCCGCTCCAATGCTGACAAAGAACCATCACTGAATGAATTTGTGGCCCTTGCATTGGGTTGAGGTGAGTAGGTTGTTGACCAGGACCTCCCATTTGAGCCTGCCAATGCCATAATTGCATCCGCCTGTTTACATGTGAGGAGATTAGTAAAAAAACCAATCAATAGGAAGGACCTCCTCAGCTTTCTGTTCCTTGGCAATATAATACAGGATTGTTGTCACCCAGTGTGCACTGTATGCTCCTCAAACATCCTAACCGAATGAAATAACCATTCCAGCCTCAGTGTATATCATTAGTTTAAATAGCTAAACTCTCAAGCACATAGAGAACCTTCCTTGCATATATTGCTGAGATAATAAAACCTTCAATCCCATAAGCCTTACTACCTTTGCACGACTTGCATACATATACGATGGTAATGAGGTTTCCAGTCAAATAGGGTTGGTTTCAATGTGATTAGTGTAATGACAGAAAATAATCGAAAATCATGATTCTCACCCTATCAGGAGGAACATCGTCAAATACATGAGCTTGACCTCCGTAGAAAATGGTCAGCTGTCTACTAGCAGGAGGAGCTTCACGACTGCATCAAACAGAATCCATGAAGTTAACATCCACATGGATGGTTCACAAGGTATATGTCGAGTTCACATGTACAAACAAGTTATGACAATGATGACTAGACTGCTCCCATACATCAGGTGCAGCACTGTAGCAGATACCACATGCCAGTACTGATTTATAGCCTCCAGAACTCCACTTACATGGGCATAGACTTGTTATATGGCTATTAGATCAAATTCAATCAATAAAGGTTCGCCAGAGGTTTTCTCAGCTGGATCCAGCAAGTACCTTGATGGTGGAATAGAATCAGACCCTGCATTCCAAGAAGGCATCTTTTGCTGCCGTCCACTAGGAGGAGGACCGCCACTTGACCCAGCAGGAGTTGGATTGCTAGGATCATGAAGAAGACCTGCACTGTCCAGCAACCCCGCTAAAATGGAACCTTTTAGTCCAGTTCGTGAACCTTCATCAGCTGCCGGTTGAGCCAGTTGAGGACTACATGAGGTTATATTCTCTCGTGAGATAGTAGCTGAAGCCTTTTCTGCCTTTTCTGCTCTCTCCGCACAAGCACCCAAATGGCTTAGACCACGCATAGCCACCCCAACATTGATTTGTGTGGGTCTTGCATGTTCCAGTTTCTTTGTGTGTCTCCGTGGTGTTTCAGGTTTTGTGGTTTGTTGAAACCATGGAGGACTCTTGTTTGATGCTCGTGGAGGTTGCATAGAAAGACGAAGATCGTCACTTGTTGGCACCAGCTCACCAGGCTCAATTCGTTTCTCAGGCCTACTGTACTCATGCCGAGCTACCTGAAATTCATACATGCAAATATGAACAATATGGTAACTTCCACATGGTTGGGAGACTGAAGTTCAAAGAAGAAGAATATGGTAACTTCTAGAGAAGTTAACAGAAACAACAAAGTTTCAGCAAGAATACTGACAACCAGATTTCCAGTTGCTGACCAAGACAAGGATTCTCCAAGAGTAGTCACCTTTTGTGACCGTGGCGAACATTCAAGGACTTCCACAAGACGTTCCTGCAAAGTATCCCGATTCGGAGGAGAGTCATGTTTCTTCGCAATTTTGGGGCTTTCCACATCCAGCTTGTAGAATGCGCTTCTATTTCCATGATGCTGGATTGATGCTGTTTGGGCCTGCTGCCAACCAACTGCATATAGAATGATAACTATGCATCAGTGAACATCACCATAAACATCTTGGTCATAATCAAAGACATCTGCCTAACTGGATACTAGTTCCTCCTGTTCACAACAAACACAAAACACCAAAGTACTCACCAAAGCGCTCAACAAAAGGCAGGGACATCACCACAGAACTCTAGTGATAAACAGTTTGTGAAAAACAAAGATATAAAGGGCGACTTACCAGAGCCAGGGTCAGACGAGCTCGGCAGAGCTAGACAGAAAGAAGGGGAGGCAAGACCACCAGGGACAGAGCTAGTTTTGAAGCGCCCACTTGTTCCCGATGTTGCTCGAGTGGCAGTAGTTTCGCCATCTCCTTCAGAGTCGAATTCAGGGCTAGTTCTTGACGCAGGGATAACATCTGAAGATGTGTATCTGACTTGCTTGACTTCATCTGTGTGCCCCAGACCCAGAAAGTCCCGGAACATAGGCTGATTCTTCTCTGCCATGACTAGAGTCATTTTTGACACAATGGCAATAGGCCGAACTCAATGTGTGTCTCTTGCACCCAAAAGATCAACCAGCCACCTGCTATGCCACAAAGAAACTGTCAGAATACAGATCTTAGTACACTAAATATAATAGTTAGTGTCACCAATACCAATTGTCTTGCTCGATACTAATTGTAAACTGCGATATAGTGTCACCAACACTAAATGTTAACCCAACATTATTTGTCATTCCTTGTCATTTTTGGAGGGAATTACAGATTTACTGTGTTGCAATTACTGTCACTTACCAAGTGATTTTTCATCCAAATTTCAATCATCTATGACAATATTTCATCACAAGTTGCTGACAAGAGAAGGTATGATTTTGGCCAATGGATGAACTCCTCCATCATCCATGATGGCATTTGTAAACTTATTCATAAGAAGTGTCATCCGAAAAGTTACCATAGTGACATTAAATGCCATATGACACTAAATATTATATTTAGTGTAGTTCCTTTCACAATTTCAAAACACACTGTAATGCCCACCTAGAGACCAAATGGGACATGAGACATAACACTCTTGCATCCCCCAAGGAAATGCACGAGCTAACCCAAGACAAAGAATCAGAGACATAAATAGGATGGAGTACACAAATATCGATCATAAAGACACTAGAACAAGAAAACCCCTCAGAATTGGAACTCGGGTTAGATGCTTGATGCTCTTCTAAGTTTAGAAGGTTTGCAGGTATAGCAACCCTCGCCAGTGGCAAGATATGCATGTGAGTGGTCAGTTCCCGATTTACAAAATCCTATGTAACCCAAAAAAGTATCTCACCAGAACTAACAGAACTATATTCCTAAATTTGTACAATGAATTGTTTGGTTTCCAATGAGTTTCTATGTTAAGCTGCTCATGTCTTCCAGACATCACAAAAATAGCTCAATAACAACCAAAGCTAACGAAGGGATTCTTAAAGTAACCCCCGCTTGTGCCATCCGGACAAAAACAATCTTATGATTGCGATGTAGCATTTCATGCTCATAACTCTTATATATTATTTCGATTTCCTGCAACAATATTGCTCAGCTTTGCAGCCACGGAAAGTCTGAAAAGAACTGAATGGTGAGGTGGCGCAAGATAGCTCACTATCATCAACTGTTGCTATTGTTGTTATTATAACAAAGACTACAAGAGACTGCACTTTCAGATTGCTGTCAGTGGTCAGTTCCAAATTTCAGATGCGAGCTAAGGTAGACGGGTCTTAAATGGTTACTTTTCCTTACTAGCCCATTTCTCCCAGGATATAGACCATGTTATTATTAGTACACGATGGGTAGCAAATCCAAATCGAGGCCATAACCACTATTTGGAGCTCATATAAATATATTATTCATTATCAACGTGAATATTATCGTGCTTATTAAATGGCTATATAGGCCCCGCAATTATGTTGACTATTGAATCTAAATGGTTATCATATTTTAGACACAAAGTCCAACTTCTTTTAAACACATGTCTGTTGGTATCCGTTCTTGGAGCCACACCCGACCACAAACCACTCAAATATAGGTATCTGATTTAAGTAAGTAACCGAATTATGCATGTCTACCTTACTTGTGGACAGAATGGCTCTTTTTGAGAGATATAAACACGTCGCAAGCGGAAGGAGGAGGGCTCCTTCCGAACGACGATCCACAACCGTGTTAGGATTTTGTACTAACTTAAGATATCGTGAAAATCATCAGTGCTCCCGAATAGCATCCTCCTATATCACCCAAGAGCCTACCAAACACTCAGATCTAAATTGTTATGCACTCCTGATTCAGAAGGATGCTCAAAGGAGCTTCTACCAGATTTTCCCGTACGCACCAGTTCAAAAGTGCTCCCACTCTGTTCTTAAGGCTCCATGCCGATTTAGAAGATACAACACCAAGGACGAAAAGAACAACGAATCAGTCCCGGCAGTACTGAACCTCTCAGAAAGACTGCCATAGCCGTAGAGAGAGGTAAAGAGAGATTTTCCGGACCCAAGAAAAGACCAGAGGGACGGATAGAAATCGTTTGAGACAAAATTTTGCAGTTCGTATGTTCAAGAAACTCTTGACACTTGACACTACGCGTCCAGCAGGAGACAAAATTACGTCTCGGATATCAATTTGTCGTCATGCCTTGTGAACAGCTCTAACGAATCAATTTAACCTTGAATTTGAAGATTTTTATTGAACAAACAAGATACATATAGACCTCTAAGATGAAACAAGCTTACCATATGACCTCAAAACTATGTGATTATCTTAGTGAAAACTGCATAAACATCCATGTAGACTTTTAACAGATGAAGCGAGCTTAGTAAATGACCCCAAAACTACGTGTTTATCTTGGTGAAAACTACCTCATTAACATCCCCCATAATAAAGTCGTCACAGAAGAAGACTCACCACACCACATAACCTCCTCCTCCCCTGCACTCTGCGCCTCTAAACCATACTCAGAACACCTACAAATTCTTCAATTCTCCTCTTCTCTGCTGCCGGCCGATAACCTGCTCTTTCACTCTTTCTTTCAACACAACGCGCCCACATCCACCTCCTTCCCCGATCTCTCCTAAATACAGTAATAGCCTGCACACCTAAACGCATCGGTCCTCCGATCTTGCGCAATGCTGCTGTCCATCCTCCTCACCTGCGCCAACTGCCTTCCGATCCACGCCTACACTACTACTGCATCCGCAATGTAACCACACCGCCAAATCTCCATTTCCCCTGCTCGCTAACATCCCTTCCACCTCACGCCACCAAGCTCCCCTCTCCTAAGCGCAGCGCTCCAATTCTAAGTTGGACATCGCTCGCTCGCTCCTCCAAACCAACCCAAACCAAACCTGGAACGAGAACAGAACCAAACCGGACCAAAGCCAAGCAGGTGCAGAGGGGACGAGAGAGAGGCCGCTTTACTGGCACCCGGGCTTACTGTAATGAGTTAAGCAGGGAGCCAGGTAAAGGTCGGCAGGGCGAGTGGAGAGCCGCAAGGGAAGGTAGTGCGAAATCGTCTGTCAGAACAGTGCCGAGGAAGGAGGAGGAGAAGGAGAAGAGGCGCGGGAGGGGAAGGGGGAAGGGAGTGGAGTGAGTAAGTAGCGGAGGGGAGCAGGAGGCTGCTTTGGCGAGAAGGGAAGGGCAGAGGAAGCTGGCGAGTCAGCCCAGGCCGGGTGTGCGTCGGACGACGGGCGGAGAGGGGAGGGTGGACCGGGCCCGTGCTGTGTTCGACCGGCGATGCGTTGGTGCCGACTTAAGGGTGGGTGGGTCTTAGGGCCACTTCACACATGAGCCAAGAGCCGTGACCTTGTAATGGCGAGGACCCTTGACTCTCATCCAAAGGCCGTTCATGGGTGTTGGGAAAGCCGTTTTATGTAGTCACGGGCCCTCAAGCATAGTGTGAAGTGAGAAATGGACCATGTTGCGGGACCATTGCATATTTTGTTGGCGGAAAAAGAAGGGAGGATTTGGTTTAATATAATATGTCTCAAACTTTATCAATTTAAGAGAATCACTTGGTGGTGTTTGTCTGTCTTGGAATCTATCTTGGAATCTATTATAAAATCTTCCTTGAAATATGCCCTGAAATCTGTCTTGAGATCTGTCTTGCTGGAAAAAATATTTAAAAAAATCATGGTCTCCCATAATTTTCGTCAGACCCACCTCTTGGAGGTGGGCCTGACGCAAATTTTGGTAGACCATGCACCCTTATCCACAACCTGCCATGTAGGACTCCATGTAGACTTTTCATCCACGAACTTTTCTTTGGGCCTTTAGGCCTTCACCTCCTAGTGAGAAGTGAACTAGGACGGTCTCCGCCTTTTCGACCAATGAAAGCTCTTACATTGCCATGGTCAGGGGCCTTCAGCCTTGTGTGTGAAGTGGCCCTTGAATGGTTACTATCTCGCCGTCTAACGCCCTACTCCTAGGATACTATATGAAGCTCTTGCTTAGTGTGAGATGGTTAGCAAATCCAAGTTGAGGTCATCACCACTTCCTTTAAATAGGAAATAGGAGCTCATATGAAAATCTTACTCATTGTCAAACTAAAAGATTCTCATGTTTATTAAATGGTCATAATACAGTAGGTCCCTCTAATTATGTTGACTTTAAGATTTAGAATGGTCACCATATTTTGAGCACGTAGTCCAATCTCTTTTATACAAATTATGTCTTTTTGGTATCCGTCCTTGGAGCCACATCTACCCACACGCCACTCAAACACAGGTGTTCAATTAAGATCAATAACTGAAACAAGCACATCTACCTTACTATGAGGTTGGATAACGAATACTTTGTGCCCCTGCAGATGGGGGGTTTATGTGTAGTGCATCTTTTTAATTGTTAAAATTTGCAAGATTTGGATAAAAATGTAGATCAACTTACCTAAGGTAGATGGGTCTTAACCCTTAAAGAATGAGGCGGATGTTTTTTGTCCATACAATACCCACATACATGTTTATGTTGTTATTTTTATTTTGAGTTTTGGAAGGCTAAAATTTTGTGAGAACAATCCTAACTATACAAAGATGTCCTCCGTATAGTCATGTATATTGTAAGATGTGCTTATTTTCATAATAAGTTGATGGATTGGATTGAATTGTTTTAGGCAATTTTGGAAGATTATGCTTCGGCCTTTAGGGGTCAAATGGTTATTTCTTTCGACTACCCCACTTCTATTAGGATATGAGACATGTGAATCTTATGAGATGCTTAGCAAATCCAAAATGAGGTTGTAGCCACTTTCCTCAAAGTTTATGGAGTTCAAGCATTTATCATTCATTACCAAAGTGAAGATCCTCATGCTTATTAAATGGTCATATACGTGCCCACCCCCAAAAAAATTTACGGTGATTGGGGAGCTCATAATGGTTATAATATTTTGAGCACGTGCATTTGTTTGGTATCCGTTATTGGAGCCATACATGACCACATACCACTAAAAATATAGGCGTTTTATTAAGACCGTTGACTAAATTAGGAATACCTACCTTTACTTAGCATTCTTAACCATTTATTTCCATGAGCATGTTTTCATACGGTCAATGATAACTTGCACCTAGTATTTAATCACCCAATTATGGTAATCCTCCCCCCTCTTAATTTTCCTAGCAACATGATAACTTATCCTAACATCGTAATATGTTTGATGGTAAGATCGAATTTTAATAATTGTACAACATGAAATAATACATGAAATCGTAGAAACCGTAGATCAAAATCCAAAGATCACACAACATACATATAAGAATGTCATGATAAGATTGAATTTAGCTATAGTATCTAAATACGAAACTCTGATAGGAAAAAACGTGGACTATAATGCAATTGGGATCTTAGACCTGTAGAAGTTTGCAAATGCAATATGAACCTCAGTTCTTGGAGATGTCCAAATTTATAATGTGGAATAGACCTCATACCTACAAACTCATCACCTCCTATAGGTACGTTTGTATACGACAATTTTCTCTTGGCAAGGATGTGTGGTAATTGTGTAAGTTGTAGGTGACAAATATGGGGTAGTATTTCTTATAGCTCGTAAATTTATTGGACAAACATATTGGTTGCAATATCAAAATCAGACACCTTGAAAGTAGTTTAGTGGGAATAAGTCGGGATGAATCTACCCTAAACTCACGTAGGGTAGGTTAATACTGAACCCCCTGATATTGTTGCCATGAACCTATGTCCTACCTTACATCTAAATGCATGGAACATGACTAGAAGCACCAACTTGCCTCAAAATAATTCACACATTGCCAATGCACTTGTTCATCATGTCCAGGGTTCAATATCTTTAAATGATGTCTAAAGTCTTGAAAGTACAAAACCAATTCCAATGCTCGTGCCCAAACTTTACATATTTCAAAATTAGGTTCCTAAGTCACCCATGTGTCAAGAAGAGAACCATCATGCAAAAACTTGCCTAATGCGACTAATGGACAATATGCATGTCCCATTCTAGGTATCGTAGCTCTCTAGCAACTTGGGCATAAAATAATTAATTTTAAAGGTGCCTAAATTTATGGGAAATTAATTTCGTTGAGTGTCCAAAAAAAAGAAATAACATTCAAAGAGTGCCTAAAATCACAGTAACGCCAAGCAAAACCTTGACATACAAGTAGAAGACAAACTTTAGGTTAAGGAATGTTGCTTAAGGAAAGTGTTCATGCTAATCGTAGCCGCCATAGATGAAATTAGGAAAATCATCCATGAAATATAGAAATGACTTGGATGAATGTCTTAACTTATTTAAAATTGCTTTTTTAATATGCCCAATTTTAGAATATTATTTTATGGGTTGCCTAATTTACTTTTGCACTTTAATTATTTATTAGGCAGGCAGGTGCCCAAGTGCTAGAGAGCTGCGGTATTGCATTTCCTACCTCTTATTTGTGTTGCAAAAATGTAGGGAACCACTCGTAATCCACACATTTTCCTCTAGCTTAGCCAATTTGAATTTGGAATTAAGGATATTTTACACCAATACCAAAGTGAGGGACCACTTTAATCTTTAAAGTTGTAATTGGTCCCAAAAAAAGAGGCTACAATCCAAGTTGGCTTTACGCTTAGGTCAAATCCCATGCTATTCTCTACATATGAGAAGATTGCACGGAATCATGCATTGCCAAAGTAAACGACCTATTAATGATTGCCATGAACATTCTTCTTGACCACCTCGTTGAGGTATGCCTAACAACATTTAGAGCAACAAATGACACCTTGAATCTCACAATTGTCTTAAATCTCTTCCTCTTCCTCTTGTTCTTACCCCCCTCCCTCCCCCCAAAAAAGCTTAAGAAAATTTACACTAAGTATGCTATTTAGTGTCACCAACTCTAATTGTCTTGCTCAATACTAATTGTAAACCGCGTTGTAGTGTCACCAACACTAAAAAGTGAACCCAAAATTATTTGTCATTCCTTGTCAACGTTTTAAGGAATTATAGATTTACAGTGCTGCAATTACTCTCACTTACCAAGCGACTTTTCATCCAAATTCCAATCATCCATGACAATATTTGTTCACTTATTCATAAGAAGCGTCATCCGACAAGTTACCATAGTGACATATAATACCATATGACACTAAATATCATATACAGTGTAGTAAATAGCTACAAATCATAATCACCGAACCACATCAACAAAATGTTGCATTTCCATCTAAATGATTGTGTGTGTGTGTGTCTATATATATATATATATATATTTATTTATTTATCTATATCTATCTATCTATATCTATATCTATAACCCTTGTTATGGCTCTCTTGGGTTTACACGAAGATCATGCAAAGTAGCATCATGCTTTTGTGTTGGGCCCACGTCTTTTATAGCCAGATCTAACAAAGTGAGGCACCATTGAGTCTTATGATCATTTGCCACAACCTTTTGGTGTACACTACACCCCCCCCCCTTGGTTTCAAAGAATGCAAATTGGTCTAGTGTAAACTTGTGTAGATAGTTACTTGAAAAATGAATATTGTTTGCAAGGATGAGGGATACACTAAATATTGTATTCAATGTCAGTAATTCTATGTGTCTTGCTCAATACTAATTGTACACCACCCGTGTAGTGTCACAAACACTAAATGTAACATTATTTGTCATTCTTTGTTTTAAAAAATTAATTTAAAATGGGCATTATAGTCTTACAATGTTGCAATCGCCATCTCTTACTAAGTGGGTGTTCATCCAAATTCCAATAATTCATGATGATATTTTACTACAAAATGTTAGGATGTGTAATACATTAGAGTTGGTTTCGATAATTAGCATGAATTTCATCCAAATTTTGATTGTCCATGATAACACTTGTAAACTCATTCGGTTAGAACCGCATGACACTACATACAATATTTAGTGTACTTGTGTTTGTATGCAACGATTCCCCTCGATCATGAGTAGTACGGTTAAACAAACATTGAAAGTATCGATATTTTATTTGTATTCTTCCTTCCATGATGCATGTCGATTTGTTGGTGCATTTCAAGCACATGCCTATGAGGATGAGGGTATGTAAGGGGACATCATTTATGGGGTTCTTTTAATCAAGTATATAAGACCCATACTTGATTCAAAAGAGCCTCCGAGGAAATCTTACAACTATTTTCCCTTAATTATGTTGTAAGGTTTCCAATAAATACCTTACAATCGTATCTTACACGCAATGCACCTATATTAGTGCATTGTGTAGTACGGTGCATGGTTCTAGTGCGTATCACATATACAAACTTTCATGGTATCCCACCCCCACTGTCATGTGAAAGGCCACCATGTTGGTGCATTTCCTCCATGTTGACATACTCCCTCTGGTCCAAAATGATGGTCCGTGTTCCTAACTTTGGCAAGATTAAGGCATGCTGACCATTGACCGAGTTGTTGTAAGTATGACTCTTAAAACAGAAAATATCAACTACTCCGAAACGCCCCTGGAGTTGCGGTGTCAAAAGACTTCTTGATGATGAAAGTTTGGCGTGAGAATATTCAACTTTGAACCTCAAATTTCTAGTTGGTAGATGAACCGGGCAATCATTTTGGGACAAGCAAATCCGGGAGGTAGGACAATCATTTTGGGATGGAGGGAGTATCACACTTGGTAGGTGATTGTTAAGATGATTAAGGTCCTTCGATAATAGTAGAGTGTTGCATATTTGTCAGCTTTGAGAGTTAGAATAAATGAAGCCTTGAGCATCTAAGAGGCCCAAACTAGGTTTCTCCAAGTCAAAAAAGAAAGAAAAGAAAAAAGCATATTTGAGCTACGTAGTTTCATTTTAGCCAATCGTGTCTAGAGTGACCTTATCTAAAATCAACTCATTTTTCAAGTACATTATTTGAACAAGTGAAACACTTTAATATTACTCAAAGATTTTAAGTTGAAATACGCAACATGCATGCCTTTGCATGTAAATACATAGGTTGTATTTTGATCATCAATGTACAGTATCATTATAATTTTAGTTCCTCCTTGACATAAGACATTGTATATAATAAATATATAAAATATGATTTTTGAACTTGATGAAGCCCATATAAGCTGTGTATATGGCCGTATATTTAGATCCGATGTTCTTTAGGAGTTAAGTCATACTTAGTAAAGTCAAGGACCCTATTATGTCTCTCTATGTTTTTCATGGCCCTTGTGAGAAACATCATAGCTCATGGGGAACCAAAATTGTAGCTTGTTGACTAATGGACCAAAGTCAACCACTCAAAGTACCTTGCTCCGGATTATTCATTTTGTGCTCCCTTGTATCATCGAATTTCAAGGCAATTGGGCATGTTTACTTTCATGAGGTGGAGCCTACAATGGACATGCTCCAAAAAACGGTTTAGTTGCTTCCGATGTATGAGAAAATAGAAACCTAAGTTTTAGTATTTGGGAATTCCATTGGAATGCAAAAATACATTTGAATTTGTGCCCTATGTGCGGATTTGGACATGATTGTTTGTTGTGGAATGTAAATATAGGAGCTACGAGTATGATCAAGATCATCTTATAAATTTGATCATTTAGTTACCTATATTTGGTCCAAAATAAAATAATTTATATATGGAATAAATATGATGTTTGAAATTGGTAGGGACCCCACCGATTCCCACATAACAATCAAGTTCCAACGCTCAAAGCATTGACCTAGAAATTATCTACAACCTTAGATGTGTCAAATAGGAATTAAGTATATTTGAATGTATGCATGAATTTTGGATAATTCTAACCGTCAATATGAAGTATACTAGATCACAAAATTACATAAATATGGTGGTTGCTGAACATGAAATACAAACATTTGAAATTGAGGTTGTTGTACCGCCGGGGGGGGGGGTGGACTCTTCATACCATGTACGAACTAACATGAGTGTAGAAAGGAGTATTATTTGAGGCATTAGTGTACATAGTACACATACGGGAGTGGTATTGTTTTCCTCTAGTGTGTACATTGAAAACCACTATTAAAGAATTTTAATGTTCAAGTAGATGAACAAAAAGGGGCCCTGATGTTTAAACAAAATTTGACAGTTGATGTCATGGTACCATCCAAGTGACCGTTTTCATACACTGTTGTCATATGGTAATAGTCGTGAATGACTTGTAATAAAGGCCTATTTATTTCATGATTTGTAATATGTGCATGTAGTGGAGGCAGTTATATACACAATTTGCGAAGAGATACAAATTCTAAGGAGAATGCGAACAATTTGTTTTTCTTCATGAATATGGAAATTGCTACAAATTTCGAAGCACTAAAGTTAGGGTAACGCATAGTCGATTTATAAGTTAACCCACAACCGCTCATCTAAATACTATTGCTTGGCCACAACAGTTGCCGAAACTCTTATGAGGGTAATCAATCACAAGCCACCACCACGTAAACCTTAACTTTGTTTGCCTAAAATATAGATCTCATCCATGTCATCATTACATGACCCTAGTGAGCAATCACTACTAGAAACTATGCCAAAAAGGACTGTAGTCGATATCGACTGCAGTTCTTTTGACCAATTGCAGTTGCTAAATGATTGCATATTTGTTTTTTTGGTTTAGCAACTGAAATTTTAAAATTTTGGGGCGTGTAATATACCGTTGGAAAGGTCTTGAAAATACCTTTCCAATGGTATATTACACGCCTCAAAATTTTAAAATTGTAGTTGCAATATAAGAAAGAAAACTTTGTAGTTGTTTAGTAACTGCATATCAAGCTGGTCAAAATAACCGCAGCCGATTTTGGCTACAATTTTTTTGGATATAGTTTTCTACTAGTGGATTAAATGGACATGGTCAACTATGGATTGTCTCGCCCTTAAATCAGGTTAGAGGGGAGTAGTCTCATTATATGTCCCACATGTTTATTTTATATGAGTCCCATGATTGAAACTAATATCTTCCAAAACACATGGTTTTACACATAAATAGTTTAAACTAAGATTTTATTTGGTCAAAGATTGTGAGGTATTGATAGTTGGTTCTCTTATAGAGGAGTTGAAAGTGGACCATAATATACCCAAACTATTCCCGCTTGGGAGGGCTTTCCATGCCCCGCCAATAGTATAATAGTGGTTAGGCCTGACGAATGGGTCCAACTCACGGGCTAAACTCGACACTGTCCTATTGTGGGGGCTTGTAATGATATCATGTGGTCATGCTCTTGCAGTGTGTAAATAGTTGTTTTGTGACGTGTGAGTCTATGGGAATCGTTCAATGCCTTTGAAAACAAGATTGATGGCCAAATTTTGGGCCAAAAGAGAGTTGTAACTTCACTAGAATGTTTTGAAGCTCTTTGTCATCAGTGCAACAGGGGGAGCACATATTATTGACATCTCGTTGATATCTAAAGTCAACTTATTCTTCAAGTGAAATATTTGAATAAGCTAAACACTTTGATGTTATTGACGATTTGAGTTCAAATATGCAACATGGGTGCCCTTAGATGCAATACATACATAGTCTTTTGATCATCAAAGTCTCAAATGAGTATATTTTGATTTTCTCCTTGACATAAAAAATGTATATAATAAGGGTTCAAACACATAAATACATAAATTATGATTGATGAACTTGATGAGGCCCATATAAATTGTGTATATGACCTTATATTGGGACCCCACCACCTTTAAGGGTTAATATCTTCGAGGATATGTTTGGAAGAACACTATCTTGCGGGTTTGTGTGATGTAAAAAAGATTAGTGCCCTCACACCTGAGCAATTTCAACTTTATTTTTTGAATAAATAAATCAAAGTGTTTATTGGGTGGGAGCATAATCCTCACATTAGCCATGTTGTTTCTTGAAACTTAAGAAGCACTTCCTACTTAAGGCTTCGCTTAGAGTAAGTAACTACTCAATTTGGTTAGATTATGCCCGCATCGTCTGGTGAAGGGAATTAGTTTACATATGAGATAGCCAACCAGTGTAAGAGCAAATCAATCTCACATTTGCACCACTTAGTTAAGATGAAGGTTTGAATAAAAGTTATCTAGATTCCTTCACTAGGTGTTAGATAACTTCTTGGACCTTGTTTTTGTGAAGAAAACTTAACTCATCCATGCCCCTAATTTTAATTAACTTTTTCTACAATTAGCTCAATTTATTTTTCTTGAATGCACGTCTCTTATTTTTTCTCATCTCTTCTTTGTTCCGCTACGAAGTGGACCACACTATTTCTCACATCATCCTAAATCAATGTACATTATAAATAATAAACTACATTGTATTGAGAAAAATACTATTATAATACAATTTCCAATGCTCACATTTAGAAGAAAAATCAATGGTATTCAAGATCGGTTAGCTAGCATATAAGTTAGTTGATTCTCACTAACTCATATTGTTAGCTAATTCACCTAACTAGGTGGTGCATGTGATCTTCCAATAATTTTAGTTAGTTGGTATTTTGGTTAGCTAATCTTCACTAACTCGTAAGCTAGCTAATCATCTTAACTACGTGGTGCAAATGGACCCTAAGAAACAAAGGTTGCATAAGTGCCTATGCATGGTCAGCTACACAAGAGAGAGATCTAGGGTTTCAGGAGCCCAAATTATCAAAGTGCTTGAAACTCTCAATACAAGCTCTCTTCATTTTGTAGTGTTAGGATATGCCTTAGGATTGAGGTGTGATGCCAAAGAAGAAGAAGAAGAAGAAGAAGAAGAAGAAGAAGAAGAAGAAGAAGCCTCTTTGAGCTTACCAAAACAAATTATGCACTCTACAAACACCTTAGAGCATGCACTAATTTTCTCAGAAGGTATGATAACTGAGCACATTGTCATGAATTTAGTATCACCCAGTAAAGAATTAAGCCCTCACTGATTTTGAGATTTGACAAAATAACGTGTGCTTTGAGGAATTAGTACTACACGGATTAAATGGGATAATCAATGTAGTCAGGGTTTTCATCCTACTCACATTATCTTGATTGAATGCAATGTATGGTATCCTAGCCTATTACCGATACGTGACCTTAAACCGAGCTCTAGGGAACAAATTAGAAATAATGTTCCCTAGGTGGATGACATGTCCCTAGCTCAACTAACCTCGCATTAATGCATTTAATGACGTGGAGGGAGAGAGAGAGAGAGGGGGGAGGAGAGAGAGGGGGAAGGAGGAAGGAGGAGGAGGCCCATAGGTCTCGGTTCAAGGCACATGAGACCTTGCCACAACGTGTTGGATGAGATTAGTTGTTCGTTTAGGATGTCTCTTGACATAGTAAGGTCAAAGTCAGTCTACGGCTTAGTAATGTTGGATTTCTTACAACCTCTTACTTGCTTGTGGATAATTATAGAATGATCATAAGTTGTATTAGCATTGACGTCAAACTTCTTTAGGTCTATCATAAGATACCCTAGGGAACATCTTTAAAAAATCATATGTAATTCAAAATTAATTTTAAAAATTTTAATTTTTTTGAAATAGACAAATATTTCATTTTACCTTGCATGAAAAAAATTTAAATCGTTCATTACCATAGAAAAGGTCATTGTGAAAATTCACCAATGTGTAGCTCTCGGTCATAGGCTAGGATACCATACTACAGTTTTGTCTGTTCACTTCACTACATAAGAGACGTAAACTCTTTTCAAGATGGAAACTCTTCCACTGCTTTGGACTAGTCGCTAGTCCTAGTGTAGGCATGGCATAAGTGTAGCTGCAATGTAGGTTTCAACAAGAACACTCTCTTGGAATATTAGCTAAGTAGCCTCCTCCCAAAATCGCACATGTTTGAGACATGGGACTGGATAAAGTGGCCGTGACAACTATAAAGTCAAATTGTTGCAATTAAAAGCGCTTCAGGAAGTTGCTATGACGATGTGATGGTAGCTAGACTGGCAACCATTTATATATATTTGATGTTATTATAAACAAAAAAACCAACTGGGTCGTGACTCCGGATCCGGATCTGGACTCCGGAGATTTAGCTAAGTTAGAAGCATCATCATCACATGCTTCCATCAGTCCAATGTCAACCCACGAATTTAGTTGAGGAAAGTGCTTATGAAAGAGATGCATGCGCAACTCATGCTCCCTCTCATCAGGAGAGCCTGGGATTCATCGTTACCGTTGACTATTTGCAGGCCCGAGTGGCAGCAGTGGCTTTAACTGTTTGTATAATTGTATTAATGGAGCCCCCATGCCCAGCAGATTGTGCCACTTGATGTCGATTAATATTGTGTATATCCAGTGGAAATAGAGTTCGATAGACTATAATTATAACTACTGTCAAGGTATTCGGACTGTGGGTTTTTCGCATTCGTGGGTCGAAACGATGGATGCATGTATGTGACCATGATCTGGATTAACTTATGAGAGTTTTAATTGCCGTGCACTTTTCTGAGAACACAGCCCACTGCAGGTAACACTGGATTTCAACCCTACAAAACTTGTTTCACTGCTTACAATCAGACCCCACACAGAAGGAACTTGTTTCATTGTAAAGTGGATGATTCCATAATGGTTTGAGGTATGTGGGTGTTCTTCGGTTCGTCTATCATGTTCTCCAACTTGTGCTGATTAGTTTTACACAATGAAACTTGCATTGTGTTAGCAAATCTACAATGAAGCATCGACAAAAATCGGATTGAAATTCAAACCTTTCCTTATTTAGTTATAGCTCTCATAAGAGCATGTTTGTTGATTTCTTAACTGAATTCATGGGTCCTCTCAATTGTGTTCACTATTGAGTGTGGAGTAATTGATAAAATTTGTAAACAGAGTCTAATCTCTTTGAAACATGTGTCTTTAAGATGTTTGTTCTTTGATCCTCATTGAACCACACACCAATCAAATATAAAAGGACCAAATTATACCCGCATATCTTGTGACCTATGACGGATACTTCTTTTGCACATACACTTGACCCTAAATGTTCAACCTCACTTTTGCTCAAAAATGGGTGAAATTGATTGACAATCTTGGGTACGTGGTCTTATTGTGGGCACTTCCAACTTCACATATAATGATGATTTCTAGATTGTATAGGGAATTGTCCCATCTGGTTATCAACTGCATATCACACAAACCATTATTTCAAGATTTGAAATTGAAGTTGACATGCAAAAGTTATTGGAGGTCAAAGAGAGGATCCTCTTTCTCTTTAAGCAATCGCATACACCCATCACCCTCTCACTTGTGGTAAAGATTGAACTTAGAATGGTGTTTGTATTTTGAACATATAGTCCAATCTTATCGTAACACATGGCTTGTTGGTGTCCATTCTTAATTACAAAGCTTGTCATGCATCAATCAAATATAAATGTCCAACTAAAGGGGGGCCCACACATGTTGTGAGACTGGCGGTTTCCTCCACTGATGACACCTTCCTAGCATTCCGGGAGTTAAATAAAAAGTTGATTCTTCATTGAATTGGCAGCTGAAAACACGGGTTTGCCTTCCCACCAGATTGCTAGTTCTTGAAAAATGGTGGGGGAAAAACACAACCCATCGTTTTGGGAGCCAATAAGAACGCAACATCGGGTCTAAACATTTAAAATTGATATATATGTATATATATATATATATATACACAAGTAGTCATCTTTAGTCATCTTTGAGGTGATGTGTCAGTAAATTAATGAAAATGATGGCTCATTTACACATGTAGTGTGGTTCCAAGTTTCAAAACATCCAGTTTCACCTCTCCCGTCCGAGACGACTTTTTGTGCAAACCTCTGATTTTGGACGTGTGTGGCCACATAAGACCGACATATCTTAATTTTGGAGAGAAACAGTAGTGCACTTGGTCAGTTGTCTAGGCTAATGATGAGATCAATTAGGTCAGAGCCGCCAGTCTTGTTCATACCTAAATATGGACTAAGTATGTACTCTGTAGAGGCGTGGACGGCTAGGCTGTAACCTCTACGTCTCAATAGTTTTCTTTCGCTTGACACTATTGAACTTTAAATAAAAATACTTTAGTTTCTAGAATGACACGAGGTTCCCATCAACCATGTAAACTCATGCATTTGGAAATAGCATCGGGGATAAGAAATTAGTGTACTGAAACCACCTGAAAATTGAATTGAATCAACTGCAAATTTGAGTTTATAATGGTCTCCCTTCATCTATGACAGGTGAGACAATATGGCCTTGAATGGAAAGTTGAAGCCATTTAGAACACACTGCTTGTTTCCATCTAAATGTACATTCTCATTTGGAATTATTACGTAGTACACCGTTTATGGTATTTAGTGTCACCTGTGCAATAGTGTCACTTACCCTATTTTGAGGCGTTCTGCTAGGTTACACTAATGATCAACAAACTTCATCATTAGTGTCACCTCATGACACTTGGCATTCAAGTGTGCTTACTAACGTTGCCATGAGTATGTTTAATAATGCTATGAGGTGTATGCCTATGTTACACAATGGGCTACAAGTTGACTAAAGTGTACACAATTGGCACTTGGCATTAGTAGGCTCAAGAATATCTTCCTCTTGCGTACTAAATTGTAAACATGTGACATATGCCATCAATATGCTCAATAATATTTCCCCCTTGCATACTAAAACGCAAAACTATCATCTCAAGTATCCCAATATGCTATGCTACATATCAAAATGTAAATATTTGTTCACTTTAAAAAGTTACTCATGTTGATGAATAGTGTCATATTGATAATTAGCAGACGTGATACTTTGAGACCTATAGGCATCTAGTTTAGACCCTTCACAAATAGTGTGCATGACACTACATACCGTAAATAGTGTAGTGCTATATAAGCTGCTACAAAGAATGTTATATCATCAAAATACTGTCAAGTATTCATTAAAGTGCATCTTATTTGTATTTGGTATGTTGGTGAGAAACTTCATTCTTAGCCAAAAAGTCATAGCACTATGTAGGTCTCCCCATGGTAATCCACACCAATTGAAATAAAGACTATAACATGATAAAAAAACCCCCCAATAATTACATTCCATACTATTTACAACCACAATATCTAGAATTTTCATTTAGTGACAAATCTACACGAACAACTTAAAAGAACAAATCAATTACTCACACCTGAATCAAGGCACATACACCCTAAATCAGCACACAACCTAAAACCAACACTATGTATCACAATTAATGAACATTTGGGAGCTTCAAATGTATTGCAATGGTACTTCACGTTAATTTTGGTTTTGGGTATGTGTACTTTACCATCGTTGCAAGAGCAGTGTGAATGGATAGAAAACAATGTCGGAAAAACATGTGCATTTTTTCTTTTCTTTCTTTCTTTCTTTCTGTCTGTCTCTTTCTTAAAATGATTAAGGAGATTGGGGTTTTGGAAAGGTGACTGCGGCCCACACTTGACCAGACCGATGTAAGTGAGAGTAAGTATCATACAGACTTACAGATTAGAGTGGTCCACACACAAGGAGCTGACAGGGTTATTATCATGCATTAAATTCGACGGTTCCTCGAGTCCAGCCGCCGCTGAGGACTCTGTCCCAGATATCTGGGCCTCCAGTAACTTACACCCGCCCCTCGCAACGAATTTGAAGCCATCATAACTTAGACCACAGCCCAAAAAGCTGTTCCCGTGCACCACCTTCATAACTTAACTTAAACCCATGAGCTGCTCCATTTAACTTAACAACTCCTGATCAGCCTGCTGCCAACTTGATCTCCTTCAAGAAGATTGTGAAGACCTCGGCGAAAGATTTGGAAGGCTTCCCTCCATGATGCCTCGATCTCCTTTGTTAAATGATATATATATCTATTATGCCTTGCTCCTGCCTAAGTGCAGCCACTGACAAATCTCAAAGGGTTGCACAAAACTGATTAAACTACTTTGAAGCGTATTGAGACTTGCACAGACTCCCAATCTGCGCAACTGGGGCTTGAATTAGAACCTTAAAATCTTGAATCTTGAATCTGGGCGATTCCAACTCCACAGGCAAAATTTGGGTGTTGGATCGGCTAGGAAATTGTCTTGTCTGGTTAGTATTTGTAAATTCATAAACTTGATAGTCTTTCAAGTTTTAGAAGCGGAGTTGAGATCAAAAAGATATAAGAAGTCAAAGCAAATTCCTTAAGCAATCACATGGACCTTCCCAGTTGTATTGGTAATTGAATCTAGAATGATATTTATATTTTGAGCGCATGGTTCAATCTCATCATAACATGTGTCATTATGGTATATGTTCTTAACTACAAGCCTTGCCATCATATACCACTCAAATGTTGGTGTTTCATTGGGAACAATGGTCACATAATGCACACATAAGGTGTGTTTGCCTTGGTGGTCACTTGTCTTATGTGGTTGGTTAGTTTGGGGTTTTAATCGAACCCTAAGCACACATAAACTAGTCAAATTTTGATGTTGCGTACATTAAAACAATCAACATTCTTGAAGCAGACCTCCACTTTCATTCTTGATGCCGCCCTTTGAAGGAGTGGAATCACTTTTGGAGCACTTTCATTGGAGAAGGAACTAAAGATTTATGGAGTTCATAAGCGGTTGCACATATTGATTTGGTCAATCACACTCGACGACCATATTTAATCTGGTACTGGAAGCCGCTCAAATAGATGCATGTCTCGCTACTATCGCTTCTTGTCATCCACTCTCCTCTTGCCAATTATGAAGTCCATAAAACAATTGCAATATATGGATATGGTGAATCACACTCAATAACTAGGGTTAGTGCAGTACTAGAAACGGCTTGAATAGCTGCATGTCTTGCTACTAGCACATCTCATCATCCACTCTCCTCTCGCTGGGTATAAAAATCCACCTGGAATCCATAAACATGTGCATATATTAATTGATATGGTGAATAAACTCAGCTCATTCTGGTATTAAAATCAGCTTGAATAGATGCATGTCTCGCTACTACTGCATCTCATCATCCGCTATCCTCTTGCCGGTTATAGTGGCTCAATTCATAAGCGGCTGCTTATATGGATATGGTGAATCGCATTCGGCAGCTAGATTTAGTCTGGCACCACATAGAGTCAGGCTTCATATCTTCTCTTCTCTTCTCTTCTCTTCTGGAATGCCGTCCCAAAATCGCTGTGAGACGATCCATTCATGCTCCACAATCTGCAATCTGCAAGTCATGTCCATGGGTAAGATTTAGCCTCATAATTCGCACTAAGAATGCTGCCACGAGGACTGCTTAGTCTCTGGCAGTCCACACACGTGCAATACTGAGTGAGCCTTATGTGGGGCACTCTTCTTAATCGGACAGGTCTATATTGGACTTGAGTGGTGTATGACAAGACTTGTTGTTAAGGATGGACATGTGTTACAATGAGATTGGATCATGGCCTCAAAATGTGTCATCTATTCTAGGTTCAATGATGAAGGTCTATGTGGTCACCTATTAACGAGAAAGAGGTCCTTCACTTTCTGGGCCTCCTCTAAGGTTTGCATCTCAACTTTGCTTCTAAATTTTGGAATGACAATATGCATGTCAATTGGCAATTGCTAATCAGATGAAATAATTCCCAATCCGGTCCCAAAGGTCGCAAATGTAATGTAGATTGCTATCTGGTTCGATGTAAAAGAACTAGTTTTTTGGAGGGAATTTGACACACCTTCCTAGATCAATCATAATGTGCATACTAAAATGAAGGGATGTGCTAGCCATTTCTAACATTGGTGTTTGTTTTAGGCTCAGATTCCAAGTTATCTCACTCATGAACATGGCTTGCGTATTGTGAGGGTGTGAATGGATGTGGAATGGATCGTCTAGTCATGACATTGGGACGACATTTCAGAAAGGAAGAGAAAGAAAGAACCAAAGTATGTGACCCTACTATGGGCACCTCCAAAATGTTCATTTTAAACTCACATACCTTATAAGGTGTGTATGCCTTATGTGGATACAAAGTTTGGGGCCCATTTGGGATTTTGAGTGGACTTTAAGCATGGCCAAATTGGGGCCAATTTCTAACAAGCTTGTGTGTATACTAGAAAATAATCAAGCCATTAGATAGGCATAGTTGTGCAATATTAAAGCAAACATGGACTAACAACCATAAAACTTGATGTTGGCAGTTAAAGAAAGAGCGGAATCACGTTGAGACCATTTTCATACATCCAATAGGTGCCTCATAGGAAAAACCTTTAAACAAAAGATGTACTTGTTTGGATGCAACACACTACTCTATTATAAATTGCCCAACTCTTGATCGACACACATAAATGTCATTCTAAGGACAAGTCAACCTCATAATGGGCGCCCATACACAATTGCTTTTACGATTTGTAGAAACGACACTTTAATTAAAGATCCCAAGAGCATACAAACTATAATCACAAATTTAACACAATATTCAAAATTTTGAGAGTTTTCCAATGAATTGAGAGTACATAAAGCAAACTATTAATCCAAGAATGAAGTGAAAACCAATGGAGAGTTGTAGAGTTCAAGAAAAAAAAAAAACATTTGATTTCCTGCCGTAAATTGCGGAGTGATGTGCTGCCTAAAATTGACCATTGAGGTTGACTCAACCTAAATTGACTAACATATTGTCCTCATTTAGGTCGACTCAACCTAAATCGACTAGCATATTGTCCTCATTTAGGTCGACTCAACCTAAATTGATTGACATATTTTCTCATTTAGGTCGACTCAACCTAAATTGACTAACATATTGTCCTCATTTAGGTCGACTCAACCTAAATTGACTGACATATTGTCCTCATTTAGGTCGACTCAACCTAAATTGACTAACATATTGTCCTCATTTAGGTCGACTCAACCTAAATTGACTGACATATTTCCTCATTTAGGTCGACTCAACCTAAATTGACTAACATATTTCCTCATTTAGGTCGACTCAACCTAAATTGATTGACGTATTTCCTCATTTAGGTCGACTCAACCTAAATTGATTGACATATTTCCTCATTTAGGTCGAATCAATCTAAATAAGTCGATTCCCCAGCTCAACATACTCTCATTTTAATGGAAACAACACATCTGAAGTATAATCTAATATTTATCAACCTAACATGACTTTTAGGTTGACAAATGGACAATATTATTTTGAAAGGACCCCACTCTCTCAAAATTTTGAACATTGTGTTATTTCACTTCCCCCCATGCTTCCTCATTAAAACTAAACCAACAAAATGAGTTCTTTGGCTCACTGATCCAACGGCCAAATTGGTCCATGGAGTTGGATGTGCCCACATTAAGGTATGTGGACGTCATTCAATAAATTTTCTATAATCGGACGCCTATATTTGATTGGTGTGTGGTTAGATGAGGATCAAGGAACAAACACCATAAAGACACATGTTCAAAAGGGATTGGACTACGTCGTCAAAATTTATAAACTACTTCACACTCAATAGTGAACACAATTGGGAAGACCTATCTAATATTCAACTAAGTATTCAACAAACATGCACTTTCGATAACCATAACTAAATTAGGAGAAGTCAAATTTTCAATCTAATTTTTGTTAACGTTTCATCATCAATTTGCTAATGCAACACATATTTAAAAACATAAATTGGATCAAAGAAGGTGGAGAACAAGAAAAATAAACTAGCTAACACCTGCATACGTTTGGCCCCACATAAAGTATGTTGGTGTTATTCGGATCCCTTTCTTAAGTGGACCCCTATATTTTGATTGGGTTGTGGTTTGGTGAGGATCAAAGAACAAAATACCATATGTAAACACACATGATGAAAAGACTAAACTACGTTTGTCAATTTTTATTATCTACTCTTTGTTGAACAGTGAACACAACCAGGAAGAATCAACAAACATGCACCTTCCATAACCATAACCAATCAAAGATTCATGTCCGAATTTTCAATCCAGTTTTTGTTAGTTTTCAATCGTAGATCTGCTAATGCAAGTTGCAACACAAGTTTCATTTGTCTAAATCTGATCAGTAGAAGTTGGATGAACACGAAACACGAACTGAATAACATCCACACAACCTACCTCGCATTAAATTATATATCATTGCACTACGGATGCCATCACGGGGACGCGAGTTTGTGGCAGTCCGCACACAACCTGCAGTACTTTCCGAGCCTTGAGTTAATTTACTGATCTTGAGAGCCGGTTCATGAGGTTGCTGTCAGGCTGGAGAGCTGAGGGCGGGTGAGGATGCAACTTATAAACTAGTTAATTAATTCGTTCCTGCATGCCCTTGGATGCTGCTGATCATCACCATCCGTCGTGAATGTAATTCACGAATCATGAGGCGGTGCAGAGACTTCTGCCGTTGAGCATATATATTGCAACAACTTCTGGCCCGGAATTAGTCCATGCAGTAAGTTGAATGAGGTGTGAAGAGCTGCACGGATCGAGTGATCTGGACTAAGTTAAGTTGGTACCATGATGCAAATCATTTGCACTTGAATTGGTCTTGATGAACGGGGAGAGCCGACTGCTAGTTACAGATGAATTGGTTGACGTTCAAGACTTCAGGAAAATTACTGCCGAAATCAGAGGAATCTATAGAAATATAGCTCGAATTAATAAAGGAAAACCGAATGATCACAACATGTCACTGGTTGGACTCGGAAACACTATGATCTTGACTGATTATGCCCAAAAATCTCCCCGGACACTGATTGTCCCTGAGTTCTGGGTCGTGCAGTTAAGTTATTGCGACCCAGAGATTGAACGTTTCAGCGCAAATGAATGTGATGAAGCACTTGCAAATGAAGGTGCACTCTCCATAGCCATCATGTCAGGGTAATATATCAGGTGTATTCATGTGGATTGATTGAATTGGGTAGAATTAATTCTGTTAATTGTCAATCATTTTCAGTGGTGGTAGTTCTTGTGGCCATCGGTTTTTTTGATAACTTAGATCAAATTCGATTTGATTTGATTACAAACTAGCATGGGGTTCCAACTTCCAAGTCCTGTACAATAAGCAAGGGTACTCATTATCTTAAGAAGTCGAGTTAGACCTGGATTTCTAATAAGAAGAATATACTCTAATTATTATTTTATAAAGAATGTGTTGTTATTCAAAGGATAATCACCTTGGTGTAAGATGTTATAGTACCTTTCCTTATGAATTTGAATAATTTTTTGAGAGCTAGGTGATTTGGTTGTAGATTCATGTTTTGAAAAAAAATCATAAATAAATTATGGAACCCATTTAAAAAAAAATTAAGATTCTGATTTTGACTATGAAATTTTAATCATAAATGTACTTCCTCTTTTTGGATTTTTATGAATGTATAATACTGTAGATGGTAAGGGCTCTTTATTCCAATGAAAATAGTTATTCTTCCCTCATATTTTGTCATGTGTTGTGCTCACATTGGCTAAGACCTACTTGTATCCCAAGTGGAAACTACATGCCAACAATAGTGGAGATGAAATAGAGCGTCTCCTACATCACACCCATTTGTATAAGAGTTGTTATAATTAGAATACAAGTGCTTTTTAAAAATTGCTATCTAGGTGTTTAAATTGTAATAGGTGTTTCAAATGCAAACATTCAGTATAACACACCACGTGCATATTTCATGTCATACACAACCTTTATGTTGGAACATTGATATCGATTCATATTCTGAGTTGTAATAGAAGATTTGATTTCTATGAATCTTTAAAATAAATTTTAATGTTTTAAATATCTTTATGATGAAATTGTAATGCACTATAGATTTTTTCTTCAAATGAGTTGCCATCATAACTAGATATGAGTTTCCTTCAAGTAAAGCTCAACAATAGACATACAAGCACTTTGGAAGAAGACTCGATGAAAACTTCATACAAAACATAGGGGAGGAGAAGGGTTATGTTATTTTAAATGAATAGTAGAGTTTGTTTTAATCCACCAGTATTATAAGGAAATTGGATGTAACTCATACTAATTGGGTTTCCTATCATGAATGTTAGGTAGCCAATGTAATTACCATTCTCAAATCTATCATGATGTGGGTCTGTCAAACCATGAGTCCACACTAAGCCGCTTGACTTTTAATACCAACATACCCCTATTTTCATATTCAAAGTTGGGTAGAATATAGAGATTTTATTGATTTTTTTACATTGAATTGACGTATGCAGATGATCAAATGCAAAGTCATTTTTTTGGTAATTAGACGATGTTTAGTAACTCATACCACTAGCATGTCAGTGTAATAAACATCATCAATTTTGACAAAAATGATACTATGTTTTTACTAAATGAGTGAACAATAACGATAACATTAGAACAATGTCTGGGGAGATCTTTGGGTTTTTCTTTACTAACTTGAGGTATATTCCATAGATTCCTTGAAAATGATCGGTACTTTTCATGAAGTCTTGAACTTCAACCATTTGTTTCTCAAGCTCAACGGGTTCATCTGTAACTAGCGGTCGGTTCTCTCCACTCATTGCATTAACTTCTAACATCTGTTTACCTGTCCTTTCTTTTTAATTGAATTCCCAATATGTGAACCTTTGGGGATCCATTATTTCAGTTTTCAAAACATTATGAAATATCAACCTATTCAAAAATTACTTATTATTTGGGGAATAAATAATTATAATTAAATTTATAATACATTTATAATACCATTATTTTTATTTATATGTGTAATATTTCAATATCCAATCATATTGCTTCTTCTTTAAAGAATGATGAGATTTTATTAAATTGATTATTGAACCTTGAATCAAATAGGATAAATGTATATGATTTAAGTTTAAATAATCTAATTATGAGACACATCTTAGTCTTTAGAATACGAAGATCTTCAAAGACAGTGAACGAACTGTATGGAATTAAAATACTAAAGAATGCAACCATAACAAAAGAAAGAAAGAAAGAAAATAAATAAATAAATAAATAAATAAATAAATAAATAAATAAATAAATAAATAAATAAATAAATAAATAAATAAATAAATATATATATATCATTAGATTTTGTTCAGTGGAGATTCATGATTACTAAGTGAGATGATGTTAGATTTGATATTATTACATTTCATAAAACATTCAATGTACATGATAGTTTTGATATGTGTCACTACTAAACTTGTCAATCGGACACATAAAGCTTATATAAAATACTCTGATTGTCCATGATGAGGGTACTGGTAACCGACTTGAAGAAGACACCTCATCAAGTGCCACTCCCTTGTCTATGAATTGAATTTGTTGATTAAGGTACGCATGCCTAATTCGGATACTTTTCTCTTTGCACCCACTTCTACTAAAATATAAACCACACAATTAGTGCGAGATGATTACCATATCCAAATTGTGCTTGTAGTTTTTTGTCTCATAATTTTTGGAGCTCATATGCATATCTTGTTCAATACAAAAGTGAAGATTCTCGTGCTCATTAATTGGTCATATAGGTCCCCTCAATTATGTTGACCATGTTAAGCATGTTTTGAGCATGTAGTCCAATTTCTTTTTCTAAACACAAAGTCTTTTTGGTGTCCATTCTTAGATCCACACCTAACCACATACCACTCAAATAAAGGTGTCTAGATTATTGTTGTGTTGGAATTAGGCCTCGGGGAGATCACTCCATTGTAGAGTTGAACACCACGTGCGAACAAAGTTTGCTACCCCTATATTACATGTCATAAATAATTTTAAATTTTACGATATTTTTTCTACATATACACAACCATTGATGGTATCTTTTGTATATTTTTTTGAAATTTTTAGTCATATTCATTAATTGTAGCAAATTTTTTAGTTCAATTCTACGTCATTCTAGTTAGAAACGGTATGTTTTATTAAAAAAACAAATCATCAAATTTAGTCACCATTTTTTACTATGTAACATGTACCATTTATATCTACTCATGAAAAAAAATTGATAAAATTGTGACCCATTTTGGTGATGATTTTTACATTTTTTACATTTTTTACATCTAAAATGATCGCACGTGGTTGTTCAACTCTACAATGGAGTGATCTCCCCGAGAATTAGGCACGTCTACCTTATACATTACTGAGAGAGAGAGAGACACACACACACACACACACATCATACTATCACAAGGAGAACATTGCTTGATTGAGCAATGCAATCCAAAGTCTTTGAGCATGTTAGATTTTGATTGTGAGACTTTTGAGTTGATAGCCATTGCTTGTGGAATGAGCATGAGACTTGCCCTAAAAGGATGAATGCAACCATCTAGTGTTTGGAGATGGATATTGTTTTTGGTATGCTCTTGGTATATTAGTTGGAAATTTTTTGGCTTCAACAATTCCTTCGGATATAGATAGGTGAAGCCCACCAACCTCGCTGCTCCCAAGAAGTTTTTGAGGTCAATTTACATGTTCTGAAGAAAAAAAAATTGATCAAACTTGGGACCAAATTTTGTGTTACTAAGAAATTGGACTATTTGCTCAAAACATGTTACTAGTTTTATGTTCAATTGTTAACACAATTGGGAGGACTTATGTGGTCAGTTACCAAGAATCACTATATTCGTTAATTTGGGACTTTTTCGGCATTTTGAGACAATTACAAATATAAGAACATGGATAAAATCACACAGATATTGGAGAATGTTGTAAGATGCAAATACTTTGAAGCGGGTGTTCATATCAAGAACCCAATTAAGAACTCATATCAAGATGGTTTGGGTAGGATGACCTAAACATTAGACCATGTTGTTGTGGTCCATATATTAATTTGAGACAAGAAAAAGTCTCAAATTAACGAATATAGTGATAAGAAAGAGAATCTCCATTTTGACCTCCTACAACTTTTGCATCCCAACTCCGATTCCAACACTTGAAATGATAATATGCGTCATTCTCAATTGCAAGGGGGTGACACAATCTCTGATCCAATCCAATAGTCAGAAACGTCCGTGGAGTTGGAACTGCCCACAATAGGCCCAAATATCTTAATGGTTGCAAATATGAAGAAGACAATGTTGATTGATACACCTAGAAAATCAAACCAGTTTTGTATTCATGATATGGGCATGACATGTAGTAGTCCATAAGAGCTCTTGTAGAGATTTTTTTGGAGCTTTTAGTATTTACAACTGTACAACTGTAAATGACCATTGGTGTGTTTTTTGTGGATCTTGTCAAAATTTTATGAGACTGAAATTTCAGAGTTAATCGTATCTTGTTGTTGGTAGCCCTGTCCTTGGTGTTAGCTTGTGACCTTCATCATGCTCATCATGTCTTTGATCCTCTACCTCATGTTGTTGAGTTTGGAGGTGATTATACTATAGTTATCCTTTTATAAAGCCTCTCAAAAACTCATGATTTGGTAGGGAATTTCGCCCCACTTTTGACGATTATTAATGTTTAAAGAAATGTTCAAGTGATGTGGGAACCCTCAACTTTGGTGAAATGAAGGGTAGACATTTGACAACCTGTAGGTAGGAGAGTAAACAACTTTTCTTTACTATGTCGCGGCAAGGGTTAATGTTCCTATGAACCATCTCAAAATTCCGTGCTTGAGAGCTCATGGCTTTGATACTTTGCCTCATGTTGTTGAGTCAGTGTTTTGATATACGTGATAGTTAGAGTTTCACAACTGTATAATTTATAGAATTTCTCTCTAGAGGATTACTGAATTCCTAAATTCCATGTCAATTTTCATGCATGGGATTGATGTGTAGTTGATCCTTTGCCTGATGTTGTTGAGTCAGTGCTTTGATATACTTGATATTAAAGTGTGACAACATGTATTCTCTAGTAGGATAGGAGGCCGAAGTTTCTTTTCTGTGGCAATGTCAAGTTGGTGATATACACATGTTGAGCTTGGCATCTAATTTCTTCGTGCTCAAAAATCATGAAGTCAGTGACTGTAAACAAAGATGAAGCTGTGGTTGAGACTGATTCCTGGGTGTAGGCACTCTGAAGGCCATTTCAATACTAAGTTACCTGGACTTGTTCTTTTCGATCAGACATTTAAACTGATAATCCTCATCCCTAGCCCAGACAACTCCGAATTATTCAGAGAATAAATTCTAATTGGAACGTCGGTGAATTTTTTTTAAAGAATTCTGTAATGAAGGCATCCCTTTAAATTGACTGACAGTTTCATTCTTGACTGAGATCATCGCACTGGCTCACATTCATGGGTTTGCACAAAGAGAGCAAGACTGCAGACAATTAATTCTGTATAGCACTACATTCAAGCAAATCGCACACTTGGTACATCAAAAGGCATGCAGCATTCCCACTTATTGATAATCATAGAAAAACATGATTATCATCATGGAAAAACATCATGGAAGAGAATTTTAAAAAGTTCAAATTGGACTGTACTGAAAAGCGGATTAGAAAGTTGGGGCTCGGTTAGATTCAAAGCTATGCCTTAATAAAGAGAGGGCAATAGAAGATGTGAAATCTATGGAAGTCAGTTTATCCATTTGTCGTAGCACAATCTTCTTGCAGGCTTACAAGCTTACAAGTTCCCTGCAAATGACCTTAACATTACTAAGCCGAGTCTGTACGCTCGGTGGGGCCGGGAATAAGCCAGATTCTATTCGAAATTATAGTCAGTTTATTCTCATAGTAGAGCACTGCACTGGCAAATTCAGGCTGAAAACTCGGGTGAAACAATGTACTGATATTATTAGAATGGAACGGCTGATAATAATTGAATAATGTTATGAAAAAACTCTGATGCTCTTAAAATTGTGTCTTTTCTTGATTTCATATTCTATGTTTTAGTTTTTGAGCCAGTTGAGGACTAGTACAAATAACTCTACCAGCTGATACGTGGAAAACGATGACCATTCATCAAAAGAAAGAACTTAAGGAATTCTTTTTCTTGCAACATTCAAGTTGTTGAATGAGCACATTTGTTGAATCTACCATCATTCAAAACTGGTTCAGCAGCAACTAGATTTGAAGATTAAAGAATTTTTATTAAAAGGTTTGGTTTAGAGTGCATGGCTTCTAATTCACAAATCACTGATCCAAGTACTACTGTTGACTAAAGTGGTAACTCTCCTTGCGAATGCCTACCTAAAAATGGTCCGATGTGAATGGAACTGAGGACCCCTCTAATTTGGAATTCAAACTTTTAGTGTGACCCACTAAATTAAGTTTTGGGTCTTTGGACACTGATCATAACATTATTCAGACCCATGCAGTGTTATGTGGGACTGACAGTATTCCGGGGAATATTCCCGGAATTTTTCACATTCAGACTTAATGTGAAAAATTCCGAGAATATTCCCCGGAATACTGTCAGTCCCACAGAACACTGCATGGGTCTGGATAATGTTATGATGAAAATGGAGGAGAGGTGCATGGCGGAGGCATGATGTTGGAAGTAAAGCAATTGTCCGGGGAGATTTTGGGGTATAATCAGTGAAAATCCTAGTGTTTCCAAGTCCAACCAGTTACATGTTGTGATCGTTCGGTGTTTCTTGATTGGTTTGAGGCATATTACACGGATTCCTCTAGAATGATGGGTTACTTTCCTTGAAATCTTGAACTTGGACCGGTGATTTCTCAAACTCAACAAGTTCATCTGTAACTAGCAGTCAGTTCTCCCCCTTCATGAAAGATGCTAGGCCTCCTCAATCAATGTGGGTTTTGCAACAGGAGGATATAATTGGAGGTAAATATGCATTATGCAGCATTAATCTTTTGCAGCTGTTCAGGACTGCTACACCATTTAGGGTATTCAATACCATGTACACTATTTGCCAAGGGCCTAAACAAGATGCCTAGAGGTCTCAAAGTGTCATGCCCGCTAATTGTCAAGATGATTTCATTCGTCAACATAAGCAACTTCTTTAAGTGAAAAACCATCTACATTATGACATTTAGAATAGTACATTGGGATACTTTAGATGATAGTCTTTTGTTTTAACATGCAAGGGGAAGGTATTTTTGAGCATACTAGTGGCACGTGTCATGTGTTTTACATATTAGTATGCAAGAGGAAGATATTCGTGAACATACTACTGGCAAGTGTCATTTGTGTATATTTTAGTCAACGTGTAGACCATTGTATAATATAGGCATGTACCTCATAACACTATTGAACTTACTCATACCAAGATATTAGTGAGCACACTTGAATGCCAAGTGTCACGAGGTGACACTTACAGTGAAGTTGTTAATCATCAATGTAATCTAGCATACGTCTCAAATAAGAGATCAACACTTTTAATGCCAATCATTGTTGCTACGGAACCCAATGTAAATGCAATTGTTGTTATTGAACGTACAAAAAGATGCCTAGTTTCATGTCAGTCGGGTTACATGAAGGTGTATAGGTCCCGTAATGCACTACAAACCATATCTAAGTTGAAGGTCAAACCATCTCCAATTGAGGTTAAGGAACGAACCAAGGCCGAAGAAATAACATTTACTATTGAGAACCGATTCAATTTGGCTCCTTCCCCGATTCTTGTCTCAATTCATAGTCTATATGTATTGATCGCAAAGACAAATAAGTAGTAGATGCCGAAGGAGTTATTAGATATGCCAACTTGTTATATTGAACATCTAATATGTTTGAAGAAGAATTGATTGCTCGGTGTGACATTGAGCAATGTATTTGGCGATTGGTATACATAAGACAATTTAGAGGTATGTGTTTGTCACTATATAATTGAAAGAAATTCCATCCAACTTTTCAAAGTTACTACTTGTAAAGAATAATGGGTTGTCTACAACATAATTAATATATATCAATCGGAGTCAATTTGAAGTGGAGAATAATATAACAGTAGTTGTTTCAAATTTCATGATTGAATACAGATATATGAATTGTATATGGTTGTAGTCAATGCGGAGTGGAAAAAATGAGAGATTGGGTGCTCAAAGATTATCCTACCTATCGTCTATCTCTATCAATTCATAAGGTGGCCAAAATATAGTTTTTGAATAGTTGTAGTTAATAAAAAAATTACATGTTGAAAACACATTGAAAAAATTTGACTTAGATGAGAGAAAATATTGGGAGCTAAAAAATTAAGGATGATCTTTTTTATTATTCATTTTCAAAAACTAGTCATTTATTTGTAGACTAGTTGCTCCATAGAGTTATACGGAAGCCAAAGGCGTGAGATGGCGGCAATTGTCATTGACAATGCGTAACATGATTTCTTTATACTTGAAATGGATTGTCCGTGCATTATCCGAGCTCTTACGTTGTTCATAAAAAATATACATAACCATATATGATCTATGATACATCTTTTTAGAGGGTTAATTTTAGAATTTATGCTTTATGTAGCTCGTTATAAAGATTGTTCAATTACAATCACTGTTGTAATGTAAAAGTTAAAGATATTTACCTATATTTATTTTTTGGATTTTATAAGATTTAAATGCATATTGCAATTCCTGCACTATAATATTGTTGCATTGTTGGGTTGTAAATTGAATCAACATAAAAATTTGTAATAAAGATCTAAACTTTCGTTGGTAGAATTATACACAGAGCTATAAAGATATGATCCGTTCTAAGAAGCATGAAAAGTTGGCAATTATATGGCATCAACCAAACACAAACAGTCAAACGAAGGCCGATGTCAAAAATATGAGTTTTAAAAATATCATGGTTAAATAAACATGCAATATGTGTTGTGCAATTTATGTCATACAAAATATCTCATATAAATTTCATCATGTAGAATGTGTTATGTAAAATGCGTTATGCGCAAAGTGTCATGCAAAATGTGTTATGTCATATAAAATTCAAAATGATTTTTTTTCAAATATACATGATCTTGGTTTAATCTAGCATTGATAAATATATATTCATGTGTAGGCACGCGTTTGCAGATTTTATTACAATATTTATTGACAAGAGAAGATGTCAATGTCGATTATTCTTAAATTGGACTATTGCTCGTTTCAACTCAAAAGGTTCAAATGAAGGTGAATGAATGCAGAAATATTATATATATTTCGCGTAGAACATATGTAAAAATATTCAATAGTTCATTAGAATTGGATGTAAATGATAAACTTAAATCCAATAATAAAATGTCCGAGCTATTGCAATTAATAAGTGGTAGTTCAGAGATCACTTTAAGACATGTTATCTCTCTTACGAACATCAATTCCGGAGAACTATCTTCTTCGCGTATTCAACCATTAAATATTGACATCAATATACCTACATCCATAAATGACAGCATGATCTTGGCAATTAATGACAACATCGATATGATATAAGAAGAAAATTCCTCGGCTGTAGAAATTAGCCAACCTGTCAAAGTCATCGAAACTCGGTATTTCGGAATTGCACTTAATATTTCGTAAAATATATCATTATGTATATTATAACATACTTGTCGATTTAACATCCACTTTAGAATTATGTAGGGTGATATTTTTGAGCGGGCTGATCAACGCAATGTATGATAATTTCTTATCGTACATTGATTTTGAATATCATGGTGTGTATTATTATTTGTCATATAAATATGATATTTTAAATTCAAAATCAGATGAAAATAGGCTATCAAATCATTTTATGGATTGGTTTCGAGTGTGGTACAATTTACAAATAGCTGATATTGAATATAATGTCATGAGTCTTTATATATTTTATACTCTTGTTGGATTCATAAGATCATTAAGAGGTGAAGATAATATTAGTTTTATTGCATAAATAATAAAAAAGTAGAAGGTGGACGTTATTGAAGTTGACATTATTTTGTTCTATACTATGATAAAAAATCATTGGAGTCTTCTATTTTAATTGGTGAGTGTTTCTTATACTGTGACTCTTTAAAGAATGTCAAGTTATATGATGACAAATATATTTGTGTATATTTGACAAAGATATGAGGAAGATATGAGAAATTTGGAATGGATTTTGCAAGGGGTCTATATATAAAAAAAATTGTGTCAATTCAATTCTTTTGAAAAATTGTATTATGCCACAACAACTATTAAACTAGGAATGCGGTTATTATGTTTGAAGTGCATAATAAAATTTTGCAAAAATAAATAAAATTACACTATTAGATTTATAAAAGATTAGTGATTTGACATCAATTAATATATCTTACACTTGTAAATTATAATTTCATATCTTATGCCTTATAAAAAATTATTTTATGATTGGTATGAAGTAAAATATGATCCCCTTGGATTTTCTAGCGGAAGATGGTTTTATATCTACTTTTGAATCATAAATACTAATTTTAATATTCAAAAGTCTCGGTGAGGAAAATAGATCTAGATTGTCTTATATGTATTTAAAAATCCTCTCCAAGCTTAGTTGCCGTCAATTGAGAAATTTAGATTCTTATAATATATCTAAATTAATATAATACAAACTAGTGTAGCCTTAACTCTATTATCCTATTGTGATCATTCATAAATCTAAGGAGATTTTATAGAGAATATAAAACAAATGAGGTTTAAAGTTATCTCATGAAAATGTCTATAACTTAATATTAGAATTTTAAAATAAATTAAAAATACTTAGATATATATATATATATATATATATATATATATTTATGCATATAATATTTAAAAATGATAACTATACAAAACTGTGGGAAGTCTTGAAAACTAGATGTTCTTAGATAAATAACTTTCTAAATAGTTTCATGGAAATTTTTATAACTTTTGAACAAAATTTTGAATGATTTTAAAATAATTTGGCTTGAAAAGAAGACTTAAAAGCCTATCCAGAAATATGAAGCTTATAAAAAATAAATATTTTGAGAGCTCGTGGTGAACCTTTGAAGTTAGCTGTGTCTAATGGCCTAGAGACTTCAAATTAGTCTCTTCTATCAATTGAAAGTTATCTAATACCCAAGTGTATTCCAGAAACTAACTAAAGACTAAGGATTGAATAATACAAATGAAACATTTAAATAAAAAATAAATACAAAAAATAAAATTTTATCTAAAAGAGGGAAAGTTCATTTTCTCACTTCCCACAAAACTAAAACTATCATTCAAATGCCTCATATTTTGACGAATTTTACATAATCTTCTACTCAAAAGTATTACACTATAATATAAAAGCTAGTTATTACGTCTTTAGCTCAAGTAAAAGTAGACCGAAGACAAGATGAAGGTTGAACAAGAAAGATAAATGAAGGGGCTAACCTTCGGAGGTCCGAACCTTCCGAAGGCCGAAATTGGACAAGATAAGCAAAATATATCAAAGAGAAGTGATGTTGAAGTGATGGTGGAGTCGAAGTTGAACTCCCATTTAAACGGTTGTTTCAAGGATGTGAAAGTTAGTCTTTTCGTTGACTTGGGCCTCGGTTGACTCGGTAGAGAGTTTCTCACCGTTCATTGGTTTAGGATTCTTTTGTTAAAGTCTGAGTTTCCTCGGACTTTCATCCGATTAGTTTTCTTATGTCCGTTGATTTATTAGTGTCGAATGATACTTGTCAATAAAACCTTCTATCATCAACAAAATCTATACTAAGTCAAGACAATATTTCAACTATAGCTATTAAAGTCAATTTGGGCCCCCGCTATGTCCAATCGTCGAAAGTGTCTTTACCTCGGAACCTTTTGAGATGACCTTTGGATCAAAAAAAAAATTTATGAATCTCATATTTGTGTAAGCCAACTAAACCTTTCATCTTTAAAATCTAATTTAACTTAGCCCTCCTAAATAATCCGTAAATAAATCATTAAAGTTTGTTAATTAGGTCCTCTTCTCTTTAAGCTAATTTCTATCACTAAAACCTCATAATGAAGTATATTACTATCTAAATAATCCAAATAATACTAATGTAAAGGTTATTCAGTAGAAGAATCAAATAAACCCTTCATAGTTGGTTGTAGAACAAAGACCTATAATTGTCTAGAATCGAAGTCCTTGATATAAAGAACATGTTTTATTCTGGCATTTTAAAGGTGTTTGTATCTAAAAAATGCCAACAATTTGACTAAAAGTGGAATGTTATTTTGGACAACAAAAAAACAATTGGTTAAAAATATATTATGGAAAATCACAACGAACCATTAAAAAGAGTTCAAGGACAAAGCATATTACTGAGTCACAGAAGTAGAAATTCTTATTCGCAACTGATACAAACTAGAATGATTAGAATTATATTCTTGATTAATTTTAAACCCTCAACCTGATGTTTGGTCATGAAATTTTAAAAAAATTATTATAATTTATATCATTCCACTTTTTTATATCACTAATTTATATCTAAATGTCATATTGAAAATATTATGTACAGAATATTACATAAAATGCGTCATACAAAAACGCCAGGAAAAATGTATAATGCAAAAACATCACGTAAAATGTATCATACATAATGTGGAATACATTATATCTCATGCAAAATATGTTATACAGAACATTTGCAATGAATAAATAATAGACCTTTCAAGAAGCTTCTATGTCTTATCAAAAAACGGTCACTGTCACATATAGGGAATAACATTGTGTTCTATATTTCTGAAATGTCGCCGCACCTCTTGCAATTAAGTCTTTTTTTTTTCCCTTTATATGTTCCAAGTCTGTGACTAAATAATCTTATAGACCAGGGTATTCTATCGCGATTTTGGCAAGAAACTCATATAACAATGTCATCGTTTTTCTGAATCTTGTGGACTAGTGTGTATTGTGTGTCATGTGAGAGCTCAAGGGAATGAGCTGCATCACCAAGATTTCGATTAGATAAAGAAATTTGCGATAAATGCCAAGCGGATCTGCTCCGGAGTTGAGACAACGGAAGTGTTCTTTGGATTTCATGCATCATGCCAGCATGTTAGACAATGACCCCGTCTTCGATTCCAAGGTGCAATATTTTAAACACTTTCATGGTATGCGTATAAATCATGCATTAGGCAACAATAAGACAGCTGCACTGTATCCACTTTGAATTGGGGGAGTGGATGGTCCAAACCTTAAGACGATTATGAACCGATGTGACATATGCAACGTTGTCATCAATGCATATCAAAACATTGAAATTTGGTATGGCATCGGCTCGAATGATAGCTAAAACAACAATGCCTTTTTGGTTGCGATTGCGAATAAATCCAAAGGCCTTACACTGAACGCCGCACCAATATTGGGTGACCACCTCTCCAATATGATGATAAATCAACCAGTCCATGCGGTGGCCATTGAAACATTCTTTCGCAAAGTTCATCATACTCTTCAAATTCGAGTGATATGACTCGATTGCAGCATTTGTGTTTTGCCTAGCGTGTGGAATGTTGCGACTGCCAGTATACCACATAAATTTTTTATCTATCCAAACTTCATTCATATATTTCATGAATGTCGCAGTTTCTGGATGATTACGTTGTATATCACAAAATTGTTCGTGTGCCCATAATATCGGATCAGAATCAATGGGAAAATCCTTCCCATACATGACAAGCCCAATTTGCTATAAAACAATAGCTCTTTCAACCTTTTTGTTAAATTTTTTAACCTCATTTTTTGCCCATGCTTTCCTAACATGTGATAAGCATAGGAAGATTTGGGTAGAAGGTCACACTATCCTGAAGAAGATGGATCAAATACATAATTAAGTTTCAAACATTTCCAAATTACAATGAATTAGAGATATAATAGTGTGAAAAACTAGGACCCTGAACTAAAAACACATGCATATGAAAATCTTACAACCAAATATTCATAATATGACCCCACAACAAATGTTTAATTAGTATTGCAACAATTTTTGTGTGATATTTAGTGTACAACACATTTTCCATGACACATAATGCATAATATATATTGTATGACATGGTATGTATAATACTAAACGCATGGCACAATGTACATGACATAATATGAATATCACAAAATGCATAACATAGAGGCACATACTGTCGCGCACCTCTCCATGAGGAGTGCCCGAAATACAATGGGCATAAGGGGAATCCCGGAGTGACACCCGGGACTTGTGGCGCCATTGGTGAGAGGGCCCAAGTGATCCTAGTGTGGGTGAGGGCCTCGGGAACACCTCCCACCCACGGAGACTAGGAGTCACGAGGGCAAAGCCATAAGCTATGTGTAGCTTATGTCATCTAAGTGAAGCGTAGATGAGGATGGAGTGATCGTTTGTTAGCATCAAAGATCATACAAAGAAGTTATGGTGTTCTCACGGGGGGTTCACTCCATGTCAAATTGAACACCACGTGCGGCCAAAGTTTGCTACCCCTATATTACATGGAATAGATAAATTTAAAAATTATGATATTTTTTCTACATATACATAATCATTGATAATATCTTTTGTATATTTTTTTGAAATTTTTAGTCATCTTCATTTTTGTAGTAATTATTTTAGTTCAATTCTGCGTCATTCTAGTTAGAAACGGTATGTTTTATTAAAAAAATAGATCATCAAATTTGGTTACCAATTTGTACTATGTAATAGATACCGTGTATATCTACCCATGAAAAAAAATTGATAAAATTTTGAACCATTTTGATGATGCAACTTACCAAAAGTAGATTTTTTTTGGCCGCACGTGGTGTTCAACTTGACAATGGAGTGACCCCCCCGTGGGTGTTCTGAAGCTGCTGGGGGCTTCTAGCCCTAGCGGCTAAGGGAAAATGTCCACTTGGCCTCAACTGTTGGGAGAGAAACAAAATGTTATTTGATGGTGGGATAGGGGCCCTACCCAAAGTCCTAGAGGCTTATATGGGTGAGGCGACGTGGCCGGCCAAACCCACCCGAGGCCGAACGGCACGGCCTCCACGGGCATTGGCCCAACATGAGGGCATAGTTGCCAAGTATGGTTCAGGTTGTTATAGTGTTGTTCTGGCAACGCGATGATCAACTTAAGATTAGACTTCCATGGATGGAAGTCCATATCTTACCATTGGTTACCAATTAAAGGGAGAGTCCCGAATGCAAAGTAAGAGGGTTGGTTCCTCACCTATGAGCTAAAGAGGTCCGCGGTATTGGGAGATAACCATTCACATGGGTGGTATTTTTTTCTTATACCGTATTTTGTTTCTTACACCCCATTTTTTTCCAACACACGTTTATATATCACCACCAACAAACCAAAGCATGGCATTTTGGATGCACAAACTTCCTTAATGACCTGAAGTAATCTTAAGTTGTTTTTCATTCCATCAAGTAAGTATCCCACAATTCGAATGTATGCCCACAAGCAATCTACAAAAAGCTTGGTCATAAAGCAATAAATTAGCTTCTCCAAACAATTGGTTTTCTATGTCATTTTGAGCACACCCAGAACCGCCATTCACATATTACCATCTACAAATCAAAATATGGGATATTGACTACCCAACCTTCCTCAAGGACCTGAAGACCACCCCAAATTGCTCTCTAAACATTTAAGTAACAATCACACTACCACATCACAAACCATTTTTCATCCACTAGCACAGACCCTACCCTACACCCGCTACCCCTGGTAATTGTTTCTACGCTATTTCACATGTATTAACTAGATAAAAGAGGCCATTATAAGTTATGGTATTTTACATGTAAACATGTTTCATTATTTTTGAACCCCCTATATTATATGTATGTTTTTTGCTAAATTTACCTACAGTGAATATATTGGACCCTATTTTTTTATCGCACGTTGTTTCTACGGTTTTTGCCAGTGATCTCCCCGAGGGTTTGAGCTGGAGATAATCCTAAGGCATGCATTTGCTCTATACGAAGTTTCATGTCTTCAGAGATATTAGACCCCAATGTGTAACGAAAACCAACCATTGTATTTCCATGGCACAACTCCCCATGTTTATTTGTATGCTTTACATACTCATATATGAGTTGACATAGCGAGCCATCAAGATAAGGCATCTTCGCAACAAAACAACGAAAACACCCACGCTTAATGGACATACTTGCCAGAGTTTTCCCAATTCTTTGTATCTTTTGGCCCGTTTTGCAGTTAACAGGGAAAGTGCATAGTCGGGTATAGTCTTGCGACCTCGCTTGGCTTTAATTTCATATGTCTTCTTTTTATATTTGATTGTGTAAATTTTAGGAGTGCTTGCATGTTTTGTGGAACGATCCCTGTTTTATTGTTTTGTCGAAAGTTGCATCTATATCCGAATACAATAGAGAATGTTAAGCATTGATAAACTGGTTGTAGATTTCACACATAACATCCCAAATATTGATGTATGCTATTATCAAGCTTGAATCTCTCATATTAAAGGCTTGATGTATGGATGGAGGCAACTATTGTGATTTAAGGCCTTTATACTTCACGATTTACATGCAAACATTAGAATGAATAGGCGAGGGTGCATTAATTTGAAAAATGACCAGTGAAGAGAGGATTGTAATAGATAACATTACTTGGATGCAATGCTAGGATTGTTGGCTCTCGGATTGTTGAGGAAATTTAGAGGGTTTGTCTTGATGATTTCCTTGGTAAATTTACATGGGAAGAGGTCATTATATTGTTCATCAACTATTAAGTCATGAAGCCTCCCCCAAGGTATGACTGCATAGTTGATGGTGTTGTAACGACTATATCCAAACAAAATTTGTTGAGTCCACCAGAGGTCCTCAAATGCGAATGGGCATGTCGGTGGATATTGAGTCAATTATCGTAATCTCATTATCAAATCTCCATGTACAACTCGAAAAGAAACCAGAGTGGTTTTGGCATCTTTGTCATCTGTCTCATAGTTGGATTTGAGGTCCATGAAGTTGACTCTCTTGTAATGAAAACTATAAGTGTTTTGCACAAACTACAACTTGTTTCCAACCATGTCTTGGTAAACTATGTTGCAACCACAAAACTCAACAAATCAATGTTAGGTGTAGGTGGGTATATGCTATTAGATCAACAAGTGTGTGTTGTTAAACCGACTAAATTAACTAATTGATTAGGGACTCATAAGACTCATTAGTGATGATCCAAGCGAACATGTATATAACAATCGTGGATCTACACTGATATGAACGATAGATTGTAGTGAATCAACCTAATTATCAGACGTAGCAAAATCTTATAACACCAGATCATCTACCAATACATAATTGAATTGAGTGCAATCAAAAATACTCATTCACAACCTACAAATCATGTGTATGTAGTACAAAACAAAAGAGGTGTGTCCACTAAGCTATAGAATATTGGCATCATGGGCTTAGAGAGGAAGATCACTTGACTACAAGCACAATTTATACGAAATAGTTGTGCGCACTGATAAGATTGGATCCGTTAATTTTGTTGCACAACACATTTGTAGATTTGGTGCATAACACATTTGGATATGGTGCACAACACATTTATAAATATGAATTTGGTGCATAACACATTTGTAAATTTGGATTTGGTGCACAATACATTTATAAATATGGATTTGGTGTATGACACATTTGTAAATTTGGATATGGTGCATAACACACTTGTAGATCTAGATTTGGCGCATAATACATTCCACAGATTTCAGTGCATAACACATCCGCAGATCTTATTTGTATAACACATAGCAAATGTGGTGGAGAACCAATGGGAACGGAGCATGGAACGTTCCCAATGTCCAAGGAGGGTCCATGGCTCGAAAGATGACTAACGTTGTTGGAGCTAACTCCATCCATGGTTCCGTCCAGTCATGCAAGCTGTGAGCAACAGCATGGGCATGACCATAAAGTTATGGTCTGAGCACTGACGCGTGGGCCAAAGGATGTGGATTCTTAAGCAAACATAGCTCGATAGGGGTGTTTTAGCGTCCGGCATGCAGCAGTGCCCGGGAAGTTTTTGGGCATAGTCGGTGAAGATCCGAGTGATTCTAAATCCAACTGGTCACATGTTGACATCTTCCAATTTTGCTTTATTCATTTGAAGTATATTCTATATATTTCTCTAAAATAATTGATAATTCTCCTGAAGTCTTGAACTTCAACCGGTTATTTCTCAAACTCAACCGGTTCATCTGTAACTGAATGACAGTTCTCCCCGGACAGTGGTGTGCAGGGTGATAAATAAACTCTGCTTTTGCAAAAAAATCTGTACCTTGAAAACACATAAGTTATGCTGATGTTGCTCTGCTGGAGGCCTTATTGGCCATCAAGGAATAGTTTGCACTTTGAATTTCCCACTTTATCATCATTACATTAAATATTATATTTAGTGTCACCAATTCTATTTCTCTTGCTCATGTGGTATTTAATGTCACTATGGTAACTTTTCAGATCACACTTCTTATGAATAAGTGAACAAATATTGTCATGGATGATGGGGAGCACGCATGGTCAAGTATACAGAAAAAAGGCTCCGGTATACTAAAACCATCAAGTTTTTGGTCAAACACCTAAAAGTAGTAGCAAAGTGTTGTTTAAATTGGATTTTTTTTCTCATGGCGCCCTTTATTATTTTGTTAGGTGCTCAAATATGGAATATCAAGATGAGATCTTTGAAAAATATCATTAAAAGTACTACTCAAAAGGTGATGGCTAAATATGGTTTTGGACATAGATTTCATGACCTTAAATATTTTGAAGTTGGATTTTTTTTTTAAATTCGCATTCCTTGAATTCATTATCAACTTGAGGGCAACTTTACAAAAAATTTAGAAAAAATTCAATTTAATGTAAATTTATCATATTTTAAACATATTTTAAATAATTTCCTCTTCAATATACCTACTTGCACACTACTTACACCGTCTTCTAGAATATATAGACTTTTCTTGAAAAAAAAATTTGTCAACATAAATTGTTTGGTTTTGTAGATCAATGTGTTTTTCACACGTTTTTGATTTTTCCCTCCACAAAATTCAAAGTTAGTATATAGTTTTAAATCACTTTGCCTTAAACCTATGTAGGGTAATGGAGTTGTGTACTTGACCGTGCCTGCCCCAGATGGATGAGTTCATCCATTGGCCAAAACTCTACCTTCTCTTGTCATCAACTTGTGATGAAATATTGTCATGGATGATTTGAAATTTTGGATGAAAATTTAGCAACAACTTTTCTTTTAGGTACAATAAAAATTGAGCTCTAGAAAGCTTGCTTTTTAGACAATCTAGTGAAACCACAATACGCTCCAAGAAGTTAAGGGCTAAGGGTTTAGGGTTTAGGGTAGACGTGCCTAATCCAATTACTTCTCTTAATTAGATGCCTATATTTGAGTGGTTTGTGGCTTGTGGTTTAGTGTGGCTCTGAGAACAAATACGAAAAAGACATGCATGTTTAATTGAGATCGAACTACGTGCTTAGAGCATGATAACCATTCTAGGCTCGATAGTCAATGTAATTGGGGGGGACTTGCATGATCACTTTATGAGCACTAGAGATCTTCACTTTGATAATAAATAAGATATTCATATGAGCTCCAAAAATTATGAGAAAAGTGACCAAGACCTCGATATGGATTTGCTAACTATCCCGTGTTATTTGCATGTTTCATATCCTACGAGACGCAGGCTACTCGGAAAAAGTAACAATTTAAGACCAACCATGACCTCAGATTCTTGTGTCTCATATTGTGACCCAAAATATCATGTTAAGTGCCAGCTCTTTACTTTCAAACTCATTGAAATGCAAATTTCAATAATCCTGCCACCACATTCCTGATCTAGATTTGGTGACATGAATTTAGGCACCACCACCTTCTTTAATCACATCATTAACATAATATTTGGTAATCTTAGTAAAGAATGTAATAAGAAATCCTCACATTCCATAACATTGTTTAGTTGAGTGTGTATGTTGGGTGGGGTCGGGAATAAGCCATATTCTATTTGAAATTATACTTTGTTTATTCTCATAGCAGAGCATTGCATTCACAATTTCAAGTTGAAAAACTCGGGTGAAGCAATGTATTGATATTATTAGAATGAAATGGCTGATAGGATTTGAATAATGTCATGCCGTATGACATGATAGTTTTTTGTTCTACTTTCGATTGTTGCTTGAGAAAACCTCACGACATGGGCACTACATGGGCAACATTTTCTTGTGATTTGTTGCCAACTTTTGATGCTAAAAATTAGAAACTAAAATGTTACTTCAGTTGTTTGTCCATTTGATCTTCATAATACTACCCAAAAATCCATAAAAATTGAATAATATCATCACATTTTGGATGAATATGCTTGCTTTTGAATGAAATTTGTATTATCATCCATGTGTGGCTTCATCACTTCAATAATTGTCGCCAATGTGGCTATCTTCAAATTTGAAGAACAACAATTCACTGGTACTAGGTTTTTGCAAGAAAATCCACAGGAACGAGTAAGGGAAAGAGGAAGTTATCATATATATGCTAGTGTACCTCTCATACATCCAACTTAAAAGCCCTGAAATAGTACCCAATCATACTTATGCAGCTCGAATATTCTTTTTCCCATTTGATTTGACACTAGAATTAGCTTCAAAGACCCTGAATTAGTAAACTTGAGATCTTGTGACAAGAATCGGCAACAAACTACACCCTAAACTCCATAATATCAACCTCCATAGTGTCACACACTCTCTAACATCCCGAAACCCTGGGGAATGGATGTTCGTAGTTCAAATCTCACTCCTTATTGTCACATTTCTCTCCCTTATATCACAAAATTTGTCATTAATGCAAACCACCAAAGAAGTCAACCCACACCCTCGCATTGCGCCATGTGTCAACATGTGGAGTGTCACCTTCTTCTTCTTCTTCTTCTTCTTCTTCTTCTTAATATGCCACTTGTTGAATGTTGGTGCATGCGTCCGCCACATCGCCCAGGAAGGCCAAGTGGAGTGGACCACACTAGCGTAGGTGACGGGAGAACGAATTCCAATTGTCCTCACATCTCCTTTGTGTTATTCCATAGTGTCACATGCTACACTAATTCACTAGTATCACGCATCCATGTTAACACTATAAAACTCCGTAATATCACGTGCACTTTGGTTGCCATAGGTGTGATACTACGGAGTTTAGAGTGTACAAGGGGGTCAAGAAGGTTTTTTTTTTAAATAATTTTTTTTAATGTTGGATGGATGGGAGGTACTCTAGTATGCATAATTCCCTCTCTCCAAAAGTGAGGAGGTTGATTTGACTGAGAATTTCCAGGAATTGTGCACCCTGTAGGTACATGGGACATTCCAAGCTTTGAATTGTCATACAATACATATATAACTTATTCCACCCACCAGCGGAAATTATCCCGCAGGACAAATGAACCAATCGCGGCATGTACTGTGCACTCGAACTCATGCTTTTGCTCCCACCCATATACTTTGTACTTCTTAATTCCCTAATTTTGAGCATGCCTTCCTTTAACTTATCATGAGTTTCGGTGCTCGCACCTACCCCCCCAAGCCGGCCCTGCTTACAATACCTCCGAAATTCATCACACCACAAACCGCCGGTTTCTTCATGTGTCCGATGTCAATCACATATGCAGATGACCTTGCCATCATCACTGATAATATTATATACTTACAATCACATGTCAACAAAGTACAAATTATCTCTCTCTAAATTGGGCATATTTAGACCTCAATTTAGTCAAATGTGCCATAACATGTTGTCCAAATAAGTCCAAACTGAAATCCACCACATTCAAAGCATTTATACAAGCACAAATCGTCCGATTCTAACACAAACCATTCTCCATCTTATCCCAAAATGAATTCTATACATACCTTGACATACACCTCGTACCACCACTTAAGTGGAAATTACAACAAAACATCACCATGGGAAAAGCCAAAAAACAAATCAAACAACTAATGACGTCCCCAACCACCATAAAACTAAGATTTCACATCCTCAACACAATAATAAAATCGGGAATAGCATACACCTACTACACATTTCCCTTCTCTAAACTAGACATAAGTAAACTAGGCAAAGTCCTAAGCAGACCAAGAAAATAAATATGCAATATCCCTAAGAGCACAACAACATCCTAACACGCCTCCTAGATGAAGACTTCGGGATAAACACGACCTCCCTACTGCCAAACTAGGTAAATTATATCGGATAACAATTACTACAAACACTCAACAACCAAGAACAACTTGGTCACATCTATCAAGGCCTTACCAAACACATAACCGCAAAATATGGAGGCTCTCTTCACTTACCAGGCCTGAAATATCAAGATTGCTCAAGATCACCCATTGCCATAACTATGTTCATGCTAGGAAAAGAATACGAGATCCCTAGACCCCTATAGAACTTGCTTGGCAGAAGTCACCTGCCTATACAAAAACAAACCTCCAAAAGTTACCTCAACCACATTATGAATACTTGGACCACATGTTATCAAAATTTAAAGACACGTATTGCATGGTTCCCCGTAAGTGTCCAAGAGGTTCAAACCAAAATGGGTTTCAGGTTAGAACCGGTTCACTTGAGGTTGATCCGTGCAATCTTAGCTGTTGAGAGCATGGAAGTTGGGACTTACCACATCACACGGGGTCTCAAGTATGACATGGATGCCTAGACTCTGGACTTGTGTTGAGAGTTGGGTTGAGCAAAAAGCTAGACCCAACTCGCAACACAAGTCCGGAGAGTTTTTTTGAATAGAATGATCAAGATTTGACTTTAATGGATATAAACCATACTATAATGGTTTCTTGAGGCTCAAAAGTTGGGATTGTGCCTCTATGTTGGGACTTGCTGACATGAGTGGGACTTGACACTTGGGACCCCACGTGAACCAACCTATAGAAAACGCAATCTTGGTGGCACATAGCTAGAGTATTTTGACAACACCACACTATGCACATCTCATGGAGAAAACTCCCTCCCCCCACTCCTATGTTGATGAGGGCATGGGCTCCAAGTTTGTAAGTTCCCATGATTTTGGTTGGGGTAGACGTGTAATATTTGGATATGTTTCTCTCTACACCCATTTCTCATAGGATAAGAAAGAAACATGCAGTGAATGCGAGATGATTACCAAATCCAAATCATGCTTGTAGCCATTTGCCACACAATTTTTGGATTTCGTATGAATATCTTACCCATTATCAAAGTGAATTTTTTTGTCCTCATCGAATGGTCATAGAGGTCTCCCAATTATGTTGACTGTTGAGCCTAAAATGGTTGACGTATTTTGAGCATGTAGTCCAATCTCTTTTGTACAGATGTCTTTTTGGTGTCTGTTCTTAAATCCACACCTGACCACATACACTTCAAATATAGGTGTCCAAATTATTACTATGGTGGAAATAGGCATATCTACCTTATGTGGTTAGAGCACTTCTCCGATTAAGCTTCATAACATTAATTAGCAATGCTAGGAGGGTAGCCTTTGAGTACCCGCAAATTTACCTCAACAAGAAGGGAAAAGCTTGCAAAGCAAGGGTGAATGTATGGATAATTAATCAAATATAGAAGCTTCAAAAAGGTATCAAAGAGGTTTCCAATGCGGGTGTCGGGAGACTTTTCCAAAAAGTGCAACTACCTTTTTGACCTCACCAACTTTCCTGTTGCTTTATAGCTATTTAGATTTGTTTAGATTGTAATTTAGCCTAGATTAGAACCTTTACCACCACTTAGCATTAGTTTTGTCCTAGAAACTGACATAATTAATTCTAAGCATTGAAAGTAACTACCCAAATAGATTAAGAATAGCCTAAGTAAAACTCAAACTTAGTGCTACATTTACTCTCAAAAGAGCATCAAGCCGGCACGCGCTAGTTTGATGCTCTCTTGAGAAGGTCAATCCGGGCTTGCTACTTAATGTTATGTTTGTTGTCGCCCCCCCCCCCCTCCCCCCTTCTTCCGCTCATTGGGTGGCAGCCGGTTTTGGTTGTGCTTGTTGCTATTTGGTTTGGTTGATGCTTGTTTTGATTGTGTTAGGTTTTGGTGTATATCTCCTAGGTTGGCCTTAGGTGTTGGCATGAATAAGGTAAGTGGGCATAATTCATTAACTTATAATAATTGGACACCTATATTGGAGTGGTATGAGGTGAGGTGTGGATCTAAGAACACACCAAAAACGATATGTGTTTTTAAAGAGGTTGGACTACGTGTTCAATATATGTTAACCATTCTATGCTCAGTAGTCAACATAATTGGGGGGGGGAGACCTATATGATCATTTACTAAGAAAGATAATCTTCACTTTGACAATGAATAAGATATTCATGTGAGCTCCAAAAATTATGAGAAAAATGGCTATCATGCATAACTTGGACTTGCTAATTATCTTGCACTAATAATATGTTTCACATATTATGTGGCATGGGTGCAGACTTGAAAGTGTCCATTCAAGACTTGCTTACCTTTGGTGTCTTTTACAACTTTGCAAGCATCAGTGGAGGAGCATTTATGAACTATATAACCTATGAGAGGAGAGTGGACGACTCGCTGCAGGAGCGATGAGTCATCCACCTACTCGAGTCGGTTATCAATCATACTGATCAACTCATGGGGAAAATCTAAATATTACAGGTGATATCGCGTCTTCATGGATGAAAATTTGCGATAAGTTATGATAACATGCATGCTCTTGGATGAGTGATAGGTTATGTCCCGCCATCCTCTGGAATGTATTATATCTCCTTTCAATGCTAGATAATAAATTCTTAAGGACATGTCATAACTTAATAAGTATTAATCACAACCAATTGACTTATTTATAGGACAATGATGATGTTGGGGCCAAATCAAAGGAACGGAAGGCCAAATGGGAGGAAGAGAAGGCCAATTGGAGGGAAAGAATGCCAAATTGGAGGAAGACAATGCTATTTTGAAGGAACGGGTGGCCAAATGCGAGTAATTAATAGCTCATCCACACTTACTAGTGCAGGCCACCAGTGAACGGTGAGTACTAGCACTGGTTGCATCCAGTGGCTCTCACTGGCTAAACCAGCTCTAAAAGTGGTCCCTGCTGGTAGGAACCGTTCACTGGTGGCCAGCACCAGTAAACGGTGAGTACTAGCACTGGTTGCATCCAGTGGCTCTCACTGGCTAAACCAGCTCTAAAAGTGGTCCCTGCTGGTAGGAACCGTTCACTGGTGGCCAACACCAGTAAGTGTGGGTGGGCTATAAGTTGAGGTCACCCACCATACATCATACATGGTTCATTGCAACCCACAATCATTTCTCTTGTTATGAATCTGAAAACCATAATCTTGTTACCTATTGGATCTCTTGTTGCTAGTCAAAATGCAGGAAGGCTATGTTTGATGAATTTCATTTGACATTCAACTTCAACTCCAAAGTGTCATGGGACGTTTTCAGCAAAAATGAATGTTAATTGACATCTACAATATATTTTAAATGTCACCTTAATTCTGGTTGCATGCTAATATGTATCATTTCAATTTCTAACGTGTGAATTGACATGTGATTTTTTTCCTTCACAAGTCACACTACATGTCAAATTCTAAATTGTGCATGTCAATTGATGAGCATCTTTTGGTGTGTGCAAGTTTCTTGTGTGTCAAATGTCAAAAACTGTGTCAAAAATACACACTGCAGGAAGCATAGTACACTAGCACACAGGCTGACAGTATGGAATCATAGGCTCCACTTAGCTTCTCCACTTCTTTCTTTGTTTTTGATACACAGGTCTTAGTACACATTTTGAAAAACAATTTCCTCGAGCCCTTCCTGTTGCCTGTGGAGATCTGTAGCAGAAATTACTCAAGACGTCAAAGGACTGTCATGTAAAGTGGCTTCTTCCATGGAGATTGATTGTTATGGACAACCCCTGATCAAATGGCTTGCCTTCATTTGGCCAGACTGCCACGTGTGTGATTTGTTTTCTATTTCATTCTTGTTCTCAATCACTTCTGTTTTCTTGCTTTGGATAGAGTGCGTAACTCTAAAAGCTTTGGACTTACTATCTCTCTCCATTCTTATTTTTATGGTTGTACTGGTTACGTTCATCTGTGAGTGTTGTCTGAACCTCGATACTTGCAAGGATATGTTCTTTAATACTCAGATATTGTTGGTGTTGCATTCTGGGTTTGGAGCAGGGTTGTTGTGAGTCTATAAAGAAGAAGGAAGTACTGCTGCAACATGGGCTTTCCAGTTTCCATGAAACCCCCACCCGGCAAATTAGCCCTTAAGAAGGCTGTGATGACCTCGGTAGGTGTGAGACTGTTTTAAAATTGCTTGTTCCATGGCAATCTTTTGTCATAACATTACTCAGCAACGTGGGCCCTCAGAATTTAATAGTGGGATGCTGGGAGTTTAGTTTGAATCTGAGTCTCCTTGCGCAGCTTTTTGAGCATCCCACACTGTTATATTCTAACGGCCCACGGAACGAGAGCTGCATGTTGAGTAATGTTATGGTCCAATTACAAATTTTTCTTATCATTCTTCCTATGCAGCCAGGCTGTATGCAACAGGAACGAAAGAGCTACCCTGGGGAGTTGGGCGGCAACGTGCCGCAAAAACTACTTTCAGTGGCAATTGTGGCACTTGTGAATATTAAGAAGTGTAATAATGGAGATGCTAAGAAAAAATTGAGCCTGCTTGAAGGAATCAGCCAAGTCATGGAAGCCAAAGGACAAGGGCGTCTTGAAAGACCTGGTTTGTGACCAAAAATGCGGCGAATGCTATTTTTGTCACATGCAAGACTGTTGCCATGTTGAAGGTTGAGGAATTTCACCCAAACATCAAGGGTGATGAGACCATTTGCCGGATTGAGAAGATGGCCAGCAATGGGGAGTTTAGTTCCGAAGGGTGTTAAAGTAGGCAAGTTTATGGTGACTCAACTCCATCATAACAGCGTCTGATCTGTTCATTTAATTTGCCTTTGGGAATCCAGTGTTGATCAGTCAAAGCTCAGGAGCACTGGATACAACTCAAATTTGCTTGAGCGCAGTTCTCACGCTTTATTCGTCACGGACCCATATATAGACAAGCAGAAAGAAGAGAACCCCGCGCTCTCTGGGTGCATAGAATTGAACTCAAAGTGGTTCTTTGGCTGAATAAACGAAGTGGTTTTGCTTTCTTGTGGTGTCTTGCTGGTCATCAAGAACAAGTTCTTCATCTTCATCATCATCATCAAGAAGGAAGAAGAAAACTGTCCCTGTTTTGGGGCCCTTGTTAGGTATTTCGGAGGTATTTTGGAGGAGCTGATTTCAGGTAGAGATATCAGTTCTGGGTATCACATGTTGAATATATATCCCTGCAAGTTATTGTTCAGCTTAGTGGCTTGTACTTCTTGTGAGGCCAATTTGAAGGGTTTTTTTTTTAATTAATTTTGTAAAAAAAAATTCCTGGTGTAAGTCTCTGTATGATAAGTTCTATCATGTTGAAACTTCTGCAACTCTTGTTTGTGCCGAGTTGCTGACTAACCGTAGTACGATGTTATGTTTGGTGAATCGTAAAATTTTACTTGAATTAATTAACCTGATGGCATGGCCTTATCCCTTTCTGCATGGGGTTGCAACTCTTTAATGGTGAGTTAATCTATAAACCCTTCAAGGTAATATTTATTCAGTGAGGTCCCTAATTGAGGACGTGGCATACTTATGTGATTTATTGCAGTTTTAATTGGTGCTGCAGTTTACGGTTCAGGAATATAAAACTCTCTTGAACTCTGACAGTAGCCTCTATTTGTGCAAATCTTTCAACATGATCTATAAATGTGCAGGTTGCTACTCATGTCAATATATTTCCGATGTTTGTCTACTGTGTCACAGCTGCACCTTCTCTTGGTTGCAATTTCTGGAATTAATTTCGGTGTGCAATTGTATACTCTTGTGAGTCATTATGCCACAAAATTAATACAACCTCGAGGTGAAACTCTGTATTCTGAAAACCAGTCAACATTCTCGGAGTTTCTTCTGATTATTAGTCATGGAAATGAGGCATGATGGTGAACCTCATACAAATGCAGAAGTTTGAATTTAATCTGTATCAAAAATCACATGCCATGCAACATTCAGTACTACATGCTAGGAACCTTTGGCAATCTTACCACATAGGGAAATATATCTTGAGGTGGACAAACCCTGATGAATATTGCAACATATTTGCAATGAATTACATCCTTCTTGCATAGTATTGAAGATATATACCAGATCCAGAATAGGTGGATTGTGTACCTTCTTTCACTGACCATACCATTCTTCCATCCATGGCAGGTTGGTGTGCATCTTTCATGAACTCCATTTCAAATTATGGGGTTGGGCATACCTAGCCTCCAACTAGTGGGGGGCATCTTAGCTAGGTTCAACTCCTGCTAATGATAAAAAAATTTCTTCTGAGGGATTAAAAATTGAGGCCAGGGCGAACCGACCCATACATTGGTACCTTACCGGATGTCTAGTGATGTCACATTTGAATGAATCGGCCCTCAACCTCATAGGGGGTCTTTTTGTATTGGAGCCACTTCATCCATGATATGTAGGATGGTTGATTTTAAGTGAGTGCCACGAATCCCTAGTCGTTCGCCCTCCCCGGTAAGGTACGAATATAGGGGTTGGTTCACCCCAGCCAAAAATTGACAGTATAAAAATGAAAACCAGTTAGAACGGATTTTTAACCATCTATAATTTGGAAAATTCGAATTTGACCTCAAGTAAATCTCTGAAGGAAGGAAATCAACCGGGGTCATCTGCATGGACCCACTTCCAGCTGACCAACTTTACACTCCAACCGGTTGGGTTCCAACTCAATGAGGTATTGGTTGATCGTGAAACTCTCCCCAAACGTTGGTCCACTACTAGCATTAGAGGGATGCAGAAGTAATGAAATGCCCAAGGAACATAGAATGCATACAACTAGTAGTTCAAAAAAGAGATTTACTACCTACATTGACAAATCTGTTATGTGCATGTCTTCAAGTTGGTCTACTAGGCCTTTATGGGTTGATTTGATGGTAATTGGTATTGACTATATGGAAAAAGTGATGCGATATCCAAGGAGGGAATCTGTGCAAGTCGGTCCCTACTGCAAAAATCAGGAGTCTCAAGATTTGCACACAAGCTCGGTTTGAATTAGAAAAATTTGTGGATTGTGAACCACATCACCTCCAAATCTGCAGCCAAAACAGCTGGATATTCGAGGTCAATTCTCTGGAGCAATTCCATCTGAGTACACTAATGCAATCACAATCAAGCATTGTGCCAGCCCCTAATTCACAATCCTTTCAAAGCGAAGGGGAATTGTTGCATACGAACAGACCTCTCATCCATCCATGTTAAAAACCTAGCCCCTATAGATTTGTGGTTGATACATTTCAAATGTGCATGCCAGGATCATACGGGATTTTGAAACTAATTCCGGTATCATTTTATCTTAAATAGTAACCTCCAGCCTGCACACTATTTCAGGGTGTTTTTGTTGGATGAATGACAGGTATGCTCGTATGCAACAATTTCTTTTCACCCCTCTCATGTGCCCCAAATTACCAGAGCAGCTGATCTTGGCCTCTGGACCAATGTATTCTAGAATACACACAAAATGAGAACAAAAATCCTGCAGAAAAAACGTTATTACCAGATTTTCATTTCTTCCTATAAAACCAGGCATACATGACTCTAGAACTAGGCACATACACCTTTGTCCAGAATGGTTATGTTTCTCTTCCACCAATCAGGGAATGAACGCCTGTATCAAAAGTTGAAGCCCAATAGGAAAAATGCTTTTGTCAACAACTAACTGTTGTAGTCGCTGCAGACATGGACTTGCGATAGTCTTCGCAGCTAATGGAGAAGCTGGGTCCTGAACAACGCGAACCAGTACAGATACAACTTTGGAACTACCTAAAGCGCGTCCAACAGAATCAAACTTTACAAGCCTCTCCAGGAGTTTAAAGGCAGCAATATTTCGCATCCAAGTGTCTTCATCTAGAATATCACCTGTTTGAAAACATGGAATTATCAAAACATGTCAAGGCAAATAGCTTGCATCAGTGGAAATCAGACTCCTGACACACATAACCACTAAACCCTAAATTCTAAACATGTATTTGAGGTACATACTTCCATTTTTTAGCTGATTATGTCAAAAGCAACCCGATCTAAAAACTAACTCATTCTTCAAGTGCACTTTTCAAACTCACTCGAATAAATTCATGTTATTGAAGATTTGGGTTCAAATACACAGCATAGTTACCTTGGGATGCAAATACATACTTAGTGCTTTGATCATCGATGTCACAGATGAATATAGTTTTATTGTCTCCTCAACATAAGATATTGCACTAAATAAACTTTCGGAACCATAAATATAAAACTTATGAATTTAAGACTCAGTGAGGCTTGTAGAAATTGTGTATATAAGTTGTAAGGTAAGCAAGCCTTTCATGGTCATTTTTTAATTGAACAGCTATATTTTAGCAGTGTGTGGTTAGGTATGGACCTAAGAATGGACACCAAAAAGACATGTGTTTAAAAGAAATTGGTTTACATGCTCAAAATTTATTCACCATTTCTTAATTTGGGGGGGGGGGGGCTATATGACCATTTAATGAGGTCAAGAATCCTGACTTTGATAATAAAAAAGATATTCATATGAGCTCCGAAATTATGATGCAGATGAGGCAAATGGCTACAAACACACATTTTGGAATTGGCAATCATCTTGCACTAATTGCGTGCTTCACATCCTAGGAGAAGTGGCTGCAGAGCTAACAATGCCCATTTAGGGCTTTGCTTACCCAACATTAACCTGCAAAGACTCCTGACACGCTTAGATCAACAGTTCCGTGAATCAAAATTGGATTTAATTTCTTGAAAAAACAGATATGTACACCACAATTAAGCAGCTCGAATTGGGGCTCATGAGCAAGAGAATGCGTACCTTGTTGCACCACGACATCAAGTCGAGAAAGGAGTGCAGACTCCACCCCAGCATCTACCATAGCATCTGCATTTGCTCTCTCCATTGCCAAGTTTTCAAGGACCATTGCAGCTTTCTCTGCCTGTAGTGGTGTTCCTGTGGCCAAAATTTCCAAAAGTGGAGGAAGGCCCCCTGCAGCCACTATCTTGTCCCTGATAAACAACTGATGCTGTGATCAATACTGCTCAAACCTAACATCAAGAGCTACAAAATATGAGAAGCAGCTGAAATAGAGCTCAAATTATCACAATTGCTCATCGTAACACTTTGTCTTTTGGGTATCCGTTCTTAACTCCAAGCTTTGCCATACCAAAAGAAGTGGGTAGAATGTGAGTTGTAAAGGCTCCAAATGGCAACCTGGAATCAGGTTTGCGTGAAGATATCTCTTCCAATATGTCCTCTGCTTCTTCCTTAGCACCCTCACTGGAACTCTCCGAAGTCACAATATCCATCAGCCCAGGAATAGCACCAGCTTGAATCTGCCAGAAAAACCTTTTGAGATTAGTTTCCAGAAAAGAAGAGATGAGACTTTGATGTTGCTACCGGCGTGAATTATAGTGCTGCTTCATCTTCAAGTCAGTCTAATACTATATGTAATTACGAAATGGACATCACAGAATTAGAGGGGCCTTGAAGGCTACTGCCGCCTTTCAAAAGTGAACATCTCCAACGGCCACAGACAAGCTGAGCCACACAAAATCTCCCTCCAAAACAGACATCACAGAAATTAGCAGGGCCTTGAAGGCTACTACCGCCTTTCAAAGGTGAATACCTTGAACGGCCGCAGACAAGCTGACCCACACCTAATCTCCCCCAAGGGCAAGTCCCTAGGTTCCCACATGGTTGATCAAAAAAATCTCAGTTCAACCTGATACTCCCACTATGATTGGGTGGACCATAGTAGTAGGGTGCACTGCAAATTAATTGCCGAGGTCACTCGAACGAGCGCTATTCCAGCCTAAGGCCGCTTAACCTTGGAGTTCTCATGGGATCGGGGTTAAGGCCTTGGGTTTAAGCCACCCATTGATTAGTTACATGATTACTATTCATGCCTGCATGAATTGAAATCTAAGAGGATCTCTCAAGTCCCAACTTCCAACTTCCTCTTAAATTTATATCTACGCTTATTCAAAAGACACACTTCCGGTTGTAGTGTGTGTATGTATATATATACCTTGACTTCTGATACTAAACTAGTTGATGGACCAAGAGAACTCACCATCGCATCAATGTCCTCTGCTTTTTGTGAGAATGTAAACAAAGTGCTCACCACCTGTTCCACAATAAAATCAGTTAAGTTGTGCAGGTATGCAGACCAAAGACATATGAACCAATTTTAGAATATGAACAAACAAATAAATAAAAATCGACATGGAAAATGCACAAACTATACCTACTATTTGGTTTTGTAATCATAGAAGAGCAAGACCAACATAACCATAACATTTGGCTGTAAGGAGCTGCCAGTAGTTACTCAAGTATACAGGTATCATTTAAGACATTTGGATGTATCCCAATTGAGGGCTCACTAATACCCACAATGTGCATACTGAGTTTCTGTCATACTTCCAGTAGTATAGGCAAACTTGACACATAATTGGCGAAGTTGCTGAATAATATTAGAGTTATCCTTTAACTGAATGGAACTTTTATCGGGAGTTGGTCCCCTTTGACTTCCCATTGGTTATTTCGCACACAATATCAATAACTTCTTTCCGATTGTGTTCCATGCTTGGAGGTAGTGTTGAAATTTAAATGAAGAGCAACCTATTTTGGTTCATTGAGGGCCAAACTCATTTTAGCACCTCTTGGCAGGCCAAATTGAGTTTGACCCTCAATGAACCAAAATAGAATTTTTTTGTTCAACCCACCACACTAACTCCGAGCATGCACCGCATACTTACCAAAACATGGAAGGTGTTGTATGCAAAACAACCAACTCCCATCCACGAGTCATATTTACTTCGAGAATAACAGTATTGTGTGACATATCTAGGTGGACACATCTACATAAGCTAGTGGAAAGTATTACATCACTTGAGGACCTAGGATCCCTAGGTTTGCAAATCGGTAGTCATTAACCAATTTAAACAACTGTGGTTTCTAGCTCTCATGTAGTGCAGGAGGTCTATTGATCACAATAGAAATTGAAGCTACAGTAAGGAAAGAAATTAAAGTTGAGTAGACAGGTTTACCGTTTCTTTTGTGGATTGCGGGACGTCATTGGCCAGCAATATTTCCACCAAGGCAGGTACAGCCCCATGGGCATCGATCGATCTCCTCACTTTCTGGCTAGATATCAGCCCCAACACAATTGCAAACCAAGTCATTTAATTAACCCTGATTGGGATATAAAAGAAAGAACAAGAATCCTCACTCCCAAGTCCAGGTACTCCATTCAGAAAGATAATAGTGTCCCCCACCTAGTGATAGATTCAAATGTAGAGGACCAATAAAACACAACATATCTGTGGCCAAGTTCCACTACCAAAATGCAAGAATCCATCAGTTTTACAAGTGACAGCTCTAGTACTATCCAAGATTTTCTAATCCATAACTGCCAACAATTTGCATACAGTTATCTTTTGGAAAAGGTAATTTAGACTCAAGCTCAACTGCTTCCTTGCCTATTGCTCTTGCCTTGCCTTGCCTCATGACATTAGGCATTTGACCTTATTGTAGACCTTAAAAAAAGGTATAATTAAACAATAGAGTGATCCTCTGACTCAACATGATTTTTGGTTAGGAGTTGGTTGTTCTGCATACAACACCTTCCATGTTCAGAAAGTTTTCGGTGTATGCTTGGAGGTAGTGTGGAGGTTTGAACAAAGAACATTCTATACTGGTTCATTAAGGATCAAGTTGTTTTGACATGCCAAGAGGTGCTAAAGTGAGTGTGGCCCTCAATGAACCAAAATAGGTTGCTTTTCATTCAGATTCAAACACTACCTCCAAGCATGCACCACAAGTGGAAAGACATTATTGACATTGTATGCAAAACGACCAAGGGGACATCAAAGGGGACAAACTCCCGATGAAAAGTCACATTGAGTTCAAAAGATCACTCTAACATGCTGTAATGTTTAGTTGAGGGTGCATTCAAAGTCCAGCAGTTTTTCACCTCTTGCCCAACATGTCGAGAGCCAAAGCAGCCGCCTCCATAGATTCTTCATCTCCACAACCCAACATTCGAACTAAATGTGGAACCGCACCCGCTTTATGGATCGCCTGTCGAAAATCTTCATTGATGGCAATCTCCGCAAGCGACTCTGCAGCTTTGTGAGCAACAGTTAAATCTTCCAACCCTAAAATCAACACGAGTCGCGGGATACCTTCCCACCAAGGCATCAATGTGATTTTGTCTTCACTTGGAGAACTCGGCACACCCTCCGGCTTTGCCTTGTACTGCCTCCCATCTTTTTCAATCACGCCGATACGAGCAAGAAACTGTTGTCGTACTCGGCCCTCAATCGTTAGCCGCGTGGCATCGTCAATTGAATGCGCGTCGTCTCCCGTCTTGAGACCAAGGAGAAGCTCACCAGCTCCAAACATGGATTTCACAGGGCTCGGAGTTTCAGTAATTTTTATATCTTCGGGTAACGCAGGCGCAACTTCAAGCAGAGGTTTGAAGGAACTGTAAGCACTGGCTCCTATAAGGGGGACAGGTACCAGCCCAGAATCAACTATAACCAGCCTCTGGTCAAAATCCTTGGCCAGTTCTAGCAGGGTATTGCGGGCTTCTTGTCGGGTTACTTTTGAGATAGTTGTCTCTTCCAAAAGTATCTTAGCCTGCCACCAAATTGAAAAACTATTATTTTCTTGCAACAAAAAATCTTGCATGACTAATATGTTCAGATGGGGCATTAAAAGCTTGAGGCCAAGTCAACTTTAACTCATTAGACTTTTCATTAGTAGTTGGTCCCCTATGTTTTTCCATTGGTTGTTATGTCATACAACATCAATAATTGCTTTCCACTTGTGGTCCATGCTTGGAGGTAGTGTTGGGATTTGAATGAAAAGCAACCTCTTTCGGTTCAATGAGAGCCAATTCATTTTAGCACCTCTTGACATGCCAAAACGAGTTTGAACCGAAAGAGAATGATAAACCACCACACTACCTCCAAGCATGCACCACAAACTTACTGAACATGTAAGGTGTCATATGCAAAACAGCCAACTCCCAACCAATACTGTAAGTCCCATTTGAGTTAAAGGATGATTCTAATATGTTCAGATGGGACATCAAAAGCTTGAGGCCACTTCCTGCACTTTTCATCGTAATCCAACAAGCTCCACTTCCATGACTTAGCTTTCAATTGACACATTAAAGTAGTCCAACTCAATGGGACTTTTGGTCAGGAGCAATGATCGGGGAGAACCGGCAGTTAGTTGCAAATGAACCGGTTGAGTTTGAGAAATAACCGGTTCAGGTTCGAGACTGCAGGAAAATTACCGATCATTTTAGAGGAATTTATAGAATATACCCCAATTTAATAAAGGAAAACCGGAGGATGTCAACATGTAACCGGTTGGACTTGCAAACACTAGGATCTCAACTGATTATGCCCAAAAATCTCCCCGATCACTGGTCAGGAGTTGGTTGTTTTGCATAAGCACCTTTCATATTTGGTAAGTTTGCGTTGCATGCTTGGAGGTAGTGTGGTGGTTTGAACAAAGAACATTCTATTTAGGTTCATTGAGGTTCAAACTCGTTTTGGCATGCCAAAAGGTACTAATAATTGGCCCTAAATGAACTAAAATAGGTTGCTCTTCATTCAAATCCCAACACTACCTTTAAGCAAGCACCACAAGTGTAAATAAATTATTGAAAGTATTTGTATGCAAACAACCAATGTGAAATCATAAGGGACCAAAAGTCCAATTGAGTCAAAGGATAACTTTGTTAAATATGATGAAACCCTCAAATAATTAGTAGTCATCTTTGCAACACAAGTCCAAACCAAGCTTGCAAGGAGGCTGTGTATCAAGTAAAAGCAACTTCTTCCATGTCTTCCCTAAAGTAGGAAGAACACACTCAAGGACAACCGTATTTAAAGGAGTCGAATTAGTCGATTGATAAGAGGCAGAATGTGAGGATATTTCTTTATGCAAAGGGACTCACAAATTTTGGAATAACTCCAGCTTTCGTTAGAATTGTGTGGTTGCAAGGGCTGCATGACAAATTTGCTAGAACGCCCACAGCTGCTTCCTTTTCCGCCTCTCCTTCTGAGTCCACCGTGGCTAGTAATACTTGAACAAGCTCAAGTTCAGCAATTTTTGTCCTCACCCTTTCGTCACATGAAAGGTTCCAGAGCACAGATAATGCTTGCTCTCTCACCTGTTCCAACATCACAAATGTGTTAAATAGCTCCTTATTTTTACAATTGTCACCATGGGCCTTAACATATTCCCCATTTTATTTAAAGTTAGAACCTCTGATACTTGAGGAGTTATCCATATTCTGGCTTGAGGCCCCTGATGTTTGCCAGGTAAGAAATTTCAATGATGCAGGCATACTTCCCTTTTGAACAATATACTGCAGATGCACAAGACATCATAATGTAAAAATTAAAAACAAAAAATGGAAACAAAACAAATCACACACACAAGACACACACACACACAACACACATCTGGCTAAATGCTCTTGTGCTCTATAGAAGACCTTAGTCCAGAATTCATAACAATTGGTAAGAGAACAGGTTTTGTCCAGTGCAGGAAGATTAAATGCAACTCCTAACTGCTACATAAAAGGATCATCACACCTCTCAGTCATGCAAATAACAAGTCTGTCCCAACAGCACATTGAGAATGCACATACAAATATGCTCATTTTTAAGGCAATGTAGCTTCATAGATCTGCCTTCGTTTACTCTGGAAAAGCCAGAGACGATGTTCATGTCATGAGGAAACTGATATTTAAATTCTGGAAAGGGAAAAATTTGGCTCACATCAGTTGAAATTGTGCGGCGGGTGAGCAAGCCTGCTATCTCTTCCACCGCCCCAGCATTAACCACAAGCGATCTGTCCATCAAACCCACATTTCTTTCACAACCTCCATATCACAAACATCAACAAACAATACCATGATGACTTAACCCTCAAAGGTCCAAAACACCCAATATGGGCTTCAACATGTCATTTGGAGAGGCTTAAGTTCACCTCTTGATATTTTTAGCTAACTTCAAAGGTGACCATGTCTAAAATTAGCACATTTATTGTAAGCATTATTCCAATCGGATCGTAGATATGTAGAATGAATTATAGGGAGGTTTGGGTTCACATACAAGACCTAGACTCAAATGGGTACCTTGTATATCTAATCACCATTGTCACATATGACTTTATTTTCTCCTCTTTTTGATAGGCTGTGCTAAATATGGAATCAATACCATAGACCAAATATAATATTACTTCAATAACTTGTTGGAGCTTTGTACAAATCATCATGTATCCTGTATAAACACACCCCTGGTCCTTTCAGGGCAAAGGTGGCAAGTAGTAAAAAGGCGTAGCTTACCTGCACTCCTCATTTGCGGAGATGTTACGAAGTAATCCAGCTGCTGCCTCCGCTGTTATCTGGCTCTCAGAAGGCAAAAGAGCCACAATCAAAGTCAAGGACCCTGGAAACATGACAATTTCCTTCACTTTGTCAGCTCCCGCCATCGAATGACGCCAAAGAGCCAACACAGCATTTTCCCGGTCCTCTGCAGGGTTGTCCAGCCCTAACAAACGGACAAAGAGTCCAACATAACCCTCTTGCACTTCAAGCCCGGTTTTGTAACCGGAAGTCTTGTCGTGGCTAACTTGTTCGTAATTGATCCCAATGAAGCCATCTGATTTGCCATCGGCATTTACACCCTGCAGTAAAAAGGGATGGGTTAGTTTGGCAACCAACCATCAATGTACCCACTACAGGCTTCGTATCTATGTTTTAGAGTATAATATAGAGAAGGAAATCCTTGCAAGTATCGATGTTCAAACAACACTTACAGATAAAGGTAAACACTATATCATAAATAAAAATCAAAAGAGATAGTTCGTCCAAAAGCTTTTGAAGTTACATGCTCAAACAAAGCAATCAGAAATTACATGAAATAGGAAACAAACCACACATCCCCACTGACTTCATCAGTTCCCAACCGACAGTGGATCTACTATCTCTAGAGGTAGCAATGGGAAGACTCAAGCAAATGGTTGGATAGAATGTATACGCAGACCTCAATTTTGACACATGGAAACCAGGAGGATAAGACAAAACCCTGAAGTAGGAAATAACAAAACCCAGAGGTTTAGTTTATTCGAGAAAGCACCCTATGATTACTATGACATAGAAAAAGATATGCATTTACTGCAAAAGGAGTGTCTTACTGAGAATTCCACACATTGTATGGTGCACAGAACAACAAGTATGCAGCAGCTTGTACTACATTTGAAGCTCTTAGGTTGCAAGTATAGGATTAAAACTCTGATTCTGCATCCATAATATCATTGCCCTGAAAGGGGACTGTTTTGAAGTTACAAGCAGATTGTTGTATACATGTGTACTCAGACCTCAATCTCAACACAAGGAAACCAGGAGAGATAAGACAAAACCCAAGAGTTCAGTTTCTTCAAGAAATCACCATATGCTTTAAATGAAAGATATTAACTTACTACAAAAGGGAAGTCTTACTGAGAATTCCACACATTATATGTTGAACAGAATAGAAAGTATGCAGCAGCTTGTATAACATTTGAAGCTCTTAGAGAATGGCAAGTATGAGATTAAATGCTCTATCATTTGACATAAATAAAATCTTTACTCTGAAGTCACAGAGTGCCATACCAAAGAGACTACTGACCAGGTGTTCTACAATCTCCTCGGTGCCAGCAGGCAATGTTTGCCACGAACTGCCTTTCGATGATTCACCATCGCCCATTTCTTCACCATTATTTCCCTCCACAGCTTTTGTTACCACATTCCGCATTTTCGAGCTCCATGTTGGCTTGCAAGTCCGGACAGCAGGGTCTTTGGAACTACTACTCCTTTTGCTGCAAATTTTTGGGTTGCCATAGAAAACAGGGATCCAGCTCGGAACAAAGACAACATTTTGGTGGACAGCCACATTTCTTGCTCTTGAAATCAAGGTCCAAGAGGGGGAATAGGACATCTCCATTTTGGGTAACTAACTAAATCTCAAGCTCCGATGTACATGATCGGTGCGCACAAGCCTACAAAAGTTCTGAGAAAAAAATCTCAACTCGAATTTCAATTCTGCTGCTATTGCAATGTTGATGCTGCATAGAAAAGGCAAAACTATGTGAGCAGTACCACAAAGTGCATGATTCTTGGCAAATTTACAATGACGTGAAGTAGACCGAAATAAGAAAAAGACCTATACTATAACCTCGGCAGGACAAAAGCTTGACCCTCCAGGGTGAACACCATCCCAAAATTCCTTCAAACATCTCCCAAAAAAAACTAACAAACAAACAAAAACCCTAATGTGAGATGAATTTGCGACAGAACAGCACTCTCAACCTTCACAACCCCAAATTTTGTCGAAATCTTGTGCACTCCGCCTTGCCACGACACCAAATCGAAATCCTGGAATCAATTTCTGGATGGCATAATGTTAAAGAAATCCTCAAAGTGTAATATGAGATAATTTTAGGAGCTAGGTACTCAAAGATGGGTCGTGCATCTCCTGCCATAGCCAGGCTCTCAAATATTTAGGCGGGCCTCTTTTACCCGGTTATACCCGTCGATATCAAGATATCCGGGTATAAGCTGCAGTACGTGCTAACTTATCTCTCGCGTTCCTGAGCTTGCCACTTGGCATTGACAGGCCGCTTTTGAGCGGGTTTAGGGCTCTCACCAGTGTCATCCAGAGTGGATGATAAAGCGTTCATCGAGTCTACAACCCTTCCGGACAAAGACTAATATCTACCCCGAAATAGTGAGCGTTTTATAATGGACACCTATTTTGTTGGGCTTAACTACAGTCTAACCTTGATAATGTCACACCATCCGTTTCACCAAAAAGTGTGATATAAACAAGGTGTGACATATTTGATAATGTCACATTTGGAAGATTTATGCATAATGTGATATTATCAAAGAAATAGGTAGAAAAACAAATAAAAATTGCAATGTTCAAAAGAAAATAACAAAGATGAGAATTCAATGTTTTTAAATATAAAATCAAATTCAAAAGCTTGAATAACAAAGATAGCACATCATAATGTGTCATTGAGATCAGGTAAAGACCTCTCACTAGAGACAAAGAAGCTCCTAATGTCACATTGTTTTGTTGACATTGATGTTAAATGTGGAACACCAATTCTAATGAGCTTGTCATGGATTTTTTCCATTCCTTACAACTCCATAGTGTTGAAAACTTGAGAACCTTGACTAGCCATAAAATTCAAAAGTTGTTGTCCATCCGGCCTTTTTTCATCCATATTACTTGTTATTATCACACTTACACTACAGATTTTGGAAAAAAATAGTGACATTATCAAGGGTGATAGGGATAATAACAAGGGAGTTTTACACTAGAAAATTCGGTTTCAAAGTTTTGGGTGACAATATCAAGGTGTTCTATAAACAAGAGTGACATTATTGAGGTTAGACTGTACACTATTTTGTCTAATTAGTGTGGGCTACCATTCAGAGTAGCGTGTTGCTATAACTTTTTACCGACATTATCATTTTTTTACCAACTAAGTTACATCATATTCTTTGGTGTGCATACTAACTACACTAAAATGTGATAATTAGTGTCACCAATTCTAATTGTCTTGCTCAATACTAATTGCAAACCGCAACATAGTGTCACCAACACTAAATGTTAAACCCAACATTATTTGTCATTCCTTGTAAATTTTTGGGGGGATTATAGATTTACAGTGGTGCAATCATTGTCACTTACTAAGTGGTTTTCATCCACTTTTCAATCACACATAAAAAATTTCATCACAAGTTGCTGACAAGAGAAGGTAGGGCTTTGACCAATTGTTCACCTACCGTATGTGATAGGCCAATTCGACAATAATTAAATTATTTAAATAATTGTCGAATTTTATTATTATTAAAAGGCCCAGCTGTCGAAAAGCGAAATAATCGTTGGCGGACTCGTCGAAATCTGTCCGTTGTCACATCTTTCCGCTCCCGCCCTCTCTCGCCCCCCCCCCCTCCGTCATCGCGCCTTCCTTCCGAAACCCTAGTTGGCATACCTCGAGGCTCCCCAGGTGGTCCTCCACACCACCATGGGCGACATCACCGTGGAGGTATGAGTTGGTAGTCACAAACCTTGGTGAATCGATGTACAAGGTCTTCGCTCTCACATTGCTCACCGAGGTGTTGTGTTAGTATTGCGTAGTGTTGCGGTAGTGTCGCAGCGAGTGTGTTGTTGCGCCGAATGTCTATGTACAGTCTTCCAGCGGAGCCAGGGTATTTTGCTATCGCGGTGCGGTGCGCTGGTGTATTTGGACTGTGCGAGTGCAAATGACATCCAGAGGTGAGGAATTTTGAGAGCTCTTTGCGTATGTTCTGATGAAGATTAGCAAGTCTTGTGTGTCTGCTGCTAGGAGAAACTTGAATATGTATGTTACAGTTCTCCGAAGTGAAAGAGACTCAGTTGTTGCACATGAAGTGCACATGTCTTACCGTGGTTTCGGCGTAATTGGAACTTATGAATCAATCCAGTGGTGAGGATTTCTAAGAGCTGGTTCTAGTGGAGATAACGAGTTTTTTGTGTCTGCTGCTTAGAGAAGCTTGAATATGTATGTTAGAGTTCTGGTGTATTTAGCGACTCGGCTGTTTCACGGGAAGTGTATGTGTCTTGTTGTGATATCGATGTCATTGGAATGCGATTCACTTCAGCTCGTAGGAAATCAAAAGAGGTTTGGTGTTGGTTGAGCATTTTGCTGGCGAGGTTAGCGATACGAATAGTGTATTTTCCTTACGGTCCACTTACGATGGAACCAGGTTATGTTGCGATTGTGTAATTGCACTGTGCAAATGACTGTAGCGATGAGGAATTTGTAGAACTAGTTGTGCATCTTCTGGATGAAGACAGCGAGTCTTGAGTGTCTGCTGTTGAGAACAACCATACTGATAAGCTTATCAGTACAGCATGTTGTACATTCTTACCTTCGATTTGTAATTTTGTCACAGGACTTTTCATGGGATTGCAAGACCGCATTGTTGTTTGTGGGACAAAACTGGCAGTGTATGGGATGGTTCTCCAATTCCTCGTTGGGCCAGCATTGTTTGCGGTTGCGTCTTATCTAGTGGGCCTTCGCGGTGTACCTCTTCATGTGTCAATCGTGCAGGTTTAAATTTAATATATCACAAACAATATTCTTCTCCATCGTACTCAACTAATTATTACCATTTGATGACACCAATTAAGATGCTAAGGTTTATTCCATTACAGCAATTTTCACATTTTTGTTGAGGTTTTGAGAACACAGACATTGTTGTTCTGTTTGTCCTGCTGCAGGCTGCTCTTGAACAAACCTACTCGACTAGTTTACTTTGATGGTCTTAATTGTTGGGGCTGACAGCTTGATTGATGTCATGTAAATTGATGGCCAGTTTAGGGTTATGATAAGAGCCATCAGTTGAATTTGACTAACTTGAAAATGAAGCAACACCACAATTCACACTGGTGGCAACGTCTAAGTCATCTCTTCTCCTCTCTTCCTAGACTCATTAGGGATTCAACATGAAAATCAAGAAATTGATGGAGTTAGAGGAACTTGTTGTGGTATCATTGTTTCTGATTTCATTTTTGTTCTAACAGAATTATGAAAGCCCTTTGAAAGCAAAGAAGATCCTAACCCCTTTAAAACGCACACCCAGTCGTGAGGAGGTGAAGGAAGAATCTCTTTGGGAGGAAAGTGAGAATATCCTATGACGCATCGAAGGTGACTCGGCACAGGAAGATTCAACTGGTTGCCACTCCTTTTGCAAAGACACGTGTCATCTTCAGTTAGAGATTGAGGAGTTGAAGTTGTTCTCTCGGTTTTTTAGTAATTTATTAATGCACTCTCTAAAGGTATGTTTCATTACTTGTCACATTTACATAACTCCATGGTCCATCAATCAATTTTTAGACCTTGATAGTATATCTAAATGAACTATTTTATGAATTATGTCTACCTTAAAACTCACTAGGTTAAGGTTTTATGTTTACCTCTCTTGTTAATCTTTTTAGATGTATTTTTTTCTCTTCTTTGTTGTTGCTCTATGTACAAATGATGATGTTGGTACTTCAACATTTGCATCCAAGCATTCTTCAACCACATTCATGAGTGGTATGGTTGGATCAGAAACATCTTCTTCTTCAACATTCTCCTCCAAGTCATGGATCACGGTAAAGAGAGGAGTTTCAACATTCACCTCCATTGCCTTCAATTGGAATGTAGGTAAGAAAGCTCTCTCAAACCCACATTTCTGTCACCCTTTCTATATCATAGCTTCCATTTTTTTGACATGTGCCTAAGTTGAGAACAACCATAAATGAATGCGTGGTTTCAAGTTACTCATGCTTAGATCAACTTCAAGTTCTCCATTGGCTTCAATTTATAATTTCACCTCTGTTGCTATCCAATTGTGAAATTCTAACTTAAATGCATGCTTAAATGGCCTTTGTAAAATGACATCAACTGGCTGTAACTTAGAAGTACAATTGGCAGGAACAAATATCACTAGGATATTTGCATGCTTGGATTTAATCCAATTCAAAAAAATTGAACTTTTGTGTACAGACCATGAGTCAATCAATCATATTAACTTCTGGTCTTTTGGGAAATTGTGCAGGGCAATCTTGGAAACCAAGTAGGGCTCTAAAATCTCTTCAACAAATTGTTGAGAGGTATGGAGTGTACTCTAATGATTTGGAGAAAAGGTAAAATGCCATCTTGCCTCCATGCATTTAATATTTTCATCACTTTGTTTTGGTAAGCATCTTATTATTTTTCCTGTGAATATTGCTTGAATTGGCAAAAGCTTTCTACTAGCACTAGAAGACATAACACATGTGATCTGCCTTTTGTCCTCCATGCCTAAAAGGCTAAAATTTTGACATCTTTTGTACCTTTTGCATCTCATATTTTGTCCCCTGTTGCATGTACCAAATGGATACATGTTTGGTCTGAATTGACCACAAGAGATGATGAGATGCCATAAACTTTAACAAGGTAAGCTATCATGTAATTCATGTTAAGTCCTTGCTTCATCCAATCTAATGGTAATTTATTTGCAACAGTAATACCTTTTCTAATTGTCCAATTCATGTAAACTTTCATGAATTCATTTGTCCATTGTCTTGACACTATGAAACCTCCAGGTCTATCATCAAAAAGTTGAGGAGCAAGAACCTCAAGCATTCCTCTAAGAATGGGCTGTACAATAGAAATGAGAAGAGTTTGTCCAGCTTCTCTCATTTTTTACAACTTGGATACAAGTTGATTACGAACATGGGGATAATTCTCTAGAATTGGCAAGTTTTGATCTTGTTTCTTTGGGTGATGTCCTAGGTTTGCTGCTTCCTTGTAATTAGCTTGTAATTCTCTTTTTTCATCAAACCAATCATACAAGCTTGATCTTCCTAGTTTTTTGTAAGGACTAGGACCTCCAGGTGTTCTAAAAGCAATTTCTAAATAGTGAATTGCAGCTTGTGTCCTTTCATACCTCTTAACTGCCTCTTGAATTGGTGGAAAAAGGTCCTTGGTGAACCATATGTTGTATGAATGTCTCTTCTTTTGTAAATTTTGAGATTTCTTCCTCTTTGAATCATGTTCCTCCTCCTCTTGTTTGATTGTGCTTGGGCATATAAGCATGGTGCTTTTCCTTGGGCATCCAACTTGGCGTTTCTCTACAATTTCTCCTTGAATCTCCCTCTCAGCTGCAGCTATGGCTTTTAATTGATCAATTTTTTTTGCAACAACACACTCTCTCTCTCCTCATGAGAGATCTTAGTAAACATAGAAGTCAACATAATTTGCTTCTTCTCACCAAGCACCATTGCTCCTACTTGGCATACACAAGACTATGAAGCTATGACTTCCTACAGCAGAAAGAGGAGAAACACTATAGTAGAGAGTTTGTGTTCTAAACCCTAAACAAATACAAGAAATGCTCTCAAAGGTTTAGAGTTTCTTGAGTAGATTTTTATAACAAACCAATTATGATCATGAAACGTGCAATTCCGTTACAGTTTGTTAGGAACAGTCGAATGAATGAGAAATTACTACTCACATCCGTCGAATTTTGATGAAAATATTGTTTCATCCGTCGAATGTAAAAAGTGAAAATTAAATTAATTATTCGACACCTTACTGTCGAACTGGCCTATCACGTACGGTATTCATAAGAAGTGCCATCTGAAAAGTTACTATAGTGACATTCAATATCATATTTAGTGTACTTATGTTATTTGGGTAAGAAATAATACTCTCGATAAAAAATTATAGCAGCACTTTATTCCAAATTGTAACCACACTAATTAGACAAACGCGTGTAGCAGTTTGAACATAAAACATGCACTTATTATGATGCTATTCAAAGAATCCAATTACAACCCATTAATTGAGATGGAGCGGAGTCAATCAATTATAGCACCAACTCAAAGGAAGTTGTTCTTCCGACAAAATCTTTGTCAAATTTGACTTAAATTATATGAAATGTTGTAAGTTCCATAGATTTTGATGTTTCATTAAAAATAATACGAATATGATGAACGAGTATGTATGTTTTCATGCACATTTACACTCTCGAGGAAATAGATGACTTTATCACTTCAATCATAATCTTCCACTTTAGGCTCCCTTGGAGATTTGAGAAACAAGGAACATTGCTCAAGAGGTTTCACTTTGTGCCCCATGTGTTTCATTCAAGGGTCAATAATAATCTGACTGAGAGAGGTGTGTTGCTCTTTGATATTTGTGATTTATATCTAAAAGCACAAAATTTATATAGATTCTTAATTGATTACGTTGGCATTCTATTGGGTTGGGTTTGGATTCTAACATGGCAAAGTCCTATGTTCGGGTTTGGGTTCAAGACGGGATGGCCTTCCGCTTATGAATTGCATACACCAATGGGATGAAATATGGATCCATTGACGCCATCTCATCCATGTGCTTGGTGGCATCCTAAAACAATAAGTAGCAAACTCAATAAGCCCATTTGAGGGATTATATTGAGTAGGTCACTCTAGTCTCTTGTATATTGCAAAAATATTTCTAAACCTACTACATAATACACATGACTTGCATGCAAGTGGGATTGACGTCATTAACCCTCACATGTGCCGGTATGTTTTATAAGTCCTAAGGTAAATGAGGCTAATTCAGTTAGCTTCCTTAATCCGACACCTACTTTTGTCTCCTAATTCAGTTAGCAAGTAATACATGGTGATTTAGCCACCACCTTGATGATATTTGGGTTAGTCACCTTCGTAGAAGTCAAACTACAACCACCATCCTCCATAATTAGGAGTGTTATCCACCAAGCTTTGTCACACTTGATTTATGTGCACGAGGTGGGCAAATTAGGAGGTGGCATGTGGTTGTGAGATGTTGACCAACTACGTAGTATTGTGGGTATTCTATTTTGAAAATCCAATTCGGCAACATTTTTATCTTACATGTGACCACTTTAGAGGCATGACACAACCAATGTTGGCTTAAACTTGGTTTTCATTGACAAATGACCCGTGTAGAATTTGCTAATGATGCCATCCTCTTACACAACATTGAACGGTAAAAAGAGTTCCCTCCCCCCCCCCTATAACACCAAATTGGGAAGCAAAAAATCTTTGATTCCAAAGCCTAGATCAACACCTTGTTCAACTATGAGTTTAGTGATTTCAAATTCTTTGGTCTTGATTCGCAATTGCTAACTTGCTCAAGCTTCTAATGCTTGAATCCATAGGCTATATGATTCCACAAAGTTGGAGGTGTCCACATTATTCTCATCTACTTTACATGATCATTTGTGTAAGCCACCAATTGTACTTGGCTAAGAAGTCTCAAACTATATTAGGCACAACCTATCATAAAAGTGGAAGTGAACTAATAACACAATCTTATGTGACAATGATGAAATGGAAATATGTGATTAATATTTGAATTTAGTAAATTGGGATCAACATGTCTCTTTTCTTTATGAATGTTTATGATCCAATTGGAAGAATGCAATTTGGTAATGAGTTCATTTCAAATGCAAGTTAAATTTGACATCTTCAATAATAACAATTTTATTTTGCCAAGAGTAACCTTAAACACCCTCAAACAAGATCTTCAAATTTTTTGATGTGAAGAGGCACATAATGGGCCTCTTGAACCTCTCAGGGTTAACAATCATCATTGATTCAAATTGGCGGAAAACTCCATTTTACGTCTATAATAGTGGGTGTTGCCCTCACATGCTCTTCACATTTCCAACTTTCTCATCAACATGATTTCAATACACAACTGCCACTTGTTGAATCCTCACTTTTGCCCCAAGAGGATGCCCTCTAATTCAACACTTTTGGGTGCTAAAACATCACTTTCATGAAGGATTCTATTGCACACCAACAAATGCAATACAACAACACGTGGCACACTTCTCCCAAGATTATATAATTATTTCGTGTCAATCTAGGTAGTCATCTACAATAAGATGGTCATGGCGAGACACTCTTGCTCGTTGAACTAAACCCCCACCAATTTTGTTGAGATACAAAATTTCACCTCCCATAGGTTTGTGCTTAATTCATCCAAACTAGAGTTGATCAGGTGTCTTATGCTAATTTCGGAGTTAAATAAGCTAAAAATGGAAGTAATTCCCATGTTGTGATGTAAGTTGTATGCACGGAGTTTCACCTTAGGCGCCTAACAAAGGATGACACCGATGCCTACAAGACAAGATGTAAATATGCATGAAAATTCATAAATTGAATCAGAGTGGAACTACTTGTCACAGAAAGTCTCAATCATTCGATGATCATGCAAGACCACTCATTCCGCATCACATTAGGACTAGAAATACAATGTCTGTAACAGGATGCCCTTTTGCAAATGCAGACCGAACGGAACTGAAGAACAATTCCTGAAGTCATTTGACTCATGGGTTGTACAGGGAGATGAGCCACAATGAAGTGATACTTGCCATCTCATCATACAGGCAGTTCAAACTTCACAACTCAAATCAACGTGGCATGAGGCCAAAAATTAAGAGGAAATTTGCTTACACATCTGGCAGCAACACAGACATGCGAAATGAACTTAGGTGCTACTTCACAAGGGCCTTGAAGTACATCACCTATGTCCAGTATCTAGGACACATGTATATGGTAATGCTAGGATTTGTGGCAGGCATGTAAGGGTACGGGAAAAGTCTACTCGTCCAGTTATAGGGACTTGATCTCACAAGAGCAATTCGGGACTTTTAATGCTAATTCCAAGGTCAAATCATATATTTTCCAAGTGATAAGGGTTTCCAGCGATTTCACCTTCAACTTACATGCTGCCACAAATCCTTGGCCCCACTAGTGAGAGTGATACATCTACAGAGGTGATGAAAATTATAGCCCCTTCGCTTTGACTAAATGAAGGTGTAAAAGCTGAGAGAGAGACACCACAAAGGTTGAATTCTCGGGAATATGTAGCTAGAGGAGACCATGAGTACCATGACCTTGATCAGGGATTCATGAGCAGTTCGTGTCACTGCACAATTCCAATCAGAACTACAGGAAACAGCTTCAGTTGACCTGTAATTAAGTGGCCATTTAATGGGATTACAATGAACCATCCAATTAAGCCATGTAACAGCAACAACTGCTATAGAAAAATATCAGGTATGGAACTGACACAAAATCCAGTTAGCATGGCCAAACCATGACCCCACTGTCATAATAGGAAGTACATATATATTTCAAGCCCAGTGACACTTTAACATAACTATACCATGCTGTTTCAATGATTCTGCGCCATCTCGGAGGCCCCAGAAGTTGAGATGCTTGTCTCCAAGCACACCAGCAATCCTGCCAAACAACAGAAACCTAATTACTCTTATGGATTCACCCCTCCCTGTAACGCTCCCATTCAGCAGGTGAAGGAAGGCGATACACTTACTCGGCTCCGCACACCAGTGATTCTCCATACAGACAGATTGCCTCTTGAACCTATCAAAGATGGACTTCCCGTCAAGGGTGAGCACCATGTAGCAGATGGACACTGGTGAATTAACATTGCAGCTACTTTCAGAGCAGATTGGCTGAGACAAACTTTAGGGCACATCAAAATTGGATGTCCCCTTCGACTCACGGGTTGGCTTTGAAAGGCCTTGGAGCTATTGTAATCACGCACGTAAACGCAAAAAGGGATATTATATACATTTGACAACCAATTCTTCCTTCATTGACATACACCACTCTTAATACTTGCAGTACCCTCGTTGTAGTCACACTAGCGGAACTTGGATAACGTTAAACTCCCCTATTCAAATGGTAATCCAGTAGTTATCAGGATTATCATATCCACATATCAGGAGAACAAGTGAGATATGAATCCACATTGCATTCACTGACAAATCTATTGGTACCTACTTGGAACACCACTACATATTTGCGGTGCAGTGTTCTTTGAGAACATTAGCGACCAACGTGCCAGTCTGGTTGTATGTTAGACATGATTTGTGTCCTGAGACAACACTGCAAGACAAGAATAACAGGGGATTGAGTGCAAAAAGCTCACAAATTGGAGGCTCAGCACAGATATGACTGCAATTCGTGTGAGTGTTGAATGAGTGGATCTTCGAACCCTACATCCCCAGAATACAACAGAGAAGGTGAGCAAAAACTAGTAGCCCGCCGAAGAAAAGCAATTGGTATCACCACTAGGATATAACAACACTCAATGAGGACTAAAACATGTGTGTAATATATACCAATGAAGAAGGCACTGCTTGTAACTGAGATGTCAATCTGTTCACCAAATTGCACTCGAGGTAATACTCCAAAGTGGTACAAGTGAAGAGCATTTACAACCAGATCTATCCAATTGCTGGGCTTAAATCTAAAAGTCAAACGTGCAGGGTTTGGAGTGTCACTGCTCCCTTGTCTTTCCAAATCGACAAGTGCACATACACAGTAAGTAGATGTGCTCACCACTGATCCAACCAGAAGTGACACATGTTTGATTAGCCAATCGGTTTCCGTAAGGGATCTTATGTATCACCAAGTCAACCGATGGATATGACAATCTCCTGACACCACAGCGACAATTTACCCACATGACTTAACTCACCTTCAAGAAGGCGGTTGAAATGTTCCTTTGCTATAGTGAGTAGTAGCCTTACCCATTCACAATTGAAGGCTTGAAAAGTACAAGGCCGCTGCATCTTGTAATAGCATCAGGGCCTATTGATGACCAATGTTGTCCTAGATTGCACTGAAGACCGAGTCCAAAAATGGAGCCAGCCAGCATGCAGTCAGTTCAGTTCGATATCGTTTCACTTGAGTTGGTGATGTTTCCAAAATCGAATCCAGATCCAGACCGCACACACTTGGAAAGCATAATTTTCTCCAGCTCGATGAAGTCAGAAGGGTACCAAGACTTTCTACTACTTCTCATCAGGATCAGCTTTTTGAAGAAGGAAAACTTCATGCGAATATCCCCAAAAGTTGGCCGGTCAATAGGTGATGCAGCCCAGCATTGTCGAATACACTCGGATAGATAATCTGGGCAATATGACGGTAGCTCTGGCCTCTGACCAGAGAGGATTCTCTTGGTAAGAGTAGCAAGCGGAGTACCTTCGTATGGCAACTTTGCAGTAAGAATTTCATAGCAAGTCATTCCAAAACTGTACACATCAGCAGCCCATGGATGATGCCCTCTATCCTTAACAGCTTCAAGATCGGCGAGAACCTCAGGTGCTTTCCAGCGTATACCCTCGAACTTCTGTGCCAAATGCAGGGAATCCCCCTCGCTGCTTTCCAATCTTGAACTTCCGGGCTGTCCAAAGTCTGTGACCTTCACTTGAAATTGTTCGCGTCCCGAAAAGTTACTGGGTTTAATAAGCACTTTTGCTGCTCTCAAGTTGCCATGCAACACCTTGCATTCTTGTAGGTACTCCATGGCCTTAGCTATCTGCAGCATGATGTCAATAGCAACAACAAGATGGAAAGGGACGACCTCCCCTGATGAGCGGCTATTGAGCAGCGATCGAAGATCGAAGTCCATAAGCTCAATGACGAGCATACCCATTTGTTCCTCCTCCTTGTATGCACATCCTATCAGCTGCACCACATTTGGATGGACTATTCCTGCTAGGCAAGCTGCTCTTCTCGCGAGGGTATCCTTGTCAATTCCTGAAGTTATCGTCTTAGCAGCAACATTGAGGCCAAACCAGTCGTACTCATCAACAGAAGTGTGTTGTCCATTTCCTAGGTGCCTGATATACACCAAATCTCGGTGGTCAAGCCAGTATGTCTCTGGTAAACAATCTCCTCTAGGTGTAGGCCCGTTCAACTTTTTCCGGAGAAACTCAGCAATGGCTTGCTGCTGTGTGAACTCGAAATCGTGGCGGAAGGAATCGGCAACAATGTTGTCAAGTTTTTTAAGTAAGCACTTGCGATCGCTTACTTCCCGAAAGTGAAGGGCATTGTGAACAAGTGTACTGATAAGATTATGATCCATGGCTCTATTTCCTATCAACAGATCGGTCAATGCCTCAAGAGTAAGGCTAGTAGTGCTGTTGTTACTATTGCAACTGTCTACAAAGAACAGATTTAAACGTTCTCGGGATCGAAAATTAGGGTTTCTTGTCAACACCATGAAGGCATTCTCAACTACATCCAGACTCCACAGGAACTTTCGAAGACAGATTCCGAAACGCGACTTCAACAATTCTTTTGACCCATAATCTTCTGTGTCACTTACCGACGACATTGTGATGGCTGACCTACACCAGTGTTCCAAAGTACAAGCAGTGACAATGTCCTGGCCATAATGAATTGCATGGTTTAGCTCTAAAAAGGCATCCCTACATAGTGAAAGACAGTGATCAAAGTCTGCACACTGACGGACAGACTTCCGCTGCAGCTCAACTGCTTTCTGATGGATGTTTGAGATTTCCTTCTGTATGGACCAGGACAACTCGTCGAGCACGACTGAGAAACTGTCACACAGGTAAGAGCATTGACCTTTATTGAACTGCAGAATTTTCTTAAGCTCCCGGAAACGCTCCGACAGCTGCTTACAGGCTTTGGGTATGTGATTCAGCACCTTTACCCTCTCCCGGATGAGGCGGACTTCTTCACTCAGGGACCATTCGGTAGCCATTAGCTTATCCCCCCAATGGCTACTGTAATGTCCACATTCCAAATGTCAGCTGGGCATGGTCACTAGTCAGTCTCTCCGTAATTTGTACTTCCAATTCAGATCAAACTCGCAAATACGAGCTCCTTGGCATGCTTCTTAAAATGGATGTATGCTGGTAGATCATCCTCCTTCGATGCATCTGTTAAGAAATGCCATCATTCCTGCCATCTTGGATCCCAGAGATCCATCCTGCCACATGTAAACGAACCCCCGTTCACTCTGTTGTTTCGCAGACCTTCCTGTGAGGTACGACCGCAATCTCAACGTGCACTTGCTATACATATGTGATAAATGATGGACGTACGTTCCAAGGTAGAGTTCATACATGTCACGCTTGATGCGCCCATTCAAGGATATAATTCAGCAACATATCATGAGGATAATGAATCTCTATACTGGTCTTCTGTTATTCCACAGCCCAACCAGACAGGAGATCCTCTAAACGCCTTCACATAACATCATCTTATCTTCCGTAATATCGTGGACCTGCATTGCAAGATTTTATAAGTAGCAACTTTGAGCCATCAAATCACTCTTGTCTGGAATACCTTTAACAATACAGAGAAAAGAATGTAGGCAACCACCATGCGTTGGTTCTATGTAATAGCTAACCAACCACAACTGTCAGAAGATCAATCACAAAGAATGACTGTCAAGTATCAGATGACCTTGCATCGAGAAATATGCCCCTCACTTCCACTTTCGAGGAGAGAACTGGCATCAATTAAAAAACAAAACAAAAAATAACTCTCAATGACTCCAATTCACAGAGTACCGAATTTTTGCAGTGAGGTCTGCTTATCCGGATCAGGCTACAAGAAAGAGATGGAATTACATTGACTATCCTACTTCGACATTCTTCGGGACATAGTCGCGGGTAAATCAGTTCCTATATTCGCCTAATTCTGTAGAACAACCTTTCGAGAGCTTTCAAAGACTGCAGGACAAGAATCCCTTCCGGCAACACAGATAAAGTGCTTAAAGGGAGCCTAGTAAGGCACTTTCGAGACTGGTCGACGGCAGAATTCACCAAGAGAGCACACACAAAGTGTTTCATCTCCAATAGGCTGTGATGATTCAAGGCAATTTAATTTGCATACTGCACCAATTTGAAGCAACTCTCCTGCACATCTGATCGTGAAGGAAAAAACACAGTCAGGCTACAATGGACGAAGGGAGTACCAGAGGAACTCAGGAGAAAGGGAGAAAATTAAAGAGCAGACTCAGTCTCCCATTGGATAGACCATTCAAAGGTGAAAAGGTAAGAAGGAGACTAGGAATGAGAATTGATTCAAAGCACAATCAAAACTGCAAGAAGAAGCTGCTTTTGTAAGCGAACATTCCTTCTTCATCGAAGCATTCATATTCAATGCGCTAAGTTAAGCAAACTCCACCAACACACCTCTGGAAGTTTGGACATCTTCGTGAAAAGAAGCAGCAAGAAGGAGACGCTCGCTGCAGTAGAGTACTCAGCAGGTTGACAATTGACACGAAGGGAGAAAAGACGGATGATCTAGAGCGTTTGCGTAATGAAGAAAAGGAAGGAAGAGGACGAGAAGGAGGAATGGCTCCTCCATTGATATTTCACGCCACAGACCTACCACGTGTCACTCCAATCTCCTAAAGTTCTTCATGCATTTCTGCAACGTTTCGATATCATGGCTGACACGGTCGTTTGGACAGGAATATGCGGCCGGCGTAAAAAAAATCCTACACCAGTTCATTCCATAGTATCAAACAGGTCTTCTTCGCACACAACCACTACTTACTGCAACTACAGTAGTCAACCTCGAATAATAGGTACTCACCTACCTACGTCCACCAGATCCAATGCTCGCAATACCTCTCGCCCCTATACGCTTATCAAAAACTCGCACCACGCACAAATACATCCCGGACCGAACCGGATCAATAATAATCCCCCGCACAAAAGCAGCAACTCCTCCCGCCACATCGACCACCTCCTCGCACCTCTAATAAAACCTGTTACCCAGTCACACAATCCTCGAACTCGCCACGAGAAAGAAGAAGAAGAATCCAAGCACGCACCGAAACCTTAATCGCCAGAGCAAAGAAGAGAAAGCGCTTCTTCCTCGTCCTCCTCCACTCCCTCCTCACTGCAGCCACCCGTGACTGCTCTTTCTCCTCTGCTCTTTCCGCCTCGCTCAAACCACCAAAGCTTTGGAGGAAAAGCTCCTCCGACTCGCCGAGACAAGGAGAATCAGCTTCCCCTACTTTGCAATCCCTCCTTGAGCATAAGCTTTTGATCGTTTCGTCGCAAAGCTCCCAATGAGTACTCCGACGAAGCAGAACAAACACCAACAACAACAACAACAACGCGACCACCACCACCAAGCGAAGAAGACGGAGAAGAAGAAAGAAAATTTCGTAGACTTGTGAACAGAGTAATCTCCGAAATACAAAGAATAATGTACATCTCTCTGGTGACCCTCTGGTAACCCCAATTAAGACCACCCCTTCGAGACGGGGGTCAGTGGCTCCTCTACATACTAAAACTTAACCGTAGTTCCGGCCCTCTTTTAAGTTAGCGGTTCATCTTTTCTTTATTTTTTGAGTTGCTTTTCCTTTTGTATCATAGTTTAAGCTGGCCCAGTTCAAGTGTTTCTTTGCCGAGTTCTTTTTGTCTCCACCTGGGAAGTAACGGGTTATTTTTTCCCCCTAGCCTTGCGAGTGGTGGCCATGTGATGAATGTCTATTGCGAGGGCGGGGCGGATTCCAGTTTTTTACCTTACTTTTGGGGATCAAAATTTATAGTCCATCCACACTTACTAGTGCGGGCCACCAATGAACGGTTTCTATCAGCAGGGCCCACTTTTAGAGTCAGTTTAGCCAATGAGAGCCACTGCATGTAATTAGTGTTGCTAGGAACCATTCACTGGTGGCCCGCACCAGTAAGTGTGGGTGGGCTATTAGTGAGTTTGGCTCTTGATAGATCTCGTATCCCTAAAGTGGGTCGAAATCTCATTCAGTTTAGAGATCAGCTTGAATTTCATCTTGCATATAAGTTTCTCTTTAGTGCACTGCAAGGGCTCGAGCCTCATGGCATAAAAGGTAGACGGGTCTTAAATCGTTATTTTTTCCGAGTAAGGTAGAAATACAAAAACAAAACAAAACAAAACAAAACAAAACAAAACAATTGATTCGGCCATAAAGAGTGACTTTAAATTTGTGTAATATTTTTTCAGAGATGGAGTAGAGGAAATGATGAGGAGTGCAAGCTGTTTTATTACCTATAAAATAATTAGTTACATGTTTTCCAAGGAGGTAAGTAAGTCAAATCCCCTACTTGTATAGTAGAGTCTCCCTAATTTGAGCATCAAAATATCTCCCTTTGCATACGAATGCACGCAAAACATTTAACTCAATGTTACACAAAAGCGATCCCAAGTGGTGTGAAACGTGACTTATCTACCCAATCACTGCATTTGGCTTATCACAATATCTTTTCCAGGCCACCACTTTTACTATTAGCCATTTTGGGTCATATAACATGTATCTATTTAATAGTTTCCTTTGCTATCTCTGATTTCAATTAGGCTCTACTACATGTAAGACTCGATGACTCTAATTCCAACTAGACTCTACTATTTGTAACACTAGAGGACTCCACCATGGGAGATCTAATAGTTTTAAAAGGCAAAAGTGATTTACCCACTACACTAAAAAGGATATATAGTATTTGATACACTAAATGTCAATTACCCTATGAAAGTAAGTGACATTAAATGTAAACTCAAACACTAAATAACAACTATGATAATATGTGGAAGTTACATGCTTGAATTTATTGTTAGTAAAGATATGAAAAAAAATGCCGTCGACTTTGGTAGATAAGAGTTTAGCAAGCATGAAGGTGGGGTGCCATCCCTAAAATCGCAAGTCTGGTGAAATTCATGCTCCACATGAAGGGAGGTGGTAGTAGGGAAGATAGCAGCACATTTATGTCTAGCACTAATTGTTAATGAATTGAAAATTAGTGTTGAGCAAGGTAGGGTGGTAACAACATTAAATATAATCAAACACTAAATATCATATTTAGTGTAGTTGGGACTATGGTGTTACACAATGTTCTCACCTTATAAGTAACGACCATTGGTTAAGAGCACTTAAATCACCCCAAAGGCATGGAGGGAAAGCCGGTTAACTATATGCTTGAGGACTAGTTGAGGGAGCTTCAATTCTTAGTTCCTACAAGTATATAAGGCTCAAGATTGGGTGGATTATGCCTCTTATTTTTCCTTTTTTTTGAGAGAGAGAGAGAGAGATGTTACATTGGTATCAGAGCTCCAAGATCTTGTACCTTGGTGTTGTGAGTGTTGTCATTTTTCCGTTGCATGACATTTGTGTTTTAAGTTGGGGAGACAATTAAATTATTCGAAGAAGGGAATGAGTTGGTTGCTTTCTCAAGTATAAGGAGCAAAGTTTAGTTTGTTTTGTTTTAAGAGAGGCGAGAGGAGCACTTAAGGCATGCTTGGTAGAAAATTTGCTCAAATTTTTGGTGTCCGGATTATCATAACATCTACATATTTTGGTTTTTCTCCAAGTGTTTTTCAAGGTTTTTTAGGACACTCAAGTGCTTCCTTTTAAGTTCTTTTATTTGTTTTCCTCAAATATATTAGACTTGATAAGCTTTTGAATTAAGTCCTAGGGCCCTTTGGTTTTAGGGTGTTGTTGCCATACATGGTATGGGACACCGTACATGATTTTAAAGTTTTTTAAGGGTTTATTTGCATGGTAAAAAGGAGGTACCCTATGATAGCAATGCATGTTTTGTTGTTGAAAAACATAAGGCAAAGTGCCTTAAGAGAACTTTGACAAAGTTTAAATTGTTACAATAATTTGAATCTAATTCAAAATTACAGCAAGTACATATGGATGAGGCCAAGCCACATGATTTAAATAAGCTAACTTTGTCATGTCAATTGATGATGAACTTCTCAGGGCAAGTAACACATAAGAATACATTTGTTTTAAAGGATAGCATTGCATCGTATTGCTTTGTGAGTTGTGCGTTTGCTAATACCTTCGAGTTGAAAGTAAGAGAGGCAGTAACGCTTTGGTATTAGGCAATGGTTATCAAGTTCCTATGGACGGGCATATTAAAGTCCATGTGAACATACAACAACGTCATAGTCAAATCAATTGCCTTGTCTCTAACTTGAGCCATGGTATTAACTTGATATCGGGCAACAATTGGCTAGTACAACACAGGGCACACTTGGATGTCAGTTTAAATGTTGTGTATTTTTTAAAGGCCATCGTAAAATAATTTTGTATATGAACTCAATGCAAAGTCAAAGTCCAAGTCCCCATAGACTCATTGCCATGCCATTCAAATGGTTAATTTGGAAGGAAGCATCATCGCTCCTAGTTCAATTGATTGTGGATGACATAGAGGACACGGTGACACCACCTTTTGCCATAATGTTGGAGGAATTTACTGATGTGTTACAGCCTTTACCAAGTGGACTACCTTCCAAACAGGAAATGGACCCATAGTATTCTTCATAAGCAAGATGGGAAGCCAACTTTCAAGCTGATCTGTAGGTTGAGTATTGTAGAGTTGTAGGAAACCAAAAAGCAAATCAAGGAATATGTGGAAAAGGGATGGATTGAGCCTAATTCATTGCCTTATGGATCTCCCATATTATTTGTCAAAAAAAGGACAAAGCATTGTGAATGGTGGTCGATTATAGTGCACTCGATAAGAAAATGGTAAAAAAAATTATTTGTTACTTCACATTGATGATTTGTTTGATCAATTAACACGCGTTGGTGTATTTCCATCTATAGATTTAGCACAAGGATATCACCATATTGATATATTAGAGGAAGGTGCACCTAAAACAACATTCAAAACTATGTTTGAGCATTATCAATTTAAGGTCTTAAGCTTTGGACTTACTAATGCCCCAACTACTTTCTAGGGAGTGATGAACCAAGTTTTTCATAAGTTCATCAGGAAGTTTGTGTTGGTGTATCTTGATGGTATCATAATTTTCTCAAAGAGTGAGGTAGGTACATGCATAACATTTAAAGCAAGTGCTCCAAGTTCTAAGATAAAAATCAAATTGTATGCCAAGATGGCTAAATGCCATTTCAAAAAATAATTAAATCAAAAAAATAATGCACTACTTAGGCCATGTTGTTGGCAAAGAGTACATTAAAGTGGATCCTAGGAAAGTTGAAACTGTTACAAAGTGGCATAGACCTCTTGAAATTGGACAATTGTGGTCTTTCTTGGGGTTTTACAATTATTTGTTCCAAATTCATCCATGGATATTTTACTTTAATGGCACATTTGACATATTTAACATCTTTGATACGAAGCAAGACTAAGTTTATTTGGACAAAGGATTGTGAATGAGCCTTTGAAAATGTTAATTTTTTTAACACATGCATCAATTTTGACCTTACCCAAATTAGGGAAGCCATTTGAGGTCGTTAATAATGCTTTTTCTAATAAAGCAAAAACAAATATGCTTCAAGGAGGAAAAGCTATTGTCTTTGAAAGTAAGAAATTCTCTCCCTTCTAAGATGATTTATACTACTAGAGAGGAAGAGTTAGCGGCAATTGTGCATGCCATGTGAACCTAGCGGTGTTATTTAGAGGGGCATGACTACATTATGGTGACAAACCATAAACCATTTGTGTAATTAAAGACACAACACAATTGATCAAGTCGTCAAACATGATGGATGGGACTTTTGGAACTAAATTTTGTCTATAAGTGGGTATATTACCAAGGACGGGTCAATATGTTTGGAGTTATTAAGTAGGAATCCACTAGACATGGGTGTTTAAAAGGGCTTGATGACACCCAAAGTAGTTTCAATTGATTTGGTCCTTCAATTAATGGCGGCTGACACTATACAAGGAGATTTTGGAGAGCTATACAGTCAACCTAAAGGGTATCATGAGTTCACCAATGATTTTAAATTATATCATACAATCATTGCATGGTATGCTTTTTCTTTAGTTCTTAAGCCCACATATTGTTTTTGAAAATCACATATAGTGGCATGATAAGGCAATAGTGGCTCTAGATTTATCCTTCCAAAGATCAAATATTAGGTTTTTCCTACTCCATGAACATCATGATGCAATGTATAATGGTCATGTTGGAGAAAGTAAGACTTGGAAGAGGATGCGAGTAAACTTCTAGTGGCCTAATATGCAAGGGTCCATCATGAGCACGGGGGGATCACTCCATTGTCAAGTTGAACACCACGTGCGGCCAAAAAAAATCTACTTTTGGTAAGTTGCATCACCAAAATGGGTCAAAATTTTATCAAATTTTTTTCATGGGTAGATATACACGGTATCTATTACATAGTAAAAAACAGTAACCAAATTTGATGATATGTTTTTTAATAAAACATACCGTTTCTAACTAGAATGACGCAGAATTAAACTAAAATAATTGCTACAAAAAATGAAGATGACTAAAAATTTCAAAAAACTATACAAAAGATATTATCAATGATTATGTATATGTAGAAAAAATATCATAATTTTTAAATTTATCTATTCCATGTAATATAGGGGTAGCAAACTTTGGCCGCACGTGGTGTTCAACTTTACATGGAGTGAACCCCCCGTGATCATGAGCTACTTTAAAATCTTGTGAGATTTGCCAACGGAGTAAAACTCCTACTCTAAAGCTAACATGCATATCACAACTATTGGATATCACAGCTAACATGAATTGGGAGGTGGTCAACATGGATTCAATCTTTGGCTTGACGCCTTCTACTCATGGTTATGATGTCATTTTTGTGCGTGTGTACAATAGCCCACCCACACTTACTAGTGTGGGCCACCAATGAACAGTTCCTACCAGCATTGGTTACATATAGTGGTTATTATTTGCCAAAATGAAGCTGAAAATGGCCCCTATTGGTAGGAGTCATTCATTGGTCACCCATACCAGTAAGTATGGGCATGCTATAAGTTGTCCACACTGGTCCACTTTATACTAACCACGACACACTATATTGTTGAAGGAACAACATGGTTATTTCGTGATCATGTGTACAAACTTCATGGTCTACCCAAAGTATTCCTAAGCGACAACAATGTTAGATTGACAAGTATGTTTTGGAATGTGTTGCATGGTCTTTTGGGGACAAGGATGGCCATGTCCACCGCATTTCATCCTCAAAACGATGGACAAACAAAATAGGCAAACCATGTCATTGAGGACATGTTGTGACAGTTTGTAACTTTGATGCCGGATGATTGGTATCAATTCCTTGCTATGGTAGAATTTTCATATAGCAACTATTGGCAAGAGATTGTTTGGAATACTCAATTTTTTTTAAACATAGGTGAACATCCCGCGACACCAATGAGTAGGATCAACATGTGTTAAGTCTATGCTAATAAAAATTGTTTCCAAGCATATGCTAGATGTAATTGGTTGGGCCAAAAGACATTTAATTGTTGTATAACAATGGAAAAAAATACTATGCTACTGAGAAGAGACAAGAAATTTCTTTTGGGTGGATTAGTAAGTGCTTGTAAGTACTGCCAACACTAAGTTGAAGGTCCCAAGTGCTAGAAAGTTATTATCATGGTGGATTGGCCCATTTTGGATAACCAAGAGGACATGGGTTGTAGCATACCACATGCAACTGTGAAATGACGTCTTTGCTAGAGCATGCCAAATCCCAAACCTAAGACCAATAAAATTTGAAGTTTCTTGGGAGATAACCTTGCCACTTGTTTGCCACCCTAGTTATGTTGGGGACCCTATTGATGACCGAGTCTTTACCAAATTTCGTGGCATAGTTAAGAAAATGGAGACCTTCAAGCCATGACCACCAGTCCGAGTCCCAACCAAGTGTGGCAAGTTTGTTGTAGAAGAAAGTGATATCCGCCTTCTTTCCCTCCTTCCATAACATTAATAGCAACGTGTGTTCATTCATGTGGGCCCTGAGAATATAACCATGGGATGCCGTAGCTAGTGCAAATCACATGAATGAATGCACACCACTTAATAATGTTATGTCTTTGGCCCCTAGTGGCAAGAATAATTCTAACATGGTGGAGAAAACCAATACAATTGTTGGCGGGGTGAAACCACTCGCTACGGCATCTCAAATGACCATCAACCATAAAACACTTGATTGGGAGAGGCAAGGAAAGATGGTGTTGGTGTATGCTTGATTTCTTAGAAATCCCTAAACCCTAAACCAAAAATCTCAAACCCTAAGCCCCTAAACCATATTCACTTGTACATAAATTTGTCAGCATCCAAGGTGTTGAGGTTAAACCCAAAGGGGGTGCCAAGGAGCTTAGAAAGATCCCCTTCCTTTGCCCACCTCCAATTGTACAATGCTAACCATACATGTTTACGTGTGTACTTATTGAACCAATAGGTACATGATTTCTCCTAGTTTTATTCCATCCATGAGGCCTTATTAAACAATTTAAGAAATCTAACAAGTTCATCCACACATTGTTTGTCTCCTCTACCCATGAATGAGGAGTCGTGAATATATTGCAAAATGGTATGTTGTTTAGTTCCCCCTTGCATGGTGACCTCCCTAAGTCTACCCTTTGCACATGCCTTTTTAATAATGTGTGTAAGCACCTCTTTGACAATAACGAAAAGATACGACACCATTGGGCAACCCTAGCAGGCCTCATGCTCTCTCCGGGGCTCTATTGAGGTTGACCACAACATTGACATTTTTGAAAGAGAAGTTTAACCCAACTAGTAAATTGCTCGCTAATCCTCATCATTTGCACTGCATGAAAAAAAAAAGTTAATGAAATTGTGATGACACGCCTAATGGGTTTACACAACACCATTATGGTATTTAGTGTCACTTGCTATTCAAAGTTGCAAAATGCTATAACTATTTATTGAGAATGTAATATTAAGAAAAGTCATTTATGTTCTATAATGTATGAACAACCTATGCAACCTTTAGAAGTAAAAATGGAGTCTATAATAAGAAGTTATGGCATTGCGTAATTCTGTATAGTAAGTGACACTAAATACCATAAATGGTGTAGTGTGTGGGTATGGAGAAAATGTACTCCATTTATTGGGTGGCAAGACATTTTTTAGGCTTTTCTTTATTTAGATTAGCAGCAGTCATGGCCAATGAGATAACACTCAACTTCAAGAGTTGAAACCCTCTCATATGGGTGAACTTTAAGGGCCGGTTTACACCATGGAAGATGGTCTTTTTCCATGGTCCAACGATATGGTTCAACTCAATGATCCAACTTCCATGGTTTGATTTCTTAAAAAAATCAATTTACAAAGCCTTTGGGCCCCTCACTGGGTGTAAACCAAATGTGAACTAAGAGGAATGATCATGCACCAAAAAAATGAATGTGCTGATTTTTTTAATATATGCCCAAAAAGGGCAGGAGAGGTCCAAAAAGTAAGGAGGAGAGTTGTTTTGCTCTATTGTGGGAAAAATAGCTTTGAGAAATTTTTGAGTTATTTCTTAGGCTTGATTCTATTTGAGGAGCACACTAGTGGTGAGAGGAACAAAGAGACGCATGTGCACAATGTTCAAGTTTGAAGTGTGCACATGCGTTTCAATGTGAAGGGCTTCAAAATAATCACACTTCACTCAAACTTTCAAACTTTTTTGCAACACTTCACCGAAAAAACTAACTTGATATCGGCCGTTTTGTATTGAATATGAAAATAAATTGATGCCTCACTATATTGAAGAAGTACATGCAAAAAAATGATGCACTAAAATTATTTAGATTCCCTAGACATTGCACTTAACCATCATCCAACTCCAAAGGCAAAGTCCTCCGGTTTTTGGTCGATGTCCAAGTGTCAAAAGTTCTAGCCCAATCTATATTTTCCATTGGAAGACTGCATAATGACACTCGCATCAATGCATCCAATATTTCAAGTTTCAATCGACTTCTGCAATCACTATTCACCCAATTCTATTTGAAAAAATCTACGTTCACATATAGTTGTGCTTGCCAAGCCGAAGTTGCAGTCAATGCCGAGTCGAAGTTGCAAAGTCGAAATTGTAGGAGTTATTGAAATTTGGAAGTGTCTGCTAAAGTGCCAAGATTGGAGTCTAGCTAGTTTTTTATTTGCAAATTGCAACCACTGTATTTTGTGACAGGCAATTTTTGGAGAGGCCTTCGCTGTGAAGGGTGGACACTTTGCATAGCACATTTTTGTGAAGTGCCCACCCAAAAAAAACTTTTTTGACGGCCAAAATGGCATTTGACAGGTGTTGAAGACTTCAATATTGAACATTGCATGTGCACATAGATAGATGGCAAAGAAAATGAGAAGATTCTTAGTTATATAAAGATAAAACATGTTGACGTCTAAAACTCAAAGAAGGCCTCCAAGACTTTCCGGATTTGGGCGAACCAACCCATACACTCGTTCCTAGTTGGATGCCTAAACCCTTGCCTCCAAGGAACCAATGTACGGGTTGTTTCGCCCCAACGAACTTTCCGGGCGCGCTCAAACAAGGGACCATTGGTCCAAGATGACCCTAAACTACCGGATGATGGTAGAGAGATACCCAAATCTCAAGGAAGAGGTTGGCGGTTCGATTCCTGGCTGTGAAATCTCCTCTCTACTTGACGGAAAACTTGCCAAGTGGTCAACTGCCTCTTGTGCTTTGACGCTAGCCTGTCGGCCTTCTGTCTAAAAAAAAGGGCCATTAAGGCAATTCGACCCCGATTGATTTCCATACTTTTTGGTTAACTTTGTTGTTGCAAGAAAATTCAAAATTCAGTTGTTGGAGAAAGTGATGACTTTATTTATTTATGGCATGTATATAACTACATTTACATACATCTCAACTATATCGTGATACGGTGTGACTTGAACACCTAATAGAGGTGAAACGGCATAGACGAAAGTGCATGCTCTTTGAACATAAAAATCACATAACGGTTACAAGTTCACTCAAATTGAGTCACAAACTCTACACCATTATGATGAAATGTGTGTGTGTGTATATATATATCAGGTTTTTGTAATGATATAATCATAAGCAACAAAATTTTGATGACACATAGGTTTCAAAAAGAAACTTGCTTCTAACATAAAACTCGAGATTAACCAAAATGTAATATATGTGCTTGGGCCTCGTCTACAACTTGCAACGGTGTGGATGTTTCTATTCTCGAATGTGTCATGCTTATTGTTATCTCCTATGGTCCATCCAATCATTGTGGGGGTCGCCATGTCATTTGGTTGATATCTTAAAAGTTGGGCATACTAAGGGGCTTCACGCGCCCAGTAAAGTAAGCACACCTACTTTGGTTGCTCATATTACATGAACACTTGTATTGTAGTGGTGCATGGTTGGGCGTGGATCTAAGAACGACACTAGAAATACGTATATCCAAAACAATTTGGACTATATGCTCAAACATTGTTAACCATTTTACGCTCAAAGTCAACATTTGTTTTCTTTGATGATGAATAAGATATACATACAAATTTCAATAAGGACAACGAACATGAGTAATGGGAACACTTTGGATTTGCTAGTCATCTTGCACTAATTTTGTATTTCTTATCCTATGAGAAGTGGGTGTAGAGCTCAATGTGTCTATTCTAGACTTGCTTATCTTAGGGAAACAATGAGCAACCAAGTTGCCCTAGCCATTGAAACAACCCCACCTCTTAATTGAAGCAGTAGCACGCGGACAAAGAGACCTTACATTTCAAGCTACACTAATTATCCACGTAATTATCCCATTTAGTGAGGGTGGGTTGATAGTGCATGTGGGAAATTAGTGAAGGCGGTACTAAATTTCTTTATGCTATGAAATTAGTGCCACCATAAGATCTAGGGTTAGGAGCCCAAAGTGTCAAAGTGCTAGAAACTCTCAATGCAAGCTCAAGTCAATTTCTTAGTGCTAGAAGATGCCTCAAGAGTGGTGATGCCAACTGAAAAGAAGAAGAAGAAGAAGAAGAAGCTTCTTCATGTTCACCAAAACAAATCATGCACTCCACAAACACCTTTGAGCACACACTAATTTTCTTGAAATATATGGTAAATGAGCACATATTCATGAATTTAGTACCACATGTTAAAAACACCTAAATCTCACTAATTTTGAGACATGGCAAAATAATGAGTGTTTTGGGAATCGATACGACATGCACTAAATGGGGTAGTCAATGTAATGGGGATCACAAGGTGGATTGCTCATATTAGAAGTAGCAGGGTTCGAGGGACTCAACAAACACATTAGGAGAGGAATAATAGAAGATCAAGTTGCCCTACCATTAGAATGAATCCACCTCTTAATTAACGCAATACCATGCAAACAAAAAGGCTCCAAATAATCATGCTAATGTTGGCAAACCATAGGCATTAACCTTTTATAGGGTTTTAGGGATATATAAATAAATATATAAATATATAAATATATAAATATATAAATATATAAATATATAAATATATAAATATATAAATATATAAATATATAAATATATAAATATATAAATATATAAATATATAAATATATAAATATATAAATATATAAATATATAAATATATAAATATATAAATATATAAATATATAAATATATAAATATATAAATATATAAATATATAAATATATAAATATATAAATATATAAATATATAAATATATAAATATATAAATATATAAATATATAAATATATAAATATATAAATATATAAATATATAAATATATAAATATATAAATATATAAATATATAACTATATAAATATATAAATATATAAATATATAACTATATAAATATATAAATATATAAATATATAAATATATAACTATATAAATATATAACTATATAAATATATAACTATATAAATATATAAATATATAACTATATAAATATATAAATATATAAATATATATTCTTGCTCTTGGTTTGAATATGTGTCAATCTATGATATGATTGTCATAAAACTGTACAACAACTTATCAATAGATAAGTACGATCTTAATAATGCAAAATCAACATAGTCCAGGAGCTTTGTTTGCCAACACAAACTACAATTGCTTTATTGAGTATATTCTTCGTAACATTCCTCATGGGAGCTAGTTTGTTTTGTGGCGCCGGTTGGATATAAGTGCCGGATGTGAGAATCTCTCAATTTCACACTGAAGATGAACCCGGGGCTTGCTCTGAAATAGAAAGAGAACATAAGATGGCCCTTGAGTAATGTTATGCTAGCAACCAAACATTGGGCATATATTATAGACACTTGTTTCTAATTTGGGAAGTATCCCAACCAAGACTAAGTTCCAAGTTCCAACCTACCTTCAAACATTCAAGTAATTAGTAAATGGTTGAGGCAAGCATTTTTGCAATGTTATTTAGTTTGGCACTTTTGGTGGGAAAGTGTAATTCTCACATGGGAATAAGGATAGTGATTATTTTGGTAATTTTATGTGGGTTTCAATATATGTGGTGATTACACACACACAAATATATATGTATATATGTATATATATACTATTTTTTTTTCTTAGTTACAAATGAGCAAGTCACAACAACATAAAGCACATTGATATTATTCAGTCAGTTTGTTCTTCTATTCATCATGTTTACATCTTGAAAGTCGCGTGACATCAACAAATCTATGATGAAACATCAACAAAATTCATCGGATTGAAAATTGGACTTTCCCTTGATTTGGTTGTGTTCATCGGACATGCACATGTGTTGTTTCCTTAAACAAATACGTATGCCCTCCCTAATTGTGTTGACTATTGAGTGTAGAGTAGTTAATAAAATATGAAGTCGTGTTCCAATCTCTTCAAAACATGTGTATTTATGGTGTTTTTTTTAAGATCCACATCTACCCCCACATAAATCAAACATATGTGTCCCAATTGAGTAAAACAACCGAAGTGCACCTACATGCCTTAATTTCGTGTTCAATATTCTCCTTGGAAAAGAATGTCCGGTTTTTCTACATGACATCAAGTGTCCTAATATGATTAAAAATTTTATATGGGCCTTCATGCATGCCAAGTTGCCAACTTAATGAGAGATTCTATATTGGATCAAAAATGTGTCAAGTTGCACCAAGTACAACAATAAAATGATCCCTTTGTAGTTAGTGCATAATGCATATATTGACCATAATCCGTGCATTATGTAGTTACTAGGTATATACAAGTAAAGACATTACCTAGTTTGGTGGTGGGTATTCTTTCTAATTTCACTCCTCCTACATAGCTCCCCCCCCCATTGACACTCAAAGTTGATAGGCCGCCAATTGAACCAAAACTAGGTGTAGTGGGTCCAATTCCTCGATAACAACAACACTTTATTATGGCAACCGGTTTGCACATGTTGAAGCTTCTTGGAGCTTATGTAGGAGTAGTTTCCATGGCCTCCCCAACTTCATAAAACCGTATTCAACATCTAAAACTAGAGTTGGGATGATCTACATAGAATTGCCCAACAACAAAATGAATAGGATTCTTGGACCCATGGAATAGAGGCAATGAACTAAGTAATGGCATTTTTTTTAAATAAATGAATTTTATTACAAGTAACTAACCATGAGAATTATTATCTACCATTTCCAAAGAGAAAGAAAGGAGAAAAAACAACAAAAAAAACACTAAGATTGGAGCTAAAAATTTATCATCGAGAACTTTGTTTCCATTGATGACCTAAAGTCATAGATAGCTTATGCTTAATCATCAAGTTTCAATCATTGTTTTTGGGCATGTTCTATACACGTACATCTCAATTTCTAGAATGATCAAAATACATATTAGAATACATCTTTGGTATAACTTGGAACCCAAACGTTTTTAAACGGTTGTTTCACCCCTAATTTTTTTCATTTGAGTTCATATAAAGTGATATCATGAAACACGATATGTTATTATCATTATGAAAATGATTCTTCAAAGTGAACTGCTCCCCCTCCCCACCCACCCATGGTACATGCCAACATGGAGATAAACAACAACTTACAATGCTCTCAATGTCCAAGATCCAGTTAACAAAACATAAAATTCTAAAGAAACGTACAAAGATGATTTGGTTATTGTTTTTTGCTACCTAAACCATATATCATCGTCAATGGCTGGGTGGAGCATTGTGGAGCCTTTATAATAAGAAGTGCACTAAACATGCTATTTAGTGTCACTTACTATTTGGAGTTACACATTGCTATATCTTTTTTCTGTTGCCGTAAATTCTACCAAGTAAAATTGTTCATGTTCTATAATGTCCAAACAATCAATATTGACATTGATTGGTAAACTATGAGATATATGGATATAGCATTGACTAATTCCAAATAATAAGTGACACTAAATAAAATACGTACTGTAGTTACTCATGTTCCTTCTCACTAGCCTAATCACATCCTTATAGTTGCCCTATAGTTAGAATAAAATAACACATGGAAAACAAAAAACCATTTCACACAAAAGCCTACTCACTACACTATTGTGTCTAATTAGTGTGGGTGGGAAATGCACGTGGGTTGGAAATTAGTGTGGCCCACACTAAATTTCAAGTGTTTGGGTCACTTTGGATGAAAAATGTAATGTCATCCATCCGTGTGTGTTAGGGTTCTCCGCAAACAACCTCCATTAGGTCAATGTGGGGAAAGTCTTCAAACACAATTGGATGGAATTATGAAGTTTCATCCAATTGTGGAAACGACAAAACCCACACAAATTTTTCACCTTTGAAATTAGTGTGGGCCACTCTAAATTATAATTTGAAATTAGCGTGTTTTATTAGGAATTAGTGTGGCCCACACTAATTAGACACAATAGTGTAGTAAATAACCAAGCTTAAGGCCGAGGACTAAAACGACCGTTTTCCAGAAGCTTCCAGGAGGCAGCCGGGCGCTAAGAAAAGAAGGGTATTGTGGAAAGAAATGATAACCCTTGAGGAATAATATAAATACATAATGTAAGAACATTTCTCACAAGGATGAAAAGAAGCGTCTGCACCAAAGAACGCATTCGCTTGTGGCGATGAACGTCTACGTTCATCCGAATCGGTAATCAGGATTGAAAATGAGAAAGAAGGCTATAATTAAAGTCGGTACAGTTGGGGGGAAGCTAGGGTACAGGATTGGACCACGTTTCACAAAGCCCATGTGCCATGTGGGTTGGCGACCAATGGGGTGAGGCCAAGAGTACCTCAATTCAAACATAGAGGGGGTGACGTGGCCCAATCAGGGGCTGCCTGTTGATACTATCCCCATGTACTAATTAACTGGGCCCATCAACACTGGACAGGTTTGTTCGAAAGATATTTTGGTTATTTGAAACTTACCACTGGCCTCATATGAGTTTCATTTTGAAGGGCTCTCAAATTTCAGCCCTTCAGTTGAAGGGTTGGTTCAAATCCAAGACGTCAATCCAAGAATGTAGAAATGATATACAAAACTCATATTTAACTTGTGCATGTATTATATGGTACATGTTTCCAATACAATGTGAAGAATTAAGAATCAACCGTCTAACTCCATTTCTTGTAGTGACAATGCCCTACGTTTGCTGATTCTTGTGGCAGGGAGATTATATTGAGGACTTCAAGTGACGTCTTCATTTTCAATTTGGGGTTGCGTTTTGAAGGGTTGTTTTGGGAGAGGTATATTTTGAAGGGTCAAATCGTGTTTGAAGGGCATTGAAGACTTCAATCTTGAACATTGGGCGGCCCAGCTAGGCTCGGAGCCTGACCAAATAGGCTTTAAATTATACAATCATATACATGTGTGTGTGTGTGTGTGTGTGTGTAATTTGTTTCTCATCGGACTTTGATACATTGGGGCGGGCTACACGTGTTTGCTAGGTTAAGGTAAAGTGTGCCTGTTTCAGATACTTTTCTCTCTGGTAATATGGAAACACGCAATTAGTATAAGGGCCATTTCACACTATGGCCGTCCAAGTCGAGAGGCCGTGGGATTGAATGACCAAACTTTGTTGAGAGTCCAAAGAAATGGGCTGAAAATAGCCGATAAAATATAGGAATTGGAGCCTTCACCCGGGCACAGTGTGAAGCCTCCAAAGGCCAAGCCCAAAGTCCAAACCTTTGGCCATGAACTCCCACGGTCTCTCGACTTGGATGGCCATAGTGTGAAGCCTCCAAAGGCCAAGCCTAGGGTCCAAACCCATATCATTTGTCCGGAGCATCCCACTTTATTCCTTGCCCAAAACAACCCCTCCAATCTCACGGGGGGGTGCAGTGGCGAAAATGTAGAAAACCACGTGCGAGAAAATGTAGGGTGGATTTTATTCAAGACACATAATTTTTACATTTTTTTTAGATATACAATAGCGTCCTCTAAATTTGAATTTGGGAATTATATATAATGTATAGTGTGTTTTAAGTTGTGGTATTTATTATTATTTAGATGTAAAGTAGCATAAATAAAATAAAATTTAGTTTTTAAAAATTTATAGGTGCAACATAAAACATATATCATTAGTGGCATTGGATGAGAAATAGGCAAATTGTATGTGAACATGTGTATGGATTTGTTGAAACGGTCACCTTTGGATGGAAGTACCATCCTTAGGTTTTTGTTTTCTCTCTAGTCGGTTGCTCTGCTTCGGTTTAGGGTTTCTTGCTCACTGTGCTCACTCATGTGCTCAAACTTGTGCTCGTTGTGCTTGTTCTTGTGCTCATTGTGTTCACTCTTGTGCTTGCTCATGTGCTCATGTGCTTGCTCTTGTTCTTGTCGTTGGAAAATGGTGACCGAAGGACTAATTCTGGCATTTTTTGGTGGTGCTGGTGAGTCGAACTGTCTCTGGAATTGCTAACACCTGCTCAACACTAATATTTTGTGCCCTCTATATGAACACTTAAGACAACTACATCTATGTTCCTTGAAATCCATCCCAAATTGGCATTTGCCATTGCATAGTGCATTATATAGGTAATGTATGTGCAGATTGTTCACACAAAATTTCTACTACTTATAAATAAGATAGGGTGATTATTATTATGTGACTCTGTAATTTATATATAATGATAGGGTGTTAGAAAACACCATCCAGTAGAAATTTAGCTACTTATAGGGTGGAAAATATTCAACGAAAGAAGGTAAATACCCCCCCATTAAATAGGGGGTTCTCGCACGTGTATACATAAAGCAAGTGTAGGTGCACCCCCCGTGTCCAATCTAACAACCAATATCTTGTCAGTTTTTTTAATTTTCTTTATGAAAAGAAAATCGATGGCCTCTCGACCATAGTTTGGGTTTTCATTCTTGTCCGACCCAAACTTCCTTCGAGAGTCCGTCGTCTTGGTCAAAAAGTACTACGATGTAGGCATTTTGGAGAGCGACGGCCTTTGGACTTTGGCCTATAGTGTGAAGGGTCAAGAGGCCAAATTCTTGATTTCTTGCAATGTGATTGGTGGAAATTGACAGCCTCTAGACCTTCGCCATAGTGTGAAGCGGCCCTAAGATGATTAGCAAATTCAAATCGTGTCCGTAGCCATTTGCCTCATAACTTATGGAGCTTATAAGATTATCTTATTCATATCAAAGTGAAGATTTTTGTGCTCATTGAGTGGTCATATAGGTCCTCCAAATTGTTTAGTGAGCTAGAATGATTAATCCATTTTGAACACATAGTCCAATCTCTTTTGAATACATGTTTTTTGATGTCCATTATTAGATCCACACTCTTAGCTCGTACCATTCATATATAGGAGTCCAAATTATTGTTATGTTGGAATTTTAGGCACATCTACCTAATGCACAACCATCTACGGAGAAATGTAATATTGTTTTTGGTGGATAGTTGGTGTGGGCGACAACTTACACTATGCGTATGAATTAGGTATTATACACAAGCATTGTTTGAATTTTAGTGCACTTATTCATAACATTATTCATGACATTTCTTTTTAGTATTGTCCACAAGAACAAAAACACATGATTACTATGCCCAATGTTGTGGTTATAAAAAGTTGGTACACTTTAACATTGTAGGTCTACCAAACATCGATGTAGTATGGTTACCCCGGTGACCATTTAGCCTTGCATGAATCAAGTATGTACATATTATGTTATTTACCAAGGTAAATGCGATGCTTGGTGCCTAAGGTGGCATGCATAACTAACACGACTTAGAACTATCAAAAACATGTTTACAAACATGAGAAACTACGATGACATAAATGCCAAATTGAATAAGAAACACTTCATCCGTGTGCATAAATGGCAACCAACTCTCGGTCCGTAGATTCCATCTTAGAATAGTTGTAATAAGTATAGCACTAGAAAGTCGATCTAGGCCACTCAAAGAAACATGGACTACGATTAAGTGCAACTTGTTGTAACACCTTGTACTTTGTCCATTCACAAGGGATGTACTTTCAACCCAAATAGGGTCCCGAGTTTCGTGGTGTCTACGTGAATTCATTCATTGGGAAAGTAAAATCGTAACGAATTTGGTCTCTTACCCCATACATTGTATGTTTTATTTTTGTTTTATTTTTTATTGTTTAATATCGATTTTACTCTCAAAATAACATATGAGGCCTCAATTTAAGCTAGCGAAGTCCAATCGGAAAATTCATCCATCATGGATGAGTTTACTTGGAGGTTTCAAAAGGTTCGATCTTCGTGGCGTCCATGAAAACTCATTCGTTATGGATGGAAGGGACAAGTCAAAACGAACCCTATATAGGTTGAAGCCTATTCATTTGAATTGGGTCACACTAAACTAATTTGAGATATCTTATACTATTCTTTAAGCCAATCAAACCAAAAATACATATGTTCGTGCTATTGACTTGTTCATTGTGTATGGAACTTCAATCTTGTATATGAGCTACATAGACATCCCATAAATTGCCAATTTTTTCCTACCAGCCCTCTTCTTCTAAAATTTGAAACACACGATTAGTAAGACATGGTTAGCAAATCCAAATCGAGGCTGCAACCAGTCTCCTCATAATTTTTGGAGCTTATGTGAAGAGCTTATTCATCATCAAATTGATATTTCTTGCTCTCATTAAATGGTTAGACAAACCCCCCCTCCCCCCTTTCTTATGTTGACTATTGAGCCTAGAAAGATTATCATGCTTAGAGCATGCAACCCGATTTTCTTCCAACACGTGTCTTTTCGATATATGTTCTTGGAGGCACACCTAACCTCATGAACACTCAAATATAGGATTGCTAATTAAAGAATAGATCGAATAAGGGTCATCGATTATTGTAGATGCTCAACCCTAGTAACGGGATGGAGGAGGAATTGTGAAAGTTGGAGGAGAGCTGAGGCGAGAACTCTAACAGTAGGGAACTTAGGGAGCTTGAGTGATCCATTTGTAATGGACTATGGATGAGGTTAACTAGATGAGAAATTAAACTCTTTGGATGACAATCCATTGGATGGACATAACTATTTTAACCATTTTTGGGGTGAGTGCGGTGAATGGAAGTTCATGGGATAAAGATCACATCTATGTATGCGCATAAAGTGAGTTCCATATATATATGAATGAAATTATAAAATATTAACATATGATATTTAAAATAGGTACTTTGAGCATTTAGTACTAGGGGAAGGAAGAGTAACTGCCAAAACCAATAATTCATGAATTTTGAAGACTATATAAAAGAACCACATTGAGCACCTAAAGCACCTCGTTCAACATCTCACATCTCACGTGAGCATTAGGAGTGCATTTCCAAAGACCCTTTAAAATTATCGGGAGTGCATTTTCAAAGCTTTAAGGGCCGGTTTACACTATGGACTAGGAAGTCGTCCCATGGCGTTGTAAGAGCGTTGATTGGTTGTTGAACTCGTCCCGGGAGCACTTCGGTTTACACCAAGGGAAAAATGGCAGAGTCACCACGGAGGTCAAGGTCCCCAAAATACATATTTTAAGGCATAATAAATGCACTGACATGGTCCAATGGGTTTTGGGGTGAGAGAGGCACCAGAGGTGGTTTAGTAGGAAAAAGCAAGGGCCCATGGCAGAGAAATGTTGTTTTAATAAAATTTTAATGAATTTTTTTCAGGGGTTGTACATGATATGGCAGTTGCCCTTCACTACAAAATAATGTTATAATTTTTAAAAACCCATATAACGTCTAAACCCCAAAAAGCAGTAAAACGTTAAATTAACTAAAATCAATAAAATATTAAATTAAATTAAACCAATATAAAATTAAACTAACTTAAGCCAATATAATATAATATAATATTAAATTTAAAACTATTAAATTAAATTAATGTTAAATTAAATTAAATTAGTAAACATTAAACAACATTAAGAAAGAAAATTTTAAATTATATTTAAAATAGAATAATATAATATAAAATTAATAAATATGTATATAAGGTTGTTGTATTCAACAAGCTCTCATTTATCTTATAAATTCGTTATGACATAGTTTATGTAGTAGTGTGTGATTTTATTGGCAATAATGGAAGAATATACTGCAGATAAAGAGTTACGTATAGAGTCACAAGGAGAGTGGTTCCAAAATTTGCAATGAATGGAAGACATGAAAACTTCAATTTTCAGGAATAAACAATTGTTGATTTCTAAAATGTTGCATGGTCATAATTTGCTTCCCTCTTCTTTTAGTGCATTTCGTTTTCCGCCACTGATACCAATGTTTAATTTTTTACAAGGTTAAAAAATGGAGAAGCATCATGGTGTTGGTATATTTCGAGGATTTGAAGCAACAACAACAACAACAAAACATGTTCATGAGAAGAAGAGAATGTGAGTAATAAAAAATAAAAAATAAAAAATAAAAAGAAGAAGAAGGATATTATTGAAGTTGGTAAACCCGAAGAAGAAAAAGAAGAAGAAGAGACAACAAGGACAAAATAAAGGGATTTTGAGATGCATTACCTCATTGCTATTTGAGGTGACACTGATAAATTTTTTGCTAAAACAATTTTTTTAAAACATCAATATTTTTTTAAGAAATATATTAATTTTTTATTTATTTTATAAAATATAAGATTGCTTGAAGTTAAATGCAGATGTATGAGGTTGTATGTGAGATGTATGATGAGGCTGTAGAAGACCTTGGCAGTATAGTTCCTATGCCCCCCTCTTCCCAAAACGGGATCGGAATTTGTATTCTACCTACACCTGCTCGCGCGCGCGCGAGGTTTCAAATCCGCGTTGCTTCCATTTAAAATACCACCAGCCATGCTGGTTAACCACTAATATCTTTGCACCTATTTTGTTCAACCTTGTTTCTCTAATGTATATCATGTAGTTAATGAGAAAACATTGTATTAACAAAAAATCTTGTATTTACATATCAACATTGTTTTTACAGACCATATCTTATGCTATGTTTTAATTTTTTTTACAGTTTGTTGTTGTCTTCTGCAGGTGTAAACACTAGGATCAAATTGCAGATTCGTTTGGTAGCTACAATCCAAGGTTTTAATCATTTATGGTTGTCATGTGAAAAATTACAAATGCATTATGAAGTAATACAAGTCTGACAAGAGGTTAAATAAAGTTTTTAGATTAAATAGAAAATAAAGATATAAATAGTTTCAAAAAATGGACGAATGACATGGGAGCAAGGTAAGTGTACATAATTAGATTTCAACGAGTGCGACATAATCATTTCAAGAAGATGTTATTCTATTAACTCCTACATCTTGTCAAACAACATCAGTTATTACACCAAGAACACGTGGATCACAAAACAAAGAAAAAAATATTCCAAAAAATATCGTAATTTTGTTAAAACATATTTTCAGCAATTCCAAAGCTTTTCTTGCGTCAATCCAGTAATCTATTAATTTTTTAAGAACATGGATAAATATTTTGTTGTTATTTTAGATAAACTTTAATTATTGCTTTATTGTATCAGTCTCATTATCATTATATGTATCTAGTATACTATATCTATTTTGTATTTTGTATTGCCACAAATATTCTACCAGTAAGTTGTGCATCATTGTGGCTTCTATGAGAAGGTCATTTACCTTCTCATTTTCTCTCAACAAAAACAAATATGTTTCTACATCATTAACCTCGTCTGCAATTGAAACATCTTCTTTGGCTAGAATCTTTCTTTTCATTTCAAAAATTCCAGCTATTTCTCCCCGCAATTCACTGTCTTGTCATAATTCTCCCTCAGTTATTCTTCTGGCAAGTTTGTTTTCTACTTTTATAATCCAGACCTCTTCAATTCCTTCATTGTTTACTATGCATAATTTTTTGCAAGACTATATATGTTGCTACACTATCTAGCATATTCCTCAAAGGTACCTTCGATTGTTTCATTATCAATCTTCATCTACCCTTCAAAATGCCAAATATCCATTCTATACACATTATGGTTGAAGGCTGGATGAAATTCAAGTTTGCTTCCTTCCCAGACAATGCAGCATTCCCACTTTTAAACGGACAGTACATCTAAGGCCTCACTGAATACGCGGCATCTCCTATAAATTTATACGTCTGGAATTTCTCTTCTATACATGCTCGTCCGATTTTTGTAACTTGAAAAACATTCCAATCATGTAGACTTCCTACCCATCTGAATTCAAAATCCCAAAACATACAACATGGTCCAATAATTCCATGTAAAATTGCTGAGTATAATGACTTCCTACAGTAATAATCTTCTCCGCCAACTACTAGAGCTAAAATAAGAATATGCAAACCATCTATTACCCCTATAACGTACGGTATACCATGTAGTTGTTCGAATCTTGAAACTAAAACTCTAAACTACGATTCATTCAGATTTTGTACGAAAACTGGTTACAAATGCTTCCTAACAACCCTACAAAATTTCCTCACTGTTTTTGACAATGTGCTCTTATGAACCCCATACAAGTCTCTTGTGTTTGTATTTCATCGCCATTACCTAACCTATGCAATGACATTGCTACCCTTCCTTGCACCAATACAATAACTCTAAATTAGATGACCTCTTTCTTCAAATACGGGCCCTACCTCTTATACAAAAATTTGAAAGTATTATATTTCACTCGATTTCGCTTCCTAAACTATTTCTCTGTCTACAACCCCAACAACAAGTGGTCTACAAATCAGGACATCCGTTCTTGACTCCATTTGTTTATCTCTCTATGCCCCATACTTTCATAAACCAAGCTCAAAATTATGAACTTCTCCCACTCTCCTTTCAAAAACAATGTTTGAATGTCCACAACATGCTTCAACAAACATGTATAAAACATGTATAATCCTAAGAGCTTAACAAAGGTTCCTCCTCCTCTCCTCCATTGCAACCATGCTTGTTAGAAGTCAAAGTGAAAACAAGCAAAAACAATAAGTGAGGTCAAGAGAAGACTAGTGAAGCCAAGAGAATGGTCAAAATTGATTTTTTTTAAACTGCTCTTTTTGTGCATATATTAAAAAATCATCACCTTCACTTTTTGGTCTATGATCATTCTTCTTGGTCCACATTCGGTTTACACCTAGTGAGGGGCCCAAGGCTTTCAAAACTAATTTTGTAAGTCGGACCATATACTCGGACCATTGAAAAAAACCCTCTTCCATGGTTCGACTCCATAGTGTAAACCGGCCCTAAGACTCGGAGATCTACCAAGGTATTTGGCCTCAACACTTAGGAAATCTTACCAAAGGTGCTACGACATAAAAACTTGGAAAATTACAAGACATGTATAAAAGGAGGAGGCGCAGGAAGACCTACAATTCAAAACCACGAAGACTCAAGAAACAAATTCAAAAATATCCCTTTAAAAATTCAAAGTGAAAGGGTTTACAAAGAAATCAATACCGGTAAGCTAGGGTGGAAGCTACTCACCAAATTCGACAATCAAGTAGCCTTAGACTGAAGAAACCATCAAGAATGCGTACTTATATTAGGCGGGGAAAATCAAATCAACTCAATGGAAGGCCATTGATTGGAAAAGGGACTTGAAGGTGACAAGAAGATTGAGCGAGGCCGCCAAGTGGGCCATATCGTCTGTCCCCTCACACGTGAGAATGAACTAAGATTTCGCATCATGATAGGAAGAATTACAACAAACAGAGTTTGTTTAATAGTGGGAGAACATACCTTTCACTATGATCGGTGAATTAAAAGGAGAATATGAGAGGTAATGACCAAGTGAATTTCATAATTAGAGTTAGGATAGTTGGACTTTTGGACTTGGTCTATAGAAATGATGGACCTACTTAACACCATGTTTATGAGAAAACTTTATGATTGAGAAATTCAAGTGTGTTTCATTCTAAGACGCCTAACTGTGACATTAGGATTTTAGGGGAACACAATCTTATACTTCCTGAGCATCTGACCCCTTGATTTCTAAGAGGATTCTTTGAACTATAATTTATAGTTTCCATACACTTAGAATATGAAACATGGAACCTATTATTGTCGCAACCCTTGCTAGCGCCCCTTAACTATCTTGATCATTTCTCAATTCTAGCAAGGGTCACGAGCGCTTACCCTTTGCATTCCACCCATGCAAATGGTTAGCTCCTCATACCGCGGACCTCTTAGCTCATAGGTGAGTGACCAACCCTCTACACTTGCATTCATGACTCTCCCTTTAGTCGGTAGCCAATGGTTGGATGTGGACTTCCATCCATGGAAGTCCAATTTTTAGTTGATCATGGCGTTGCCAGAGCAACACTACAACAACCCGAACCATACTAGGCAACTATGCCCCCACATTGGACCAATGCCCGTGGAGGCCGTGCCGTTCGGCCTTGGGTGGGTTCGGCCGGCCACGCCGCCTCACCCATATAAGCCTCTAGGACTTTGGGCAGGGGCCCCGCCCCACCGTCAAGTAACCTTTTGTCTCTCCCCAAGAGTTGGGGCCAAATAGACATTTTTCCTTAGCCGCTAGGGTTGGAAGCCCCAACAGCTTCAAACCTCGATAACTTCATTGTATGGTCTCTGCTTCTATCAAGCGACCACTCCATCGACATCTACGCTTTACGTAGATGCCGATAGACTCCTCACTTACCCCATTCATACAAGTATTGAGGAAGTTATGGTTGTTTCAACCTCAGCAGTCCCGGGTGTCACTCCCAGGTCAATGTTGTCCCAGGACGCTGTCTCTAACAACGGCCCGCTCAAATTGCCATATCTCCTAGCTCACACCTCCGATTGAAGGTGTTCTTGAGCATTCTAGAATCCAGACGCCATAAGCTACTCATAGCTCATGGCCTTATCCTCGTGACTCCTAGTCTCCATGGGTGGGAGGTGTTCTCAACACCTGGGGGCCTCACCCACATTAGGATCACTTGGGCCCTCTCACCAATGGCGCCACAAGTCCCGGGTGTCACTCTGGGGTCCCCCTTGTGCCCATGGTGCTTTGGGCACTCCTCATGGAGAGGTGCGTGACAATTATAGTTACATAAAGGTGTTCTTTGAACCCAAAAAGAGTTCAAAGTATACCTAGAAGAGGATACCTCTCCTCACCCTTAGAGTTAAGAATTTCACCCCCACCCTTTATGAATCAAGCCATAACTTGGTACAATTTCAAGATAAGGTGTAAAAATCCTAAATATCAAAGGCGTGACATTTGTGCAACTGGTCAAGCAATGGGTTACACCGTCTGAGGTTGAGAGGCCCTCTTGGCCTAGGAGACGACCTCAACAACTACCTTAACCCCAAGACGGGCTTGATGTCCATACAATGTGGATGTTATAGGATCACCAAATAATCAATTGTGATCTATTACACTAATTATCCCAATTATTGAGGGAGGGTGAATAATGCGTGTGGGAAATTAGTGAAGGTGATACTAAATTTCTTTACGCTATAAAACTAGTGCCACCAACAAATCTAGGAAGCATTGTTCATCTGAACACTATTCATTGAGAATACTATTCATAGCAACATTGTTCACTGGAAGTATCGGCACTATTCATCTTGGAACTATCCACTAACAAGCAAGTGTTTTGCATATTATTATTTTTCACTCTCTATGAGCCCCTTAGAGCACACACTAATTTCTTGAAATGTATGGCGAATGAGCATGTATTCATGAACTAAGTATCACCCAGTAAAAATTCCAACCCTCATTAATTTAGAAACTTGGTTAAATATTGCATGTCTTGTGAATTGATACCACACACACTAATTGGGTTAACCAATGTACTTGAAAAGGCAAAAGAGAACTCTTCCATATGGACGTACCTCTCATTCATCCAACCTCAAAAACCCTAAAAAATATGCATCATACAACTTGTATTGCAAAGGTGATTTGACACCCAAAATAGCTTGAAGGATCCTGAATTAGTGTAGCCCAAGTCATCAGAGTTTAATCGGCAACCCGTTGTGGTGTTGGATGGGACTCTCAAGAGGGGATAACATTACCCAACCCAAACGTCTTAACTCCGGGCGCGGAGTTCGATGCGGCTCCGGGGAGGTTCGGATGCCAGCTCCGGTGGGTTCGGGTGGGTTGGGGCTAAAATTGCCCCCTATTTTTTTGATTGGGTGGGGCCTTACTTGATCTCATAAGGGGCCTCCTAGAGTAATTTGGGGCCGTAGAACCCAAATTTAGCAAAAAAAAAACCAAAAAAAGTCATCAAGGGGCCAAAACGGGGAGGGCCAGAAAAATGGACCCACCGGAGCTGGCATCCGAACCTCCCCGGAGCCGCATCGGAGCCGCATCGAACTCCGCGCCCGGAGTTAAGACGTTTGGGTTGGGTAATGTTAGGGCTCAAGAGGTATGCTTGCTCATATTCTCTCTCCCTCTCTCTCGCGTTTCATTTGTGGACGTAAAAGGACATGGGACTCTGCTGCCGAAAAGGGGCACTTTCTCCAAAAGAGTTGGTAGCCCTATCAAGCATGGCCCGATGAGGGTTGATCTCGACCTAACTTGGCTTTGTACAATACAATAAGTTACATGTGGTCCAAAGCTACTAACTTATGTTCTCCTTGCTCCGTGCTAGCCCGACAAGCTTGATGTCATTCTTTACTTTTTGACCTTTTTGCCTTGAGTTTGGTTACACTCTTCTGTTTGGAGCAGAGCAGAGGAAAGGAAAAGAAAGGAAAGGTGTGCATGAACCGTTGCAAGTTCTCGTCAAGGGGAAAAAAGAAAACATCAAGAACACCTTTATGCCATGCATTTACTTGTTGCAATGAATGCATGAGTTTGCCACACACCTACCTCGATCCCATTCCAATCTGTAAGGGGGTCTATTCTAGGAAGAAGAGGAAGTAGAGGAAGAAGAACTTTGGTCTCCCAAGGAGGTTGGGGTGAATAGAGTGTTGCGGGGGGAGGGGTGAATCCCTTGTATTTATTGGTACACGTGAGAACACAAGGTGTTTTTAAGGGGGGTATTATATTGGAGAAAACAAATATTGTGGACATTACTATTATGTAACTTTCCAACATTCATTGTTTTTGAGGACCCTATGGGTACGTTAACTTGGTACTTATTCTTCTTTTACATGGAAATATAGTAGTTATAAGTTATGGTTTTTGCTGATATCATGTAAAATCTAACACTTACACACACAAGATCATAATTCACACATCAACACAACATTCACATAATTTAGCTTTCTAGTATGCACTCTATTCATTCAAAACATACACACATGATATGATGAGGAAATTCTTGTGCTTGAAAACACAATTGCATACATGCATGTAGCATTAAAATACAACTAGACAACACCAATCACAAAGTTTGTTTAGTTTACACATTTACATATGAAGCAATTTTTGGTCATTGTTCAAGTTCAAGTGGTTTAAATTTGTCGCGCACCTCTCCATGAGGAGTGCCCGAAATACCATGGGCACAAGGGGGACCCTGGAGTGACACCCGGGACTTGTGGCGCCGTTGGTAAGAGGGCCCAAGTGATCCTAGTGTGGGTGAGGGCCCCGGGCGTTGGGAACGCCTTCCACCCACGGAGGCTAGGAGTCACGAGGGTAAGGCCATGAGCTATGCGTAGCTTATGGTGTGCGGACTCTAAAATGCTCAAGAACACCTCAATCAGAGGTGTGAGCTAAGAGATATGGCAATTTGAGTGGGGCGCTATCCCGGGACAACGCCCTGGTACAACAATGGCCTGGGAGTGGCTCCTGGGATTGCCAAGGTTTGAACATGCATAACTTCCTCAATACTTGGCTGAATGGGGGCAAGTGATGAGTTCATCGACATCTACGAGAAACGCAGATGACGATGGAGTGATCGCATGTTAACATCAGAGATCATACAAGGAAGTTATGATGTTCTGAAGCTGCAGGGGGTTTCCAGCCCCAGCGGCTAAGGGAAAATGTCTATTTGGCCCCAACTATTGGTAGAGAGACAAAAGGTTTCTTGACGGTGGGGTAGGGGCCCTGCCTAGAGTCCTAGAGGCTTATATGGGTGAGGCGGCGCGGCCGGCTGAACCACCCGAGGCCGAACGGCACGGCCTCCACGGGCATTGGCCCAAGTTGGGGGCATAGTTGCCTAGTATGGTTCCGGTTGTTGTAGTGTTGCTCCAACAACACAATGATCAACTTCAGATTGGACTTCCATGGATGGAAGTCCACATCTCACCATTAGTTGCCAATTAAGGGGTGAGTCCCGAATACAAATGTAAGAGGGTTGGTCCCCTACTAATGAGCTAAAGAGGTCCACAGTATGGAGAGCTAACCATTAGCATGTGGGGAATGCAAAGGGTTAGTGCTTGTGACCCTTGCTAGAATTGAAAAATGACCAAGATAGTTAAGAGGCCCTAGCAAGGGTTGCAACAAAATCATTCAATACACAACATCCAACTTTTTGTGCTCAAGAAAAAGTTTAAAACCCTGACTCTAATCCCAACACTCCAAACTATACAATTTGCCAAAAACATTGCCACGACCTCTGCGTAAAATTCTACCCAAAATAATTCAACGAGCAATTGGAGGTTTGTACTCTTGCATTTCCTCAAAAAAACCAATTATGCAATTCATCTCCACGTCATAGTAAGAATCACATAGGGCATCCTGGAGAACCTTCAACCCAATGACACTCAATTGAGTTAATGGCTCAAACAACAAGTGCAAATTTGAGTCGATTTGATAAGCGGTGGTTTTTCTTGCACCAACCCACATTTTTCACATATTGGTTGCACACGTACTCACTTGTTGTCGCCCACAATGCCCCTCGACCGTCTTCCAAACCTTCAACATGAGAATGACTTCTTTCGATTCATGATCCCAAACTAGAGCAAATGGTTATTTCTCATCAACGCTAGTTTCATTCACTACACTTAGTATATGAATGCCTTCAGCCACTAGGTTTGATGGTCAAATGCATCAAGAGAATAGACCTCTCTTTAGAGGCTTGTGATTGGGACAATCACTAAACTAAATCCTTTTTTTGTTGGCACCAATTTTGAATATGTATGTTAAACATGAGGTGACAAATTGGGAAAGAGGTTGTGAATTGTGTTTATGGAATGATCTCCAGTGATGGATTCAAACTCTTTACAAAATTTCATACATGACACTTTTAGTACACTTACAAAACTCTGGTATGAAGACCTCAAGTGCCATTGGTGATCCTCTGGGGTTATTAGTATAAGATCTTCCATAAATTTCTCTTCGATCAACAAATATCTAGCCATAGCCTTGACACTCACCATTGTGGACTTTAGGTTACATATATGCCACATGGGTCAGTGCTTCTAATACTAACTCTAGAACCAAGTGGAGGCAATGGTTGGTCAAAGTCATCAAGAGGGTAAAGATATTGGATTTTAGCCTCCTATGCTATGCATTTTAGAGTTTGTTGGGAGTCAAAAACAAAAGCTAGGTCAACCACACACATGTGTTTTATGGATTCAAGGTTGGGATCAGCTAGTGGCAGAACATATACAACCGAAAACATTTATTCAACCCCTTGAGCTTGCAACTAATCCTGCATCTATTCTCCATATCAAAGAATTGAAAGGGCCAATCTACAATATGAATACCTTAAAGTAGTGGTACAAGTTTTGCATATGTGTCGCCCTCAACACACTCGCAAAATCGAATAAGTTTTGGACTAGCATAGGCATCAGTAACAATTTCAACTTCAAAGACATTGCAAACATGGTTTGTGACCAACAACCTCACTAGAACCAAGTACCTCGAGTCGCAGTTGGTATCGCTCATATGAACACCTCATGTAAATGCCGCCCCCTCCTCTGCGTCGACAATGCTCCTAAAAAAATGTGAGAAATCATAAAAAATCAAAACCCTATCCATATACCAAGCAAGCAAAAAACCGAAAGTAGGAAAGATGGAGCTTGGGATGGGTGCACCAGAGGAACGCAATTATGGACGTGTGCCTATTGGCCAACCTTCAACAATCAACCATCAAGATTTGCCAAGTTTGCAAGATGGTTGGAGTTTGCACAAACATATAAACTGCAAAGAGTCCCTGCAAACTCTAACTGGGAACTCACAAAGCCAAACAAAATGCGCAAACCCATCGCAAGCCCTTCCCAAATCTAACCAGACAAATTACGTCCAACTACCAAGAGACATTCAATGGTTCTCACCCATAGTGTGGGGCCCAACTATATATTATTCTAATTCTCCACCCTACCAAACCTTGTGGTATGTTAGTTTTAAAAATCCTCTAACATGTTCAATTTGTGAGCACCTTAATTTATTCATACCAGTTATTTTAATGTATACATTGAGCATTGTTACAAGTACATGTTTCATAATTTGTAGCTCACAACTTCAAAGTGGACCCTATATTTGTTTTCACGTCGTTTTCTAAAATATGGTAATGACCCCTTGGGATGGAGTGTTTGTTCGTAAACATCCATAGCCATGTCATGTAGGACAATGGCGTTTGGGTGTAAAATCATTTCATCCTTTGCAGGGAGTATACATCACATTGCATGTTTTAGGAGAGAAGAATGCGTTGATACCAGGTGCGGATGATAAAAGTAAGTTAGATGGGTATTGCATGCGTGTGTTGCCCCCCCCCAAAAAAAATAAAAATAAAAAATAAAAATAAAAATTGCCCACTTCTCCTAGGCTATGAAATGTGATATTAGTACAAGATGGTTAGTAGTTCCAAATGAAGGCCGTAGCCATTTTCCTCATAACTTTTGGAGGTCATATGAAAATCTTATTTGTTATCAAAGTGAATATTCTTGTGCTTAGTAAATGGTCAAAAAGGTCCCCCCCAATCATGTTCACTTAAGAATGGTTATTATATTTTGAACACACACTCCAACTTCTTCTAAACGAGTATCTTTTGGTCTCCATTCTTGGAGCCACACAAAACCACGCACTACTCAAATACAATATAAGTGTCCAAATAAGAGAAGTAACTGAATAAGGGTTGTCTACCTTAAATAGAGTGGACCATATCAATCTTTCAAATGCCTTGGAATTGGAGTGTTTGAAGCATGTATAACAGTGCCATGTTAGCAACAAAATCACAGGCGGTGTGGTTTATATTTGAATGAGGGTGTGATTGTGACAAGTGGCATGGTGCGATGCAAACCAGTGGTAGAGGTGGTGTCATGTGACAAATGGACAAGATTATATTCACATTGACAAAATTCATAATATAAGACATGTTGGGCTTATGCAATCATTCTTCTTTGTTGAACATGTATACTTGAGTGGTATATGGCAAGTTTTGTAATTAAGAATGGCCCCCAAAGTAGACACGTGTTACGATATGATTGGCTCACATGCTCGTTTCTTTTACCATTCTAGGTCCAATTGTTTACACATTTGGGAGGATCTATTTAAACATTTAAAGAGATAAAAACATCCTTTACTCTGACTTCTTGTGGCTCCTACTTCTCAACTCTATTTTCAAAACATGAAATGACAATGTGTAGTATGCAATTCACAAGGCAAAACAATTATGAATCCAATTTAAAAGTCAAATAGTCTACGGAGTTGGAAGTGCCAACAATTGGGCGACATACCTTATAGAGAAAGACGATGCCAATCGTGAAGTTGGTATGAATAAGAGACGCTTCATCACTTAGACATAGATACGGGTCAACCACATAACTTGATGGAACATCTTATTTTGTACACAACAATTTCTCACGTCAAGTGGTTCAATGTGGTGATGCACACGGTTGACAATGGTGTTGCCACATGACACATACACAAAGATTTCACAATGCACCCTATGTTGAGCACATTGTTTTGTAGCCAAAAACTAGTGTTCATCTACATTTGTTTTGGTATATACTAATTTCATATCATGCATACTTATAATAGTGTGGTCCACATTGAATTTGAAACAAATGGTGTATTGTAAAGTGATTGTGCCCTTTATAACAAGGGATGCATCATTGGACCCTATACAAACAAGAAAAGAAAAAAATGATATCAACATGTTAGGTTGGCATGAATGAGAGACTCTTCACCTTTCAATCATAAACTACACTAAATATGATATTTAGTGTCACTTACTATTCGGAGTTAAACATTCCTATATCTTTTTACTATTAATGTAACATTTTACCAAGTAAAGATGTTAATGTTCTATAAATGCCCAAACAACCAATTCAACCTTTATTGGTAAAACATGAGTTGTACAACAAACAATTATAGCGTTGTGTAAGTGACACTAAATATCATATTTAGGGTAGTCTCACATGTAAACCGACCCTAGATTTGCAAAGCCAAGCTATAGGCCAAATGTGAACATCCCCTAGTACTTAGCATGGATAGAGTAAATAAGTCTTCCTAGACATTGGCAAGAAGAGACAAACAACTCATTGACCCTCTTGATTAATGTGCATCCATCCTCCTCTTAGTCACGGTAAATAACAAGCAACGTAATGTAGAGGGCTATCTGCTATGACAAAAATATCTAGAAAACTCACTCTTCTCATAAAATTAATCTATATCCAAAATAATGTCATGGGTGTATGCATCACTGAGGCGTTGTGAACGCCTTCCATGTGGTCGGGGGCTAGGAAGATCTTGGTTGTCGATTGCGATCTGACAAATCCCTAGAACCTCCTATGCTACCCAACTTCTGGCTTATCTTCCCCTTAGGTAGAGCTTGAAAAACTTCATGTTGGATGAAATCTCCATCTCCATCCACTCACGAATCTTGGATGAAAATTTTCAAACTAAGTCCTTCATTAAAAGGACTTGCAGAAGAGATGATGCCAACATGGGAGGGGGTCGAACTCCTACCTCTTCCTTCTGAGGGGAACTTCATTGGGAACGTAGGGAACCCTCCGGGAACCTTCAAAATCCCACACAAATGCTCTCATACGATGGATGAACAATCAACCCCTTCATCTTGCAAACAATGACTTTTCATTTGCTGGAATTTCATTTGCTGGAATTTCATTCGTCATAGGTTTTTTTTCGGGTTGCCCGAGCAGGTTCATAGACCGTAGGATGGGGCTATGTGAATGGATGGCTTGGATGTGGTCTGCCTCAGTGACATGGCTTGGGTGTGTACACTGATACATGCAATTAGGTTGCCCCATGCTAATTTATAGACATTTTGCACCAATTTAAATATTTGTTATTATAGTGATAAAATATATAAAAAATAGGTTGCCCCATGCTAATTTATAAACATTTTGCACCAATTTAATGATTTGTTATTATAGTGATAAAATACATAAAAATAAGAGTTGTTATACATGCGAATAAACAAAGTTATAAGTTGTAATTTGGTTTTGACCCAAGGCAATTTACATAGATGAAAGAGGCAACCTATTTGTGAAGGCAACCTAATCACACATATTGGTGTAAGGTGGATGTGCTTGATTTGGATGTTTTTCTCCACGGACCCACTTCTAGTGTAATATAACACACACAACTAGAGTGAGATGATTAACAAATCCAAATCATGCACATAACCGCTGGTCTCATAGTATTCAAAGTTCATATGAATATATTATCTAGTATTGAATTGAAGATTCTCGTGCTCACTAGAAAGTGGTCGTACACGTCCCCCCAATTTATGTGCACTATTGAACCTAGAATAATTTTACATATTTGGAGCACGTAGTCCAATCTTTTTTTAATACATGTCTTTTTCCTTTCTTATATCCATACATAACCACATAAGGTAGAAATACCCAAATTGGTTAACAACCCTCTACCCGTGCACTAGACCGCTGTCATAATAGTGAGGTGCCATTTCTAAAACCGATCATGGCGAGGCGACAACTTCAATGCGTGTACACTTAGTGTAGCCAATGGGAGTCAAGTGTTAATGTACTCATGAGGTAACCGGTTTAGGTGATGTTATGTATGGAAATGCGGATTACTGTGTTCAGTGTAGGGAGAATCTAGTGAACGAGTAGGGGGTTTGACAACTTTCCACTTTGAAAATTTGTAGAATTTTTTGTACAGGGCAGAAAAATATGAAACAACTTGCATTCTTCACGAATCCTTCTCGTCTATCTTGGAAAATTATCTCATGATTGTAAGACCATATCTTCAATGCAAATCACGTTATTTTCACATGTTATGGTATTTCTACCTTACCACTCAAATATAGGTGCATCCTTATTATTGCTATGTTGGAATTAGGCATGCCTACATTAGGTATCTCTTCCTTTATGTGTCCGCTTTCAAATCATGAATTATCGAAGAGGAATGGACGATTGGAGCCACATAGGTATGCAGTTGAGACCCAAGGGTTATTCATCACTACACTAAATATAGTATTTAGTGTCACTTACTATTTGGACTAACGCCATGCCATAACCATTTACTCTATATCCCATGTTTTTAATGTCATCGGAGGTCAAATTGGTCGTTTGGACACTATAGAACATTTACATTTTTACTTGGTAAACAATTACATTATTAGTAAAAAGATATAGCATTGTGTACCTCCAAATAGTAAGTGACACTAAATACAATATTTAGTGTAGTCTATGTTTCTTTGAATATTTGAGGTGACCTAGGTGGTGATAAAATCTCTAATGAAGTAACCATTGTCATTACTTGCATAAGCGATTAAATCATGGATAAGTTTTTGCATCCATCCAAATACTTATGTTTGTTTAGAAGCTTGAAAGACATCTTTCTAAATTGTGATAATAGTTTGAGACAAGCGGTAAGAATGGATTGGATCATTGCTATATTTGAATGTTAAACTCAAAATTTGAAGCAAGGATTTGACAACATTTTGCTAATTGTAAGGTAATGTGGGCCTTATGTGGGCACTCCTCTTAATCAAACACTTATATTTATATGATTTATGACAAGGCTTGCAGTCAAGAACGGACACCAACAAACATGTGTTGTGATGGAAGTGGACTTTGTGCTCTAATTCCAGACACAATTCTAGGTTCAATAAATAATGTACACTATTTTGTCTAATTAGTGTGGGTTACCATTCAAAGTAATGTGTTGTTATAACTTTCTGCCAACATGATCGTTTTTAACCAACTAAGTTATATCATATTCTTTGGTGTGCATTGGTGCACTAAAAATGGTATTTAATGTCACTTAGGTAACTTTCCGGATGACACTTGTTATGATACGTTTGCAAATACTGTCATGGATGATGGATGAGTTCATCCATTGGCCAAAACCATACCTTCTCTTGTCCACAGCTTGTGATGAAATATTGTCATGGATTATTGAAAGTTGGATGCAAAACCGCCTGGTAAGTGACAGCAATTGCAATACAGTAAATCTATAATCCCCCAAAAAGATTACAAGGAAAGACAAAGAATGTTGGGTTAACATTTAGTGTTGGTGACACTATACCACGGTTTACAATTAGTTGTGAGCAAGACAATTATAATTGGTGACACTAAATATCATATTTAGTGTACTTATGTTATTTGGGCAAAAATGATGCTCTTAATAACAAGTTATAGCGACACATAACTCCAGATGGTAACCCACACTAATTAGACAAATAGTGTAGTTCTACGGACGTTCAAAAAAATCATCGCCGAATAACTTGTTTATTTCAACAAATGAAACACTCGATTGACTTCTCATTTTTCTTACAAAATTGAATTTTTTTCACCAAAATAAATTACAAAATTACAAAAAATCCTAAACGCAATGTGATAATTGAGATTACCATGGTACTAAGGTATTGTAACGAGGAGGGCCTATGACATCGCAAGGTGCAATACTAATGGTCCTGTAGCCATGCTCCATAACCTGTGTTGGGTTCACACATGAGTTTGCAACTATAATCAACAATGAAGCATCCCTCATTCATGCCAACATGTGGTTGGCATTGTCTCTCCAACCCATGGGATCCCTTTGACCTCTTAGATAGAGAAATAGCTAGCTAGATAGATAGAAGCATGGGCTTCATATGAAAAACAAGTACGAATTCCAATTACTAAGTGGATGCGACAATTCCCAATCCAATCTAATGGCTGAAATTGTATGTAAAGTTGGAAGTGCCCATAATAAGGCCACATACCTTATTCGCACACTCCTTGTCACTTAGGACTTCCCAACCCAAGTGTTTAGATGAAGCCATAAGGTGTTTCTTGATGAAAAAGTGTTGAATCATCACAAACCCCTCATTGCAACCCCTAATGAACGGTTCAATGTCATCCATTCAGTTGAGAGAAGAGAAGCCAAGGGACAGTTCACACCTATCGGTAAGTCCTAATTCTAGTTGCTAATTTTACCAATCTTAATGGTAAAATAACCTAACTTCAAACTAATCTAAATGTCATTTCATTCACACCTATGGGCAACTTCACCAAAGACGTCACCTATCTAGCATGGGTTTATTACACTAAATATTGTATCTAGTGTCACCAATTCTATTTGGCTTGCTCAATACTAATTGCAAACCCAAAATATGTCATGCCTTCTAACAAAGTTTGGGCATTATAGATTTACAATGTTGCAAGTACTTCCACTTACTAAGTGAATTTTCATCCAAATTTCAATCATCCATGACAATATATTATTATGTATTTCTTAGGATGCAGAACATTACAAACGTTGTTTCAATAATTGGGCAATGGATGAACTAAAAGTAAGTTGGGATGACAATACTTGTAAACTTATTCATAAGAAGTGTCACAAGGAAAATTACCACAATGATTTAAAATACCATATGACACTATAGACACTATATACAATATTCACTCTACTTCTATTAACACATGGCCATCATTAAACTCACCCTGCTTGCCACGTGTCATCACGTCCACATGTCATTTGATCACTACATTGATTATCCTAGTTAGTGCGTGTTACCATTCGGAGTTACGTAATGCACTAACGTCTTACTTAGGAGTTCAATTTTTATTAACGAGAGTTCTATAGGTTTTTTGAACGTTATAGAACATAAATGACTTTGCCTGATAAATATTACATTCTCATTGAATAGTTATAGCACAACATAAATCCGAGTAGTAACACGCACTAATTGGGATAATTGGTGTAGTCACTGTCATGGTCTTTAACACCGTCCTAACCTTCAGCTAATTATCCTAGTATGCATCTGGTAAATTATCACTGTGGTTAGGCGCTAATCATAACATTATCCAACTGAGTCTGTACATTGGGTGGGGCTGGGAATAAGCCAAATTCTATTTGGAATTATACTAGGTTTATTCTCTCACCAAAGCATTGCACTGGCATTGAATTCAACTTGATAAACTTGGGTGAAGCAATGTCATTGATTTAACTAGAATGGAGTGGCTGATAGCAGATGAAGAATGTGTGACCGTGTTGTTAGGCTATAATTATGTGGTAACTTAACCTAACGATAATAGCTTAATGTATCATGAAACTTAACAATTGACCAAGTGTGAATGTAGATAAAATTAGCTACGATGTTAAGAAAATATAGCCATTGGTGTGCACCATGCGCAAGTTGCATAATAAGCTTACATGCCAATCTCCGAAAGCTCAACCAATCAAAAGCTTCATCATTCTCGAATTCTAGAGTTCTTGCTCACCTTCCAACTCCACTGCAAGGATCTCCACGTGATCCTGTCGCATCGCAGAGTCCTCGTGGGAGATCGCGTTGCAGCAGAATTTGGAGACTCGGAGCCTACATTGCTGTGTTGCTCCGAAGGAAAGCTTGGAGTTGGTAACAGAGTTTCTGGCCTGGACGAATCTCGAGTGTGAAGAAGGTACGCGAGTTTGGGATTGGTAAATTGAGGTATCAAACTTAGACATCCATCGATTTATAAGCCAGGGAGGCTCTGGTGTTCCGATGTTTGGTACTATTTGTGGTGCTTGTTTTGTTTTGTTTTTTTTTGTTGTTTTTGTTTTCCTGCTGTCTGTTTGTTGTTTGTTTGCTTGCTTGCTTCCTTGCTAATAGATTTCGTGGTTTAAGTGATACTTCTCCTACGAAGCTCACATTGGAGGTTTTGCGAGATCAAAATGTGAACAATGTGTAAATAATGATTTTTCTCTTCTTGGTTTTGGTCGGAGTGACAATCTCAAGTTGCTCACCTCTAAATTTGAAGAAGCTCATTCGATGATGACCAACTTGGTCACCACTTGAATTGGTCATTGGTCACCGTTGGCCAAAAACAAGAAGAGACAGATCATTAATTACATATTGCTCACCATCTCAAGGTGGCCACCTTTCATGCGTGGGTTATGTGTATGTTGGTTGTGAATTAGGGAAATCTCATAACATTCTTGAGTCTCGTAAGAACGCTTACTTTCTATGCTAGGTTCAAGAATAAAATTTCAAGAATCAAAGTGCTTGATTGCATCAAGAATAAATGCTGAGTATAGTTAATTGGCATTAAGCTCTCATTATTGGACAATAACCCCATTGCTGCCTATCTTCTTCGGACATGAAGCCTTCTCCCATTCATCCACCAAGCTTCAATTGAATTGAAGTGGTGTGCACGAATGGAATCATTTTTAGGTTATCCTAAGAATCATTCCATTTTTGCAGAGATAGACTACACAAAAGGCTACTCAAGAATATTATTGTAGTAGAGGTACACGGGTGGTTTAACCAGAAGCAGGAATATCTGGAACCTATGCTTTTCGAAGCAGACTTACTGGAGGTGAAGGATGATGTAGAGAATGTGCGAGAAGAGAGAGACATTATCTACATTGCCTAAGTGATTGAGTGGGCGTGTGAGGATGGATCTCCTTTGTTTTATCCAAATCTGCAATTCAGTATAAGGCTGAATGGACAACGTGAGGAGTAGGACGTTGTGGAACTTCTGGAACTTTTGCTGCAGGTGATGTAGAGAATGTTGCCCGAAGACAAGGCGCTTGGAGACTAACATTCTCCAAGCACAACTCCTGTAATGTGGATTAGGGTCTGAAAGGCCCAACCACACATAGCTTGAGCTTGAACTTAAGCTTGGAAGTTGATGGGCTAAGGTGAAAGAATTTGGACCCTTATTAAATAGTGGAGCTTTGGGTCCTATACTTTTTTTGCATTGGTTCTCAAGTTCAAGCCCAAACTTAACTTTTAGTCATCAGACTTGAATTTTTTTCAAGTTCAAGTTTGGGCTTGAACTTGAAAATTGATCCAAAAACAAGTGGGGACCAATCTTGAGACAAAGCTCCACCATCTCAGGCACATGTAAGGACTCAAATTCTTGTACCTTGGTCCACCAAACTTGCAAGCTTGAGCTTGAGCTCAAATTGTGAGTGGCCATGCAAGGACCTCCTAATTTGTTCATCAGTACAAATATCCTACAATTTGGTATAAATTTGGTCAAATGTGGGACTGCCTAATTTAACACCGTTTTGCATGGTTCTCTGTTGGATTCAGCTTATATTGTCTTCGGATGTGTAGATTTTGGTGCAGCAGACTCCAAAATGGGCAAGGAGGTGATGTTTGGGGTTTTGGGGTGTGCAAATATAGCACGAAGCCTTGTCCGAGCGATGCTATTAATCCCCGAAATCAAGATCCATGCAATTGCAAGCAGGTCGTTGGAAAAGGCGCAGGCATTTGCCACGAAAGCCAATGCTCCCAAGGACACCAAGCTCTACGGCAGCTACGATGAGCTTTTGAACGACGAAGAGGTGGATGCTGTTTATGTGCCTCTCCCAACTGGTCTGCACGTGGAATGGGTGCTGAAGGCGGCTGAGAAGAAGAAGCACGTGCTGCTGGAGAAGCCCCCTGCTGCCACTGTGCAGGAGCTGGATGTCATCCTTGCTGCCCTGCAGAAGAATGGTCTGCAGTACATGGATGGCACCATGTGGATGCACCACCCACGCGCAGCGGAGATGCACAAGGTTATCCATGACAAAGAACTCATTGGTGACATTCGTGAGGTGAGCTTCACATACTCCAGGAATCAATAAGAAAGAAAGACGATTCTGATGTTGCCACCAGCTTTCGAGTTGGTCTAAGTCTATAATTAATCCCAAAACGGGCATTAAGAGGGCCCCTGCAGACTACTACCTCCTTTCAAAGGTGAGCACCTTGAATAGGCACGGACAAGCTGGCCCGCACATATCTTCCCCAAGGGCAAGCCCCTAAGTTCCACATGGTTGGTTGTAAATATCTGGTTCACCTGAATAACCCCACTATGATTGGGTGGGCATTAGGTGGTAAGGTGCACCGAAAATCAAGTCCTAGGAAGGTCACCCATCAGAGTTCCCATGGGATCGAGGTTTTGGGTTTAAGCCACCCTCCAAGAACTAAACTCAATCCTATGGACCCTTTTGCAAATTGTCTGTCCTATGTGTTCACCTGGGATGCAGTGCATTTGCCAAACGGGTGCACAATGGTTTGGTCATTCTTTGGAAGCAACACATACTTTAGTCATAGGTGACGATCCTCTTTTCTGTGTTTTCTTCGAAGCGATAGAGTAAGAGCAAGAGCCTCAACCACTCCTCACCTAGTCCTCAGATAAGTAAGACTCTCCATGGGCATCAAGATTCATCTGGGGAAAAGGGATTCTTGAAAACAACAGTGTGATTAATATGAAAACATAGTGAGATGGATTCCCATGTGCTTCTGGAGAAGTCTCCTGCTCTCCTTGCTGTCCTGCACAAGAATGGCCTGCAATATATGGATGGCACGATGTGGATGCACCACCTATATGTGGCGGAGTTGCATAAGTTTATCCATGACAAAGAACTCATTGGTGACATTTGTGAGGCAAACTTGACTGACTCCTCCTGCATCGCAAAATAGATGAAGAAGGAACTTATCTCAATCCTATAGACCATTTGATAATTGACTGTCCTATGTATTCATATATTAACATCACTAACCAGATTATGTCCGTTCTCTTTTCTATATTCAGTGGACAATATTGACTATGTATCTGTTGTTCTGGTTAACTATTAGAGTTATCCTTGAAGTCAGTGGGACTTTTCCATTGGTTGTTTTGCATACAATATTGGGAAGTTCTTTCCACTTGTCCTGCATGCTTTGAGGTATTGTTTGAATTTGAATGAAGAGCAACCTTTTTTGGTCCAGTGAAGGCTAAACTTATTTTAGCACCTATTGGCATGCCAAAACGAGTTTGACCTTCTACTGATAGAATTTTTTCGTTCAAACCAGTGTTGATCTGGTATTGTTTTTAAAAAAAAAACCATTCGGGCATCTATAATGAGTTTTTCACATTTTTTGATACCATAAGGGTATGGGTGCTTGATGCTATTTTTGTTTTCGATACCATTCAGGTCTATATACCATGCAAGAATCTTCATATCTAGGCAAAATCGTCCTAATAACAATATGTTTTAAATGGGTATTGACCCAAATAGTAACTCGGGCGTACAAAGATTGTCTCACCTTGACATACCCACCAAATAACAATATTTGAGTGGTATTACAATTTTGATACCATGGGTAATTTGATACAATTATTGATGTTGATTATTGATACCATGCATTCACCTCTATACCAGACCAACACTGGTTCAAACCTCCACACTATCTTCAAGCATGCATTCATCAAAACATGGAAGGTGTCATATGCAAAACAACCAACTCCCAACCAAAAGCCATGTTGAGTAAGAGGGTAACTCTATTGCTCACAGATTTTAATAGCTGTATCACATGTGCAATCTGTTGGCAGGTCCATTCGGTATTCAACTACAGTGCGGAGGTGGCTTACAGGTCAATCGGGGGATTAAGTGCAGATATTCGGGGGCAGCCACATTTGGATGGCCTTGGAGCTCTGGGAGACATAGGGTGGTACTGTGCTTGCGGCATCCTGTGGGCCAACGACTACGAAATGCCAAAAACTGTGACGGCGCATCCGGGTGCGTTGTTCAATGAGCAGGGCGTGATTACGAGCTGTGGAGCAACTTTGGTGTGGGCCGATGGGCGAACTGCGACGTTTACAACCTCGTTCAACACTGGCCTTGTGATGAAGCTTTTGGTGGTGGGAGAAAAGGGGAGCCTGGAGGTCGATGATTTTGTTGTTCCGTATGTTGCCGATAAAGCCTCCTATAAGGTGGTGTCCAAGACCGGGTGGCAGGATATGATCGTGGGGTGGGTTGTCACCCATAACGTGAACGAGGTGAAGACCGAAATCCCGCAGGAAGCGCACATGGTCCGTGAGTTTGCAAGGCTGGTCTTGAGTGGGACAGTGGATTCAAAGTGGCCCGAGATTTCCCGGAAGACTCAAGTCTTGATGGATGCTGTGAATGGGTCCATTGAAAAAGACCTCACCACGATCACGATTTGATAAATGCACAAGTTGTAAATTGTGAAGCGATAATGGTTTCTATTTCCAGAACTAAGCCCTTTTATTTCACCTTCAACTGACATGTTGCCTTTCACTACATGTAACTTAGTTACCTGCAATTAGAGTAAAATTCTGGTAGGTAATCTGTCAGGTTGAAATTTATATGCTTGATACTGGTTGTTTATCTCTCAACAGTGTTGATGAATATATGGGTGTCACAACTACAAGCCTTGCAAAATAAAACCAGTCTATGTACAATTGCTATGAGGTACTGGAGCTCTTTTGGAGTCACCTCCCTGGAGTGAGTGACTGGAAACTACTACCTACACGGACTACCTACTGGCTGCAGGACACTAATTCAAACATTTGTTGCTGTTTATTTTGTACTTCAGTTTATTCCAATGCAAGGCTGGGGGGTGGTAATTCGGTTTGTTTCCATGTTCTCCAATTTCTACTGAATAGATTTACACAACAAAACTTGTGTTGCATTTAGCAAATCTGCAATGAAGCATTAGCAAACATTGGAGTGCAAATTGGCCTTCACTTGATTTAATTGTGGTCATCGAAAGTGCATGTTTCTTGCTTTCTAAATTGAAAACATAAGTCCTCCCAAATGTGTTCACTATTGTGGAGTAGTAAATGAGTTTAAAGACACCCAATCTCTTTTAAACATGTGGCTTTATTGTGGTTGATCTTTGATCCTCACTGAACCATCCACCAATCAGATATAGATGTCTGATTAAGAAAAGTTATCCAAATAACACCCACATATCTTAGTAAATATGAGAGATCCTAGTAGCATCCTGATGACAGATAGGTCAGATTAGTAGAGTGTGTGTGTGCGCTGATTTTGATTGTTGTGTCAATTCAACATGCAAAAACCTTCAAATGATTATCCATATGTAAATGGCCACATGACAAACATTTCTTTAATATGGTGAAAATAGTACTTTAAGGCCACTGTTGTAACAGTACAGTAGCTTAAACTCTCTGTATCAGCGTCATGGAGATTGGTATTACTCAATCAGGGACATGAGAGGACATTGACACTTATCACAGTTTTGTAACACAAGCTTATATCATCATTGTGTAGCCAAGACTGGAGAATTTTTTTGGAAACATCCATAATGACTGCTATGGTAGACAACCCTTATTTGCTTACTTTTCTTATTAGGACACCTATATTTGAGTGGTATGTGGTTTGGTGTGGCTCCAAGAATAGATACCAAAAAGACATGTGTTTAAAAGCAATTGGACTACATGTTTAAATATGATAACCATTCAAGGTTTAATAGTCGACATATGACCATTTAATGAGCACAAGAATCTTCATTTCAATAATGAAATAAGCTAATCATATGAGCTCCAAGAAATTACAAGGAAAGTGGCTAAGACCTAGAGTAGAGGCACCCATAACCAATCACTTAAGCAAGTATGGAGAAGTACAATATAGGGCAATGCAAAATTTTCCCATGTAGGAAGATAGAAACTAAGAGGACTGTAATTATTTTGGTAATTTCATTCCTTAACTTGAAATTATTGTGAATTTTTGAAGCCAAAAGTTGGCCGGAACATATTACCAATGTCTATAGTCTACCATAACCACTCATTTAAACACTCATTCCTCCCCACTTTAGCACTCAAAACCAAGATGTGTGTCATGGCATTATTGGTTCCAGCTTGATTGAAATATAGATTGTCGATGGACTCTTGATCGGGAATAGGTACCTCTACTATAATTGCATGTTTCATATTCTAGGAGAAGTGGGCTAGTTGGAATAGTAACCATTTATGACCCATCTACCTTACTAAGATTCGTGAGTACTATGGACGAAATAAATTAATGGCAGATAACATGTATAGTAGTAACATTGCAAAAATTAATGTAAGGGAACTACAGCTTACTGAAACGATTCAACAAACCTACATTCCAAGAGCTCTCTGTATTCATCCCATTCTCTAAGCTCGAAATGAAAGAAAGACAATCCTTGCTACAGAACCATGTCAAGAGGTTCTCTTTATTCACAACATATAGCAACAAACATAACAAAATATATAACAAGACAACTGAAGCCTTCTCAATGGAATCACACTATCTGATAGGCTGATCAAAGTCAGCTCCTCAACAGTGAGCTTGCAAGCAGAATCAACTCCTGGTCTTTTCAGGCAGGGACCTCAGCTCAAGCATGTGAATAAACATCTCAACATTTACAAAAACCTGAGCTTAACTTAGTCCTAGACTCTTGAACTTCATATGAAAGTTTGAAGTACACCCTGCTTCACTTTCTGCATGTTTGACTGAGTAATAAGCTCTTGCAATGAAAGTGCAACTGACTTAAACCTCATTGTCAGCAGGCCATGATCGTCATGGGTGAGTCTTCTCAGAAATTATGTGTGTCCAAAAAGGATGTCTCTGTGATGACCTTCCCAACACCCATAAGGTATCCCTTCCCATAAATTGATGTCATCAATTTCCTGTGACCTCTAATCACCCTTTCTTCGAAAAGAGCAACCCTCAGTCAGTTTGGCACGCCCACCACTAGGTTGGCACAGTACAGTTGTGCAGCCAGCACATTGCACTGGTGTCTGTGAGTGGCTGAAAACAGTGGTTCTGCACAATCGGACAGAAACTAAGGTAAGCACACCTAAAAACGACAGAATGACTGCTGAGCCTAGTTTCTATTATTATAACGGTCAAACTCACATTATTTCTTTTTTGCAAAATCAAGAGGATTCCAACCCACTATAGAACGAATCATTTGGATACCATGTATAAAAGTTATAAGGGTTTTAAGTTTCATTTGAACGCGACCTAAAATCAACACCTATGTCAGATGTTTAGGAGGTGTACATCCTCAGCCAATATGTATTTATTGTACAAAATTTCTAGGTGTTGGTTTTGGGTATACATGTCTTAATGAGATATTTCACCTTTGGAACATATGAGACTGTCACTCATTTTTTGTAGGCTTAACCTAATCAAGGTATTGTTCTCTACAACCCTTACTCATAGCAATTTTAAGTAGTGTAGTGAGTGTTTTCTACCTAGATAAGCATCTTGGAGAGTATACACTCGTGAGATTCTTTTTGGCAAGGTCTTTGAGTTGAATCTTGGTAGATAGGTGAAGGCTTTCTCCAAAGATAGGTAACAATGAGGTCTCAACTAATGAGAGCTTGCCACTTGACTATGGCATTCATGCATGTAACCAAGGACTCCATTCTTGGATTCATTCTTGAAGCTAGAATGGAATGAGAACGTCCTTCCACATGCTGAAGAGTGCTATGCTATTACATACGACAGTTCGAAGTACACCCAGTGAGAGGATGAAAGAATGAAAAAGTATAAAACTCTTTAATGATTCAACTTCAGGTGAATAAACAGGGTTTTATTGAACTCTTACATGGTGAAGCATCCCTGGCACTTGACATCCTGCCATAGATACAAGAAGAATCTCATGTCAGACAAGAAGCTCCCACAGAATTACATGCCAAATATGTGTGGGTAAAATGTAAAGTATGATGACATCACAACTTGCAGTCTAGTAACAAGGCTATATAGATCAATCATATGGAGATGAAGATGATATTTAACTATTTTTTTTTTCAGTTCACATAATTTGGACAACAGGAGAAATGAAGAACAATACAAACCATGAAGAAAGAGTTTGGAGACTGCACAAGCCTCGTCAGCTTATGCTTGCTCTTTTCCAGCTCGGAAGGCGGGTGCAGGAGATCAATGTCACTGGAAAGCACCTGCAGCATCGAAGAATGTCAACCATGAGCTTAAAACAGAGTGTATTTTCTCATAACTTTCAGTAAGAAAGTTGAGGAGCTGACATTTAAAAACATTTCTCCACTAATATTGAAACAGTTGAGCAGAGTCTCTTGAGATAAAATCAGTGGCCAAAAAGATCGAAAGCTTGACATGGCAATAAAAGTCAGCACAAGTTCAAAGAATCTCAATGCTTGTGTTGAAACTTTATCTCTCTTCAACATTTGCACATCTTCAAAACTGATGCCGTTCGGGTAGGTCAATGCAAGTATGTCAAAATTCCAGATGCTCTACATCTTATTCTACTTGTTAGAGTTGTTATTAGATGCTCCGCAAAGATTTATTTTCATAAGAAATGTAGAGAGGTGAAGGAGTCAATCCTTGATTCTTCTACATCTGCACACTGCAAATTCTTGAAAGAAACTTGGTACAATCATAATGATGGGTATATAGATAAGAAAGACTCATCGTACAGTGCAGCATTGCAACTTTCAGATTCTTTATTTATTTTTTTGGTTTTCGCAAACTGTTCTCGAGTGATCAAATCCCAACTAGAAAAAGACTTCTCACAAGTAGCTCTGAGAAAGACATCCCGCACAAGGAGACGGGCAAGTCTCATATGAAGGTCAGATTAATCCATTGCTACTCATGTTTCTTGGCAAGAAACATGAGCAAGTGCCAAATTCTCACAAAACCCCCCAAAAAAGCAACAATAAAACCACGAAGACCAATAGCTCATCCTCAAACACCTGCATCATTATAACACCCATTTCCCAAAAAATATCACACTAAAACCTCAACACGAATCTATACACCAATTGAGCTGTTCTGACTTACCATATGAAGAAGGGGGAAAAAGACTGGAACATCCAAGAAAACTAAAAAATGACATCTCAAAGCACATCCACAACAACATTGGCGACATTAATACACTACCAAGCCCATGTAACGATATCTTCACGAAAGAAAATTCAGGACCCAAAACTCCGATCAAAGTCTTCGGCAGGGGATCGGAAACAACACTCTCTAAATAGGCAATTTGACGGTTCTGCATAATTGTGCACCGATTGATTGATATTATGAGTTAGGTTGCCATGGTGGAGATATGCCTACTTGTAAGCCTGCAAATTGGGGGGAAACCTACACTATGTCGAATCAAGACAAAAGAAAAGAAATGCCATATTGATCAAATTCTCCACAATAAACCTCCCGACCACTCTCAAAACAAGCTCTGACCAGAAAATTTGACAGGATCACGAAGTCGTGGTCCAAATTTTTGAGATTTTTGTGACTTACCATGGTGGAAGATTGTTGGCAAGCCTGGCGATGGGCGAAGAGAGAGGAAGAAAGAAGAGGGGTGAAGGAGAAAGCAGGATGGTGGAGCTCATGAAGGCGGCGTGTGCTAGGTGACGGGCGATGAAGGGAATTGACGGGCTGTGAAGGCGATGGAAGGCTTGAGGGACACGCCGGCTGGCTCTATATATTTATTTATGTAAATGAAAAAAAAATAAAAATAAAAATAAAAATAAAAATATATATTCAACCTTGTGCCCCAAGTCAATATTCATTCTTGTGCGAATATTTTTGTGCATGGAAAACTACACTGTTGATGGTATTTAGTGTCATGTATATTATTGGCAAACAATCTAACTAGATGCTTAGAGGTCCAGTAGTGTCACCTCCGCTAATTATGAACATGACATTATTTGTAAACATAAGTAGCTTTTCGAAATTGTTCATAACTATTCATGGCATGGTAGTCAGCGTAGCATGTTGGAGTGCTTGAGATGATTATTTTACGTTTTAGCATGCAAGAGGAAAATATTATTGAGCATGCTAATGCTAAGTCTCACGTGTTTACAATTTAGTATACAAGAGCTAGATATCATTGAACACACTAATGCCAAGTGTCATGTGTTTACACTCATGGTCAATGTAGTTAGTTTTGTATTAGGTGAGACTACAACATTACCACAAACCATAATCTTCTATGTGTTTTTCTTTAAAAAAAAGTTTTGCAAGAAGTTTACAACAAATTTCCAGTGCAGAGAATGATTTCACATACAATACTACACAAACATGGTGGTGGATATTAAATTTATAATGTTGCGATTTTGTTGTACATGATTTTACTTATTTATTCATTAATTTTAAAAGCGTGAAAGCCTAGACCACAAAGCGACCATGAAATCCAATAGTGAAGGTACACTAAGTATGGTCATTAGCATGGGCCACATCAATTGTGAATTCCTCGGCAAACATTAACCCTTTTCCCTTACAAGCTTTTGGGGGAGGGTTCTCTTGATAGGATGAGGGCTATGGCTTGTGACTTGTGAGTCTTGAAATTTAACAAAGGAATGTTGCAACAACCTAGTCTACACGAGGTTTGCAATCCATCTTGCTAAATATTGTTCGCATTTAACTCATGCTGTCAATCTGAATTTGTTTGTGAAGATTCATAAATCCAACACCCGGAAGTCCAGATGCAGCAATTCTAACATCCAACAAACTTTGTGGTGATTATATAACTTTACCTATGTAGACAACATGGAAAGCACATTGACAAATCTCAATGTGACATGTTGAGCACCATATGCACTCACGACTAGGCCTAACTTTGAAATTCTGTCTCCATCGACCCTGGATGATAATCCTTACACTTCTGCCCTTTCCATGCTTTAACAGCTTCCACATGATCATATTCAGGTGGAGGTTGATTCGAACCTTCAGACCTTAGCTCATTCTACAATGCACCACATGTCAAATATTTGTTGAAAAAGTTTTGAGAAGGCCATAATGATGTGCAAGAGTTTAGGGAGGTGATTATGTTTGAATAATTAAGTTACGCAAAAATGGATAGACAATAGCCTGTTGTAAAGATATTTAGAAGACCTACAAATGGCTACAGACACGATTTGGAGTTGCTAGTTATCTCACATTAATTGCGTGTTTCATATCCTCCGAGAAGTGGGTGCAGAGAGAAAAGCATCCCAATAACACATGTCTACTTTATATGAAGACTACCCCCATGGAGGTGAATCGAGGCATATAACATCCTCATAAATGGGTGAACAAAGAGCCTGGCACATTCTTATGAACACATCTTGATGCTTTCCAATGTGGACCACACAAGCATAGATTTCACAAGTGTCATTTCTTCTGCCCACAAACTGAGTGTCAGTATTGTCGACAGTGTCTGTTCTGGTGTCTTTTGCAATTGTATTCTTGTTTTGAATATACAAGGTGGGACTAGACCTAACACATCGTCTTGTGAAAGGAGTTCAAAAAACCTGAACCCCTAATCTTTGGCAAACCCAACAGAGTGGCCAACCGTCAATTACCAATTTTACAAGTTTCTTCGCTTCCATGTTAGTCACTCCAAGCATCCTCATCCCCCTTAACAGCAGTTCCACCAGGTTTTTGTGCCTCTTCCTGCAAGAGTGAGGGACAGTACAATGTAAGAATACAAACTTGATCCTCATTACAGTTATCCTTAAAAGCCTTTCAAAAACTCATGGTTTGGTAGGGAGTTTTGGTCCACTTTTGACATTTTGACACTTTTGACAGTAGGTGTTGGAACCCCTAATTTTAGTGAACTAAAGTATAGGCGTTTGACTTTGGCGAAAAGATGGTTATATTAAAAAGAACTTGTTATCAAACATTCCAGAGTACCATTTTGAACACTCCTTAAACATTATAAATTGTTAAAAGTGGACCAAAGCTTTTTAACAAACCATGAGTTTTTGAGATTTTAAGGATAACTCTATTGATAGGTCAACAATGAATTACAAAAAAAATGTCAATGGTGACCATCTTAACATACATGGAGAGACACAATTCATAAATTTTCAGTCGCAAGTAAGCAGAAACATGATGATTGCAAGAATACTCACCAGGTCATCCATAGGGACGTGCTTTGGTGGTGCCCAGACAAGAATTTGACGATCACTGCTACCACTGTATAGCTCCTTTTGGGAATCAAAACAAGATATAACAAACAATAAGTTTCAACTCGAACGTGATAAATGAAACTCCATATTGAGACTGCAAACATGAATCCCAGAATCTCTTGATAATATGTAAATTACTTCAACCTACCCAACTAAAAGATAGGGGAGCTTATGAGAAATTAAATTGTTGCTCTAGTACAATTTCTGGTTCATTCAACTTATCAAGTCAAGGTTATAGCCTTTCTACAAATCATTAGTATAGAACTGCAAAGCTACGCTAGTACAGCATCATCACAGTAATAACAAGCTGTTACGTTTGACCTTACCTGTAGTGAAGAAAGAAAAGAAAGAGATGCAAGTGGTACCTGATCCTGTGAATGAAAAGCACAGCAGTTCACATCGTCATAATGCCCACTCAATTTTGAGTGCATCCGGCCACTCCACACATCATAGGTCTGCAGAAAGCAAAAAACACATTTTCAATACTTTGAACACATTCTAGTATTATATGACATAAAAAGGAAGCATTCATATTATTACTTTTTCCGTCATAAATTGAAGCTCTCAGAAAGTGAAAGGCCATCATCATGCCATCAGCTGCCATGTACCACCTCTTGGACTTGCTTAATCTTCTCACAAAAGCTACAAGATTCACAGACAAGTAAAATCTTAAGGTACTACATACTTAGAGAAGGAATACTTGTATCAGGAACCATTTCTCACTCTGAAAAAAATTGTCATTACCTGAATTGCATGGGCTGATCCAACAAAGAGTAGGGAAGAATCGGATGATGCTGCCATTTGATTCCCTTGACGGACCCTATTCCGTGTTGACTCATAATTCACCAAGGTATTGTAACCTGTTTTTATATCCCACAAGCGCACCCTAGAATCTGTGCCTGGTATTTAGAAAACAAAACCTCGAGTTATTACATAAAGGATTTGCGACACCTACTCAAGAAAGTGGCCAATCAGTATATAGCCACACCCAATTTTCTGGTCGCTTCACAGGATGATCACAATGGCTATTATCATAATCAAAAATTCAAATTGAGTGAAGGTGGTTATAAGATCGAGGTTGGCATTGAATTTCATCTGGTTTCCAAGACCTACCAGCACTGAAAAGATATAAGCCATCATCAGACGCATGCAGGGCTGTGACTTCGCCGTAGTGAGCTGATGCTCGATCGTTTGTCAACAACAATCCTGGATGTTGTCTTTGAGCTTCGGACTCCTTGGTCATAGCAGCTTTAAGCAATGATGATGTTTTACTCAACTTGCCCCCCCGCTTTGCCCCAAGTGGCTGCCCCTCTCTCTTAGAACCGCTGCTCACTGAAGCTGTTGCCTGTACTACGTCTTTTAGAACAACAGCTCTTTCAGCACAATAGTAAAGACCAAGACATATTTGTGTCTGCTACTGCAATTTACCTTATGTCCTTCTCAAAAGACGTACCTAAGGAATACAAAATTGTAAGAATGGATATATTCAATGTCTAATTCTTAAAAAAACCTGTGTGCTGTCCTCTCTGCTAGAACAAGGCAGGAATGCATAGCTACACCAGATGAAAGTACACAATACTAGAAACAACAGCTTGCATGAGATGTTAAACAAGCCTCCAGCACATCTCCAGGAAAATAAATGAGCTGGGAATATCCTTGTCATGGATGACCTACTAACCAGCAGCTAAAATTCCACAAACAGGAGAACTTTAGTGTCTGCACCAAAATAATCATCTTGTGGGCAGGGAATATGAAGAACTTGCACTTATATGGTTGAAAACTTCAGTGACCCCTGGACCAACATAGTAAACAATCATAAGGCAAAGCCTGGCAATATAAGTACAGTATAACTCAATAGCTCACGCACTTGAGTGGCACTCGTGGATGGTTTAGGTCGTTGCTCTAATTGCGAGCGATTTAGGTCGAGCACTCGAAAGCATCCTGCTCGTCGAATATCCCAGAACCGTATAGCTCCATCACAACTCCCTGAATAAAGCTCCCACTCGCTAGAGGCAGACCATTGCAACGCCCATACTCCATCTGCTCATGCGTTCCCCAGTGTCAACAGGTTGAAACTCTCATACCCTAATAACAATTACAACAAGGAAACCCCAAACCAACATCAAGAGCAACCAAAACAAGTTTCACGACATTGAGTTCAAAAAAATATAAGCAATAATCTCCCCAAATAAGAGTGCATGGCCATAAGTAACCATCCTGTTGGATTTGTGAACAAAAACCGTTGAATTTGCACACAAAAAGTTTCACGACTAACCACAAACATTTTCAAAATTTCAACATATTGTGCTTCCAGAATTTTTTTAAACAAAAGTAAATGTCTGTAATCTGGCAGAAATTTCAATGCCCACATAACCATCTAGAAGAGACAACAAACTTCTCAAGCTTGTTGAAAAAGTACCTCTATGCCCTGAAAGAGTATGAGTGCAAGCTCCCGTAGCCAAATCACAGAGGCGCACTCTTTCATCCTCTGTTCCTGCAGCTACCAGCATATGGGTTGTTGCTATATTTGACATGGCAATTGCGTACACCTTGCCAGGCATATTGAACTGTAAAGCTACCTGCAACATACGTGACCCAAACATTTAGATTTACTATCCTAAAATGTATTACATGCTATACACATATCCTAAATATGCACTGAATTAAGACGTAAGCACAAGATCTGAAGCGCAATGACTCCTACCACAAACTCTTAATGAGTTCTATAGCACGATTTGAGTCATGTCTTGAAAATTCCATGAAACATGGCTACTGCCTCAGCCATTTGCTCTTAATTCATCGCCATCTCAAACTGAAGAACCTCTGGAGCATGCCATTTTGATTCCCACCACAAAGAGTCCTAGTACGCAGAATAGGTTCCTGAAAATATCTGGACAAGAAATGCACCTGCAGAGTATTTGTGTCCCAGAGGTTGATATTCTTATCAAAAGATCCTGTAATGAAGAGCCCTGTATCGATTGGATACCACTGCACAGATGACACTGAGAAGCGGTGCCCCTGTGGAATAGACTTGTCCACAGTGAAAAGTGCCTCATGCTTAGAAATGTTGAGGACGGGATCAAAAGAAGTTCCTTGTTGGGTGTCATAAGCCCCAACTGATCCATTTGCAGCTCCTGCCAGTAAATAGCGCGATTCTGCTGGGTCTATCTGCCACCCCCATGTGTTAAATAAAATATTCTGTACATTCTCTAATTCGATGTATACCAATAACTTAAGAGGATGTGAATTCATTCGACACCACGGCAAAAATACAAAAAAATACAAAAACCAAAACCACGTAAACTTCCTTCTTCTCTTCTTCCTCCACTTTTGATCAATAATTTCCTAAATGGATTGTCTTACCATCCGCGATTTTAGGGTTTCCCTCCAAAATTTGTAAAAATCCACTATCTTATTATGCTGCACCTTCTGCGAGATTATATTAGTGATTTGCTTCAGATTATCCTCAATTTCCCATTTCTCTTGAATTCATACCACAAACCTCTGTCTTATTACTTGTCAACAGTCAAGAAATTCATTCCAACAGTCTCAGATAGAGAAAAATTCATGAATGCTCGGAACTTTTCAGTTACTGGAAAGCAAGGCTCCCTTCTCTCCATCTGTCTATGTCATCCTGCATAGACTCCCACCAATTTCACTAAAGGAAGAAAAATAAATAACTACAAAAAGGAACTGCAGATGACTCGACAGGTCGATGCCAATTTCGTCACACTGCCCCTCAAAGCACCTGCGACACGACCTTTGCATCAACAACATTTCTTGCACCCTTGCTCGGTACCTTGAAGTGGCCTCAAGAAGAAACCACACAACAATCACAAAGAGGAAAGTGCGAGTTCGAATTTGCAAACTTAATGACTCCACCGGAGCTTTTCCAACTCAGAAGGGAATAAAATCTCTACTATGGCTAGGCCACGAAATTCCACATCCAAGGAACTCGTCGAGATTAGTGCAATTACAATTCAGCGCAGAAAATTTGCCATGCCACCCAGAGGCGAGTAACGGCCGCTGCGCTTTTACACGCTCTCACAACCAAGAAGGAAGAAGAAAACCTGGAATAGGTACTTCTCTTTATTTATGGGGACTGAGAACCAAAACCCCGAAGAAACACAAGTGCACCATAATTCACCATATGGATACAAATTGCGGGAAATTTTTTTTAGCATCGGGTGTTGATGCCTAACCTGCAGGCTGTTGATGCCGCTTTTGTGAGCGCTCACAATTTCCTTGTGGCTGGCGAGCTCGATGTGACGAGTCCGGTTGGCTCGCACATGCGTCGCGAGTGAGCTCGGGCGAGTGGCCCCGACCTCCCGCCCTCGCAATTCCCGCAGCATCACGGCCGCCGCGACTTCATCAATCCCTCCCCGATCCAGACTAAATCCCTAGTACTCTAGTTACGCAATTCCCGCCAATTTGTGTTGTGCTCATCGCTCTTGATTGATGAGCCTTCGAGTCGACGACGGGAGGACGGGAGGACGTCGTAGAATGAATAATATATTGTCGCCAAAAGTGGTCCATAACCGATCGCTCATCCAAGAGCACTTGAGGGCTATGAGAACTCGTCACAATGTTTCATCCGTGCACAATGTTTCATCCGTGAACAATGTAAAATCTGTGTAAGTGCGGATATCATTTAATATTTCAAGATTCCGTCCATGAATTGATCAGTTATGACCAGGCCACTTTAATATAGGGAAAACCCTATATTACCTCTTTTAGCTTAATATAGGGTCGAAGTTGCCTGCTAATATAGGGAAAATAGGGATGCCATACAAATGCGCAGTAAACATAAGGAATTGATGTATTGTAAGGAGGTCACGAGCATGTAATCAAACCAATGTGTGTAGACGTTTGTATTGCTTCGCATGTATGATTCCTTCGAGGGAGAAGTCCGTTAGATTTTGTCGATAGTCGTTCTTTTCCCACCCAATAACGGAGAAGTCCGCCTCGTCCGGCGTTGTGTTTGGGAACGTTGTCGCAAGTCCTCCACAAAACTCGCAAAGTCCCTCGAAGCAACCATTGGTAGGAGCCCAACCCTTGTCGAAATTTGTTCGCTCAGCACTACACCGGTTGACACTCGAAGCAAACTGAGGTTTAGCATTGTACGCGCGTAGCAAGTCGCGATGGTCTCGCTCGATCTGTTTGATTGAAGAAGGCGCCCACCCGGTTGCAATAAGGCGAGGCCATGCTCATCTTTGTAGGGTGTTCGAAGACCTTTCATCATGCTTATTGAGATGTTGCAATTAGCGAATGAGTTCCAACACACGCAACCCAACGAATTGATGATGGGGTGCTCGTGCCGTGGCGCAGTCCTCCCACGTTCCTTAATATAGGGTCGACGACACCTGCTAATATAGGGAAAATAGGGAATTTTATCGATTTTCCCTATATTAAAGTGGGTTGGTTATGACTGATAGTCAATCATTCATGTAGAAAGCAAAAGGGTTATCATAATTTGTTGTTAAATTTCATCCATAAAGACATAATATCATCTATAATTAAGATATTGTCCATGAGTTGAACAGTTATGACTGATGGTCTTCTCTTATTGATTATCTATTCCATCACTGGTCACTCATCCAAGTGGAGAGAGCACTTCCACCAACTTTTCCATCCATGCTATAAGGCACCCATCCTACCTAAGCGGCTTTGGTGGAAATCATTTTTTTGTGAAACTTTATAGAAAAGTGAAATTTTAAATTTAGAAAAGTGAATATTCCCAATGCTTTTGGAAATTATGATTTTCAATTTGTTGGAGTCTATTTTTTAGGATAAATTGAATATTCAATCTCAGATTCAAATCCACCCAAGTAGGACAATATTGACTGTTTTTTTTATAAGATGGATAGGGCTAACGTGGACACTTTCCAACTCCACAAGCATTCATGGCTATTGAATTTGAATGGGAATCGTCTCATCCAATGAATTGCGAATCATGAAGATTGTCATTCCAAGTTTTGGAACCAGAGTTGAGATGCAAAAATTATAAGAGGTTATAATTGTAGATTCTTTTTCTTCTTGAACAATTACATAAGTCCTCTCACATATGTTCACTATTGAACCTAAAATGGCGACTATATCTTGAGCACGTTGTCCAATCTCATCGGAACACGTGTAATTTGGGTGTACAATTATAACTACAAGCAAGCCATACACGAGTGTCCACAGAGATTTTTGGGCATAATCGATCAAAATCCTAGTTTTCCAAGTCCAACCAGTTTACATGTTGCCATCTTCCACCTTTCTTTGATAATTTGAGGTATATTCCACAGATGCCTCTAAAAATGATCGGTAAGTTTCCTAAAGTTTTGAACTTCAACTAGTTATTTCTCAAACTCAACCCGTTCATTTGTAACCGGTCCTCCCTGTTCATTGCCATATACCACTCAAATATAGGTGTTTGATTTATGTAGGGGTAAGTGACACCTTAGCATATTTGGAGGACATGTTACATTGCAGAATTGCACTCCGCAAATTGCAACAGTCATTTCCGTTCCAGAATAGTCCGCCACTTTCCGCTTCTTTTAAAGTTCAAAGAAGTCTTTTAGTTGGGTGACTGGATGAACATTAAGACGGGCCTTCAAATTTTCATCCATGTTTAAACACTTGTTGGATGTCATACTCATGTATATTGTTTAATTAAGGAGTTATCCAACCGTTTGTTGTTGTTGTTAAAAGATATTTTTGCTGGTGCGGCTTTGCAAAATTAAACCAACAAAATGTGGGACATAACAAGGTCATGTAGGGTCCACTCTTCGTTGAAACTCTAGTAAATGACTTGCATGAGTGGTTATGAAATGAAACCCTCTATATACAATTCAAATTATAAAGAAAAACAAAGGTATATGTATCAATGGTGCTCTAGATGATAGAGTCATGTATTTATACTAAGGTTTTGAATTCATTGTGACAAATGCCTCTACTACATACACAAATGTAAATGGTGAAAAGAGTAGATCTTCATTATGGATACAATACACTTTCATCTTCCATTGAGAAAGTTATTGGAAGACATTTTCATCTATAAGATGTATCATGTAACTCATAATAATGACACTACAACATACATCCACCTATTGTTAAATTTTTCTGTAGACTTGAAGGCCCTATTATGTGCTTCTACTTTAAAGTTCTTAGTAGCCTTGTGACTTGTAGACTATGAGAAGCATGAAACTTTCCCCTTATATATATATATATATATATATATAATGTATGCTAATGCCTAAAATAACACCCATTTTTACACTCATGTTAGTTAATAAGTGTTATGAAGGGTGGAGACTGTGGGAAATTGCAAAACTTGTTTCTATAAGTGAACACCAAGCGCACGCGCACACACACACATTGTTGTTTGAGATTGAACTAAATACTTGCCTATAACATCCTAATTATTTTAGGTTCAAGAGCAAATATGAATGAGGGCGTCTACATCACGAAATTTTGAGATTTTATTTAATTTTATTTCCATTTGATGGTCAATAAGATAAATTTATTCATATGAGCTCCAAAAATTCACGAGGAGAATGGTTGTGGCCTCAATTTGGATTCTCTTATAGCATAGATTCATCTTTTGTGTTCCATATCATTACTTAGATGATAAGATGTGTTCAGCTGCCCTAACTTCATATTTAGTATGAAGCAATGGGATTCTAGCATCCGGAGACTGTATTCTCAAATCTATTGTTGGGTCCATGAACACAACTCATCAGCTGAGTAATGTTATGTCATATTTAAAGTGTTATAAAAATCAAACCTACAAGGAATCGTGTCAAGGTATGTGGCCCGATTGTGTGCACTTCCAATTCCATATGTAGGTCCAACCATTAAATCAATGTGAAAATTGTCTCCAATCCAGTTAGCTATTGCGTATTACAAAGGTTATCTTGTCAACATCTAGCCCCACCCTCTACTAAATGGGAGAACTATCATAGAGGGTGTTCAATTTCATCTTTACTAGTGCCAGAACGTAGTTTCCACGCATTGGTTTTTAATAGGGTCCCCACTGATGTAAGATTGACACATGGCAAAAATTGAGTGGAAATCAATTAACATGAATTGTCAAATAGAGAGCCCTCTATGGTACTTGAGCCCTTAGTTACTTGGGAAATGTAGTTCTGGTATATTGCACAGGACCTACTTACAATGGAAAAAACACAAAGAGATGAGTCAGTTGTTGTTTGCAAAATCTGGAACTGACAAGGTGGACATTTCCAAGTTGGAGAATCACTTGAATATTACTAGACTTGCAGTCTTACAAATCATGCCTCACAATGTTTAGGGCCACTTCACACACGAGCCAAGAGCCATGACCATGAAATTGTGAGAGCCCAAAAGAAAGTGCCCAAAGGCCGTCCCAACACACCTCCAAAATCATGTAGTGTGGTCACGAATCCTCAAGTATAGTGTGAAGTCATATGTGACCAGGCCCTCAACCAAATGCTACTTCAATGAATTTCTAATCATGCGGGTCCTCACACATGATAAACTAGAATAAATCAATGGTTGTGAGCATTTGGACTGCCATGGTCTCCCGATTTTGTGTTAGACCTACCTCCAAGAGGTGGTTTTTGAAAATAGTCCAAGTGGCCATGAAACATGATCCATTTGATGCCAGGTAGGAATCCATGTAGACTTTACATCCATCTTGCATTCACATACTCTGTTGATCCCTCAAGCGTAGTGAGAAGCAAACTTGGACCGGCCCCGCCTTTTCCACCAATGAGAGTGCTTGAAGTGCAATGGTCACGGGCTCTCAGTCTTGTGTGTGAAGTGGCCCTTAGAAGTTAGCCTTTCAGGCCTCTTCAACCTGGAGTCCATGGCACTCATTGGAACATATTGTGATCGGTATGAACCGGTCCTAAGGTGGTGTGTGTTATTCAAGTAAATTATTTCTCTCTATGCGATCACTTCTCATAGCCTGATATGAAACACGCAGTTATTGTGAGATGATTAGCATGTTGACAATTGCTTCATAGTTCTTTGGAGCTTGAATATGAATATCTTATTCATTATCAAAAGTGAAGTGTCCCATACTCATTAAGTGGTCATATAGATTCCGCAAAAATGTGGAATACTGAGTATAGAATGGTTAACATATTTCGAGCATGTCTAAGTCCAATTTCTTTTACATACATATATTTTTGATGACTGTTTTTACATCTACATCTAACCATATGCCACTCATATATAAGTGTCCAAATTATTGTTATGTTGGATTCATGCACATCTACTTTATCATCCATAAGATTCCATTCGATGGGCTTGGGTATCATATGAGAGAGAGAGAGAGAGAGAGAGAGAGAGAGAGAGTACTGCCTACTTTTCAATAGGTGACTATGATTTTGTGGGAGAGCAGAAAGTTAATGGTTAAGGTGGGAGAACAAAGGCTTAGTTTTCTCAAGTTTGTGCTTGTTAAGAACAAGGTAAGTATTTGATTGCATTTTGGTGCAAGAAAGTCATGAAGGTTTTGATATAAGAGTTATGGAGTCGTAGGTCTAGGAGGTGTTGGATGGATGGGTGATGTATGGCACCGCGAACCTCGGGGGGGGGGGGTAGTCAATGGTGGAGTAGCAATATACGTGCGAACAAATGATAGGGTATTTTAAAAACATGGGGGCTAAAAATTATAAATGGACTTAAGAGTAATATAGGGTATCAAAAATGGCATTGGACAACTTTAAAGTACTATAGGGTATGGAATAATAGGTAATTTGGAATTATAAGTAATGCAAGCCATTTTTCTATTAACCCAAAGTAGAAATTGACATAATGATAGCATGTGGAAAAAAGAAGAGAATTGAAAGTAATAACCCCCTATAAAATAGTGGTTGTTCGCACCTATATCCTTAACTTTTTAACACACTGCCCCCCCCGAGCCGCGAACGCATGCCATGATGATGATGGAATCCGGGGTGTTCCAACCAATTTGTCGAAGGTGTTTGGTAGAAGGAAGGTATTTGTAAAGCTTCATTGCGTTGGCTTCATCAAAGAAACAATCATTGCAATATATGTATTCTACATATTAGATGCGGATATGGGGGGATGGGTGGAAAGGTGGGTTAGCATCCGGGAGGGTGCCCTATACGCAAAGAATGTCAAGTTGGAGCCTAGCAAGGCATGTACATGTACATTTAGATTCATAACAAGTGCATGGGAGTAGCCACGAAAGTACTATGTTACTTAAGGGGGTATGGGTGCTGCTACATGCATGGTGTAACATCATGTGGCCATGCATGATTTGAGGAGTCTTAGGAGGGCGTGTATAGTTTGATTATGTTTGTTGGTGTGTAGGTTGTTGAGTTGTTGGTTGGAGCAATTGGAAAGTAGGTGGAGCCATGTGTTTGGTTGAGTTGGTGTTACAAAGATTGCATATGGAGGATGGGAAGTTTTGGAGAGAGAGAAATTTACAGGTGTTGCCCATATATATGTTGTACCCGGGGGTGGACTCTTCGCTAGAAACCTAAATGACGTGCGTGGGTTGCTATGAACTTAAACCCCCTGTATATGAGAAGGTTATAGAGAAAAACAAATATATACGTACTAACAATAGGCTAGAAAATGGACTCATGTATTTATATTGACCTTCAACAAATGGCAACATTTACATTCCTTGAGGTTCTCAAAACAAATGACATATCTCATGCTTGAACTAGAAGTTATATAGGCCCTTCATCCAGAATGTCAAACATGCTCATGAATGAGCAACTTTTCATACAAGCGAACATTCAGATGATACCCATCTGCCTAAAGGCAAACCTCTCAAGTGTGGCTACCTCTCCCAACCCTTTTTGCCTATGTGATGGCCACTCCTCTCATGCTCATAGTTGCAATGAAACACATTTTTGCTCATTTCGAAACGAACAAAAACGTTCGTTTCAAATGGTGTTTCCACAACAAGAGTCTAGGTTTCGGGTTTCAGATTTTATTGTGGTTGTGCATGCACCGCTTCTACGTTTCACAACATTTCTAGAGACGTTGCATTTCCTATTGTACTTGTAATTGGAAAGAAATAGCTCAACCATCTCAACATGTGCCATGGAAACAAGAATCTAAGAGTTTGAGTGATGTTTTGACCATGCCAACTTCAGTAGATGAATCTCAATTTCAAGAAACTTCTACTTCAAGCCAAAGCCTTTTTGAAACAAACAACTTGGAAACAACACTCATGATGATGATGATTTTAGAAGTGGTAGTCATGATGACCATTTGAGTAGTTTAGGTGATTTAATTACTTCTGATTCATAAGAAAATGACAGTTATGAAGACCCTCATGCTTATTCTCGCAAAAAACTACACTTTAGCCTTGTTAGGGCTTTGTACAAGTGATAGATTGTAATCCTAGAGCTTATAATATACTCTTAACTTTTTTTCATGAATTTTGTGTGTTTTGAAACGTTTTGAAACGTGTTTCATTCGTTTTGAAACACAAGTTGCAACTACACTCATGCCTTTCAGGCTCTCAGCATGTTGAGGAGGACCTGCCGGTGATGGTAGAGTCTGGAGAACACATTCCATGTCTCAAAATGGTACGAGTATTTCATGTTTGACTGGCATCTTGACAACTTAATCATATTGAATCATCAAACAAGAGGAGGCAGACACTTAGTAGCAACAGCTAAGACAAGACCATGTTGTTAGTAATCAAAATAATAGAGAGAGCAAGTACCTCTGCGTCTTCAAGTTTGGTTATCAAGCCTCTCAACTCTGAAGCAGAACGATCTGACGGGTGGATCTCCACGAAAGGATGATTGAGCAGGCCTTCCAACAAAAGGTTTATTGCATCAATCAATCAATCAGCCTGATATCAGATACCATCTAGTTTCCAGTGTCAAGCTTCCTATACTGCTGGTTGCAAACTTCATGAAAGTGCTATTGTGTAGGGCACACTTGAGAGCTTGATACATTCAAGAGATCCACAAGAACTTACATCAGGAGACTCTTGATATCACTTAAAATCCAATGTGAAGCACTGTATTTTAGATATCAGCATTAAGAGAAAGTTACAAAACACTGATCACCTGACGTTTTGCCCAACAGACATATTGTGAACTGGCTAGGATCCATGGCCGCAGCAGGTGGAAGCTCAGCCCCTTCACCCGATTACTCTTGGTCTCAAATTAGTGCAGATCTGCTTGCGAGATCCATTCCTAGGTCACATGAAACCCCTTCACAATTCAAAACACAGCCTCCAATAACACAAAACATCCTCAAATGCTCATGACGAATCTATTGCGATGAGGGGAAGGGGGGGATTTGTTAAGGGCAAGAGAAATCAAAGCACTGGGCAACGAGAAATGTAGTCAGCAACTGGAGGGAGGAAGAGGGGCCTCGGTTCAAGGCACATTCTTTCACCCGGGGGGTGGACGCTTCGTTGGAAACCTAAATGACGTGCGTGGGTCACTATGAAATTAAACCCCTTATATACGAGAAGTTTATCAAGAAAAACAAACGTAGATGTACTAACGGCAGGCTAGAAAATGGACTCATGTATTTATACTAAGATTTTCAATTTGATGTGATAAATGCCTCCACTACTAGTAGCATTTTTTGAATGTTCTAATCGTTTAGAATCTTCATCAAGAACATGAATTAGCTCCTAATTTTCTTTAAATAAAAATAAAAATATTAAATTAAATATGCCTTTATTACATGTAGAAACCATGGTCACTTTCTAATGAGAAAGTTATTGAACATTTTTTCATCCATAACATATAACTCGATTCAGGAGTACTACCATATAACAACAACAGATGAAATGTGAAATGGATGAAACTAACACATCTATTGTCAAAAAATTCTCTAAACCTTAGAGCCCCCTTTTGTACATGTCTACCTTGACTTCAAAATTCGTAGTAGAATTTTTAAATGTAACGCTAGAGAAAATTAATACCTCTCCCTTATGTATACTATGTATGCTAATGCCTCAAATAATACCCCTTCTTACACACATGTTAGTTTGTAAAAGGATAGATTCGGCAGGGAAGGGAGGGGTTTGTTGTGCACAAAAGCAACATAACATTAGGCAACAAAAAGATGAATGGGCAATTGGAGGGAGGAAGATGAGTCTTGATCCAAGGCAAATTCATTCACTATGTTTAATAATATGAGACTTGTATTAATGACTTGGTCAAATTCATACAATTGACATGAGTCTCATTTAAATCAAAATTTTAAGTATACAATACCATTTCGTACATGCATTAGTGGATGATGTTATTGATATTTGTGTCCCCTACTAGTTGTTTATTCACACAGTTTGGTGGCATTGTTATCTCTCAAAATTTATATTTTCACAAGTCAAATGCCATTATTGGGCTTATTAATGTTGTATTTTTTACAACTTTTTACTTGCTTGTGGACAATTATTGAACGCTCATAAGTCGTATTGGCATTGATGTGAAGTGTCCTTAGGTCTATCATAAGCCACCATAGGAAACATCTTTAAGAAATCATATTTAAATCATATTTTTTATTTTTTATTTTTTAAATAACAAATATTTCATTGTACCTTGTATAAAAATTAAAATTGTTGATATCATAGACGAGGTCATTGTGATAATTCACCAATGTGTAGCTCTTGGTTATAGGCTAGAAATACCATAAGCAGTAGAGAGGAGAAATCATGACAAGGAGTTTTAATCAAGGAATTGGTTGCACATATCACTTCACTAGTAGAAAACTATGTCCAAAAAACTACAACCAAAATCGGCTGCGGTTCTTTTGACCAGCCTGATTGCAGTCGTTAAACAACTACAAATTTTTATTTTTGTTCTGCGACTATAATTTTAAGATTTTTGGGGCGTATAATATACCGTTGGAAAGGTATTTTCAAGACCTTTCCAACGGTATATTACACGCCCCAAGTTCTTAAAATTTCAGTTGCTAAATCAAAAAAAAACAAATCTGCAGTCGTTTAGCGACTGCAGGTCAGGCTGGTCAAAAGAACCGCAGCCGATTTCGGCTGCGATTCTTTTTGGCATAGTTTTCTACTAATGCTTGGAAATCAAAGGTTCGGTGTGGGAGACCATGGCTAGGAGATCTAGAAAGACAAACCAACCCCTTGCAACTGAGCTCAGATTTGGAGATGACATGTAATGATAATAGAAATGGCGCACAAAATAAAGATTTATTGAAGGTATTCAATAAATCACATGACATAAATAAGTTTGTTGAGAGTGCTCAAAACTTACCAAATTTCTCACAAGATCGACTCAAAATGAAATGGTGGATGCATACCCAACACCAACCTTCAACTTTGATACATAATCTATATAATTTGGCTAGTGACTCAAGTCCTACCACATGCACGCTCTCAGTTACAAGGTCCAGGGCAATAATCATTGAAAACTGCTAAACATTCAAGGAAAATTATCAGGCTCTCCAGCCACTTGACATTCTAACAAATTGCCAACAGTACACACAAACTTGAAATTTGCTCCCTACAATCTGCACAGTGCATACCCACGCACCATCAAGCTGGCTTCTTCAAGTCTTACCAGGATTCGAGAGGCCGCATTTTCCAAAATTTACGCTTTGTCGCCTCTCACCATTTGAGCTTCTCGATCAAGAAATGCTCTGCCCGCTGTTAGGTCTTCAGATACGGCATGATGTCATTGCCGAGCATGCTCTAATATTGTCACTTGGTGGAATGAAACCAATATTCAAATTATGGCATCTAGTTTTTGAGATTCATTGCATTTGCACTAAGATAGACATTGTGCCTACAACTATCGAACACAACAATAATATGGACACCTATGTTTGAGTGGTATATATGTGGTCAGGTGTGGATCTAATAATTGACACCAAAAAGACAATATGTGTAAATTAAAAGAGATTGGACTACGTGCTCAAAACATGCTAAAGCTCAATAGTCAACATGATTGGAGGGACTCAATGTATGAGTGTAAGAAGCTTCACTTTGATAATGAATAAGATACTCATATGAACTCCAAAATTTGTGAGGCAAATGGCTATGGGCACGATTTAGATCCGCTACCCATCTAAGATGCACTATTTGGGTGTTTCATATCCTACAAGAAAACATGGGTGCAGAGAGAAAAAAGTATCCATCTAAGATCGCAATGCTTGTCTTGGCAGTTTTGGGATCATTACACCAAGTGGCAATGTTAGAGCATGGTGGGCAACGAGGTCGTGGGTGCATCGATCACACTGGGAAGCAGAGATGAGGTGTAACTTTGCAGGTCCAGCTTCCAACTGGGCTTGGCAACCTTCACAGCACAAGCAAATTGAAGAGCTAACACTCATGCAACACTCACTAACTGTTCTAAGACCTCACAACTTGGCACACAAACCAGAGATAGAATGAAATTGCCATCTGCTCGTGCTTCTTTAAAGGGTATGGCCTGAGTTCGGAACTGTGTCCAGCCTACACTGACGGTTGCAGGCAATCATATCATAGCATGTGCATGTACCTGACGCTCGAGTTGGATGACGCGTTAATCAATTGTGTTCTCTTCGGTTGGTGGATTTTGGGGGAATTTTGAGGTTTTGCTTGGAAAAAATGAGAAAGAAAGAGAGCTGCAATGTTGTCGCCGGTGTGAATTATGGCGTTGCTTCATTTTTGAGTTGGTCTAAGTCTATATGTAGTCCCGAAATGGGCATTGTGTAATAGGTAAGGCCCTAGGGCTGGGGTCTTTTGTGAATAAGGGTCTGTCCAAGAGCTGGCCCATATTTGCAAAGGCCATGGCCCGAGGGCCTTACCGAGCGTAAAGCCCTTTCCAAGATTTTGGCTGCCAGATTTAGATCAAATGGACGGCTCCGATGGCATTACACAAGAAGTCTTATTGAAATCTCCAGTAGGCAACGATGGAACATAAGGAGCCCATACAGTTCAAAGAGAAATTTGTGGGAAGGTTTTACGAAAATTAGAGTGCTCCTAAAAACTACTGGCTCCTTTTAAAGGTGAACACCTTGAATGGACATGGAACAAGGGCAAGCCCCTAGGTTCCCACATGATCAGTTCAAAATATCTAGTTCACTCAAATACACCCACTATGATTGGATGAATCATTTGTGGTACAGTGCACCAAAAATCAAGTGTTAGGAAGGTCACATATTTGCTTGGAAATATTTATTTTGCAGGACTTGACTTATGCAACTCTTGCCCATAGTTTGATAGAAAGAAAGAGTTGGTGAATGCAAATTACTACACTAATATCACCTATTAGTATGGTTTATCATTTGGAGTTATGTGTTTCTATGACATTTTCCTAAGAGCATGCCTTTTTTCTTTTTCTTTTTCTTATCAATTAAATGTATATTGTATTCCTTGATGTACATACTAGCTATTTATATAATGGGAAAACAATGATCTTCTCAATGAGAAGTTATAGCAATACGTAACTCCAAACGGTAAATTCTACACTGTTAGGTGATATCGGTGTACATCCTCAGTATGCACTGTGAAGTTGCTTGAGATATGACAGGTTTCCATTGAGAAAATGTTGGTTATTATGGAAGTTAGGAACTTGAAATCTTGCTGGGGACGCTTTGTATTTTGTCTGTCTGGATCTTGTTGGTTTCAACTGAGGTGAATACTAGACTAAATCTGCCATTAGTTTTTCTACTATGTAGACTAAGTTTGATTGTTGTGAGCTGGACCGTCACAAATTCCAGGTCTGATTCAGATAGAAACTTCACTCTTGACTCTTGTTGGCTTTATTTCCTTGAATTGGCATGAACGTTAGAATGAAACTGGCATCCTAACCGCATACTTCTTCAAATCTGGTCACAACCAGCAATTTTCACTGGGCAATTGAAGTCTACTTTGCAAGCGTGAAGATGGTATTAACACTTGAATTATAATCAAAATACTAAGTATTAAGTGAAATGCGTTTGAGTTGTTACGTGTGTCACCTAATAGTATGTCATTATTTGCCTTATCTAACCCTCTGAAAGGGAATGATCATGCTTGTAACTCCTCAAAACTGTAGTAAAGAAAGATGAAGATAGCATATCAAGTTGATTTGAAAAACATACAAACAAACAGTTTATGAAGACCAGATCCTGATTTAGTCTGGTGAACAATCAATTCATTTCATTGAGACTCAACTCTCTGAGATACATTCGTAAGGTGTGTGGCCTTATTGTGTGCATCATGCACTTCTAACTACATAATGTATAATTTCTGGCCATTGGATCTCATTGGGAAGTGTTTCATCCGGAACTAGCAATTGCAAATTACACATATTGTCATGTCAAGTGTCAATTTTGGAGCTCAAATGCTAAAGCTAAAGGAGGTCAAAGTGATGGTTCTCTTTTCCTTCAACCCTTAAATCCCTAAGCCTAATCTTCCCCAAAATCAAGAAAATCAACACATAGGTTGAATTTGCGCTATATCCTCCTGTGAATTGAAAGGACCATGGTGAATCTAACTATACATATGTTCTTGTCTTGGATCACCCCATGTCCACACAAAATTTGAACCATCCCTGTGTTCATATCACTAAGATTACATGTTTCTGTTTTGGGGAGGGGGGGGGGATTCATCAGGCAATAAAATTGAATCTTTGGAAGATCAAGCTTTCAAGAACAAATCGATCTGCATATTGGGTGAGACTTGGTCAAAGATTGAATTATGTACATCATTGTCTTTGAATTTGACTATTGACTCAAATTTGATGTTTAGGAGGCCTTACCTTGGCCATAGCCTCACTTGCACCAATGAACCATGATATTATTTCACATATGACAAAGGCACAACTTCAACATCTAAACGGTAGATGTTTGCTATTAAAATATGGAATATAAAATAAATATTCCATGTAAATTTTCAATGCAATTGAGACAAATGAGTCCATGATGATGTTCCCTTCCAAAGAGATTCACAATGTACTCTGAAACTTTTCCTTTAAGGCATCTTGGCCACTTTGAAATTTTTGTTCAACCAAGGATTTTGTCCATATCCAAATAGTATAAGTGTGTTAGGTTCCCATCAACACTCCCCAATCCCAACCCAAATAGAGCCTAAACCTCAAGCCTCATTAATGGAAAACAAACAGAGAAATGGCCACTTTGGGTTATTTAGGGATTTAGAACTTCAAGTGATCTTCATAACATTATTCAAATCCATAACAATGTTCTATGGGACTGATAGTATTCCACAAAATATTCCCGGATATTTCTCACATTTAGTCTGAATGTGGGAAATATCCAGGAATATTTTGTGTCAATCTGTGAGCCCAAAAGGGTGCCCACATTTAGTCTTAGACCCTTGAAACGTTAGTTGATGCACTTTGAAGTAGCATGTTACTTCACAAAAATATAAAAAGAGTGAAATGTTAGTCTTAGAAGTACCATGTTGTAAGAGGCTAGGATGTGAGTTGTTATTGTGTTTTTACCTTCGGAAGGATTTGAGTGAATGAGGATAGGTAAGGAGAACTTGGATTGAGTAGTTAGTGAGTAGGCTAGTACAAATGGATGGAGACAACCAAAGTGACTCAAGAGGCAAGTGCATTCGAATTGGGATGAATGGAGGATCACATGGAGCGCACAAGTGGACCACCTCATCATGGCCACTTAATGGGGAAGGTCCAAGGAAGAATGCAAGGTGGAGGATAAGCAAATTCTCAAAGCACCAATCAAATCACGAGTTAAGCATCGTGGTTTGAATTAAGTGGTGAGCAACGATTTGGGAAAGTAAGGGGAGAAAGTTATGGCGGCGGAAAGCGAAGGAGGCTAAGTTTGGGTTGAAGCATCCCAAGTTTGGTAAAGTGTGGTAGGTAGAAAGCCAAGGCTAGTTAAATGTTCGAATTAGGATCCTTGTTGATCATTTGAGGGAGGAAGGCTTAGAAGATAGGATTGGCGCCTACTAAGTAGGAGGAAATCTCAAGGGCTTATCGTGAGCCTTGAGGGTGCTCACCCCCTCAAGCTTACTATATAATCCCTCATTCTTCCCTCACTCATCCTCTCTTTTCTTTGTGCTCCAAGGCACCCCACGAGTTATAAGTGTGGGTGTGGGAAGCCATATTGGAGCACATGTGTGTGCTTAGTTTTTAGTTTGAGAGCCAAGGCTTGTTAGCCTTGAAGAGGGCTTGACCTCTTGGTAGAATTAGTGTTGACGTGGAGGATTTTAAAGTTAATTCATGATTCCAATTTGTGGTACTTAAAGTTCATGTTTTGAATACACGTGGTTGCAAGTTCCATGTTTAAGAGTTGAGCACTTGATGTTGTGATGAGTGCAAAAATATACTTGTGTGGATTAGTTAGTCTTAGTGAAGTTAGGAAATTCTCTCTCCCCCTCTCCTCTCTAGGATGTTAGGATTTTAGGATTAGAGAAGAATTGTGTGATTAGAAAGGGGTTGTTAGTAGAATTAGGAAAATTAGGTAGGAAGATTAGTTAAGGGCTTGAATAATTAGTGAGGTAGTTGGGGATTACAACTACAAAGTTGTGGGTTCATGAAGGAGCTGGGTTTATAAAGGAGCTGGGTTTGTTTAGTTAGAAGCTAAGAAGCTGGGTTTATGAAGGAGCTGGGTTTATGAAGGAGCTGGGTTTGTTTAGTTAGAAAGTAAAGAGCTGGGTTTATGAAGGACCTGGGCTTGTTTAGTTAGAAGCTAAGGAGCTGGGTTCATGAAGGAGCTGGGTTTATGAAGGAGCTGGGTTTGTTTAGTTAGAAGCTAAGGAGCTGGGTTCATGAAGGAGCTGGGTTTATTTAGTTAGAAGCTAAGGAGTTGGGTTCATGAAGGAGTTGGGTTTATGAAGGAGCTAGGTTTATGTAATTAGAAAGTAAAGAGATGGGTTCATGAAGGAGCTTAGTAGATAGCCTACTTAATTAGCTCATAGACAAGTAGTTAGTTACATTATGCTAGTTAGTGTTATGTGTGGCTTTCACAAGTAAATGTATTTGAGATTGACTATAGAGAATAGTGTTTTTTAACACTTGCATCCTCTCTTTAAAAATAAACCACGTGCACAAATTAATGGAGAATGTGGAGCACTCTCGCGATGGCCAGACAAAGGAAGCAAAGACCAAAGGTGCGAGGGAGAGATTGACATAAGTCACATAAGTATTTCTTAATACTTAAAGGCTTATGTACGGTATGGAGACACCAAGTGAGACCTCTTATAGTAGCGATACGGAATACACAAGTGATAGTTCAAGTGGTAGTATAGAGTCAACGGCACGGACTCCATTTAGGAGAGGGATATCCTTAAGGGCTTGTGTAGCTAAAGCGGCCGGATTGACGTTAGAAGCAAACAAAGACAAAATAGCACCCGAGCATAAGGAGGTTAAAATAACATAGTTAACTTGTGCATTCTCCACATACGTATTGAAATCGTACATTGAGTTGTTAAAAGTGAAATTCCAGTTAAATCCAAGACCACTTGAAGGGTGAACCTTGCACTATGGACTCATCCAAGTCCAAATCCAATACCACGGAGGAATGTGAGCCCAAACCCACTACTCGGACTACGGACGCTTAAGGGTGGGGGGTTTGGCCTCACATAATTGGTGCGTCCGCCGGGAGCGAAGCGGAAGGTAGTTACAAGACTTGGAGGCGACTAGGAGACTTGGAGGCAACTAGGAAAAATTGGAGACACAAACTTGAGAGAAGGGAAGGAGCACCCGAAACTCGGTAAGTATTCTCTCTTTGGGTTACATTTGAATTCATTGTATTTCAACTATTCCTTGGAATGAATTGCATTGTCAATTACGCAAATTCATTTTTGAGGAAGGAGCGCGGCGAAGGTACGTCCTCAACCTTTTTGGGGATTTGCTAAGAACTTAAAAGGAACCTATAACCGAGTAGCTCATTAAAACATTAGAGGGTAAATTCACCTTAGGACATTGAACTTTGACACTCACCTCGGGGTGAGTCTCAAAGTTTTGGGAGTTGTCATTTCATGCTCTAGATTAAATTAATATTTCACAAAGTTTATGGTGTTGTTACATTGAGTCACGATTGAGGGGAGTGCTAACTCACAGGGGGATGCGATTGCTCAAGGTATGTTTATTTCTTCAAAGTGAACTCATTAACTAATTAAGGAATGCCTTTTGTACTCGTGATTGTTGTTATCCGTTGTAGAGGGTAATTCCCGAATTGTGGATGGTGTGAGAAGTTGAAGGGTGAAGCCTCGACTTTTAACATAATCTACTCGGAAGGTCACCCCCTCACAATCGGTATTGTGGTGAGTGTTGATTTGCGGGAAGGTGCGGAGGTGATGCTCCGACTTAACCAAAAAATTAACATGAACATGCCTATCCCCTATTGGGATTCTTTCACCTAAGTGGGCTTGCAGGTTCTTTTCCTCACCTCCTAAAAAAATTATAACCACACCAAGACAAGTGAAAATATTAAGAGGGGAATTGCTAGGATTATGTGTGGTCAAGTGAGGGTCGATCGATTCTTATGGAATGCAAGGTAGGACTCGCTCACAAAAACCAAGTTTGATAGTAGGACTAGAGAAATCTACTCGAAAGAGGCGGTCCTCTAAAATCAGTGATAGATTAGAACAAGATAATGTTAGAATAGAGAGTTGTTTGAACGTCGAACCTAGGACTAGGTCAATTCTAGACACCTTAGAACTTGGAGCTCAACTTGAAGAGGAGATCACTCCCTCCAAATTGAGTGGTGAAACTTCTTCGGAAAATTACACACTTAGAGAAGAATTCCCGGTAGAAGTTGATAGGGGATTGTTGAATAGTTCACCGGTCACCATGGCCGAGGAACGGGGGATGGATCCACCACCCATACCCCCAATTCCGCCCATACCTCCTATACCTCCAATAGACCCATTGGTTAGGCCAAGAGGCCTACCAATTGTGGTTCCACAAAATTTAGCGGCGATGGATATGCCATCTCATCTCCCTAAATTTTATGGGACCAAGGATGAGGACCCCTCTCGGCACATGGAACGGTATATCGAACGGTTGGCTAGCTTCCTCATAACCGACCCGGGTTATTGGTTAGTGTGGTTTCCTACCACTCTAGAGGGGGAAGCCTATGAATGGTATCGGGATCATGCCGAGGGACATTTTAGGGGATGGGAACAATTACAAAGGGAGTTTCTTAACGAATTTAGGCCGGAAGTGGGTCAAAGTACCGCATTAAGGGCATTGTCGTCATTGAAGCAAGGAAGGGAGGAAGAAATTTCGGCTTACATTAGGAGGTTTGATTTAGTGTGCACTAGATTTGTGGGTACCATGCTCAACGACGACACGCTAAAGCAATTTTTCATTCAAGGGTTTTTTAAGTCCGGAACTATTAGGGGTGTTCTAGAAAGGAATCCCTTGACCTTGGCGGATGCCAAGCGTGCGGCTAGAGATATTGAAAACTTGGATAAAGATCACGAAAGGCTATGGAGAAGGGAGGATGAATTGATCCCACAATTCATCCCCATACGCCCTAGGGTGGTAGCGGTAGAACCCGCTAAGTATGAGAACCAAATTCCATATGCCATTGTGGACACCGGTCCCCGACCTTTAGCGGTTAGGGAACCGGCACCTCTTTTGGCACTACCGGCCCCTAGAACGGATCCACGCTTGGAGGAGGTTGAGAGAAGACTAGGTGCTAGCCAACTAGGATTCCAAGAGGCTATGATAAAACAAATGCAAAGCCTCACGGATCAAATGTCATTAATGATCCGGAGTCAACAACCGGGGCCTCCACCCCCGGTTGAGTCGGGTAGGCATTCTTCCGGATTATGGTGTGTCCAATGTGGCCAACCGGGCCACACGCGTCAATTTTGTAGAAGTGGACAAAACCGTGACCAAAGAGGAAACGGTAACCCACCTCAACAAAATCAACGAGGTCAATCGCCACCTCACTATGGAAATGGAAGCAATAGAGGACCACAACCTAGAGGGCAAGGTGGCCAAAATTTAGAGAAGAAGGAATTTCATCCCTTTTGTGGAAGGTGGCACGCTCAAGGACAATGTTGGTCCGAAGGTCAAGAGTTTAATTGTAGCAATTGTGGAGGAAGTCATCCCTCGGATACGTGTCGCCAACCGGACAAAATAATTAATGTCCCTTACCCGGTGGCTAATCCACAACAACAAGCAAGGGATAATATGCGAGGTGCTAGGCCACAAGGAGTACCGGCCAATGAACTTAGGCCACCTAACTTATACTATGACCATAGTAATGCTAGGCAAACTTTTCATCCACCGGCGGGCTTGCAAACTACAACCGGTTACATTCCAATACAAAATAGACAAGGAGTTCCACCTAATGGTAGTAACGGGAGACAAGCGCCTCCAACGGATCCGGGACCATCTAACTCCCAAGATGTTAGGTTCATGGATGGAGTGTTGGAGGCCACATGTGATGACATGCTTCCTCTCCCAACGAGAATTGGAGAGGAGCAAAGTCAATGGCCTCCTCACACCAATGCTATTACATATGAGTTAGTGAAGGGTAAGGGTGTGGTTGAAGAAGCACCTGCACTAGCGGTAACTACTAGGGCTAGGAGAGGGGATGCCCCGTTGGAGGTAGGAATAGGAGAGCAAGGAAATTACTCTTCGGATGAAGAGATTAATCTCTCCGAGTTGGATAGGGTAGCTAGAAGAGCTACTAAGGATGTGGAGAGGGAAAATATAATTTTACAAGATAGGGAGAGGACTAATGCGGTACATGACTTGGATAATAGCGATGTGGGTGAATGGGAAGGACCGGGGGTTCCCGTAGACGAATTCGACGTAGTGGGTAATTCTAAGGTGGAAAGATCTACCGGGTACGACTTGTGGGCGGACCTTAGTACACTCAAGGCGGATATTACTTTCGGCCAACTATTGGAAATTTCACCCACGGCAAGGAAAACATTAAAGGAGGGAATGCCGGTACACAAGAGGATGAGGAAGGTGAAAGCTAAAATAGCCGCTAGGATCCAATCACAAGGTGGAAGAGACGTGAAAGCTATAGAAATAGAAGTTGTTATAGTAGATAAGGTGGTTCCTAATGTGCTAGTTGACGGAGGGAGTAGTCTAAATATACTACCGGAGGATACTATGAAAAAATTGGGACTTGGACTCACGGGGCCTTCACCTTTGGTCATAAATATGGCAAATCAAAGTTCGACTACGCCTTTGGGGATGATCAAGGATTGTAGAATGACTACGGGAGGCGAGGAGTACTTGGTCACCTTCCATGTCATTAAAATGCACTCCAACAAGGACACCTTCCCCATTTTGCTAGGTAGGCCTTGGTTGCGGATGGCGAATGCTATGGTCAATTGGGGTGGACCTAAACCATCCATCACTTATGGTCCGGAGGGTAATAGGGTCATAGTGTCCATTGGTTCATTAGAAGGATGGATGAAGAAGGAGATGTATTTGCCATTGGAGAAGGAAATTGATGACTTAAACGAGAATGAGATTGGCAAGGCATTGGTGGGAGTCGTCCATCCCGAAGGTCAAAGGGTTGTTATAGATTCGGGCTCGGGAAGTCTAGGTCCTAATTTTTACAATTATGGGGATAATGGGGATTATGCCCAATGGCTAAGGGAGTACCCCGAGTCCGAGGTTGATGTAATGGTTACATTTCACCAAGTAGGCTTAGGGAGTGAATTTCCTAGTGTTAGTTTAGGAGAGGGCTCATTGTTGGAGCCATGTGAGGTGCTCACCGAGGAAGAGTGGGTTAGCGGTGGGTTAACACCTTGGGTAGATGACGTGGAAGAGGGTGAGGTTAGTTTAATTCATGTAGATGGGACTCAAGAGGAGGATGTGATTATTGAGTCATCGAAATTGGAGGAGCCTTTACATTTCAAGACCACGTCTACGGGGATAGTTGTAGGTCAAGATGTGAAAGATTACCCCAATGTGCCTTCCGATTGGTATCGGAACAAAGAGGAACAAGCACATGTGTCGGAAGCGGATTGGCGGTACGTGGATGTGAAATTAAAGAATGGAAAAACCCGACAAATGAAGATGGGTTCCAAATTGGGGGAGAAAGAGGTTAGGGAGTATAGCAATTTGGTGGATGAGTTTAGTGATACTTTTGCATGGTCCTACGATGAGCTTAAGGGAATTCCTAGGGAAATGGTAGAGCACCGGATTCCTTTAATTCCGGGGGCGAGGCCAATTAGACAAAAGGAGAGGAGGATGAATCCTCAATTGCAATTGTTGGTGAAAGCGGAATTGGAAAGGTTATTGAAGGCCGGGTTTATCAAGCCGGTGGAAATCACGGATTGGGTTTCTCCTATGGTCTTAGTAAAAAAAAAAAAAAGGGAAATTAAGGGTTTGTGTCGACTATAGGAAATTGAATTCGTGCACACAAAAGGATCACTTCCCCTTACCTTTTATCACCTTGTTGCTTGAGGAGGTTGGAGGTCATTCGCGATATACCTTTATGGATGGGTATGCGGGTTATAATCAAATTTCCATAGCCCTCCAAGATATCCATAAAACGGCTTTTACTACACCTTGGGGTACTTTTGTGTGGGTAGTGATGCCATTTGGGTTATGTAATGTCCCGGCTACTTTCCAACGATTAGTAATGTATATCTTCACCGACTTGTTGTTCAAATCCATGACCGTCTTTGTGGACGATTTTAGCACACAAAGTAATGTGGACGATCACCTACATTGTGTTAGGGAGGCATTGGTTAGGTGTAGGAAGATGAGGTTAGCATTGAACCCGGATAAGACATTTTTGGGAGTGAATAAGGGAGTGTTGTTGGGTTATGTTGTTAGTGAGAAAGGTAGAGAACCCGATCCGGATAAGATTGCGGCCATAAGCGACTTGGCAACTCCAACCAATTCCAAGGGGATCTCTAAGTTGTTAGGACATGTGGGATGGTACCGGGAACTTATTCCTAATTTTTCAAAGATAGCGGTGCCCATTACCCATTTGCTCAAAAAGGATGTCAAATTCGAGTGGACGGATGCTTGTCAAAAAGCCTTTGAGGAATTGCGGGATAGGTTGAGCACCTATCCGGTGTTGATACCACCCAATTGGGGTAAACCTTTTCACGTCTATTGTGATGCTAGTAATGTGGCAATAGGGAGTGCGCTTTGTCAAGCAACGGGAGAAAAAGAGAAGGATCAACCTATAGCTTATGCGAGTAAGCAATTGACCCCCGCCGAAAGAAACTACTCTACAACGGAGAGGGAGTGCCTAGCCATGGTGTTTTCCGTTAAAAAGTTTAGGCATTACCTCATGTGCAACCCGGTTGTATTTTTTGTTGACCACATGGCTATCAAGTATCTAGTTAACAAGGCGGAGTTAAGTGGTAGGTTAGCTAGGTGGGTTTTGTTATTAGAAGAATTCGACTACACGGTGGAATATAAACCGGGTCGTATGCATTTACAAGCGGACCACTTGTCTAGGTTGTCGGAGGAGATAGGAAAAAATCCGGTAAATGATATGTTAGTAGATGATAGCCTCTTTGTGGTCACTTCTACACCGGAGTGGTATGCGGGCATAGTGGAATTTCTAACAACCCACAAGTTGCCCAAAGAGTGGACAAAAGAAGAGAGAAGGAAGGTGAGGGTAAATAGTAGGCAATTTGTTGTAGTGGGCCATAGGTTGTTTAGAAGGGGGTCCGATGGTATTTTACGACGATGCGTGTCAAAAACGGAGGTTGAAGCGATTTTAATCGCTTGCCACGATAGCGCTTGCGACGGTCACTTCTCGGGTCAACTTACCGGGCAAAAAATACTTAGAGCGGGCTACTTTTGGCCTACACTATTTAAGGATGCCCATGACTATGTAAGGAAATGCGACGCTTGCCAACGGTATGCCCGAAACGACCTTAGAATGGAGATGCCTTTACATGTATTATTACCCTTAATTCCTTTCGAAAAATGGGGCATCGACTATGTGGGTGAGGTCCATCCCCAATCTTCAAAAGGAATGAAATATATTGTGGTGGCAACCGAGTACCTCACCAAGTGGGCGGAAGCCAAAGCGGTGAAGACCGACACGGCGGAACACGCGGCAACATTTATGTACGAAAACATAATTTCGCGGTTCGGGGTGCCGAAGATCCTAGTAAGCGATAGGGGTACTCACTTTTTGAATGACTTGATTCGAGAGATGACAGAGAAATTTAAAATTGATCACCGGAAGACTACTCCCTACCACCCACAAACCAATGGACAAACGGAAAGGGTTAACGGAATTTTGGTGAGTATACTACGCAAGACGGTTATAGACTCGAAGCGGGATTGGGATACGAAACTAACGGCGGCACTTTGGGCATACCGTACAACCTATAAGGTAACTACGCGTGCTACACCATTTTCCTTAGTCTATGGTCTTGAAGCGACACTACCAATCGAATATGAAGTCGAGTCACTTAGGGTGGCCGTGAGTACGAGACTTACCGAAAGTCAATCCTTACGAAATCGACTAACCGATTTGGAAGCACTTGACGAAGGGAGGAGAATGGCGGCTCAACATATTGAGGCAATCCAAAGAAGGAGAAAGATTACTTTCGACAAACGACATAAGAGAAGGGCCCTAACACCGGGAATGATGGTCATGATTCAAGACGCACGAAAGCTTGAATTTCCGGCGAAATTCGATGCAATATGGTTAGGACCTTACCTTGTCTATGAGGTCTTTCCTAATAATTCAATTCAATTGGAAACGTTGAATGGTGAGCTCTTTCCTACCCGTACATCGGGAAGTAGATGTAAGGAGTACCGAGCTTGACTAGGCAACTTACCCTTGGAGCAAGAGATGTTTGGATTCATCCCCCGATGGTCGCCAATTATGTGAGCCCAAAAGGGTGCCCACATTTAGTCTTAGACCCTTGAAACGTTAGTTGATGCACTTTGAAGTAGCATGTTACTTCACAAAAATATAAAAAGAGTGAAATGTTAGTCTTAGAAGTACCATGTTGTAAGAGGCTAGGATGTGAGTTGTTATTGTGTTTTTACCTTCGGAAGGATTTGAGTGAATGAGGATAGGTAAGGAGAACTTGGATTGAGTAGTTAGTGAGTAGGCTAGTACAAATGGATGGAGACAACCAAAGTGACTCAAGAGGCAAGTGCATTCGAATTGGGATGAATGGAGGATCACATGGAGCGCACAAGTGGACCACCTCATCATGGCCACTTAATGGGGAAGGTCCAAGGAAGAATGCAAGGTGGAGGATAAGCAAATTCTCAAAGCACCAATCAAATCACGAGTTAAGCATCGTGGTTTGAATTAAGTGGTGAGCAACGATTTGGGAAAGTAAGGGGAGAAAGTTATGGCGGCGGAAAGCGAAGGAGGCTAAGTTTGGGTTGAAGCATCCCAAGTTTGGTAAAGTGTGGTAGGTAGAAAGCCAAGGCTAGTTAAATGTTCGAATTAGGATCCTTGTTGATCATTTGAGGGAGGAAGGCTTAGAAGATAGGATTGGCGCCTACTAAGTAGGAGGAAATCTCAAGGGCTTATCGTGAGCCTTGAGGGTGCTCACCCCCTCAAGCTTACTATATAATCCCTCATTCTTCCCTCACTCATCCTCTCTTTCCTTTGTGCTCCAAGGCACCCCACGAGTTATAAGTGTGGGTGTGGGAAGCCATATTGGAGCACATGTGTGTGCTTAGTTTTTAGTTTGAGAGCCAAGGCTTGTTAGCCTTGAAGAGGGCTTGACCTCTTGGTAGAATTAGTGTTGACGTGAAGGATTTTAAAGTTAATTCATGATTCCAATTTGTGGTACTTAAAGTTCATGTTTTGAATACACGTGGTTGCAAGTTCCATGTTTAAGAGTTGAGCACTTGAGGTTGTGATGAGTGCAAAAATATACTTGTGTGGATTAGTTAGTCTTAGTGAAGTTAGGAAATTCTCTCTCCCCCTCTCCTCTCTAGGATTTTAGGATTTTAGGATTAGAGAAGAATTGTGTGATTAGAAAGGGGTTGTTAGTAGAATTAGGAAAATTAGGTAGGAAGATTAGTTAAGGGCTTGAATAATTAGTGAGGTAGTTGGGGATTACAACTACAAAGTTGTGGGTTCATGAAGGAGCTGGGTTTATGAAGGAGCTGGGTTTGTTTAGTTAGAAAGTAAAGAGCTGGGTTTAAGAAGGACCTGGGTTTGTTTAGTTAGAAGCTAAGGAGCTGGGTTCATGAAGGAGCTGGGTTTATGAAGGAGCTGGGTTTATTTAGTTAGAAGCTAAGGAGTTGGGTTCATGAAGGAGTTGGGTTTATGAAGGAGCTAGTTAAATCCAAGACCACTTGAAGGGTGAACCTTGCACTATGGACTCATCCAAGTCCAAATCCAATACCGCGGAGGAATGTGAGCCCAAACCCACTACTCGGACTACGGACGCTTAAGGGTGGGGGGTTTGGCCTCACAGTAAGTCTCGTACTCACGGCCACCCTAAGTGACTCGACTTCATATTCGATTGGTAGTGTCGCTTCAAGACCATAGACTAAGGAAAATGGTGTAGCACGCGTAGTTACCTTATAGGTTGTACGGTATGCCCAAAGTGCCGCCGTTAGTTTCGTATCCCAATCCCGCTTCGAGTCTATAACCGTCTTGCGTAGTATACTCACCAAAATTCCGTTAACCCTTTCCGTTTGTCCATTGGTTTGTGGGTGGTAGGGAGTAGTCTTCCGGTGATCAATTTTAAATTTCTCTGTCATCTCTCGAATCAAGTCATTCAAAAAGTGAGTACCCCTATCGCTTACTAGGATCTTCGGCACCCCGAACCGCGAAATTATGTTTTCGTACATAAATGTTGCCGCGTGTTCCGCCGTGTCGGTCTTCACCGCTTTGGCTTCCGCCCACTTGGTGAGGTACTCGGTTGCCACCACAATATATTTCATTCCTTTTGAAGATTGGGGATGGACCTCACCCACATAGTCGATGCCCCATTTTTCGAAAGGAATTAAGGGTAATAATACATGTAAAGGCATCTCCATTCTAAGGTCGTTTCGGGCATACCGTTGGCAAGCGTCGCATTTCCTTACATAGTCATGGGCATCCTTAAATAGTGTAGGCCAAAAGTAGCCCGCTCTAAGTATTTTTTGCCCGGTAAGTTGACCCGAGAAGTGACCGTCGCAAGCGCTATCGTGGCAAGCGATTAAAATCGCTTCAACCTCCGTTTTTGACACGCATCGTCGTAAAATACCATCGGACCCCCTTCTAAACAACCTATGGCCCACTACAACAAATTGCCTACTATTTACCCTCACCTTCCTTCTCTCTTCTTTTGTCCACTCTTTGGGCAACTTGTGGGTTGTTAGAAATTCCACTATGCCCGCATACCACTCCGGTGTAGAAGTGACCACAAAGAGGCTATCATCTACTAACATATCATTTACCGGATTTTTTCCTATCTCCTCCGACAACCTAGACAAGTGGTCCGCTTGTAAATGCATACGACCCGGTTTATATTCCACCGTGTAGTCGAATTCTTCTAATAACAAAACCCACCTAGCTAACCTACCACTTAACTCCGCCTTGTTAACTAGATACTTGATAGCCATGTGGTCAACAAAAAATACAACCGGGTTGCACATGAGGTAATGCCTAAACTTTTTAACGGAAAACACCATGGCTAGGCACTCCCTCTCCGTTGTAGAGTAGTTTCTTTCGGCGGGGGTCAATTGCTTACTCGCATAAGCTATAGGTTGATCCTTCTCTTTTTCTCCCGTTGCTTGACAAAGCGCACTCCCTATTGCCACATTACTAGCATCACAATAGACGTGAAAAGGTTTACCCCAATTGGGTGGTATCAACACCGGATAGGTGCTCAACCTATCCCGCAATTCCTCAAAGGCTTTTTGACAAGCATCCGTCCACTCGAATTTGACATCCTTTTTGAGCAAATGGGTAATGGGCACCGCTATCTTTGAAAAATTAGGAATAAGTTCCCGGTACCATCCCACATGTCCTAACAACTTAGAGATCCCCTTGGAATTGGTTGGAGTTGCCAAGTCGCTTATGGCCGCAATCTTATCCGGATCGGGTTCTCTACCTTTCTCACTAACAACATAACCCAACAACACTCCCTTATTCACTCCCAAAAATGTCTTATCCGGGTTCAATGCTAACCTCATCTTCCTACACCTAACCAATGCCTCCCTAACACAATGTAGGTGATCGTCCACATTACTTTGTGTGCTAAAATCGTCCACAAAGACGGTCATGGATTTGAACAACAAGTCGGTGAAGATATACATTACTAATCGTTGGAAAGTAGCCGGGACATTACATAACCCAAATGGCATCACTACCCACACAAAAGTACCCCAAGGTGTAGTAAAAGCCGTTTTATGGATATCTTGGAGGGCTATGGAAATTTGATTATAACCCGCATACCCATCCATAAAGGTATATCGCGAATGACCTCCAACCTCCTCAAGCAACAAGGTGATAAAAGGTAAGGGGAAGTGATCCTTTTGTGTGCACGAATTCAATTTCCTATAGTCGACACAAACCCTTAATTTCCCTTTTTTTTTTTTTTACTAAGACCATAGGAGAAACCCAATCCGTGATTTCCACCGGCTTGATAAACCCGGCCTTCAATAACCTTTCCAATTCCGCTTTCACCAACAATTGCAATTGAGGATTCATCCTCCTCTCCTTTTGTCTAATTGGCCTCGCCCCCGGAATTAAAGGAATCCGGTGCTCTACCATTTCCCTAGGAATTCCCTTAAGCTCATCGTAGGACCATGCAAAAGTATCACTAAACTCATCCACCAAATTGCTATACTCCCTAACCTCTTTCTCCCCCAATTTGGAACCCATCTTCATTTGTCGGGTTTTTCCATTCTTTAATTTCACATCCACGTACCGCCAATCCGCTTCCGACACATGTGCTTGTTCCTCTTTGTTCCGATACCAATCGGAAGGCACATTGGGGTAATCTTTCACATCTTGACCTACAACTATCCCCGTAGACGTGGTCTTGAAATGTAAAGGCTCCTCCAATTTCGATGACTCAATAATCACATCCTCCTCTTGAGTCCCATCTACATGAATTAAACTAACCTCACCCTCTTCCACGTCATCTACCCAAGGTGTTAACCCACCGCTAACCCACTCTTCCTCGGTGAGCACCTCACATGGCTCCAACAATGAGCCCTCTCCTAAACTAACACTAGGAAATTCACTCCCTAAGCCTACTTGGTGAAATGTAACCATTACATCAACCTCGGACTCGGGGTACTCCCTTAGCCATTGGGCATAATCCCCATTATCCCCATAATTGTAAAAATTAGGACCTAGACTTCCCGAGCCCGAATCTATAACAACCCTTTGACCTTCGGGATGGACGACTCCCACCAATGCCTTGCCAATCTCATTCTCGTTTAAGTCATCAATTTCCTTCTCCAATGGCAAATACATCTCCTTCTTCATCCATCCTTCTAATGAACCAATGGACACTATGACCCTATTACCCTCCGGACCATAAGTGATGGATGGTTTAGGTCCACCCCAATTGACCATAGCATTCGCCATCCGCAACCAAGGCCTACCTAGCAAAATGGGGAAGGTGTCCTTGTTGGAGTGCATTTTAATGACATGGAAGGTGACCAAGTACTCCTCGCCTCCCGTAGTCATTCTACAATCCTTGATCATCCCCAAAGGCGTAGTCGAACTTTGATTTGCCATATTTATGACCAAAGGTGAAGGCCCCGTGAGTCCAAGTCCCAATTTTTTCATAGTATCCTCCGGTAGTATATTTAGACTACTCCCTCCGTCAACTAGCACATTAGGAACCACCTTATCTACTATAACAACTTCTATTTCTATAGCTTTCACGTCTCTTCCACCTTGTGATTGGATCCTAGCGGCTATTTTAGCTTTCACCTTCCTCATCCTCTTGTGTACCGGCATTCCCTCCTTTAATGTTTTCCTTGCCGTGGGTGAAATTTCCAATAGTTGGCCGAAAGTAATATCCGCCTTGAGTGTACTAAGGTCCGCCCACAAGTCGTACCCGGTAGATCTTTCCACCTTAGAATTACCCACTACGTCGAATTCGTCTACGGGAACCCCCGGTCCTTCCCATTCACCCACATCGCTATTATCCAAGTCATGTACCGCATTAGTCCTCTCCCTATCTTGTAAAATTATATTTTCCCTCTCCACATCCTTAGTAGCTCTTCTAGCTACCCTATCCAACTCGGAGAGATTAATCTCTTCATCCGAAGAGTAATTTCCTTGCTCTCCTATTCCTACCTCCAACGGGGCATCCCCTCTCCTAGCCCTAGTAGTTACCGCTAGTGCAGGTGCTTCTTCAACCACACCCTTACCCTTCACTAACTCATATGTAATAGCATTGGTGTGAGGAGGCCATTGACTTTGCTCCTCTCCAATTCTCGTTGGGAGAGGAAGCATGTCATCACATGTGGCCTCCAACACTCCATCCATGAACCTAACATCTTGGGAGTTAGATGGTCCCGGATCCGTTGGAGGCGCTTGTCTCCCGTTACTACCATTAGGTGGAACTCCTTGTCTATTTTGTATTGGAATGTAACCGGTTGTAGTTTGCAAGCCCGCCGGTGGATGAAAAGTTTGCCTAGCATTACTATGGTCATAGTATAAGTTAGGTGGCCTAAGTTCATTGGCCGGTACTCCTTGTGGCCTAGCACCTCGCATATTATCCCTTGCTTGTTGTTGTGGATTAGCCACCGGGTAAGGGACATTAATTATTTTGTCCGGTTGGCGACACGTATCCGAGGGATGACTTCCTCCACAATTGCTACAATTAAACTCTTGACCTTCGGACCAACATTGTCCTTGAGCGTGCCACCTTCCACAAAAGGGATGAAATTCCTTCTTCTCTAAATTTTGGCCACCTTGCCCTCTAGGTTGTGGTCCTCTATTGCTTCCATTTCCATAGTGAGGTGGCGATTGACCTCGTTGATTTTGTTGAGGTGGGTTACCGTTTCCTCTTTGGTCACGGTTTTGTCCACTTCTACAAAATTGACGCGTGTGGCCCGGTTGGCCACATTGGACACACCATAATCCGGAAGAATGCCTACCCGACTCAACCGGGGGTGGAGGCCCCGGTTGTTGACTCCGGATCATTAATGACATTTGATCCGTGAGGCTTTGCATTTGTTTTATCATAGCCTCTTGGAATCCTAGTTGGCTAGCACCTAGTCTTCTCTCAACCTCCTCCAAGCGTGGATCCGTTCTAGGGGCCGGTAGTGCCAAAAGAGGTGCCGGTTCCCTAACCGCTAAAGGTCGGGGACCGGTGTCCACAATGGCATATGGAATTTGGTTCTCATACTTAGCGGGTTCTACCGCTACCACCCTAGGGCGTATGGGGATGAATTGTGGGATCAATTCATCCTCCCTTCTCCATAGCCTTTCGTGATCTTTATCCAAGTTTTCAATATCTCTAGCCGCACGCTTGGCATCCGCCAAGGTCAAGGGATTCCTTTCTAGAACACCCCTAATAGTTCCGGACTTAAAAAACCCTTGAATGAAAAATTGCTTTAGCGTGTCGTCGTTGAGCATGGTACCCACAAATCTAGTGCACACTAAATCAAACCTCCTAATGTAAGCCGAAATTTCTTCCTCCCTTCCTTGCTTCAATGACGACAATGCCCTTAATGCGGTACTTTGACCCACTTCCGGCCTAAATTCGTTAAGAAACTCCCTTTGTAATTGTTCCCATCCCCTAAAATGTCCCTCGGCATGATCCCGATACCATTCATAGGCTTCCCCCTCTAGAGTGGTAGGAAACCACACTAACCAATAACCCGGGTCGGTTATGAGGAAGCTAGCCAACCGTTCGATATACCGTTCCATGTGCCGAGAGGGGTCCTCATCCTTGGTCCCATAAAATTTAGGGAGATGAGATGGCATATCCATCGCCGCTAAATTTTGTGGAACCACAATTGGTAGGCCTCTTGGCCTAACCAATGGGTCTATTGGAGGTATAGGAGGTATGGGCGGAATTGGGGGTATGGGTGGTGGATCCATCCCCCGTTCCTCGGCCATGGTGACCGGTGAACTATTCAACAATCCCCTATCAACTTCTACCGGGAATTCTTCTCTAAGTGTGTAATTTTCCGAAGAAGTTTCACCACTCAATTTGGAGGGAGTGATCTCCTCTTCAAGTTGAGCTCCAAGTTCTAAGGTGTCTAGAATTGACCTAGTCCTAGGTTCGACGTTCAAACAACTCTCTATTCTAACATTATCTTGTTCTAATCTATCACTGATTTTAGAGGACCGCCTCTTTCGAGTAGATTTCTCTAGTCCTACTATCAAACTTGGTTTTTGTGAGCGAGTCCTACCTTGCATTCCATAAGAATCGATCGACCCTCACTTGACCACACATAATCCTAGCAATTCCCCTCTTAATATTTTCACTTGTCTTGGTGTGGTTATAATTTTTTTAGGAGGTGAGGAAAAGAACCTGCAAGCCCACTTAGGTGAAAGAATCCCAATAGGGGATAGGCATGTTCATGTTAATTTTTTGGTTAAGTCGGAGCATCACCTCCGCACCTTCCCGCAAATCAACACTCACCACAATACCGATTGTGAGGGGGTGACCTTCCGAGTAGATTATGTTAAAAGTCGAGGCTTCACCCTTCAACTTCTCACACCATCCACAATTCGGGAATTACCCTCTACAACGGATAACAACAATCACGAGTACAAAAGGCATTCCTTAATTAGTTAATGAGTTCACTTTGAAGAAATAAACATACCTTGAGCAATCGCATCCCCCTGTGAGTTAGCACTCCCCTCAATCGTGACTCAATGTAACAACACCATAAACTTTGTGAAATATTAATTTAATCTAGAGCATGAAATGACAACTCCCAAAACTTTGAGACTCACCCCGAGGTGAGTGTCAAAGTTCAATGTCCTAAGGTGAATTTACCCTCTAATGTTTTAATGAGCTACTCGGTTATAGGTTCCTTTTAAGTTCTTAGCAAATCCCCAAAAAGGTTGAGGACGTACCTTCGCCGCGCTCCTTCCTCAAAAATGAATTTGCGTAATTGACAATGCAATTCATTCCAAGGAATAGTTGAAATACAATGAATTCAAATGTAACCCAAAGAGAGAATACTTACCGAGTTTCGGGTGCTCCTTCCCTTCTCTCAAGTTTGTGTCTCCAATTTTTCCTAGTTGCCTCCAAGTCTCCTAGTCGCCTCCAAGTCTTGTAACTACCTTCCGCTTCGCTCCCGGCGGACGCACCAATTATGTGAGGCCAAACCCCCCACCCTTAAGCGTCCGTAGTCCGAGTAGTGGGTTTGGGCTCACATTCCTCCGCGGTATTGGATTTGGACTTGGATGAGTCCATAGTGCAAGGTTCACCCTTCAAGTGGTCTTGGATTTAACTCCTTCATAAACCCAACTCCTTCATGAACCCAACTCCTTCATGAACCCAACTCCTTCATGAACCCAACTCCTTCATGAACCCAACTCCTTAGCTTCTAACTAAATAAACCCAGCTCCTTCATAAACCCAGCTCCTTCATGAACCCAGCTCCTTAGCTTCTAACTAAACAAACCCAGGTCCTTCATAAACCCAGCTCTTTTACTTTCTAACTAAACAAACCCAGCTCCTTCATAAACCCAGCTCCTTCATGAACCCAGCTCCTTCATAAACCCAGCTCCTTCATGAACCCACAACTTTGTAGTTGTAATCCCCAACTACCTCACTAATTATTCAAGCCCTTAACTAATCTTCCTACCTAATTTTCCTAATTCTACTAACAACCCCTTTCTAATCACACAATTCTTCTCTAATCCTAAAATCCTAAAATCCTAGAGAGGAGAGGGGGAGAGAGAATTTCCTAACTTCACTAAGACTAACTAATCCACACAAGTATATTTTTGCACTCATCACAACCTCAAGTGCTCAACTCTTAAACATGGAACTTGCAACCACGTGTATTCAAAACATAAACTTTAAGTACCACAAATTGGAATCATGAATTAACTTTAAAATCCTTCACGTCAACACTAATTCTACCAAGAGGTCAAGCCCTCTTCAAGGCTAACAAGCCTTGGCTCTCAAACTAAAAACTAAGCACACACATGTGCTCCAATATGGCTTCCCACACCCACACTTATAACTCGTGGGGTGCCTTGGAGCACAAAGGAAAGAGAGGATGAGTGAGGGAAGAATGAGGGATTATATAGTAAGCTTGAGGGGGTGAGCACCCTCAAGGCTCACGATAAGCCCTTGAGATTTCCTCCTACTTAGTAGGCGCCAATCCTATCTTCTAAGCCTTCCTCCCTCAAATGATCAACAAGGATCCTAATTCGAACATTTAACTAACCTTGGCTTTCTACCTACCACACTTTACCAAACTTGGGATGCTTCAACCCAAACTTAGCCTCCTTCGCTTTCCGCCGCCATAACTTTCTCCCCTTACTTTCCCAAATCGTTGCTCACCACTTAATTCAAACCACGATGCTTAACTCGTGATTTGATTGGTGCTTTGAGAATTTGCTTATCCTCCACCTTGCATTCTTCCTTGGACCTTCCCCATTAAGTGGCCATGATGAGGTGGTCCACTTGTGCGCTCCATGTGATCCTCCATTCATCCCAATTCGAATGCACTTGCCTCTTGAGTCACTTTGGTTGTCTCCATCCATTTGTACTAGCCTACTCACTAACTACTCAATCCAAGTTCTCCTTACCTATCCTCATTCACTCAAATCCTTCCGAAGGTAAAAACACAATAACAACTCACATCCTAGCCTCTTACAACATGGTACTTCTAAGACTAACATTTCACTCTTTTTATATTTTTGTGAAGTAACATGCTACTTCAAAGTGCATCAACTAACGTTTCAAGGGTCTAAGACTAAATGTGGGCACCCTTTTGGGCTCACACTAAATCTTTAATTGATTGTTCATGGATAGCTCCTCTAACACCTGCTGTGATGGTGATGAGGGGGTTGACTTTCCAACCGATTGTTCTAAGTATTTGTATGAGTGGGTTGTATTTAGTGGTTTTTTTTTGTTGTGGGCTATGTTTGAGAATTTGTTGTGACAACAAGTGAATTCAATGAATTGTATGACATTTGGTGGGGTTGGTGTTAAGGGGGGGGGGTTGGTTGTCTGTGGGGGCGCCTAGCTAGAACGCATAGTATGTCCAGTCTAAGCCTGGCTAGGCATGTGCATGGTATAGTAGAGCATGTGCATTGGTGTAGCCAATGTGGAATTGTGCTATCTTGGGGTTTGGAATTTTGGTTGCCTGTGTTGATGAATGTGTAATATCTCGTATGTTTATTTGATTGTAGGGTGTGTGCGATTTGGTGTACTGCTTTATTGTCGCGTGCTATACGTAGACCCTTCATGTGGGGGTTTGAACATGTAGATAGTATTGTGGCCATGTGTCTATGGCATTATTGGGGCATAGTGTACAGTTTGGATTTGGGTGTAAGTTAGGCCAGAATGTACTTTTACGGTGGTTACCCATATATTGGGCGTATCGGAATTTTAGAGTTTGTGTGATATGGGCGTCTATAATCCCAAGATTTTTCCAAAATTGGTTGGAGAGTTTGTGGTTGATTTGGTCGTTGGATGTCCATTTGTCTACATATGTGAATTTGGATTGGGCCAATCTTAATTCTTGGTTCTTGTGTTCTTTGTTGATGTATGCTTGTAGGTTGCGTATAGTGCCCATATGAGTACCGGTTGGGACCCCGTTGAGCCAATATGGTGTAGTATGGGCCGCATGTATTCTGGGAGTATTTGTGGGTTTGTCTAGGAGGGCTCCACTATTTGCTAGTTGGTCCGCAATTTCATTTCCTATTATACCCGTGTGTGCTCTGGCTTTTTGAATTGTAATTTTGTGTGTGGACCAAGTTATTTGGTTTACTATAGCAAGCAATCAATAGTTTATCTGGGTGATTGTGTTGGGAAGATGGGTGTCGTATGTGGTTATGTATTAGGTATATGCTATTAAGGCTATCCGTGAAGATGTGGGTATCTTGCGTGTGGTGTTTTGTACCATGTACTACTATTAGGATGGCGTTGAATTCGGCTCTGAGTATGTTTTGTAAACATGGGAGTCTTTCCGCAATTTGAAGGTTGTTGGCGGGGCGGTATACACCTGATCCGGCCATGTTGCCTATGTCATTTTTGTCGGGGGGTATAAATGAACCATCGGTGTATATGCATTGTTGGGGTTTAAATTTAAGGGGATGGGTATTGTATAGTTCTATTAATAAGGGTAGTGTTGTTTGGTTGATTTCTAAATGGTTGTATTGTGGGGCTTAATAAAGCTAGAAACCTTAATGTGAATGAAGAAGCGGATTCAAATGCCCGACCTAGGTGGCCATGAATGTGATACTTCCTTGGGATATGGACATGGGGGGTGCACTCCATTGTCAAGTAGAACACCACGTGCGAGACAAAAAAAATCTACTTTTTCTAAGTTGCATCACCAAAATGGATCAAAATTTTATCAATTTTTTTTCATGAGTAGATATATACAGTATCTATTACATAGTAAAAATAGGAACCAAATTTGATGATTTTTTTTAAAAATAAAACATACCGTTTCTAACTAGAATGACGTAGAATTGAACTAAAACGATTACTACAAAAATGAAGATGACTAAAAATTTCAAAAATATATACAAAAGATATTACCAATGGTTATGTATATGTAGAAAAAATATCATAATTTTTAAAATTATCTATAGCATATAATATAGGGGTAGCAAACTTGTCTTGCACGTGGTGTTCAACTTGACCCCCCCCCCCCCCCGTGGATATGGAACATCAATGTCACATGATATTACTATTTTTTTAATTAATATCTCCAAAAGATAAGATGAATGCACTAAATATAAATATATGCAAGCCTTATTTGGTTACCTATCTCAAATCGGACATGTATATTTGAGTGGTGTGTGGTTAGGCTAGTTCGAAGAATGGAACTCACCAAGACATGTGTTCAAAAAAAATTGAACTACATGCTGAAAATTTACCAACCACTTTAGACTCAACACATCTGGAAGGACCTAAGTATTTATTTAAAGAATTAGCATACATGCACTTTTAATAATCATAACTATATCAGAGAAAGTCCGATTTCTAATCCGATTCATGTTGATGCTTCCTCACACATTTGCTATTGCAACACGAGTTTCGTTGCGTGAATCCGATCGGTAGAAGTTGGAGAACATGAAAAACTGACCAAATAACACCCACGTACCTCATAAATCGTACATTGGGCTCCTTAGACCTCCAAGGGCTAAATTGTCGGACACAGCTCAGAGCAGGGACTGAGACTTGGGATTTGTCCCTTGATCTTTGACAATGAAATTGCACGAAGAAAGGAGAACAAAGACCCGTTGCCAACCCAAACCTGTGAAGCTTGTGAGCTCGTCTGCCATGAGAATGACTTAAGGCGGTGCCTGAATTGCTCATACAGATACGGGAGATTGAAGTATGCCAGTCTGGGGTTGTTGGATGATGGCCACTACTGCCGTACCCAATGAACCGACCGCTAGTTAATTACAGACGAACCCGTTGAATTTGAGAAAGAACTGGTTGAAGTTCATCAAGATTTCAGGATGTCCAATTACCCATCATTCACAACGAATCTATGGAATCAACCTCAAATTAATGAAGAAACCCCAAAAGATCACGACATGTAATTGGTTGGATTTGGAAACACTAGGATTTTGACCGATTGTGTCCAGAAATCTCCCCGAACACTGGTCGTGCCCCCACGTTACAATTTTGATTTCTTGTTGTATTTTATTGGCTCTGCTTTGAGGGAAGAGACCTAGGAGTAGTCTCTGTAATGGGCCAAAAGTTTGGAAACCAACCAAAGTTAGTCACATACTTCTTTGGTAAGATGACTTCACAAACCTAAGCCCTAAACCCTTACAAAAATGGATTCCATTTGCCATCATATAGTCCATTTCTTAATGTTGCAAAATGGGTATTTGGACGCATCAAAAGGCATGTCCAACAGAATGATCTCCAAAATCATCAAACATGTACAATCATTCACTACAAACATGGTCCATGGTTGGATAAGAGAGGTCAATCAAAATTTTGGTAGAGCTAATCATGGGGAGTGATTAGGAGAATCTTATACATGATTTATTGTTCTTTGTTAAATAAAGTTATGCAATTCATGAAATTGATTTTGTGAAGTTGGGAATATGGGTATCAAATCATGAAATTGTTCACAACATGTAGTGAAATTGGTTGTCTATATAGTGAACTTGGTTCATGATTCCAATGAAATTGGTAGAACCCATTGCTAAATTGGTTCACGAATCATGAAATTGAGTTTGCGATTCTGTGAATTCATCTTACCAAAGGAGTATGTGTTGTGACTCTATGGTGTTAATAACTTTCTCTTCATGTGGAGTCCCATTGTAAGTGAGTGTTGATCTAAAGTGGTCTCTGAAATGAACCAATGTTTGTCCTTGGTCGAATAACCAACCGGAATTGCCCACATTTGCAGGATAATAATAGGGCAAAGCACTCTTGCGACTAGCCACTTGTTTCTCAACATGAGATAAGATGAATCATGTACTAAACAAGGATATGTGGCTTTGTCACGAGAGGCTTTGTCCTATAATGACATTTTCGAAGTAGCTATTATTTATTACTAGTTTTTTTCATATTAAATTGGAAATTTCTCTGAACTTCCACTAAGCTTTCACTGAGCTTTGCCAAACCTTATCCATCAAGTTCTAAGATGCATTACCTGGGCACTATTACCACTCAAAGGCAATCTCCACAATGCTCTATCTCATGATATGTGACAAAGCCAACAAATTGTGAGATCCATAAATACAAAAAAAGGGTTAATAAGATTTATAAGATTGGGCGAGAATTCGTACGCATTGTGTTACTAGGTGTATATGGGGTATATATTGGGTATATATCGTCAATATATCTAAGGTACATGTATCTTAAGTGGTTTTTTTTGTTTTTTTTGTTTTGTTTTTGGGGGGGGTCCTATTTTCCAACTAGCCCACTTCTCCTAGGATATGAAACATGTGACCAATATGAGATGCTTAGCAAATCTAGATTGAGGCCATAGTTTTTTTTTCTCATAATTTTCAGAGTCCATATGAACATCTTAAAATATCATAAAATGGTCATATAAATCCCCTCCCCCTCCCGATTATATTGATCATTCAACCTAAAACGACTATCATATTTTGAACATGTAGTTCAATCTTTTACACATGATGTCTTTTTGGTATCCGTTCTTGGAACCGGACTTAAACCACATACCACTCAAATATAGATATCCGATTAAGATATTAAATAATCGATTAAGATAAATAACTGATGTAAGCACGTCTATCTCATAGGCTGTACATAGTGAGCTCTTTAGACCTTCAAGAGTTTATAAGTTATCAGACACAACGTCTCAGAGCTGGGATTGAGACTGAGATCTGTACAATTGATCTTTGACAATGAATCTGCATGATGAGTCTGTCATAAGAAAGGACTTGATAGAGCACAAGACCCTTGCCAAACCCGTGAGCTGGTCTCAGGTCTGCCATGAGAATGACTAAGCTAATGGCAGTGCCAGGCCAAAACTCTTGATTAGATTTTTGCTTGGACGGTGAAATAGAAATCTGTCAGTCGGGTGGTGGGATGATGGTCACTCTTGCTATTATTATTATTATTATTATTATTATTATTATTAGATAAGGAGACTGTCTGTATCAATGATCGGGGAGAACCGACAGTTCATTACAGATGAACCGGTTGAGTTTGAGAAATAACCGGTTGAAGTTCAAGACTTCAGGAGAATTACCGATCAATTTAGAGGAATTTATGGAATATACCTCAAATTAATATAGAAAAACCGAAGGATGTCAACATGTAACCGGTTGGACTTGCAAACACTAGGATCTCAACCGATTATGCCCAAAAATCTCCCCGATCACTGGTCTGTATACAAAAACCATTATGTTAACCACGTTTAACGTTTTTGTCCAAGATCAAGCTGCGGCGTCTTACACAAAAATCAATCAGGAGCTTACACTAAGTCACCGAAGCGAATCTTTATTTTATTAAAATCTCGGTAACTCTGTCAATTGAGTCACCATGTAAGCAGGGGAGTTCTTGGCTCCAAAACTGACCTCTAAACCTCACCTGGCTCAGTGTCCGGGGAGATTTTTGGGGCATAATTGGTCAAAATTCTAGTGTTTCCAAGTCCAACCAGTTTACATGCGATCTTTCAGTGTTTCTCCATTAAATTGAGGTATATTCCATAGATTCCTCGAAAATGATTGGTAATTTTCCTGAAGTCTTGAAGTTCAACCGGTTATTTCTCAATCTCAACCCATTCGATGAGTGTGCGATGCATTGATGCCTGAGAGCGGTTAAATCGAAAATTGTTGCAGCAAATGAGAGTTGTTTCTTCCGGAAATTCTGCCCACCTCCAAGTGCACCCCTATAGTCCCAATCATGTTGCATGAGTTTTCCAGGAGAAAAGAAAAGGAACACAAGACAGCCTTGCCAAACATGTGAATCTATGAGCTGGTGGGTCTGCCACAAGAAGGACTAAGCTTAACCCCTGACTTCCCAAGCAATAAATTTCTATTTGATGGATGGTTCCTTCCCTACATTAACCCCACCCAACTAATTCAGCCACATTCAAAATAACCATAAACATCAAGCTATCACGGATATCTACACAGACACATGAACCGTGCAATTCATAGATGATTAGAATGGGTAAAAATATGTCAAACTAGGAAGTGGTCATGTTTTTGTTGTACTAGGAGCTCATGTGAAGGTGTTGACTTCAATCAATAGTTGCCACTTTATTGAAGGCTTTGCATGAACATCAAAGATGTCTATTTTGGTAAAAGTGAAGTGTTTTTGGTGTTCATGTGGAAATGCTCTTTGTACTCACATCAACCGTTCAGTTGAACATTTGGACACTCTCAACATTTCAAGGAATTCTTTGCATATATTGGGACAATTTACATACTCCAAATGAAAGGTGGCTAGCTTATTGTGATTTGCAGATTTTGGCATGAGAATTTGTGGAGATGCTCAATTATTGAGTTGTTCCCATCTAGTGGATCACACGAGCCATCAGCTCATTTTCCAGATGAATTTGATGGGTCAAAGGTCCTTTTCGGGGGATAAAATATGGCATTTTCTCATGCATCACTACCTTCAATTGTTATAATCTAGAAAACCCAAGGGTTATTTGTGCCCATTTCTTCCTTATTATACCTCCCATGTTTCAAGATCCTACAGATAAATCCAATCTTAACCTCAAAACTTGTCCATGAGAATTCCACAACCCTCATTGAGTGAAATGCACTCAAAACAACCCTTTTGATGGGCTTGGAAAGTTATGAGTTAAAGGCAATGCTAGGGCAAATTAAGGCTTGATTGGATTATCGACTATGAGATTGCATCAATGAACTGGGAGAACTGACCGCCAGTTACAAATGAACCGATTGTGTTTGAGAAATAGTTAGTTAAAGTTCAAGACTTTAGGAAAATGATCCATTAGTTTAGAGGAACTTGTGGAATATACCTCAAATTAGTAAAGAAAAACCCGGAAGATGTCAACATGTAACCGGTTGGAATTGGAAACACTAGGATATCGACTGATTATGCCCAAAATCCTCCATGGACTCTGGATTGCATTATGCCCCCACCATTCTACCAAGAGGTGGTCAAGATAAAGTATGTGACATACCACCATAACATTATTCAACCCCATAACAATGTTATGTGGGACTGGCAATATTCCATAGAATATTCCTCATATTCAAATTGAATATGGGAATATCCGGGAATATTCTGTGGAATACTGTCAGTCCCACATAACACTATTATGGATCTGAATAATGTTATGACATCATGATATATTTGTAAACAATGATTCCTTTGGCAACATTGATATTCATGGTAGGACCCCATTGATATGAGTTACACAATCCACTTGATGAAATACTCTCTTATTACTTCATTAAGCGATGACAAAGTACTTTCGCTTTCAAATATTGAAGGTCTATGCTCAGCAAGTTCTGTCTCTTAAATGATACGTCTTTTTATTAGATGTGATATGATTTTTGTGTTGTATATACACTTGTTGGTATATATTAGCCATGCATTTGCATGTATATGATTTTTTTTGGCGATCATAAGTATTAAATATGTAGATTAGTAATTTGAAGATGATGCACACACAAGATAAATGGTTTTTTTGTGTGGTCTTGGTGTAAACGTGCAAACCACCTCTTTATTTTAGGTGGTTGAGTTGGACATCCAACAACTCCCACCGTCCATACTCCTTTGTACATATTTGATGTGACCTTTGCTTTACAAAAGCTATTGGTACCCAAAGGACTGGATGTGTACACATGCGTTAGCTGGATAATTTATAGGGGCTATTATGTATAGGCTTAGAAATTTAAGTGGCCCTCACTTGATAATTTATTGTTCTTTCAATCATACCTTAGAACCCCACTACACTGTTTTTTGCATTTAGTGTTGTGTTACATTTAATGTTGTTACTATTCATTTACCTGCAACACTATCTACCAACCACTTGACAAATAGTGTTCAAGTAGTGGTGGTAGAGATGGTGGTGGTGCAACCATGCGGCAACAAAACACAAAACATAAAAATATTATAACACTAATTGTGGAGATGTAAACATTAAGGGCATCACTGGCATTTAGTGTTGTGGTTCGTAATTACTGTTGCTAACACTAAATGCAAAAAACAGTGTAGTACTTATGAAATTTTATCCATGTGTTTTTATAGGATTGATTAGTTCATTCAACTATATTGAATCAAGACACACACAAATTGCTTAGATATTCACCAAAATGAGTAAGAACACACATACAACTACAAGCTAGCCCTTAATTACCTCTTTGTCAAATACTGATGATTTTTTCACTTGCCTTTGCGACCCAATTTGCAACGTCATGAATAGCTTCACAACCTCAAGACAACAATCAAACTAAGAAGCGTAAACCTTTAAACCTCCAAACCCTTTCTCCTCACCACACTTTTTTGGCCATCATTGTCATCAATGGTGAATCCATATTTGACACAAATGTAGCACCTTTTCATCCCTCCCCATTGAACCTGCCATTGTATATTGTTAGAATACTTCATGCACCAACCATAACATTATTCAAATCCATAACAGTGCTTTGTGGGACTGACAGTATGCCATAGAATATCCCCCACATTCAGTCTGAATATGGGGAATATCCGGGGTTGTTCTATGAAATATTGTTAGTCCCATAGAACACAATTATGAATATGAATAATGTTATGACTACATTAGAAGAAATAACCTAATGTTGTGGAATTTTTAGAATATTATATTACAATTAACTGTGATATGGGCTTTCCATTGCTACTATGTTACTTCAAATACAATAATTCTCAAAGGGAAAAACTACACCATATATATTAACTACACCATAATTTATGCTCATTGAAGTCCTTGGAACAACAATTGTATGCTAGGTTCCCCTCAACATTCCTCAATCATGTCAACTAGAACATTAGCTGAAAATAATTTCATGACCTATGAAAACTGGACATAAATTGGTCACTTCGGATCACTTAGGGCCCAAAATAGGAGTTAGGTGAGCCCCTTTATGACGGTTGGAAAATAACATGCATGCTAACTATCATAGAGGGCTCTCTATTCCAACACAAAATAGCTATTTTCTCCCTCAAAGTTTCCCACATGTCATGCTCACATTCATCACAACCCACTTGTATCCCACATGGAAATTTACATTCTGGCACATGTAAAGATGAAATGGGAGCCCTCTATGGTAATTCAAAGCAAATTGTTGATGAGGTGGCCTTACATTTGATTGCATTTGATGAAGACATAATTTGACCCTACATGAATCCAACATACATAATGTTTTGATGTAAAAATGCACAAGAAAAAATAATGTGTTTATATCAATGCTAATTATAGTAGGAAACCAAGACGATTCGAAATAATATTGAAGGTTTGATTGAGATATTCATAACATTATTCAGATCTATAACAATGTTATGTGGGACTGACAATATTTCACAGAATATTCCTCACATTCAGTCTGAATGTGAGAAAGATTTTGTGGAATACTATCAATCCCACAAAACATTGTTATAGATATGAATAATGTTATGTGAGGGGCTCTCTAACATACAATAACTTGCAGGGATAGACATCCCACAACATTATAGTCCCTCAAAATCCTCAAATTCTATGTTTAGCATTTATGGTTATTGTATAGTGTGTATACTTTATGTAAGTAAGTACAATGATTATCCCAATCAGTGTGTGTTACTTTTCAAGAGTTACGCAGTGCTATTGCTATTTAATGAGGATGTAATATTTACCAAGCCAAGTCATTTATGTTTTATAAAAGTCTGAACAACCTATTGAACTTTCGGTAGTAAAAATTGAGCTGCTGAGTGGGACGACATTGCACTACGTAACTCCGAATAGTAACACGCATTAGAGCAAAGGTGCCCATAACCGATCATTTAAGAGATTCTATGTCAAATTTGGAGAAGCATAAGGCGGTGCAAATTTTTCCCATTTAGGAAGATAGAAATTAGAAGGATTGCAATTTTTTCGGTAATTTTACTCCTTGAATTGAAATTATTGTGATTATTGAAGCCAAAAGTTGGCCCGCACATATTACCAACGTCTAGAGTCTGCCATAACTGCTCATTTTAACCGCTCACGCTTCCTCACTTTAGCACTCAAAACAAAGACATGTGTCATGACACTATTGGTTCCGGCATGATCGAAATTAAGTCCTAGCCTGATCGGATATTCAATCCAACTCGATCGAAATTGTGGTACCCAATAGATTGCCGATGGGGTCCTGATCGGGAATAGGTGCCTCTACTATAATTGGGATAATCAGTGTAGTCCTAACTTTGTGAACCAAACAACAAGAAGGTTGTAAACTTGGTTAATTTGAGTACTCACTTACAATCATCTTGAATTGAGGTTATATAATAAATCATGGGCATTCACAACTCTCTTTTTAAGATATGTCACAAGCACAAGGAGAGCCACATGCAAAGTGGTTTTTGAGCATGTGCAACAAATGGGAAAAGAGGGAATCATTGTATGCGAGGATACCTCTCATTCATCCAACATTAAAACCCTGAAATAGTATGCAACCTAAATCTTACTTATTTTCATCCAATTCGACATCGGAATTAGCTCTAAAAGCTCCAACTTAGTCTACTTGAGATCATTTGAGATGAATCAGCCACAAACCTATAGGAGGCCAAGTATTTATGTTGGATGGATGAGAGGTACGCTCGTATACAATAATTCTCTCTCCCTCCCAACAATGTTGGGTCACTTGAGGATGGTTTGGTCTTATTTTGTACAAGTGATTCAGGACTATGTCGCATCGAATAAGTAGAGGTACAAAGGAGTTTGGACGGTGGAGTTGTTGGATGTCCAAATCACGTGCCAAATCAAAAGTAAAATAGTATTCGTGAAAACGTCACGTTCACATGTGACATTTTTTTTTCAAGGCTGACTCAGTTTTGAGTATTGTGAAATGCACTTAAACTTTGAAAAACACTATAGTTGGCAAAACCTACCTCCAAAGACCAATTCAAGCTGGCCTTCCTTGCATTCGAGAAAACGACATATATGACATTTTTAGGTGCCATGTGATGTTTTCACGAATACCATGTTAGGTGTGGTTTCTACAAGTAAGTAGAGTTTTGAATCTATTCATCTAAGATAGCCTATAGGCTAGAGCAATAACCGTGAAAAGAGTCATTGACTTAACTTGCAAACCCTTTTTTGAGTTGTTAAGGATTCAAGTTACATGAGCCCCCCTTTTGAAAGGAAGACATTAACCCACGGGGGGCTGACTCATGAGGGGGGTATGTATGCCCCATGTAACCAAGGGGTATTTTGATGTAGAGGAGATATTAAATAAACAATTGCATTACCTAATTTTTAATTAATGATGTTTTAGAATACCATACCATTACTTAGAAGTGAGGGAGGATAACAATACAATATACCATTCTTTTGTTATAATAAAAGCAAGTTTGTGTAAGGGATAAATGAAAGAACACCAGTTGCACCAATCATCACAAATATAAGCCCACCCAAATGATCAATCATCACAAATGTGAGAGAGAGAACCGTACCGAAACGATAAAGAACCTTCACATAGCAATGGATGCATAACTTGCATTCACATAGTATCCATTTTTCATTCATCCATACATGGTGTACTACAAGGTGCATAGTACATTATTTAATATGAAGCATGATTAGATCTAAAACAATAGAATTGGCCATATTATGCATAAAAATTCATTTATTATGCAATTCCTTATATTTTAGACAATAATTTCCCTCACATAAATTTTAATTTTTTTGACTTGATGAATAAAGCACACAATACCTTTGGCTGCACATTGTTTGATAATGTTTGGTAAGTCATCCCCTAGGCATTAACCCTATAATGATAGATTCCCACAACTCTCTCGTGCATTTATGGGACAAATAGGCTCAAAGAGCACAACAGTAAAAATATTCTTATGTGCCCCGCCACACCATGGCCATACACCTAGGGCCACACCTAACCATGTCTCAGGATATTTGAAAGGCACTTAAGGCATGTGGGTGTTATTTGGTTCATTTTTCATGTTCTCCAACTTCTACTTGTACACAATAAAACTCGTGTTGCATTAGAAAATCTACGATGAAATATTTATAAAAACTAGATTGAAAATTGGACCTTCTTGATATAGTTATGGTTATCAGAAGTGCAAATTATTGATTTCTTAATTGAATACATAGGTCCTCCCAATTGTGTTCACTATTGAATGTAGAATAGTTTTTAATATTTGAAGATGTAGTCTAATCTTTTTTAGACACGTGTCTTTAAATGTTTGCTCTTTGATCCTCACCGAACCACATACCAATCAAATATAGGGGTCTAATCAAGAAAACAAGACACTTCAGACCCATCCACCTTACAGTGGCCCCCTCCTTCATGAGGCCTTGAGGATTTCTTTGGACTGCCCAGCCACATGCTCACCCCACTCGTGCTCATCTCTTCATGAACCAAGGTAACTCAAGGCAAGCATGACACCCTAAGTACTCAAGCATTTGAGATATTGTGTACAAGGGTGCAAGCACAATCAAGTACACAACTCCATTACCTTGCATAGGTTTAAGTGAAAGCGATTCAAAGCTATATACTAACTTTGAATTTTGTGAAGGAAAAAATCATAAACATTTGAAAAACACATTAATCTGCAAAACCAAGAAATTTACGTTGCCAAATTTTTTTCAAGAAAAGTCTACGTATTTTAGAAGATGGTGCAAGTAGTGTGCAAGTAGATATATTGAACATGTAATTGTTTAGAATTTGTTTGAAAATGAAAAATTTACATTAAATTGATGTTTTCCTCAATTGTTTTTGTAATGGTGCCCTCAAGTTTATAATGAATTCAAGGAATATGAAAAAATCCCAACTTCAAAATATTTAAGGTTATGAAATCTACGTTTAACACCTAAAAATAAGCCATTACCTTTTGATAGTACTTTTAATGATAAGCTTTAAAGATCTCATCTTGATTTCTATATTTGAGTACCTAACACAACAATAAAGGGTGCCATGAAAAAAAAACCAATTTAAACAATGCTCTGCTACTACGTTTAGGTGTTTGACCAAAAAGAACATGGTTTTAGTATACCACAACACTTTTTCCGTATACTTGACCGTGCTTGCTCCCACAAGGTATGTGAGTGTTATTTGGTTCATATTTCATGTTTTCCAAATTTTATCAGTTATATTTACACAATGAAGCATTTGTTCCATTAGCAAATCTATGATGAAACATCAACAAAAATTGGATTGAAAATCAAGCCTACCCTGACATAGTTACGGTCAGTGAAAACGCATGTTCGTTGAATCATTCATTAACCGAATGCATAGGTCTTTGCAATTGTGTTCACTATTGAGTGTGGAGTACCTAATAAATCCTGAAGTTGTAGTCCAATCTCTTTTGAACATGTGTCTTTATTGTGTTTGTTTTTTGATCCTCATCGAATCACACACCAATCAAATATGGGTGTCTGGTTAAGAAAGGTAACCAATTAACAGCCGCATACAAATCTTAATTGATAAATGCACTCTCCTTGTTATATAATGAATACCCAATTGCATGCTCTGTTAGACATTCGTTTTGTATATGTGTTTTATAGTAAGACATTAGTACATACTACAATAAATAGTCTTGTTACTGTGGGTATTGAATTGATGTGGGAATATTTAAAGTGGGCTTCCTTAATTGTCTAGTCGTGGTGGAAATAACGTAGACCCAAGTTATCAAGTCTTCCCACAACAAGATATGGAGACTTCCAACCATAAGGACAAAGTTTCATGGCAACATGGTTCAACTTGGACAAAAAATAGCATATTAAAATAAAACAATCACCCATATTAGTTTCCTAGAAAAAAATAATTAACATGACCCACATAGATCTAAAAAACCAAAGAATTGGTGTGGTTTGATAAACAATGTGGCTGCCTTTGATTTCCATTATGAGAAAATTTGGGTTGGGTGCAAGCACGGTAAAGTGGACAGCTCTTGATCCTTGCTCAGGTTTAAGTGAAAGTGATCCAAAACTATATACTAACTTTGAATTTTATGAAATAAAAATTCATAAACATTTAGAAAACATATGAATCTACAAAGCCAAGCAATTTATGTTCACAAAAAACAATTTCAAACAACGTATATGTATTTTAGAAGACGGTGCAAGTGGTGGTGCAACTGGGTGTCATTGAAAAGATAATTGTCAAAAACTAAAATACAATTACATTACATTAAATTGATTAATTTTTGAAAAAAAATGACGATGACCTCAAGTTTATAATGAATTCAAGCAATATGAAAAGAAATTCCAAGTTCAAAATATTTAAGGTCATGAAATTTACGTTCAAAACTATATTTAGTCAGTTGCTTTTACGCGTCACTTTTGATGATAGGTTTTGAAGATCTCATATTGATATTCTATATTTGAGTACCTAACTTAACAATAGAGGTCATCATGAAAAATAATCTATTTTAAACAACATTTTGCTACTACTTATAGGCGTTTGACCAAGAAAATCATGGCTTTCATATACCGGAGCACTTTTTTGGTCCACTTTACTATGCTTGCACCCGGTTACAGAAGAATTATTGTGATCCACACTAATAGGACTATTATTCAATGTAGTTCCTATTCTAACTTAAAAATTCCTAGTGTATATATATATTTAAATGTAGATTTACTTACTACATCCTGATTGTTCTAACTCCTAAGTCTCCAAGAGGCCCAATCCGGTACTTTGTGGAGTTACCTTGGATACACGAACCTAGTATTTTACAAGTTCAATAAACATCATTCGTCAAACTTCAAATTTTACAAGTTCACTAAACTTAACCTTGATTTTACCAAGTTCACATTTTACCTATGAATTTACTTGATTATATAAAATCACTTTTTGAACTTACCTTTCTTAATGATTATGAACTTGTAAAAGCCTCAAAGTGATATGTTACAAACTTAATCCAAGTAATGCCACTACTATTGTCCGAGTAAGTGTGCCTTGCTTGCCTTTGAGTTACCTTGGTTTGTAAAGAGAAGACCATAAGTGGGGTGAGCCTTTGGCCAGGCAACCAAAACGAAGTCCCAAGGGAGAGAGAGAGGGGGAATTATCACATATGAGCATACCTCTTATCCATCCACCAATATAAAAACTTGACCCCTTATAGGTTTGTGGCTGATTCATCTCAAATGATTTGAACTAGACTAATACATGGTTTTAAAAGCTGATTCTGGTGGTAAATAAACTAAATTAGTAACTAAAACTAGGTTGCATACTATTTTAAGGATTTCATGTTGGATGAATGAGAGGTACGCTCATATGTGATACTTCCCTCTCTCTCTAGCCCCAAGGCCTCACAAGGAGGGTGCCACTTGGGGCCCCACCATAAGTGGCCTTCACTTATCCCAAGGCCCCAACCACACCACACCAATGAACAGCGAGAACCGACCACTAGTTACAAATGATCCACCAGCTAAGTTTGAGAAATAACCGGTTCAAATTCAAGACTTTAGGAAAAATACCGATCCATTTGGAGTAATTTACAGAATAATCCTCAATCTAATTAAAAAAACCCGAAAGATCACAACATGTAACCGCACTAGTTTAGCAACTAAAATTTTAGGAATTTGGGGGTGTGTAATATACCGTTCGAAAGGCCTTGAAAATACCTTTCCAACGGTATATTACATGCCCCGAAAGTTTTAAAATTTGAGTCGCAAAATGAAAAAGGAAAATCTGTAGTCGTTTAGCGACTGCAGATCAGGCTGGTCAAAAGAACCGCAATTGATTTCGGTTGCGATTTTTTTGGGCATAATTTTCTACTAGTGCCGGTTGGTCTTGTAAACACTAGGATCTTGACCGGTTATGCCCAAACATTTGTTTTGTTTTTTTTATTAAGAAAAGTGGTGTCAATGATGGTCGCAAGCACTTTCAAGTCTCCTTGGGTGGGTCTGTCACCGTAACCTATCATGTTCCTCTTTTGAACATGCGATGGCCAATAAAACACAACCCTCCCTTGCATTCTCTTCTCATTCCTTTCTGGCGAGATTGCAAGAGTCTCCTCTCCTCTCCTCTCCTCTCCTCTCAAACTCACAGTTATACACACTAGACTCCCTTTACATTCCTGAATCTTCTATTTATCAGCTTGAAGCAACGTTTTCGTTTATACATAACAACTAGACTCCTGTCGACTGCGTAGATTTGAGACCTAGTAGCAATAAACTCCCATTTGCTTCTTGACCCAAAGCATGGATAACTTGTATCTAACACACTTCATGGTGCACAATTAGACTCCATATCCTAGCACTCAGTCTAATCTATATTAATACACAAAATTAGTTCAATCAATGAAGAAATTTACAAGTGCAGGACAGGCTTCTTCAAATTTGTGATTAGGCCAACTTTGGGGATTCAGTTGACATTCCAAATTCCTTTGGTGTGTGCTTATCTCTGGTGTGCTCTCTATGTATGAAGTTGTTGGCAGGGTTCACATTGTTCATCAAGTCCAGTAATTTGACTTTCTTGTTGGCATCGGACTCAGGCGGGAGTAAGTTAAGGCTTGGCAATTTTAATTGGTCATCTTTGTTTATTGGATATGCTAGTTCCCCGACGCAAGGGTATCGACATGTAAAGTTTATGAAGGGATTGAGCAAATCCGAGTTACAGATCCAGTTAGTGCAGGAGAAAATTATATACAAATCTCATGAATTTAGGTACTAGAGATTCCAAAGGTCAAGTATAGGGCCCTTGGTATGTACAACGAACTTACTGGAGGATGTCATAGTCTGTAAGCTTCAAAACATGAAGTCTCTGAACAGAAATAGTTTGGAACGTGGGTTGTCTGTTTTGTTCTCTGTCATACATGTGCACATCTTCATCTACTCTACCAACAGTTACTACAGCACCTTAACACGTGAAGTACTATTTTAGAGGGTGATGAGGTTTGAAAACAAGTTACAAGATATCCTTTAAATGTAAGTAAGTTAGATCAGTGAGGAGGCAATCATTTCATTGTTGGCACCTAAACTGAGATAAGTTGGCTACATGTCTCTGTTGGGTGACACCAACTATGTTGCCAAAGTTTCAGAAATAAAGATCACAGCATTCAACCATGATTGAGGTTATGCAGGTGTTATTTGGTTCATTTTTCTTGTTTTCCAACTTCTACCGATTAGATTTACACAATAGAACTCGTGTTCCATTAGCATTATCTAAGATGAAACATCAACAAAAACCACATTGAAAAGCGGACCTCTCCTGATTTAGGTATGGTTATTGGAAGTGCATGTTTGTTGATTCCTTAACCGAATATATAGGTCTTCCTGATTGTGTTCACTATTGAGTGTAGAGTAGTTATTAATAATTGAACACGCAATCCAATCTCTTTTAAACATGTGTCTTTATGATGTTTGCTCTCTCATCTTCACTGAACCACATACCAATCAAATAGAGGAGTCCGATTAAGAAGGTGAGCCACTTAAGACCCATCTACCTTAACACCTTGATAAAGCATCACTTCTAAACATACTACAGAGCACACACATTTAGGGGCCAACTGTAGACATAACATTCAGGTTAGTGGTCATTGAAGGTTGATACACCTTAACTATGATTACACTTTGAAGGCATGGCATATTCAACTCTTGGAGAATTCTGCTTGTTGTGGTTGGATGCTGATTGGGGATATTGTGGTTTGTTACAGGTCAGTGCTTGTGATATTGAATTCTCCAACATCTTATCTCTTTGAAGATTCTTGACAGCAACTTTGCTCTTTGAGATGTTTTGTAAACGGCATTCAATATTGGATAATTGAACATCAATAATATTATGACATGACAGACTTAGTTGTAATTTGTATCTTTCTTTTGTGACATGGTCAAATTGAAGGTCCCTTCTTTGTGGTGTCCGGCCCCCTCTTCCAAATATTCCCATATCTTGTTTCTTTGGAAAGCATCGACCACAACTTCTCTCTTTGTAGCGATAGCTTAGAAAGAGAGAGGTTGTTGTTGTTGAGAAAAACTCAAGGAAGCCCATGAGCATTTTAAGAGCCTCTAGTATGTAGATACCAAAGACCTAGAACCCAAATGGACAAAATGGCAAAAATTCCAAGTATTTGTTTATGATTTGTTCATTTGAAAATAATCGCAATTAGTAACACTATATTTACAGGAAAATCATTTTCTAAGGGCCTTGATTAATAAGAAAATTTAAGATTGATCAAATTGAGAAAAATAATCATATTAATTAAAGATGATATAAGTTGAGTGCAAATTGAGTGCAAAACCAAGGCTGGCCAACTACCCTCAAAGAAAAAAATGACCTCCAAGTTCCAAAACATGTTGTATTGAGGTAACTTCATTTGTGCATGCAATACTTGAAATAAAAGAATAAATTCAACAAGTTTTGTGACACGGAAGAAAATTCAATTTAAAAAATTCAGTAATAATGATTCAATAATAATGAAAAAAGGAATAAAAATTTCAGTAATAATGGAGATACAGACAAATACTCATAAACCTTAATCTTAATAAACCTAGAAATGTAAAAATTAAAACAATTAAAACAGTAGAAGCAAACTCGGATGAAACAATAAGAAAATAAATCGTCACGCGGCGTGCACAGGGGCGTGGATACTGGTGATGTTCTTGCAGGAGGAGTCTTGAGTGTTAAGCAACAATGGCCCTCAATCCCTTCCCAACACTTGAGTCTCACGTTTCCCTTGGTATCCGGGGAGGATTTTGGGCATAATCGGTCAACATCCCAGTGTTTCCACGTCCAGCTGGTTACATGTTGACATCTTCTGGTTTTTTTTTGTTCGTTTCAGATGTATTCCACAGATTCTTCTGACATGAACGATAATTCTCCGAAGTCTTGGACTTCAACCGGTTATTTCTCAAACTCAACCAGTTCATCTGTTACTAGCGATTGGTTCTCCCTGTTCATTGGTTTCCCGGGCCAGCTTAGCTCGTCCTTGGGGGTAACTTACCTGATATAATCTGGCTTCTTGTCTACCAGTTACAGGAGTTAGCGCAGAGTGATTTCTTGTAACTTTACCACTGAGTCATTGCCAGGTGATGGATGCAATCTAGAAATGTGATGCAGGCATTCCTTGTATGTAAGTTGGTATGGTAGGAGTTTCTTTGAATGCGTTATTTGGTGATCACATATTGAGTCTTGGCTCATGAACTAGACTACCAGTTTACTCCATGAGCGCCATTTAATTTTGTCTGGATCTCCTAGTATGTAATTAGGTCCTGCATTCAGTGATGCCAGGGTTCCATGGACCATCCACTACAGTTGGTCATCTCTGTGACAATTCACTTGAAGCTACAAATCTCATCTGCTTAGATTCAATCCACCATATGGGCAACATGTCTTTGTGTTGGTGCCCACAATCAGGGATGTGCAAATGGACGTGACGCGGCCTTTTTGCGTCATGTCGCGTCACAAATGACGTGATGCCGTCACGTCACGTCACGTCGGGGCGTGACGCGCACTGACGTGGTAAAAAAAATTACTGTACCAATTTTTTGTAACTTTTTTTTAACTTTTTTGGACGACTGCTCTAGTCGACTGCTACGAGCAGTCGACTTCAGAATACAAAAATTAAAAAAATTAAAAAAAAATTTAAAAAAATGGACCGTTAGATCTTCTTGGATTGAAGATCTAACGGTCCATGATTTTTTTTAGAATTTTTTGATTTTTATTTTAGGTTTTCCTTGAAGTCGACTGCAAAAGTAATTTTTTGCAATCAACTGCAAATAGCAGTCGAATTAGCAATCGACTGCCAAGAAAAATTAAAAAATTCCAAAAACAATTCTGGACCGTCAGATCTTCTTGCCAAGAAGATCTAATGGTCCAGAATTTTTTTTGGATTTTTTTTTTTTTTTTTTTTTTTTTTTGCAGTCGACCAGGGGGTTGACCAGGGGGTTGACCAGGGGGTTGACCATGTCAGTTTACCCCTGGGGTAACTGCCGGATTTACCCCCCCGCGGACGTGACGTTTTTTGGTCAGCCGTCACATCGCTGTCACAAAATATGACGTGACGTGCAATCCCTGCCCACAATGCTACATTTACTAATCTTTTTTGATGATGTACTACAATATCCTCCGGTGCAAGATGACGTGTTGTCCAAGTTATAAAATACTTGTAGTCAAAGTCAACATAATTGGGAGGAAGACCTATAATAATGATCATTTATTAAAAGAATGAAATCTTGGATGTTCACTTTGGCAATGAATAAGATACTTTTATCATGGCTTCAAGGATTATGAGGTGAATGGCTACAAACACGATTTGGAACTGTTGGTGTGGTTAACCGTGCTTACTAGGCCTCAATTAATTCTCCTCATAACGTGTTTTCCTTCCATGTGTGCACTCCAAAGAGCTTCCCGAGGCCGGCTCTCTCTTTCGGATCCCTGTGGCCTCGATTGCTTTTTTGACCTTGTCGTGTCACTCCATTCTTTCATTATAACACTAAATCTTTTATTTACTGTCACTTTCTATTTCGAATTACACAATGCTATAACCATTTACAATAATAATATCTCATTTTTTGCCAACAAAAATCAGGATTTAAGTATATTTGGATTTATGCATGAATTTTGGACAATTCCAACCGTCAATATGACGTACAATACATCACAAAACTACACAAATATGATGGTTGGTGAACATGGAATACAAACATTCGAAGTTGTGGTTGTTGTGTTTTTTTTTATTTTGTTGTCATTTGATGTTTTTGTCCCCACAAGTGCACATCCCCTATTATTTTTGGACAAGTGGTTTGTCCAGATATACTTAAATGTAAAATAAATAGTCAAATTGGTTGCTTGAACATTATAGAACATCAACACCTTGACTTGGTGAAAAAGACACATTAACAGTAAAAAGATATAGCATTGTGTAACTCCAAATAGTAAGTGACACTAAATATCATATTTAGTGTAGTATTGTGAAACTTGAAGGCTTGTTATCCTAAGCCATGAGGTGAGACACAACACCCATTACAATTCTCGGATCGAAATCAAATGAGCAGATTCGATATTATGTGTTAACTGTCGGGTATGATATTATTTCGTGGTGGAATGGTCCCTCAAGAGACTTCCCGTGACTCAGTCGCCACCGTGCCGTGCACTCCGAGACAACCATGACATATTAGACTATTAGACTTGCTTCGCAATTTGATGGTAACTGGCTTAGGTGGACCCAAGAATGTGATGACATGGATATGACTCATGCCATGATATGAAGTGTACCAGGTAACTACACTGATTATCCCATTTACTGCGTGTGGTACTAATTCCCACAACACACACTATATTGCCAAATCTCAAAATTAGCGAGGGCTAAATTTTTTACTGAGTGAAACTAAATTCTTGAATACATGCTCATTTTCCAAACATTTTAAGAAAATTAATGCATATTCTAAGTTATTTTGTAGAATGTATTCAAAGAACCTCCTTCTTTTCAAGTGGCAGCACACATTCTTGAGGCATATCCTAACACTAAGAAACTGAAGAAAACTTGCGACGAGAGTTTCTCACACTTTGGCACTTTGGACTATGGAAACCCTACATCTTATGGTGGCACTAATTTCACTGCGTGAAGAAATTTAGTATCACCTTCACTAATTTCCCACACGCATTATTAAACCACCCTCACTAAGTGGGATAACCAGTGTAGTGTACTAACTGTCGTGCAACAATGAGAGTCTGTAGTTGGTGTACAGACTTTGTTGTGTCTGCGCTGCCAAGGCATCGGAAATGGCTTTACCGACCTTACCCACGCCGAGTCGGTATCATCCTGGATCGCAGCAGAATAACACTGCCAATCATTGTGTCAGTTTCTTCTTCAGATTCGTTGGAGGATGGGCTTTCAGTCAGTCGCAAATTGAGGTAAGCATTATATCTCCAGCAATCTTCTTGACGGTTTGTAGGTCTGAATCAGCTTTCCTTACATTCTGCTTTTCGGAAGCTCTTCCTTGCTGGCTCCCAACAATCATACTGTATTGCCCTGCAGTGTTCCTTCTTTCATTCTCGTCTCTACATTGTTGTTTCGTCCTAAATGTGAGTTTCCGTTCTTGCGCAAGTGCCTGCCTAATGTCCTGTGCCGACGGAATTTAGTACGTCTTTGATCTTAAATAAGAGAATTACAGTTCCGCTGTATGTACGAGCTATACAGATAATCGAGGTTCCTTTAAAGGAGAAGACACGGTTGTGCGAATCCATAAACTACGACTTCTGGGCAAACCTCCTCTTCTGTTATGGTTAACAACAACATTGTGGTGTTAAGAAGAGCTGGGAGATGCAGCCAGCCGAGAATGCAAATCTTTCGTTGAAAATTTTCTTTCGGCTGAATTTGCGAATGTCTTTCTTTACGCCTGCTTACTGCGTTAAGAGAGTCAGGGTGTACGCTTAAGTATCAAGATTAACGAATTTTTCATCACTCCGCAGCGCATAAGTGGCTTGTTGTTCTCGATGTAACTTGGTGCTGTTTCTTGGTTGTCACGCCTTCGTCTCGGGCAGAGTCTAGAGTGCTGTACAGGATACCTACCATGCAAACCATAACCTGCATAGGCAGTCGTCCTGGACTTCTGTCTTGAGGTTTAGGGTTCTTGCAGGGAATCTACCGTTTTGGACGGTTTCTTTTTTGGTTTCTTTTATAATAAAAAACTTGAATGTTGCAGTGACCGTCGACGGTACCTGTTTAAGGTTTTTAATACTAAAAAAGTGAGTCGGTAGAAGCCTGTCGGAGTAGCAGGTAGGTATTGAAATCAAGTAGAAGGTTGCAAGAGCTTCAGGGAACCCAAGCGCCAAACGGCAAGGAAACGGCAGAGATGGATCTGTACCCCATTTGTGGCATCGCCTGTCGATTGCCTGGTTTTTCTGATTTTCTTCTTCAACCAAGGCTTTAATGTCATAGATTTCCTTTTGGTAAGTGTTATCCCTTATTTTCATTCTAACGCCCACTCTGAAAAGGAGGCACAACCATGTCATACAGCAGCAATGGTCCCAATCCCTACTTCTCCACAGATTACTGATGAGTTTGTGTTGCAAATTGTTTTTTAAAGAGTCTGGAGCATCGATTGATGCATGCGGAGCTGCAGATACGGAGCGAGTGCGCAGATTTTCTGGGATGTCAAATACGTTACAGCTCTCGATCCAGGTTTCAACTTGATCTGAAAACTGAATTCAACCTAAGTTGCAAAACCGAATATGCTTCTGGTCTTGCAGGGTATGACAGGAATTCTGTCGCATTAACTCACACCAGTTCACTAAACATCTGGTTTAGTATGACCCACCTATTCATCAATGACCCACTAATTGCCTTGCAATCACTGGTTGGCAACTAGGGAGGGCGGGTTCCAAATGACACTTGGTGCTACATGAAAGTCATGTAGAGCACTCTAATGAACATGGCGCACCAATTCTAATGCCATACTAAATCAGGTGTTTAGTGTAGCAGACAGGATTTTGAAGGCGTCCTGTCAAGACACTAATCAAGTTACATCCAGCTGATGACCCTGAAATGGCAGGCATGTCAATTCCCTCTTTGGAAGGTGGCTGCCAGCCACGGTTAGGACACTAGGTACCGCCATTTCTAGTCGTCAAATTAGAAATTTATGAGCTCGAAGGATAAGATTTTCCGGTAATTTTCCCCTGACGACCTAACCCTCGGAATCGGAATTGTAGGCAGTTTGATGCGTGAATACGCTCTGAGGCCTTAAAGCATCGAGGAAGAATCCATATGGCGAAATAGATATTCTCAGAATAAGAATTGACTTCTTGCATCTTGAAGTTTAATCTTAACATGTTCATGCCAGAGTCGATTATGGAGATAAAAGGGCCACCATCATCAAACGAAACCATCAAGAGTGGGGAGGAGATGAACGATTTGGCAATGAAAGCCGTTGATGTAAGAATATTACCCACATGCGATGAACATTATAGTAAATCACTCAAAAGTCAGGAGGGTGAGGAGCTCAAGTGGGACACACTTCCGAATGACGTTCAAGGATCTGTTCTGAGGAAGCTGAAATATGAGGACTTATTCCAATTCAAAAGGGTATCTAAAAGTGCGAGGGATTTTATAGAAAGTTCAACCCCATTTCTTTCGTCTCAAGAAGACTCTGTTTCCCAAGAAGGTTCACTGACCTCCTTGTATTTTCACATTAAACATGGAGAAGTACAGTGGTCAGGGTTTGATCTGCTGTTAAAGACATGGAGGCCACTGCCACCGTTGCGGTTCCTCCCATTTCCATATCAGAATCTGTTCAAAGACTGCCTACTCTGTGCAGGGAATGGGCTTTTGTGTCTATACGCTGCCCGGGCTGTCGAAAATGGAAGTGTGGTAGTCTACAACCCTCTGACACAATTCGGTAGGGATTTGCCACCTCTCAACTTCCCACGGAACCCTGTGCTCATGCACATGGTGGCAAATGCAACTTCGTACAAAATAATCGTTGTCGGGAGCTCAGGAATGTTGGGAGGACAGATTCTGTCAAGGAAAACTGAAGTTTATGACTCACGCACATCACAATGGGAAGTGACTGGTGACATGCCTGGAGTGGATTTTAGCTTGAACGAGTATCAGACGGGAATTTGCATAAACAGAATCTTATACTGCATTGCGTTTTTAGAAGATGGATCTGGCAAAGGTGTGGTGGCATATGACATGGACGAAGGTAACTGGTTGTTGGACTGGAAATGCCCTCTACCTGCTCTGGGAAATGCCAACTCATGTTCAGTTCAGCTGGTGGAGTGCGATGGTGAAGTCTACCTGTTCCAAGAACGACAGACTGGTTGGACTGTAGAGCATTGTATTGACAAACTTGAGAATGTAACACTTGGAGGAGGGTACGGGAAATGGAAGAATATTGTCAGAGAGCAGCAGACAGGTGGCCGGGGACTATCGTTTTACCCTGAATTTGTGTGCGTCAGTTTCGGTGAAGGAAAGTTATGTATATTCAATACAATCAGGCTTACAGGCAAGGTGTATGACATCCGCAATGGTGGCTATTTGGGGCCTCTTCCTTTGAACCGAAAGGGACACAAGGCGTTTCATATTAGTCTCAATCCACTGTCTTTCACATTTGAGCCCAATTTTAAGAGCACAATTTGAATGTGGACAGCCTTGAGACTTTGCAGGAGAAATATATTTTTGTGTATAGAGCTTGGCATGCGTATGTTACTCCTGTGCACCATAGGCGAGTGAATATCAGTTCAGTAGGAAGGTCGCAAAGTGCTTGCAGAGTAATCAAAAATGTATACTATTTAGAACTATGCGGGCCACTGTCCATATGTTGAGTACAATTTATCAAGTAGAAAAATAACAGACATATTCAATTCTGGCAGGTTCTTATAGTGCACACCTGGTTTCTAGAAGTTAGCTAGCAGAATGTGGTGAATCACTTGAATCATTAGTTGTTGCAATCTATGTCAAAATGTGCACACGTCCCGTGGATGTAAGTTTGGTGGGACTTTGGACATAATTTCATAATTTGGTGATCACATGAGGCTCACGAACTGCATGAGTTTGCTCCAGCTTATATCGATGTCTCGAGCTCCATGTCTAGGATTCCTACATGATAGCTCCTGGATTTATTAATCCCAGGGTTCCATGGATCTCCTGAACTTGATCATCGAGTCTGCTCCAAATTGCATCTGCGCCTGAGTAAATTTCAATTGCGATCACCAGAACAATCAATCCTTCAGGGGTGACATTATCTTAAGTGCAGGAAGTTAATCTTAGTGACTTGGTGCTCTATAATTGTCAATGCTGAAGTGGCCTTATTTGTGTCTGTAATCAAGAACATATTGTAACTCAGTCGCTTCTTGCAAGATGCAGAAGTGACCAAAATTTGAAGGATTGATCAGTGCAGACCATGTTGCGGTGTTTCCAAGATGACGAGCTTTGAGGGCAGGAGGTCGGTAGGCCTTGCACTCTGACTTTGAGGACAGAAGACGCTGGACTCCGACCTTCTTCGATCCAAAGGGACATGACCTGCAAGTTACTAAACACCCCCCAACGAGCTCTGGCCGTGCGTGGGTGTCAGACTGTATAGTCAGCCCCCCGCAGCTCAAGCAGGGCTGCAGCTGCCTGATCTTCCCTCCTCTCTCGCTCCTCTACTCTTCCTCCTCTCATGCTTGAGAATAAGATTCAGATTGAAATCCTACTTTATACCCTCGGAAGTGAAACTGGAGATCAGATGTAAAGACATTTCTAAGTTTTCAATGCCTAGCATTTCACAACACGTTCAATTGCTGACTTGAAACAGCCTGATCTTCCCTCCTCTCTTGCTCCTCTCACTCTTCCTCCTCCCATGCTTGTACTTGAGATTCAGATCGAATCCCTACTTTATACCTTCATAGTGAAACTGGAGATCAGATTTAAAAATTGTTTCTAAAATTTCAGTTTAAAATATTTTACAGCAAGTAAAATTGCTGGGTTGGGACATATAGTCTATCATACACATGGAACACATTGGGCTTTAGCTGAGTTTTGGCATTGAATCTCTCCGCCCCCCTGCACTACAGTAGCTTGCAAACTCCGACATTGCGACTTTCAGTGCAGCTCAAACAATTTGATCTGATCAATGTTCATTGAAGAAAATCGTTCGGCGCTTTTCTTCTCTCGAAAGCGGTCACTTGGAATTTTGTAGTCGTGATTTATTTTTTCGTGACTGCTTCGCGTGGAGAATGGATCAGACTCAACACACAGCGGAAGTTACCATCAAGACGAGAGAGACCATGCAGGTGTAGTTCAGTATAAGCATTTAGGGTTAGAAGCTGATGGACGTTACGGCGATGGCAAACAAATTTGTGTTCAGAGTAAAATTCTTCTCAACACCATATTCGAAATCGTCCTTCCTTCGTCGATGCCTAAAAACCCTTACCAAACAGGTCCAAACATTTCTAGAACTTGGAAATTCAAGTTCTGGTCCAAGTGACTTGTTTAGGGACATGGATCAATGCCTCGACAATCTATTGTTCACCAATTTGCCGAGCACACCTACACAATATCAGTTGTTCAGGATGAGTGACAGGACGAAGAGTGGAGAGAAAGGAGGGAAGATCGGGTAGCTGCAACCATGGCCAAGCTGCGGGGGCTCTCACCATAAAATACACAGTCTGTTGCAGGTCTTGTTCCTTTGGATCGAATAAGTTTGGGGTCCAGCGTCTCCTTTCATCAGAGTCAGAGTGCAATGGCCGACCGACCTCCTGCGCTCAAAGCTTGTCATCCTGGAAACACTGCAACCCGCGACATGGAGTGCACTGATCAATGCTTCAAGTTCTGCTTTCACTTCTGCAACTTGCAAGGAGCCAGCAGTTAAACCCTATACCCTAAAACCTGGAGTGCCCATGATTGTTAGTTTCCCAAACGAACTGCCAGCTGAAACAAGTGAAAGTCAGCCATGTGGAGCAGTGGCCTTGCGATTCTTGCGCCCTGTCGACGCAAGCCCACTTACACCGTTTTTGGTATTTAGTGTCACCCTATTTTGAGGCGTATGCTAGCCGCGTCACTGAGGCGCTTTGAATGGGCCTTGTGTGGTCGCGAGCATGGTGCATCCAGGCCGTTGATCCACCAAGGTCCATCCAAGGGCCTCAATAATTCTGGGTTGGGGGGTTGTGGTGCTTGTCACCAAGGCGGGGTGGGGCCGTGGGCCTCATGTCTTTTTCCAGGGAGGCCGGCTTTAGGGTCTTGCCGGGGCTACGTGGCCAGGTGGCTAAGCGGGCTAGGCAGGCTCAGTGGCTAGGTGGCTAGGTTGGTTTACTTATTACGTGGCTAGGCCCAGTGTTCAAGATTGAAGTCTTCAATGCCCTTCAAACGCGATTTGGCCCTTCAAAATATACCTCTCTCAAAAAAAACCCTTCAAAACACAACCCCAAATTGAAAATGAAGACGTCACTTGAAGTCCTCAATATAATCTGCTCACCACAAGAACCAACAAGCATAGGGCGTTGTCACTACGAAAAGTGAAGTTAGATGGTTGATTTTAAATTCTTACTAGAAACATGTACCATATAATTCATGCACAAGTTTAATATGAGTTTTATATTTCATTTCTATATTCTTAGATTGACGTCTTGGATTTGAACAAGCCCTTCAACTGAAGGGCTGAAATTTGAGAACCCTTCAAAATGAAACTCTATGAGGGCTTCAATCTTGAACACTAGCTAGGCCTACTTACTAAATAACTAGTTGGTTAGGCTTACTTGCTAAGTGGCAAAGGATGACTAAGGCTGGGTCAATTCTTTATGTACTCACACATGGATTTACAACTTGAAAGCAATGTGCGCACTTCCAAATTTGCCCAACATTGTAAGGTAATTGGGTCTTGAACGGACATTTTTTTTTGGCACCCACTTCTTGTACTAGAATACTAGGATGCCAAACATGCAATTAGTGCAAGATGATTAGCAAATCCAATTTGTGCCCGTAGTCACTTTCCTCATAATTTGAGGAGCTTGTATGAATATTTTATTCGCTCTCAAAATGAAGATTCTCTAAGTTAAAACAAAGATCATTTAGGGCCGGTTTACACTATGGACCATGAAGTCGGACCATGGAAGATGGCGTTTGTCAATGGTCCGAGTTCGTGGTCCGACTTCTATGGTCCGAGTTCATAAAAAATTAATTTTAAGAGCCATGGGCCCCTCACTAGGTGTAAACTGAATGTGGACCAAGAAGAATGACCATGCACCAAAAAGTGAAGGTGCTGATTTTTTTAATACATGCCCAAAAAGGGCAATTTTGAAAAAAAATCAAGTTTGACCATTCTCTTGTCTTCTCTTGGGCTTCACTTGTCTTCACTTCTTGTTAAATGTGTCGAAGATGTGGCTTGCAAATCTTCTCACAACAATTTTTACAAAAAAAAAATGAGCGATTTAATTTGTACATGTTCAATGTAATTTACATGTGACATGTACCTTGTGTTGTCACTACACTAAATAGGATATATAGTGTTTGATTATATTTAATGTTGCTACCACCCTACCTTGCTCAACACTAAAGTTCAATTCTTTGATAATTAGTGTTAGAAGATTTCCCATTGCGGTTCTTTTGACCACCCTGATCTACAGTCACTAAACAACTACAGATTTTTCTTTTCGTTTTTCAACTATAATTTTAAAATGTTGGGGGGCGTGTAATATACCGTTGGAAAGGTATTTTCAAGAACTTTCCAATGGTATATTACAAGCCCCAAAATTCCAAACATTGCAGTTGGTAGAGCAAAAAAACAAATCTGCACTCAAATTCTTGAGTTCTAGATGTCCCACGTTGTTTGGTGAAACACGTGGGAGCCGATATAAGGGGAAAAACAAGGTAGTGCTAGTATATCTCATGGGCTATGATATGATTAAGGCACATAGAGGGTAGATTTGTTAAAGAATTATCAAAATGGTGATTTGTGAGCCCAATATGGTGCCCACATGTGGTGTTAACCTCAAAAGTTCCTTAAGACTTGATTTTGGCATTTCTTCAATTACTCAAAATTATAAAAATAGTGAAGCTTTTGTGTTTAAGTTTAAGATTTAGTTGAAGTGATGAGCGGGTGTTGTATTGGGATTGGAGTTAGAGGAATTAGTGGGTTGGTTAGTGTGAGCCACTCAAACCGCTCACTGTTTGAATTTAGGCTCACTACCTACAAGAACGAGGAAGTTAGCTAGTAGAAATAGTCAATATATAGATGAGTACTAAAACTTGGGACATCCGCCTGTGGATGCGAGTGGTCTAAGAGACTGGTATTAGGTCTGGACCAACCCGGGTTCGAATCCGGGTGGTTACATTGACCGGTGCTATCCCAAAGTTGAGCTAGTGGTAAAGCAGGAATAATCCGTAGGTGGATACCGAGAAGAAGTTACTACGCGCGTGTGCGTAGAACCCTCTCAATTATATTATCTTTTAGAAACATTCTATTTACCCGCGTAAATTAATCAAACCGCCCGCGGTTGGCTTAAGGTTTGCGCTCTAAGTTGAAGGGAAATTATTAGTTTAGAAATTAGACTTAGGTCAAGTAGTTAGTATGAAGAAACGTGGAGAAATGACAGCGAAGGACAGTGAATGACAGTGAATGACAGCGGAGAACAGCGTAGGACATGGTCGAATGAATGCAGAACAGCGTCGAACGAATGAAGGACAGCGTAGGACATCGTCGGATGGAGAACGACGACGAATGGACGACGATGAATGAAGGAAGGACAGTGAATGACAGTGGAGGTTGGTGCACGACAGCGAATGACAGCGGGCGAACGGAGACGAACGGAAGATGATGTCAAGCGGATGAAATTAGGGCGGATGAAGGCCGTTGGATCTAGGATGGCGATCGAAGACCATTGGATCTAGGGGTTGGAGAAAGGTGGCTAGGGTAGTGGCGGCCGTGGATGCCAACCGTTGGATCTAGGAGTTTAGATCAAGGATTAGGGTGGTGACGGCCGTGGATGCCAACCATTAGATGTAGGTGTGACTTGATCTACGGTGGGAAATGCTTGGGGTTGGAAAGGGGTAGTCCCATGGAGGAGAGCACGGAGGCTCATTCTCTTCTCTCTCATTCTCTCTCTCGCACTAGGACTTCTCTCATTGGGACCTCTTCCACTAGGACTTCTTGCACTAGGATCTTGCACTAGGATCTCTTCACTTGTTACTTGTGATTCATTTCTCTCTCCCTCTTTTCTATGTAGTTAGAGCAAAGAAGTTGTAGAAGAATAGGAAGATGAATGTAGGACAAGGGGGTTTACGAATCCTATGAGTGTTGAACAAAAGAATTTTTGAACCCTATTGAAGAGTTATGTTATTGCTTAAGTCACATTAGCTTTGATATCATGAGTTAGTAGTTGTATGAGTTATCATTTCACCTCTTCTTCCATTAGTCTCAGCCTTTAGTCCATGCATTAGTTTTTGCATTCCATTCTGCATTAATCCCCTGTTTTAGGCCCTGAACTAGTGTCCTACATCAGTCTTTGCATTCCATTCTGCATTAATCCCCTGTTTTAGGCCCTGAACTAGTGTCCTACATCAGTCTTTGCATTCCATTCTGCATTAATCCCCTGTTTTAGGCGCTGAACTAGTGTCTTTCATTACATTCTACACTCCATTCTGCATTAATCCCCTGTTTTAGGCCCTGAACTAGTGTCCTACATCACACTCTGCATTCTATTCTGCATTAATCCACTGTTTTAGGCCCTGAACTAGTGTCCTACATCACACTCTGCATTCTATTCTGTATTAATCCACTGTTTTTTACCATGAACCAGTGTCCCATATTAAACCATGCATTCTACTCTCCGTTGACCCCCTGTTTGGGCCATGAACTAGTATTCTGCATTGAACCTGGGTTTCCGAAGCTAAGGAATTAGCAAGGACATGTGAGCCATGGATCTCCACCTGGACTACAGACGCAAAGGGGTGGGGGTTTATGGCTGACATGATTCTTTGCCATGGGCCCTTGCCTTTTCCTACCTGACCACCTCTCTTGCCTCTCTGTCACCAAAAATTCTCCACCCTTCGATTTCGTCCTAGCCCGAGTGGAAAAGTTTATAATGACATGTAGAGACTTCTGTCTTTGTAACCCAATATATAATTCCAATCTACCCTTGGAATATACACAACTTGATTAACACCACACTATGTAATTTTACATTCCTTAATGTCGGGCAAGGTTATATCCTTAGCCTTTTCTAATGTCCACCCGGCCGCTTTGGCCACGCATGCCTTCAAAGATATCCCTCTTGTGAATCGAGTCCTTGCCGTCGACTCCACACTACTACATGAGTTCTCGCTTATTGATTCCGTGCTATCACATGTCATCGTGGTTGATTCCGTATTGGTACATGACACTTCGCTTGTGGATTCCATGAGCACATAGGCTTTAAATACAAGTATTAAAAAATACTTATATACTTATCATTGCCCTTCTGTGAGGCCAAACCCCCCACCCTTAAGCGTCCGTAGTCCGAGTAGTGGGTTTGGGCTCACATTCCTCCGCGGTATTGGATTTGGACTTGGATGAGTCCATAGTGCAAGGTTCACCCTTCAAGTGGTCTTGGATTTAACTTGGTCTTTGCTTCCTTTGTCTTGCCATCGCGAGAGTGCTCCACATTCTCCATTAATTTGTGCACGTGGTTTATTTTTAAAGAGAGGATGCAAGTGTTAAAAAACACTATTCTCTATAGTCAATCTCAAATACATTTACTTGTGAAAGCCACACATAACACTAACTAGCATAATGTAACTAACTACTTGTCTATGAGCTAATTAAGTAGGCTATCTACTAAGCTCCTTCATGAACCCATCTCTTTACTTTCTAATTACATAAACCTAGCTCCTTCATAAACCCAACTCCTTCATGAACCCAACTCCTTAGCTTCTAACTAAATAAACCCAGCTCCTTCGTAAACCCAGCTTCTTAGCTTCTAACTAAACAAACCCAGCTCCTTTATAAACCCAGCTCCTTCATAAACCCAGCTCCTTCATAAACCCAGCTTCTTAGCTTCTAACTAAACAAACCCAGCTCCTTCATAAACCCAGCTCCTTCATGAACCCAGCTCCTTAGCTTCTAACTAAACAAACCCAGGTCCTTCATAAACCCAGCTCTTTTACTTTCTAACTAAACAAACCCAGCTCCTTCATAAACCCAGCTCCTTCATGAACCCACAACTTTGTAGTTGTAATCCCCAACTACCTCACTAATTATTCAAGCCCTTAACTAATCTTCCTACCTAATTTTCCTAATTCTACTAACAACCCCTTTCTAATCACACAATTCTTCTCTAATCCTAAAATCCTAAAATCCTAGAGAGGAGAGGGGGAGAGAGAATTTCCTAACTTCACTAAGACTAACTAATCCACACAAGTATATTTTTGCACTCATCACAACCTCAAGTGCTCAACTCTTAAACATGGAACTTGCAACCACGTGTATTCAAAACATAAACTTTAAGTACCACAAATTGGAATCATGAATTAACTTTAAAATCCTCCACGTCAACACTAATTCTACCAAGAGGTCAAGCCCTCTTCAAGGCTAACAAGCCTTGGCTCTCAAACTAAAAACTAAGCACACACATGTGCTCCAATATGGCTTCCCACACCCACACTTATAACTCGTGGGGTGCCTTGGAGCACAAAGGAAAGAGAGGATGAGTGAGGGAAGAATGAGGGATTATATAGTAAGCTTGAGGGGGTGAGCACCCTCAAGGCTCACGATAAGCCCTTGAGATTTCCTCCTACTTAGTAGGCGCCAATCCTATCTTCTAAGCCTTCCTCCCTCAAATGATCAACAAGGATCCTAATTCGAACATTTAACTAGCCTTGGCTTTCTACCTACCACACTTTACCAAACTTGGGATGCTTCAACCCAAACTTAGCCTCCTTCGCTTTCCGCCGCCATAACTTTCTCCCCTTACTTTCCCAAATCGTTGCTCACCACTTAATTCAAACCACGATGCTTAACTCGTGATTTGATTGGTGCTTTGAGAATTTGCTTATCCTCCACCTTGCATTCTTCCTTGGACCTTCCCCATTAAGTGGCCATGATGAGGTGGTCCACTTGTGCGCTCCATGTGATCCTCCATTCATCCCAATTCGAATGCACTTGCCTCTTGAGTCACTTTGGTTGTCTCCATCCATTTGTACTAGCCTACTCACTAACTACTCAATCCAAGTTCTCCTTACCTATCCTCATTCACTCAAATCCTTCCGAAGGTAAAAACACAATAACAACTCACATCCTAGCCTCTTACAACATGGTACTTCTAAGACTAACATTTCACTCTTTTTATATTTTTGTGAAGTAACATGCTACTTCAAAGTGCATCAACTAACGTTTCAAGGGTCTAAGACTAAATGTGGGCACCCTTTTGGGCTCACACCTTCCTTCTCTAAGTTCTTCTTGATGTAAATTTCTATCAATGTCTTCCTACTAAACTTCAGAATAGTATAACTCCCACCCAACTTATGTTCTTCAAGTGAAATTTGGTAAGAACCTTATCAAAAATCTCCACACCAAATTTTGGCACAAACAGAGTTCATATGCAAAAGTTATGCATGAAATTCTAACTCTAACTACTTAGTATGAATGCTGTGATAAAGCATCCGGTCATTAAAACTCTAATAACTTCCAACTCCTACGTCCAATCAATCTAAAATTTTGACATAAGATAGATATATAAGTTCAGAAGGTAGTGTCAAATTTTGGTATCCATATCTATAACCCTCTAAGAGATACATATTTTCAAACCTTGCTGCTTTGTTCCTAGATACCCTCCCCTTCAACTTTTAATAACTCTTTCATCCCAATGATTGAAGCTCTCAAATTTTTACCACAACTCCCATACTTTATAATAAACAATCCCTCAAATTTTCATACCCATTAAACACTCTGATCATCCATAATTGACAAATCTCTCACTATAAAGTTCTGCTCAAGTTCATAACTAATAAAACACTACAAGTAATGCACCTAGTACAATCTAGTCACTCTAAATGCCACAAGTTTAAACAAGTTTGAATTCTCTCACTTCAATATGAATCTCAATGCAACAAGTTGAAGTTTACAATCAAATTCCAAATTCCTTAAACCCAATCTACTTCTAACAAGAGGTCAATCCCTCTTCAAGGCTAAATAGCCTTGGCTCTTCTCCTAAGAACTAAGCACACACATGTGCTCCTATCTTGCTTCCCACACACCCACACTTATAACCCGTTGGGTGCTTAAGGAGCACGAAGGAAAGAAAGGATGAGTGAGGGAAGAATGAGGGATTATATATTGAGTTGAGAGGGAGAGAGGGTATGAGGTAAGGATAGGGTGAGAGGATTAGAGCCTCCAATCACAACCCCTTAACCTTCTCCTTCTAAGTAGGGACTCATCCCATCCACAAGGCTCTCGATAAGCCTTCGAAATCTCCTCCTACTTTGTAGGCTCTCATCTAATCTCCTAAGCCTTCCTCCCTCAAATGATCAACAAAGATCCTAATTCAAACATTTAACTAACCTTGGCTTTCTACCTACCACACTTTACCAAGGTATGTCCTCATACTACTTAAATCCACTCCACACAAGCCTAATGCTTCAAACTTAGCTTTCTTCAAGCTTCACTCTTTTTATATTTTTGTGAATAATCATAAATCAACAAAACACTACTTGTAATGTTTTACAAGTGTTAACAACACATGTGGGCATCAATTTGGGCTCACATTCTCTCAACGAAAAACCCGTTGGACCATGTCAGTGCATTTATTATGCTTTTAAATTTATATTTTTGGGACCTCGACCTCCATGGTCCCTTTGCCATTTTTTCTTTAGTGTAAACCGAAGTTATCCCGGGACGAGTTTAGCAGCCAATCAACGCTCTTACATCGCCGTGGGACAATTTCATGGTCCATAGTGTAAACCGGCCCTTAGACATGCCCATTAATTTATGTTGTTTGTTCCATTTAGCGTGGTCAATAAGTTTTCAGTACGTTGTCCTCTATCTTTTCAAGACATGCATTTTTGGTGTCCGTTCTTAGATTGGCACCCAGGCTCCAGCCATACTTCACTCAACCATAGGTGTTCGTTTAAGACCACAAGCTTAATTAGGCACATCTACCCTACTGGATTGGAAATGGTTTCCTCTACTCATTTATCGTGAACATTATCATTTCAAGTTTTCAAAATCGGACTTCAAATACAAAAGTGATAATAGGTCTAAATGGAGATGCCTAAGTGATCTTTGTTTTAACTTAGAGAATCTTCATTTTGAGACTGAATAGAATATTCATACAAGCTCCTCAAACTATGAGGAAAGTGGCTACGGGCACAAATTGGATTTGCTAATCATCTCGCACTAACTGCATGTTTGGCATCCTAGTATCCGAGTACAAGAAGTGGGTGCAAAAAGAAAATATCCGTTTAAGACCCGGTTACCTTACAATGTTGGGCGAAGTTGGAAGTGCCTACATTGCTTTCAAGTTGTAAGTCCATGTGTGAGTACATAAAGAATTGACCCAGCCTTTGTCGTCCTTTGCCACTTAACAAGTAAGCCTAATCAACTAGTTATTTAGTAAGTAGGCCTAGCCACCTAGTAAGTAAGCCTACCTAGCCTCCTAGTCTGCCTAGCCACCTAGCCACCTAGCCACCTAGCCCTGACAAGTAGTGTATATGTTTGACAAAGTTTTTGCAAGTTTTTCACTTTTGACACGCAAAAACTTGCACAAAAATAAATGCACATTTGACGCGCATAATTTAGAAGTTGACATGTATTGTCACTTGTGAAGAAAAAAAACACATGTCAATTGACACGCTAGAAATTGAAATGACGCGTATTACTAGGCAACTTAAGTACTATAAACTGCAGCTCAAGTATCCGGAAAACATAACCCATAACAATAGGAGAACTTCCTACACTCACTTACATACTTAAGTTTAGCCTTGTTCTTGTAATTTCCTTTGTAACCGGGAAGGCTCTACAGCTGAGATGGTGATTAAAGAGGTGGTGGAGGCTAAGTACAAGGCCAATAAGACCATTGTTCATGGTCTCTTGTGGATGTATTTCCACGACTGTTTTGTGCAGGTATGTGAATGAACAATTTGCCCCAACATATCTTGAAGAGTGATGCTTTGGCTTGTTAGATATTGGGTTAATTTAGAGGCGTCTCAACTTGATACTGGGATGATTTGAGGTAGACTTTGCATAGTGCAAAGATCCCCTTCAAATTGTGTTTAATGTACAATCCATTTTCACTTGAACTTGCTTGTAGATGTTTTCTAAGAGTTGAATAAATTGAATATCAAATTTCAATATGATATGGTTGATATCACATCTATTAGTGCAACCATCAATATCACTATTTCAATTTTATCATGTCATTTTTTATTCGGAAATGGGCCTATGTTTGGTTGCACAAGCAAGAATTTGGGAAAATTCTTGAGGGAATCTGCAAGAAATCTTCAGTTGAGTTATGAAAAAAATACAGGAGATCATATTATTCACGCATTGGCAATTGATGGGCCCAATGAACTACAACAATTCATATTATTGGGTGCATCTTATGTGCAAAGAGTTGTTCATGCTTTGAATGATCGTTTCCCAAATCTTCCAGTATTCAATGCAGCCAAATTTTCTCGGGGAGTTCACTAGACATGTATATATGTATACACGTGCGTGACAAGGGTATTTATTCAAGGGGTATTTAATTATCCATCCTTAATTTTTTGTACCGTATTATTATATAATTTGCTAATTTCTTGTTTTTTAAATGACCCTATAATTACTTTTAAATTTGATGAAGCTCTAATTTTAAGCTAGGTATGTTTATTATAATTATTTGATTTTGCTCCAAAGGGTTTAAGAGCATTCAAAGTACTAAGTCACCAAAATCCAAGGCACAACAAGGTTTTACATTAAGAGTGTTCATAAACAGTTTCAAACAACAAAATCAGCCCATGTTCCTCAATCAAGTTACACGCACAATTAAACACAACGGTATTGAGTGTCAAAAAAACAATTAAAACACCAACAACAAAGCAAGCAAAAATAGGGTCCATGCAATAATGTAGAAGGGTATAGAGTTAATACTACAACATCCTGCTTGAAGCAGATAGACACAAGACCAACCAAAACCTAGTCCTCCAGCAACGTTCTCCCCCAATTTTTCCTAAACCCTAATCCGTCATCCGCCCTCATCAATCTTTCATCCCATTTTTTCAACTGAATCGACGTAGTTTTTCATCCAAAATCTTCCCGCCTCTAAACACAAAGGACACCCTATTTCAAAAAAACCTAGGATCCTTAAATCCTACGGTATATTTTTACAAATATTTTTAAAATATGCGTTATTTGTATCAAGCCTATATTATTTATAATACAAATTTTATCATACATACTCACCTATATTACTTCTAAGAAAATTCTAAGTTTTTCCTTTTGTGAATATAAATTACCCTATATTTTCCCGCACGTTGTTTTCTAATATTATCGCAGTGAACTCCCCGAGCAAATTTTTTAGCCCTCGTAATTATCCAAGCAATGATAGGATTGAATTACAAATACCAAATTGTGGCTCAAAAGGATATTATTGAAGTTTTAATACATTGAAGAAGAAAGTCACATGTGTAAGGAAGAACTCTTGGAATTTACGGAAACACTTTGACACGAGTGTGAGAACAAAACGATATTGAGGCTTGGCACATATGTGGTAGCAATTTGGAATGGCATACAAATCGGCCTACACTTATGCAACTTTGGTAGAAAATTATACTCATTCCATCAAGTATAGTTATTTGTGAGAAAGGATTTTCCAAACAAAATGCAATCAAAAGCCACTTGCGCGATAGGCCATTCGAACAATTAGTACAATCTAATGCCAAATTAGATAAAACGTAGGCCACATATGATATTAATAGGCCATTTGGCAAGCTATAACCATGTCAAATAGTGAGTCCCTTAATTAGTAAGTCACATAACATATAGAGCTAGGATTAGTGTTAGTATACCTTATTCATAACGATAGGCTACACGAGAGCTAGGTCCTTTGTATCTTTATCATTTTGGAATACAAGAGCTTCAAGCTCAACCCTTCATCTTAGTTATTCAAGGTAGACACAAAGTAATTGATAGCATAGACATCGTCAAATTGATTATGTTTGAGAGAGTTGATGAGTGCCATGCATAGAAACTCACATAAGGTGAGATAGATATATGTGTTGGAAATTGAATGTGCTTGAATTATATAGGACCTCCAAGAAGAGAGAAAATTATAGGAGTTGAGAGGCAATTGTGTAAGGAAGTGACTTATGGAGTCATACATGTGATGATAAAATTGTAGTAATGAAAGGCAATTGTGTAAGTGTTGAAACATCATAGAAACTCACATGAAGTGAGATAATCACATGAGTTGGAAGTTGAGTGTGATTGAAAATTATTTAGGATTTACAAGAAGTGAGAGAAAATTGTAAGGTAATGAAATGCAATTGTGTAATGAGAGATCATAGAAGCTCACATGAGGTGAAAATAGTTGCATTACAAAGTTAGTAAGTGGAGTTGGATAGTTTAGAGTCATTGAGGAGATTAATGAGGGAAGAAAGAAATTAAGAACATCGGAATAAGAATGTATGAGGTTGCATGCAAGGACGTTGATAATTAAGTTCATGTATCTTCCTAAATTAATGATTGTTATGAGTCTAAGAGTTATTAAGTTCTTGACGTGAACCAAAATTATAATTATATTGTTCTTTGCATATCTATTTCATTCCGCTATCATTCTTATCATAATGATTTTTGAACTTATGTTATCTATATTTCATGAGTAAGATTGATTGCTTAAGGAAATTAAATATGATGAGTAATACGACTCTAAAAAGTGTTGTGATATAAACTTTAATACGATAAACTGAGTATATAAATATATTACCAAGATTATTATTGTATTATTATTTTTGCTCTAAAACTAGATTGTGGATGTTATAGCCGATGCTTTAATAGAATTAAAATATTTTCTTAAAATAGGTTGTGGTATATTTATAAGTGGTTGAGATACATTGATTGCACTATAATTGGAATGAGGCTAATTATAGCCGGACTAACATAAATTAAGAGGCCTCACTAAAAATATAATCCAGTTATAGTAGATTGCAATACAACTACCGTAGCTTTCTAGCAGCTTGGGCATTTTTTTGCCTAATAATTAATTAAAGTGCAAAAGTAAGTTAAGCAACCCATAAATTAATATTCTAAAATTGGGCATATTAAAAAAGTAATTTGAAATAAGTTAGACATTCATCCAAGTCATTTATATAATTCATGTATAGTTTTCCTAATTTCATCTATAGCGGCTATGATTAACCTAAACACTTCCCCTAACCAACATTCCTTACCCTAAAGTTTGTCTTTTACTTGTATGTCAGGATTTTGCTTGGCAACAAATTTTGCTTTGATTTGATGCTACTTTGTTGGATTCCAGTGAATGTCACTTGCATTATTGTGATTTTAGGCACAATTTGAATGTTATTTCTTTTTTGGGGACACTCAACGAAATTAATTTCCCATAAATTTAGGCACCTTAAAAATTAATTATTTTCTGCCCAAGCTGCTAGAAAGCTACGGTATTATAATTGTGCTAAAAATAGAATGTAATATATATATATAGCTGAGAGTCCAAATGACAATGTTATAAGAAGAGGATTATTATAAGAGGGATTGGAAATTAAGAGGAATTATTAAGTTGAGAGAATGACTCAAGAATGCCTCCTCAAGAGTTGATAAGAAAGTGGAAGGTTAGTAGAGGCATTACCACACATGTAAAGAGGAAATCTTCTCTACATAGAGTGTCTAAGAACAACTTCATTATTGTTAAGTTACTATCCACACATGTTTTAATGGAAGGAAGTTCCGGTAATGGAAACTAACAATTAGGAGACTAGAGATAAGAGTTGAGACAAAAAAAAAGTTTTGGAACAAAAGGTAACTTGGTTACTTGGTTACTCGGCGATTTGAAGAAAGGCTACTCAACAATTTGAAGAAAAATTACTTGCTACTTGAAGAAAGGTTACTTGGTTACTTGAAGAAGGTTACATGCAACTTGAGATACTTAGAAGAGAAGAGAAGATTTGTTACTTGGCTACTTACCGATATTGAAAGAAGAATTACTTGGTTACTTGGTTACTTGGTTACTTGGCTGCTTACCAAAGTGAAAGAATAGTGAACTTGTTACTTGGACCTTACTGAGCTAGTTATCACCAAGAAGAAAGGTTACTTGGAAACTTGGTTACTTGGTTACTTGGCTACTTACCAACTTGGAAGAAAAATAAACTTGTTACTTTGTTACTTGGCAACTTGGTTACTTGAATGCTTAGCTAGTTGCCACCAAGGAGAAAGGCTACTTGGCTATTTGGTCATATAGTTACTTGGATACTTAGATAATTGTCACCGAGAGGAAATTTGTTACTTGGCAACTTGGTTACTTAAGATACATAGAAGAGAAGGAGAAACTTGTTACTTGGCTTTTTAGCGATTTGGAGGAAAAGTTAACTTGTTACTTGGTAACTTATAGAAGAGATACTTGGCTACATGGTCAACTTGTAAGAGAGGGTTACTTGGATACTTGTATCACTGGATTACTTAAGATACTTAACTATAGTAGAAAAAGTTAACTAGTTACTTGAGAGAAGAAGAGGAGACAATTGCGGCACATGAAGAAATTACAACACTACGACGCATGAGGATAAGAGAACAAGATCTAGATCAAAGATAGGAAGTAACACTTGAGCTTAAAGAGACAATTGCGGCACATGAAGAAGTTCAACACATGAAGAAAATTACAAACAAACAAATTGATAGATTAGAAACAACAAGACTACTTGAAGAGATATTATCAAGAAAAGAAGTTCATTACAATAACAAAAAAAACTTTTAAGTTATACTTAAAAGTCCCTCATGTTGAATATAAGATAGAGGAGCTTCTAAAAGAAGAAGGAAGACACCTACCAATACAGAAAGGGAAGACAACCAAGAATAGATAACAACAAACGACAAGGAGATTAGGTAGTTTAGTCATCATAATCCGGATGACGCTCTAAGCCACTACAATACGGTCAATCCTAGGAATAAGTGGAGGTAGTTGAGCTCTTCAACTGTCTGAAACCTGATCCTTGCCTATTGCTTCATTTTTTGTTTTCAAAATTTTGTTTGCTACCAGAATGGACCATGTAAGGATGTAACTTTCGTAGCTAATCCACTCTATATTTGCACACATGACTTCAAATACTAGATGATCAACAAATTCAGCTCTATTGACAATCCCTGCCACATGCAAAAAAAAAATTGACCTTGTTGGAGAAATCTACTTGATTACTTCCTTTGATGTTGTGTGGAGCAAATGGAAGGAGGTGTTTGAGAAACACAAGATAGGTGAACTTATAGACCCCAACATGGGGAGGGTGTTTTGCCCGACATCAACATTCAAACAGATGAAGCTTTTGGTCAGGGAGTTCTTCCAAACGTTGTAGGGTCTCAACGAGATGGAGATGGAGAATGGCAAAGTACATCCTCCATGTTGCACCAACAATGAAGAGATATTGGAATCATCCCAAGATTCTCTTTGCAAAACCAAAAATGTTCTATCCATCATGTTACACGATGAATGAGTGGTTGGACAACGAGAAGAAGAAAACAACCATAGTGCACAAGATCATCAAGCTCGTACCCCGGATGAAACTCATTGAGAACATGGAGGTCAACAAGACGAATTGGAGGGCTTTCAAGAGACAAATTCACAAGCGCCTCCATGATGGCTCTTATGTGGGAGGTGGGGGAGGATTTCATGTAGTCCAAGATGGTGAAGGGGGGCAAGAACCATGTGCTTCCTGAGCACACTCAATGGGTTTTCTCCAACTTCATCAAGGAGAAGAAGATTGTGTGTTTTGAGGGAGAGGTGCACTTTGGCATGGTGGTAATGAAACCTCTAAAGATCGTTGGCGGGCCCAAATATGGGTGAAGACAACGGATCACATCTCCTTTGAGCTCTTGAACTATAGCAACATCTTGAGGAGAACTTTTGAGGGGACCATGAGCATGTTGTTCTACATTCCCTTCCTTACGAAATTTGTAGAATACATGTGCCCCAAGATGAAAGAGCCCGATGTGTAGTTGTGGATTGTGGAGGACAAAAGGCCAAAGTAGGTATATAAAATAATGGTAAATAAAATGAAAACGGAGTACATTGTATCAAAATGCCACTATATTGTTGCTCCTATAGAAGGGAGCGTATTCAATCTTGAAGGATCAAGGTAGAAGACCAAGGTCGCGGACACGATTTGCCTTTACTTTGTGTATAAGCAACATTCGTAGTTTCCGGAGACAACTGGGTCATTAAAATGGACAAGATCTTCTAGGTCCTCAAGGGATTGGGCAACCTCAGGTCCTTGTACGATGAGGCCAAGTATGCCAACTACACTTGGGACGAGATGAGGATGGATTTCTACCTATATGTTTTGAGGTCCTTGATGCGCAATGGGGATACGATGTTCAAAGTCCTTGGAGAAACCAAACTTATGTACGCTGGGTTAATAAGTTTCAGTCAACCGCCCGAAACCTTTCATGATTTTTTTGTATTTTTTTGTTTGTGTTTTGTTTTGTTTTTGTTTTTGTGTGTTTGTTTGTTTGTTTGTTTGTTTGTTTGTTTGTTTTGAATGGTGGCTATAGTTTTGGGTGGTCGTCTGAAATTATTGATTCAAGGCTCCTCATCTCCAACCCTTTGTGGATGTAGATGCTAGACTTGAATGTAGATTCATGCATTGAAAAAGCATACATCTTGTTCTACATGGCCCAAAGAAGTGAGGTGAGGAAGATGGACGTCCTTGATTGGAACCTTGGAAGCTACCAAAATGCATTGTCAATGGAAAGGGGGATAATCTAGATCAGACAAAGTGGAATGTGCTTGCACCTGCCGTCCCAGTCAACGACTATGAACCTCTCGTCATGCTTTATCCCGGGGGGAGGGGGGGACCTCTTGTGCGAAAAAAGAAGGGGAAGAAGAAGAGGAGGCGGAGGATGAGGCAACCATGGACGAGGGCTAGGAGAAACTTGAAAAGGATGTTGGTTTGACAAGCCACACCCAATAGTCCGAGGCTCCCCGACAGAAGAAGGCATTGCAGATTGGGAGGTCTCATAGCAAACTCCTCCTACAGTTGATGGTGGACGACATGAAAGAAATGTTCTTTAAGGATGCCACGGTTGTATTCTGGGAGCACATGAGGGGGAAAGGGAAGAAGCTCTACAATAACTATGCCCTTGAAGAGACAACTGCCATCTCCAACGAAGATGAGGACAACTGGGAGCTAGCCAAGAGGCTTAAGGCCAACCCCCCTTCCCTTTTAGCCTTTGTAGGTATTGTAAAGCCAAAGGTGCTAACTATGGAGGAGGCAAACAAACATAGGCTCAAGGGAGAAGAGGAACACCTTCATTGTGAGAAGGCAGTCGTGGACGAACCTTTGGTGAAGGAAAAAGTTGTGCAGCTGAAGGCATTTATCCTAAGCAAGGAGTGGGAAAAAGGTCCAACCACCTATTGACCAAGCGGCCTTCATCAAGTCGGACACTCAGGGCATGTTTGCTCAGGGGCTAATGGTTGCTCCCTTGACCTTGTTCCCGCACTTTCCACCGGGTTGCCTAGCACAACAATTCCCACAACAACCCTTTGTGTTTTAGCAGCCTCCCCTACAATATTTCTCTCATCATGTGCAACCCCATCCATATTTTTATCCACCATTGTAGGAGATGGACGACCTGCGGATGTGGGGGCTTACCTGGACGTCCAAGCACTTATGTCCCCCTCCACCTTATGTCCCCATCACATCGCGACCTTATCACTAGGATGATGATCCATCCATGTTTCAGTGGCCGCCCGAAACTCCTTTGGCCCCGACCTTCATCTCCGTGCATGCGACACCCTCCATGTCACTGACAACACCCCATCCTTTGTAGAGCAATTTCAGGCAGTTGACTGAAACCAACCCCCTCCCACAGGGGGCCAAAAACCAACCCTATCGCAACCCTTGCTAATTTTCCTTAACTTATCTTGTCCGCTTTCCAATTTTAGCAAGTGTCACAAGTGCTAACCTACACATCCCACACACATGCACAGTTAGCTCCCCATACCACGGACCACCAAGCTCATGATTTGGTCACCAAACCCTCCTACACATGCATTCGGGATTCTTCCATTAATAGGTAACCAATGGTTAGATGTGGATTTCCATCCATGGAAATCCACTCTTGAGTTGATCATTGTGTTGCCAAAACAACACTACAACAACCCGAAGCATAGTTGCCAACTATGCTCTGGGGGGGTCGGTCGGGAAACATGCCTCATCCATATAAGCCTCTAGGACTCTAAGCATGACCCCTACGCTACCGTCAAGAAATCTTTTGTCTCTCTACCTAGAGTTGGGGCCCAGTAGACATTTTCCCTTAGCCGCTGGGGCTAGAAGCCCCCTGCAGCTTCAGACTGCTATAACTTCTTCTTGTGATGTTTGATGCTATCAAGTGACCACTTCATCGTCATTTGCGTTTCACGTAGATGCCGATGGACTCCTCACTTGCCCCATTTAGGCAAGTATTGAAGAAGTTATGGTTGTTTAAAGTTAGGCAGTCCCGGGCACCACTCCCAAGGCGTTGTCCCGGGACAGCGCCCCACTCAAATTGCCATATCTCTTAGCTCACACCTCCGATTGAGGTGTTCTTTAGCATTGTAGAATCCGCACGCCATAAGCTACTCGTAGCTAATGGCATTATCTTTATAACTCCTAGTCTTCGTGGGTGGGCGGCGTTCTCAACGCCTGGGGCCCTCACCCACACTACTAGGATCACTTGGGCTCACCCATCCATGGCGCCACAAATCTCGGGTGTTACTTTGGGGTCCCCCTTGTGCCCATGGTGTTGCGGGCACTCCTCATGGAAAGGTGCGCGACAAACCCCCTTGCGGAGGAGGAATTGGTGGATGCATGCAACGACAATATTGACCTAGATGTTGAAGGCCCGCAAGGGCTTGGTGATACTTCTAATCCAAGACTAGTTGATGAACCAATGCATGATACGCATGCGGAGACTAGTTTGGGACAAGGGCCTGATCTTCATCCTGTGTAGGAGCAGGTTGTTTATAGTATTGGTGAAGGCGGTGTTGAGTGTTTTGGCGAGGCGCCGACTGTAGAAGCTTCTGCAGTTACTAGATATGACTAGGACAAGGTAATTCTTGAGTCCTCCCAATTTGGGTCAGCTGCCTGAAACGTCCTTGGTCATGTCTAATCAGTATGCAATTGTATCATATTTGTGCTCTCCTCGACTCCCCCTAACATCTGCCATCGATATTCTCTTCCATGAGGCCACGCTCAAGTTGCCTTGCCACGTGAAATCAATTTTGTATTGTCCGATTTAGGAAATCTTGAACCACTAGTTCAAACCAAATTCTAAACAATATTGTACATAGAGCTTTCTATAATAAAATATTTATTTTACCTTCATTTTGTGTGTGTGTGTGTGTGTGTTTATGTATTGCTTGCTCTTAAATTGACTTGTGTGACAATTGGCTTCTATCCTCCCTTGCATGGTTTTGTTTTCCCCTCATGAGCATGCCTGAATAATGTGTAAAATGGACCTAGCATAATGTAGCTGGCCTGCCACTCACTCATCTCCACAAGGTATGGAACATAGTGCCGCTGCTCCCCCTTGCTCAATTTTGCATTGCATGGAGTGCGGTCTGGTTGCTCTCTTGCTTTTGCCTACCCCTCCTACGGCGGTTAAGCGGTGGAACCTGGTTCTAGACCTCAATGGGGTCTTGGTCCAATGTGTGCATTGTTCTAGAGCCTCGATGGTCCCCTTGTCTACACCCAAGAACAAGGACTACGGTGGGCTCCTTATGTACATCAAGAACAACCTCATCTACCTTCGGCCCGGACTCTGCTGTTTCCTTCAAAGTGCCCAATTCAAGTGGTGGGTGACCATCTGGAGCTCCATGAAATCGGTAAACACTCATGGGTGCAAGCATAGTAAAGTGGACCAAAAAAGTGCTCCGGTATATGAAAGCCATGATTTTCTTGGTCAAACGCCTATAAGTAGTAGCAAAATGTTGTTTAAAATAGATTATTTTTCATGATGACCTCTATTGTTAAGTTAGGTACTCAAATATAGAATATCAATATGAGATCTTCAAAACCTATCATCAAAAGTGACGTGTAAAAGCAACTAACTAAATATAATTTTGAACATAAATTTCATGACCTTAAATATTTTGAACTTGGAATTTCTTTTCATATTCCTTGAATTCATTATAAACTTGAGGTCATCATAAATTTTTTTTTCAAAAATTCATCAATTTAATGTAATGTAATTGTATTTTAAACAAGTTTTTGACAATTATCTTTTCAATGACACCCACTTGCACCACCACTTGCACCGTCTTCTAAAATACATATACGTTGTTTGAAATTGTTTTTTGTGAACAAAAATTGCTTGGCTTTGTGTGAGCCCAAATTGATGTCCACATGTGTTGTTAACACTTGTAAAACATTACAAGTAGTGTTTTGTTGATTTATGATTATTCACAAAAATATAAAAAGAGTGAAGCTTGAAGAAAGCTAAGTTTGAAGCATTAGGCTTGTGTGGAGTGGATTTAAGTAGTATGAGGACATACCTTGGTAAAGTGTGGTAGGTAGAAAGCCAAGGTTAGTTAAATGTTTGAATTAGGATCTTTGTTGATCAATTGAGGGAGGAAGGCTTAGGAGATAAGATGAGAGCCTATAAAGTAGGAGGAGATTTCGAGGGCTTATCGTGAGCCTTGTGGATGGGATGAGTCCCTACTTAGAAGGAGAAGGTTAAGGGGTTGTGATTGGAGGCTCTAATCCTCTCACCCTATCCTTACCTCATGTCCTCTCTCCCTCTCAACTCACTATATAATTCCTCATGCTTCCCTCACTCATTCTTTCTTTCCTTCGTGCTCCTTAAGCACCCCACGGGTTATAAGTGTGGGTGTGTGGGAAGCAAGATAGGAGCACATGTGTGTGCTTAGTTCTTAGGAGAAGAGCCAAGGCTATTTAGCCTTGAAGAGGGATTGACTTCTTGTTAGAAGTAGATTGGGTTTAAGGAATTTGGAATTTGATTGTAAACTTCAACTTGTTGCATTGAGATTCATATTGAAGTGAGAGAATTCAAACTTGTTTAAACTTGTGGCATTTAGAGTGACTAGATTGTACTAGGTGCATTACTTGTAGTGTTTTATTAGTTATGAACTTGAGCAGAACTTTATAGTGAGAGATTTGTCAATTATGGATGATCAGAGTGTTCAATGGGTATGAAAATTTGAGGGATTGTTTATTATAAAGTATGGAAGTTGTGGTAAAAATTTGAGAGCTTCAATCATTGGGATGAAAGAGTTATTAAAAGTTGAAGGGGAGGGTATCTAGGAACAAAGCAGCAAGGTTTGAAAATATGTATCTCTTAGAGGGTTATAGATATGGATACCAAAATTTGACACTACCTTCTGAACTTATATATCTATCTTGTGTCAAAATTTTAGATTGATTGGACGTAGGAGTTGGAAGTTATTAGAGTTTTAATGACCGGATGTTTTATCACAGCATTCATACTAAGTAGTTAGAGTTAGAATTTTATGCATAACTTTTGCATATGAACTCTGTTTGTGCCAAAATTTGGTGTGGAGATTTTTGATAAGGTTCTTACCAAATTTCACTTGAAGAACATAAGTTGGGTGGGAGTTATACTATTCTGAAATTTAGTAGGAAGACATTGATAGAAATTTACATCAAGAAGAACTTAGAGAAGGAAGGGCAAGGATAAGTATATAAGTATTTTTTAATACTTGTATTTAAAGCCTATGTGCTCATGGAATCCACAAGCGAAGTGTCATGTACCAATACGGAATCAACCACGATGACATGTGATAGCACGGAATCAATAAGCGAGAACTCATGTAGTAGTGTGGAGTCGACGGCAAGGACTCGATTCACAAGAGGGATATCTTTGAAGGCATGCGTGGCCAAAGCGGCCGGGTGGACATTAGAAAAGGCTAAGGATATAACCTTGCCCGACATTAAGGAATGTAAAATTACATAGTGTGGTGTTAATCAAGTTGTGTATATTCCAAGGGTAGATTGGAATTATATATTGGGTTACAAAGACAGAAGTCTCTACATGTCATTATAAACTTTTCCACTCGGGCTAGGACGAAATCGAAGGGTGGAGGATTTTTGGTGACATAAATGGTGCGTCCGCCGGGAGTTTCGAGTTTGGAGCTTGGAGCTTGGAGAGCGGGCGACGGAAGTCTTGGAAGACGGTAGGAGAGGCGAAACGTGAAGATCGATTAAAGGACGGAGCGCTCGTGAGAGGTATGGTTTGAATTTAGTATTTATTTCATGCAATTTCAATTTGAAGAAGGAGCACGGCAAAGGTGCGCCTACTAAACTTTCTTGGGATGGCATAACGAAGATCACCTTAATAGGACCCGCACTAGAAAATTAAGAGGTAGAGGGATAATTAAAGAATTAGGATCTCAAACTTTAAATACTCACTCGGTTGTGAGAGTTTAAAGTTTTTAAACTAGAGGATTTTAGTTTTTTTTAAATTACAATTATTTGAATGTTGTATGTTTAGCAATTCGATCGAGGGGAGAGAGCTAACAAAACAGGAGGAAGCGAGAGCTTGAGGTAAGCAAAATCTCTTCCAATTGAAAAAATATTAAATTAAAAAAGGATTTTCGTAATTGTCTTTGTCGTGACGAACGGAGAGGGTAATTCCAAACTTGGACGTATAGTGCAAGGAATCGAAGGGTGAACCTCGATTCCAAGCACGGTACCCAAGAATGGTCAGCCCCTCACGAAGAGTCTTGTTGCAAGTGTTGAGCGTAAGGGGGTGTGACGAGGTGATACCCGCACTAACCCTGAAACTAACATGAGCTTTCCATCCCCTATTGGGATTGTTCATTGAAAATTGTATGTCTCTATTTCCTCACCTCCAAAACAATGATCACACGAACTAAGCGGAAATATTAAAGAGAGAACTTGTGAGGCTTTGGTTGGTCAATAACACTATATTCGTTAAATTGAGACTTTTTAGGCATTTTGAGACATTAACATAAATAAGAACAAGGATAAATGGAACACATATTGAAGAAAGTTGTAAGATTGGAACACTTTGAAGCGGGTGTTCATACCAAGAAGCCCATTAATAACTCATATTTGTGATGGTTTAGGGTGGGCAATCTAAACCTGAGACCATATTGAACAGGTAATCTCAAAACATTCATATTATTGCACACAAAATATGAGAGCTTGTATGAATATGGTTTAGGTAGGGCAATCCAAACCGTAGACCATATTGAAGGGGTAATCCCATAACACTTATATTATTGCAAGTACCATATACAATGTATGGCATGAGAAACTGAATAGCATACTAATGGCACAAATCCATTGGATAGTGCGGCCTAAAATCATCCCGCCTACATGCAATGTCTACGCCCTACAATTGCCTATCTAGGCTGGGAGACCGCATCTTTTTCTTTTGCCGCCGCTTGTTTAGCTCGCATCGCCTCAACATTTCTGAGAATCTCTGGCCCTCGACTATAGCCGAGTTTTGGATGTGGGCCCACCATAACACATTTTGGATTGTGTCGACCGCCCGAATTATAAGACGAGGAATTCGAATACGACGACGTAGACTGTCCGGCATATCGGCGCATGGCGTAGTGACGCTCCAGCTCAATGGACGCATTGGCCCGCGGAGGTTTGGGGCTGGACGCAACCTGGAAGTGATCAAAGAAAACCAAAAAAAACACGGGTTAGTTTGAGGAGAAAGACCCAAACCCATATATATATTGCACGCCCCACTTAAGGGAGAGGGATTGTAATGTATTGTGGGCGATCACCTTGGCAGTAGGGGCGCTCGCGTCCGAGTTGGATAGGACGGGGAAAGCGTCGCGCAAAGGGACATGCAGGGGTCCACTCTTTGCAGGCCGAGCGCCCATCGCCAGTCGTCGTCGGGGTGCAACGGCGCCGCCGGGGCGAGAGGGGGACGTCCGGACGCAGCCGCGCTTTGTGCCCTTGAGTGGCGACGGAGACGGAGACTGCCGGAACATTTGCTTGGGCGGGGGGCTATCGACGACGCCGGCGTCAATAGGCTCCTTGGAGTAGTCAATGGTTGAAGCGGCGTCATAAACGGTCTCATAGAAGAAGCTCCCCAAGTTTGAGTCACTGACGATGTCAATGGAGGGCTCCAAACGCTGGCGCCAAAATGGAAACAAAACAAAACAGAACCCAAAGGGAAGAGGGAGAGATAGAGCATGTGAAAATCAAGATACATATGAAGAATATATTACACAAAGTGGGGGCGCCCCCACACACAAACACACAAACACACAAACACACAAACACACACACACACACACACACACACGTACTCTCTCAAATGAGCTTGTTAAATTTCGCGTGGGAGAACAACTCTCTGTACAAATGGTCTCGTGGATCCAAGTATCTCTCGCCTATGGGATTACTCCTAACAAACTGGTTTACGGGCAGCCCGCTACCGCAGAGCGTCTGCAAGTACTTAACAAGGTCTAACAAAAATCGGTCCCGGACCTTCTCGATCGTCCACGTAGGGCAAACAATGAAGTTGGCCGTCGGGTTCAATAAGTTCTTGGAAGCGATGTCGTCCACCATGAGCGTGTTCTCGCGGGTGGGACGGACGTCGTAGGGGACGCCTATCAAGGACGGTCGCTGGTCCCAAAAAATCGGCTTCAAGACCTTGAGATATTGGGGGGACGCGGGGTTGTTTGGTTTTTTGACGACTTTGCCGTCCGGTGTGTACAATATTCTACACGCTTCCTGTGCTAGGACCAAGCAGGGGGGCTCGAAGCCCTTGAAGATGAACTCCACGACCGCATTGGTGTTCTCGGCCGTCATGGAGCTCCACACGACCACCCACCATTTGTTTTGGGCGATCTGCAGGAAGCGCCGAAGCCACGGGCGGAGGTGCACCAGCTTGGTCTTAATGTGCGTGGGCGGCCCGTCGTAGTTCGCGTCCTCGGGCTTGCAAAAGGGCACCGTGGGGACCCGGGGACAATGGACGCACTGGACGAGGACCCCGTTAAGGTCTAACACCAGGAATCGTTCCTTCCGCAGCGCGCGCAGGGCGGGCAGAACCGGGGGCGCCGCCGCGCTGCCCTCTCCGCTCCTGGGAGAAGAGCGTTGGGGAGCCGCTACGCTATGCTCCGAGCCCTGCGGGGACGATCGAGAGAAAACGGGGGCGACTTATGTCATGCTATGTCCAAACGAAGAATTAAGGAAATTTATTTGCACTCGGTGCATACACAAAACCATTTGATTCATTGGCCCGGGGGGGGGGAACAAGGGATACGAGAGAGGCAAGAGCATACAGTATACATTCAAACCGAAGATACAAATATATGGGAGTAAACAATGGTGATTTTATATTATACAATGCTCCATGTACATTTTGATATTGGGGGAGAGCCGCGTTGAACGATGCGTTCAAACTAGCCTAAGTCTACATCTAACAAAATTTGAATGACGAGCCGCCGTGATGAGGACTTCGTCGCAAGCCGGGGTGGGGGGGGGGCCCGAAACGGATGGTCGGGGGGGTGACGAAAGGGGGGGCGAGTGCGGGGATGGGGTGGGGCGAAGAAGGGGGGGGACGGGTGGGTCGGTTCTCCCTAGCTAGGGGACACGACCAAGGCAAGAAGACAAACACCCAGGGAGTTTGGGTCGAGCGACCCAAACTGAGTGGGGTCAGTGCATTACCTCGCCTTGGTCGTGCCTTGACGCCGTTGACGCCGCCAACGCGTGCGCTTCCCCAATTGCGTCACCAACGCCTGGTCCGGCGACGTCAGCAGCAACCTGCTCCTGCAAAGGCTGACTATCAGGCCTTTGTCCCAACCCAACCTCCGCATGCGCATCATGCATTGGTTCATTGACTGGGTTAGGAGTAGAGGTATCACCAGGCCCTTGCGGGCCTTCAACATCTAGCATGGGCTCGTCCACCGGGGCCGTCGCTGAGACGGGGTTTGGGTCGGCCGACCCAAACCCTCCTGCTTCGAGCGGGTCTCTGGCTGGCGGTGCAAGGGCGGCAGTGTTTGGGTCGGACGACCCAAACATGTGGGGGTCGTCCTGTTGGTGGTGTGGGGGCACGAGGATGGGAGGCCGAAGCGGGGGGGGCCCCAAGGGACTTGAAGCTCCGGGGACGCGCCAAAGGCTGGGGTCGTCCACCTGCTGGACGGGCGCGTACGGGCGGGCTTGCGGCTGCAGCATAGGGCCGAAGGTGAAGGACTGCTGCGGTGCGGGCGGCGGGTTGATATTCTGGGGAGGGAAGCCGGCGGGCAAGTGCGGAAATGCACTCGGGGGAGCCATCACCAACCCCTGCGCCAACATGCCCTGAATCACTTGCGTGATCAGGTCCGCGCTGGACGGAGGTTGGGCCATCGCCCTTTGCCGCTCCTGCTCCAAGAGGAGAGCCCTCAACTCCGTGACTTCGTTGCGGACCGAGGGTTCCTCGGCGGCAGCCTTCTCCAGCCGGACGCGCTGCTCCTCGTCCCTCCGCATCTTTTCATTAGACTCGTCCACAGTGAGGACTTCGGGTTTCACCCTCACCATGCCGGCAAACGCTGTGGGGGAGGGGGGATCCGACCTGAGCCGTTTGGCGAGCTCCATGTCGTCCTCGTCCTCGCTGCTAATGGCGATGGTCTCTTCCACCGCGTAGTCGCCGTAGAGCTTCTTCCCCTTCAGCCTCCTCCTCTCCCTGAACGCGGCGGTCGCGTCCCTGGAGTACATGTCCCTCGCGTCGTCCACAGTGAGGACGGGCACCAGCTTACTTTGCGGAGTTGCCACCCGCATAGCCTTCTTTCGTTGGGGGGCTTCAGATTCCTGCGTGAACCCCGTTGCCCCTTCCTCCACCTCGCCCTCCGCCTTGGGGTCCTCTTCTTCCTCTTCTTCGTCCTCTCCCGCTTCATCACCTGGGCCCCGTGACGAGGTGCCAGGATGCAATTCCACCAGGGGTTCGGGAATTGCGACGGGGGCCTGAGTAACGAACTCCTCCGGGTTGGTCCGCCTCGCCCTATCCAAAGGGTTCTCGCCCCCTTCAACAATCTCCTCGGCGTAGCTTCCGGGGATCCAATCGAGGATGTCCATTTTTCTCGCCAACGCTTTCTGCGTTCTGTAGAAAAGAACATCGGCGTCATCTATGTACGAATAGATGGTCAACCCCAACATCTGCACATTCCCAGATCACTTGCATTAGATTTACACCAAATCTAAAGAAAATGAAAACAAAAACATCGGCATCCATCTCACAAAAACACTGCATAGTTTGGGTCGAGCGACCCAAACTACACACTGACTAGTCTGGATGGAGCAACCCAACCTACACAATGCCTAGTTTGGGTCGCTCGACCCAAAGTTGGCTTTGTGTAGATAGCGTTGCTCCACTCAGGGCAGGCAGTGTGTAGTCCGGGTTGCTCGACCCAGAGTACACAAAGCAACCCAGACTAGACACTGCCTGGTCTGGATGGAGCAACCCAATTTACACAATGCCTAGTTTGGGTCGCTCGACCCAAAGTAGGTTTTGTGTAGATTGCGTTGCTCCACTCAGACCAGTCAGTGTCTAGTCTGGGTTGCTCGACCCAGAGTACACAAAGCAACCCAGACTACACACTGCCTGGTCTGGATGGAGCAACCCAACCTACACAATGCCTAGTTTGGATCGCTCGACCCAAAGTAGGCTTTGTGTAGGTTGGGTTGCTCCACTCACACCAGGCAGTGTCTAGTCTGGGGGTCGGTCGACCCAGACTACACACTCACTAGTCTGGATGGAGCAACCGAACCTACACGAAGCCAAGTTTGGGTCGAGCGACCCAAAGTAGGCTTTGTGTAGGTTGCGTTGCTCCACTCAACCCAGGCAGTGTCTAGTCTGGGGGTCGGTCGACCCAGACTACACACTCACTAGTCTGGATGGAGCAACCGAACCTACACGAAGCCAAGTTTGGGTCGAGCGACCCAAAGTAGGCTTTGTGTAGGTTGGGTTGCTCCACTCACACCAGGCAGTGTCTAGTCTGGGGGTCGGTCGACCCAGACTACACACTCACTAGTCTGGATGGAGCAACCGAACCTACACGAAGCCAAGTTTGGGTCGAGCGACCCAAAGTAGGCTTTGTGTAGGTTGCGTTGCTCCACTCAGACCAGCCAGTGTGGAGTCTGGGTCGACCGACCCAGACTACACAAAGCAACCCAGACTACACACTGCCTGCTCAGAGTGGAGCAACCCAACCTATACAATGCCTGGTTTGGGTCGCTCGACCCAAACTTGGCTTTGTGTAGATTAGGTTGCTCCACTCTGAGCAGGCAGTGTGTAGTTTGGGTCGCTCGACCCAAACTGTCGACAATTTATTTAGAGCTACTTACCATAGCAGAAAAAATTGGTTTGGAGCCCCCGAAGACGTTGAAGATGCAGTCCCCTCTCTTCGTGAGGGTCCTCATCATCCGCAGGTAGAACTCCATCCGCAGCTCATCCGCGGGGTAGTTGGCGTACTTCGCCTCGTCGTACAAGCTCCTGCTGGTACCCAACCCTTCTGGGACTTGGAAAAGTTTTTCCATCCGGCCTATGGGATGGTTTGGCACCTTCAGCAGCTCAGCTTTGTACACGAAGTACAAGCACAGCACGTTGACGACCTTCGTCTTCTTGTCTTTCAAAGTGTTGTACGCCCCCTCCGCCGGTGCAGCAACGTAGTGCGATTTCGAGACGGCGTACTCTGGCTGCAATTTCCGCACGATCCCGTACACCTGCTCCGCCCTCCTGTCCTCGATAATCCACAACCAGATGTCGACCTCCCGAAATTTGGGGCTGTTGTAGTCCACGAACTTTGACAGGAATGGCTCGTAAAACGGGGTGCTCATTGTCCCCTCGAATGAGCTTCCAGGGATGTTCCTGAAGTCTATCATTCCGAAGGGGAAGCGGTCCCCGGCTTTCGTCCTGATGGCCTTCCTGGCATCAGACCCCGGCCAGCCTTGGATCTTTAGAGGGTCGAGGGTGACCAAGTTGAAATGCGCGTCGCCCTCGAAACTGACGATCTGCTTCTCCTTTATGAAGTTGGAGAAGGCACGCGCGGAATGCTCGGGAAGCCCCCGGTTCTTCCCCCCCTTCACGAGCTTCGACCTGAGGAAGTCGTCTCCCGCCTCCCTCATGAGTGCCGCCATGGACGCACTGGTGAACTTATACTCGGCTTTGAATGCCCTCCAGTGCGCCTCGTGAACCTCTCCATCCACGATGAGCTTCTTCTCAGGAACTAGCTTGTGCAGCTCCTGGACGATGGTCGTTTTCTTCTTCCTGTTCTCCGTCCATTCCTTCATGGTGTAGCATGAAGGGACGAAGCATTTGGGCTTGCTGAAGACGATCTTCGGGTGGACCCAACATCTCTTCACCGTCGGCTGCATGTGCAGGATGTGGGATGCCGCCTTCCCCATCTCTGCCTCCGACAGCCCTTGAAGAGTTCTGAAGAACTCCCTCACGAGAGGCTTCATCTGCTTGAAGCGCGATGCCTGGTTGAAGAGCATGCCAGTGTCGGGGTCGATTAGCTCACCCGCCTCATGCTTTTCAAATACACTCCTCCATTTCATCCAAACGAAATCGGAAGCTGTGATTAAATAAATCTCCCCTCTTAGATCGTTGTATTTCTTCTGCTTTTGACTAGCATTGTCAATTGAGGAGAATTTATTTATCATCTGGTATTTGAAATCCTGCATTTCCCCAAAACAAACCATTTGAATGCGTGTTAGATATGTACATGTGATTTCCAAGACATATCATGAACAATAACTGCAACAAGAGTTTGGGTCGATCGACCCAAACTAAAAAACGAGGCTGCAAACAAGAGTTTGGGTCGATCGACCCAAACAATACTCACCTCCCACTTTGGATTCTTGTCCTTGGCGTTCTCCCTCTCTTTGGGAGGCCTGCCATAGAACTCCCACACCTCCCGTGAGGCCATGATATTCCTTATCCAGGAAGCTTGGTAGGCCCTCTTCTTGTTCCCCATGTTGAAGTATCGGGAGATGTCGCTGAGCCTGGTCTCGTCGTCGGACCACACCACCAATGCCTTCCAGACCTTCAGCTTTTCCTTCTGATGGTTGGGATCATCCCACTCGGTCATCAGTTGGATTTTCTTTGATGCCTCCACACTGTGCTGGCCGTCTATCAGCCAAAAATCGCCTTTCTGAATTGTAGGCCACATTTCAGGGGTAGGCATTTTCTTCTGTCCCTGGGGCATGACTACAATTGTTTGCCTGTCGTCTTTGAATTGTTCGCTGACGATCTGCGCGATTATCCAGTCGACGTAGGCGTCTTCTTTTGCCCGGACGCACTTTTCTGGTGGCGCTAGATGGCACTGGCTGATGTTGACATCGAACTTGAAATCTCTACCCATGAAGAAACAGTGGGAGCACTTGGACGTGAAATTGTTCACGATTTTCTGTATCTCCCCCGCATCCACCTCTTGTCCGGGCTTTGGCATGCGCAGCTCAGGTGAAACTGGCTCCTCGGTCATCACAGATGACTCTCTCGCCCTTTTCGATGGTGTTGTTTGGCGGCTGGCAGAAGGCGTAGGCGTCTCGCTATCCGCCGGTGTCTCTGAGGGAGTCGTCCGTCTTGAGTCAGACGGTACTGGTCGCGGCTTCCTCACCGTTTGAGGCCTTGACGACCCTGCACCCTCCTCAGTTGTTGCTTTTCGCCTCGCAGGTTGCTGACTTTTTGTTTTGCTCTGCATGGCCTTGTTCAGCACGGTGATTGCATGTTTTAATTTTGTAAACCGGCTAGAGACCTTGGTGTTCGATATACTGCTATCGATAAATATCGACTCCGGTTTGATGACGTCTGGCTCAACACAAGACTCCTTTACGTAGATTGCGTCGAACGGCTCGGAGAACTGGTGCATGAACATATGGACATTCTGCACCGCGGAGTTCTCTAGGATGACGTCCACGTAGTCACCAAGCGACTGAACCGATGCCACCTCCCACCCCGTGACTGTGGCCCATGTATGGTTCTCCATGGTGCCAACTTTCAATACAAATATCATTTTGTATTGCGAGGCTTTGACCACTTGAATTGACCAAGCGAGGATAAGATTGTCCTTTGGAACATAGGAGTCATCCTGCGGTGTTTCGTGCTCCTGCCATAACATGTCTGGCGCAAGCATGAACCACCTTTCACCGGGTCTTTTCTTTGGGGCCATCTGTAAGGAAAGAATAAACCATGTTAGTTTCGGTCGTTCGACCCAAACTTCTTCAAGCTTAATGGATAGTTTAAACTTCTTCAAGCTTAATGTTAGTTTCGGTCGTTCGACCCAAACTTCTTTCAATTGTTTTAAGGGAAATTTAATGGATTGGCGCATATATTTTGGTGGATTGTGCACTGTTATATATGTGAACATCATTTGTATGGTGATATGTTATTTTGTTAATTTTTGGGTGGATATTCATTTTATATTGTGTTTAACATCATGGATTTATTGATAAAATAATAATTTAGAGGTTGGGTTTGGGTCGACCGACCCAAACATGATGATGTGTTTGGGCCGAGCGTACCAAATATGAATATTGGTTTAGGTCGAGCGACCCAAACATGATGATGTGTTTGGCCGAGCGTACCAAATAGGAGGCTGGGTTAAGGTCGACCGACCCAAACATCAGGCTGGGTTTGGGTCGAGCGACCCAATCATCATGACGGGTTTGGGTCGAGCGACCCAATCATCATGACGGGTTTGGGTCGAGCGACCCAATCATCATGACGGGTTTGGGTCGAGCGACCCAAACATTAGGCTGGGTTTGGGTCGAGCGACCCAAACATCATGCCGTGTTTGGGTCGAGCGACCCAAACATGAGGATGTTTTTGGGCCGAGCGTTCCAAATAGGAGGCTGGGTTTAGGTCGACCGACCCAAACAGCATGACGTGTTTGGGTCGTCTCCCCAAACTGTTCTATTTAATATATATTTTAAAGGTTGGCACAGAGCATATACAATGCTTATGCGTTGTGTATGCTACAGCACCATGAATTAATTAATACATGTTGGGTATAACAAAAGATATTACCTTTTAAAGCTGTTGTTGCAAAAACTGTGGAGTAGAGCTGGTGTTCTTCGTCCAGTAACACACAAACAGCTGAATGTGATTCGGACACACGCTAAACTCCCAAACAACTACTAAAGCTTTCAAATAATTCTTACTTCTCTCAAATAAAGCTTGAATCTCTCATACAACTCCTCAGGCTTTCAACGCACTTTTGAATCTCTCAAAACAACAACTGAATCTCTCAAAACAACAACTGAATCTCTCAAAACAACAGCTGAATCTCTCAAAATAACAGCTTAATCTCTCTAAACAACAGCTAAATCTTTCAAACAACAACTGAATCACTCCAACAAGAACTGAAGCTCTCAAATCACTTCTATATGTCTCAAACACCTCCTGATTATCTTATAGAACTCCTGAATCTCACAAACACTCCAAATACAATACAAACTCCAAAAGAGAAATAATCTACAAACACATGACTTCGCAAGCACTCGCTAAAGCTCCCACACAATGCTCGAAAACCCTTCAACAATCTTCGACTAACTTCCTCCGTAGGTTTCTGATCTATTGGAAACACCTCCTAGCTTCTAAGATTAAGAGCAAGAGAAGGGAGGGAAGGAGAAGAAACACTAGGCGGGAGAGAGAGAAGGAATCAAATGCCGCCCTGAATAGCCACGGCGCTTCGCGAAAGCGGCGCTTCGTGAAAGCGGCGCTTCAGGAGAGGCGGCACTTCCAAGAGACACGCGGAGCGAATGCTTGGCGCGGAGAGAGAGAGAAAGGAGGAGAAACTGTGGCGGCTGGGGTTTTGTTTGCCTCGGGAATTGGGTGCCCACAGGATTAGGGCACCAACGGAAATAGGGTTACGGGGAACCCTAAATCCTAAACCCTAACTCTAACCCCTTAGCGGGCATTAGCTATTTGAAGACACTTTGGAGTACCCTTAGGTGCTACATCAAATGCGGTATTCTACAAGACTAACCATTTATACAACTAATGCATTTTTACAACGTAACTTTATGCTAAAACTAATACTTAACCCCTACTTACATGACACCATGCCCTAAATTTTCCAAACAAGTTGAAGTCATTTGTTTCTCTTTTGTTTGAGCACGTTAGAAAAATAATACAATTGCGTGACATTTAACGATGTAATCATTGACTTTTAGACTTTACCAATGATGCCAACAACTCACACATTATTCAATGAATAAGAAATATAACCCCCACCCCCCAACATGAAATTCGGAAATTTAGAATACTTCAGTGTGGAGCCTAAATGAATGCCTTCCCCAAGTGCATTTTGTAAGGATTTTGAATTGCATGATCCTTAGTTCAAAATGCTAACATGCTCAAGTTTTTTGTAAATCCCTTATATATTCACTTTGATGAATCACATAGTCGCCAATAAACCATTGATGATCATATATTTACTTGGAATGTGATATAAAAGTAAATCGGTCTTGTATTTATTGGTCTTGTATTTATTCAATTGCCATTTCATGTTGTGGATGTTATTAGGGTCCAACTTTGGATGTTTTGTTCACTTTGACGAATCACATAGTCGCCAATAAACCATGGTTCATGATATATTTAATATATGGAATGTGAAATAAAAGTAAATCGGAGAAGCACAACATCAAATGAAGCCATTCACGCAATCATGTTCTTATTCAATGTCCCCTCCACGTATATTACATAATGGCGCAAGATATAATGGATGTTGTTTGTATATGGAGGCATCAGTGATCAACTACGATATTTGGTGTTAAGGGTTTAGGGTTTAGGGGGTACGGGGTTAGGGTTATAACATATTAATCTATCCAATATTAACGGGTAACATTGTGCATTTTGGTGAGAAGAGTCCAGACCTTGGATAGTTGGCCAACTTGTATCACCATCATGCTAAATAGGTCGGGCCCCTATTTGTCACTTAGCTTTAGCTAGCTAGGTTCACCGAACCTAGGATTCCTACTTAGCTTTAGCTAGCTAAATTTTTCGGAACTCTCATTTTCACTTAGCTTCAACTAGCTAGAAAGTTGTGTGACATGCATATTCATTCTAAACCAAAGAGAAATCCATTCACACAAAACCAAACAATATATAGTTGGTTGTATTGCTCGTGGTTGCCTCTCTATTTTCATGTTGGTGCACAAGGAAACTTGAATTTTTAAAATCCACACGTATACATTGGCTTCCTCACTTTCAACTGGCATTGGTGCTACATTGCTCATTATATATATACAAGTGAGCCCAACCATGAGCTTGACTAACCTACCTAGAAGATTGTTCCTAATTATAAGCTTGACTAACTAATCTAGAAGATTGTTCCTAATGAAATGCCCACTTAGGGTGAGCGGCTAACACTAATGATCTTACTAGATTCCTATGTGACTATTGACTATTAGGAACAGTGAAGACCGTGCCATGTGTATTGAGATTTCTACACAAACATCTCAATGTAAAAATTGAGAGTTTGTGAGCCCTAAATCTTGCTCACATGAGTTGTTAACCCAAGAATTATGTTATTTACCATGGAAAACGAACTAAAAGCTTGAGAACCACTTAAAAGGCCAAAGAAACTTAAGATTAACTTGAGGTAAGCTTTGTGGAGTTAAGTTGAGATTGAGGGGGCTAAGAGGTTGGAAAGGTGAGTAGGAAAAGAAAATGGGAGGGAAGAGGAAGTCAAGTGAGGTTAGCTCGTTTTTTTTCCGGGCCGCCCGAAGAAGATGCCGGGCAGCGCGAAAAAAAAGGAGTGAGGAGGAGGGGTCCCTGGGTGTTGGGTCATTCGAGCTCATTAGACACAGAGAGAGGGGGAAGTAGGTGAGGAAGGCAGGCGGAAGCCCTGCCGCTCTGAGAATTGTCGGGGCTTCAGTAAGAAAGAGAGAGAGAAGGATGAGGGCTAGAGTAGCGTGATGCTGTGAGTGCGTGGTGAGAGAGTGAGCAACGGCAGCTTGCAAAGCCGGTTGCAGGAAAACACGGGCGTGGTTGCAGCGCTGTAGTGGCGGGAGCCCAGCCGGATCGAGGAATGAGGTCGTAGCGGTAGCAGGTGTATGAAGAGATGAGAGAGGAGGAGCACACGGAGGTGCTGCCGCATGGAGAACCTCTCCCTGCAATGGCACATTAGCCTAGTCTGCTCAGATCCAATAGGTGGTTGTGGAGAGTGATGGGTGATAGAGGAAGGAAGCAATGTCTCAGGCTGTTTTGGTAGGACGGAAGAGGGTTGAAGCTATCTGGAGGGGGTTGAAGCAATGCCACAACGAACTCTTCCGTTGCTAGACCGTTTTGTGGAGCAGTCTTGGGCTGGGGAGCCTGGAGGGCATGCCAGATTCAGTGGTGGTATAAGTATGTAGGTAGGATGCATAGAAAGGAGAGGGGTCTCAAAAGTGAGAGAGAGGATTTGGATAATCGAGGGACAACTGTGGCAACTCTGTTGTTGCTGCAAATATTTGGAAAAGTTCTCAAAGATCCCTAGGTGTGCTGGGAAGGGTCGAAGCACAGAGACGTGGGAAGAGGGTGAAGGGGGGATCAAGTTGCAGATCCCTGGCCAACCTCACCGTCACCCTGACAAGGAAAGAATCGGCAGTCTAGATCTTCAAAAAGTGTGGCGTAACTGGAGGCTCTCTGGAGTTTTGCATGGCAACTCTGTGGTGGTCGAGCAACGAGCATTCGTGGGGTTCGAGTTGGAAGCATCTGCAGCGATTACCGTGAAGGATGGGGTTGTTGTTCATCTAAGCTACTCGGCGCTCGAATTTCAACACTGAGCTTGGAGTTGGTCGGACATGAACAAACCAGGGAGATAACTTCATAACCTGATGGGGTGCTGATGCCAACAGGGTGAGGAATTCTAAGTTCACAACTAGGAGCGAGTCCTGCAGGGCATAATGAATCATGAGGGGTCGGAGTTGCACCTGTAAGCATGCGATGGATGCCGGGAAAAGTGTGGCAACTGTTCAAATGTGACAGGGACTGGACCGTCAGGGCAACAGGACGACCAAGGTGCGAGCTGCGGGGTTGGGGATTCGGAGGACAGATAAGAAGGGGCCAGGTGGGGTTGCTTGCAACCTTGGAAGAACCGAAGTCCTATGCAACCTCCTGCTGCTTGCTGTTAAAGGTCTGGCTCCATGCCTCACTTAGGTATGGAAGGGCGAGGGCCGTAAGGGTAGCAGGTGGACTGCTGGGCATTATGGGGCAAGGGAGGAAGGTGCTTCGCATGACACAAAGGCAACACCAGCTAGGTCCCTACTGCTGCTGCATTCACTAGCGGAAGGTGGAGACAAAACAGGGTAGGGTTGGACTAAGGTAGTTGGGAGCTGAACTGGATGTTATGAAAGATAGGGTAGTGTTAGTAGAGTTTGAGGCTGTAAGGGTGAGTAGGAGTTGCAATGAGTGGGGTAGAAATTCTTGTCTTCATGTGCCTAGCTGCCACGCTGCAGAAAGGTGTCCTGGTGAGTACGAGGAAGGCTTGCAACCTTGACCAGTCTCGGTGCAGGCGTCTGGGTGTGGAAAGCCCTTCCGAACTGAGGCCAAGAGGTGGAGCGGTGGCCAGAAGGCATCTTTTGTGGGTGGCAGTGGAATTTCCTTTTGCAGAGTAGGGTAGGGTGTTGGGTTGAGCTGGGAGAGGCTTAGGAGGGTACTCATTTAGGCTGGGTCTCCATTTTAGTAAGAGGGTGTAGAAAGAGCTCCATCCTAGCTAGAAGCATGGGGGTAGGATAGGGCAAGGGTGCCTAAGGCTCTTGACATTGCAAGTACTTGGATGATATTGTGTGTGATTTAAGTGTTCATGAACGCTTGACTATGCAATAAAAGAGAAAAGGTGTTATACACACCAAACCCCTTTTTGTACTTAAGTTGAATGCAATTGAAGGTTCCATTGGAGTAAAGAAATTGTGTCAAGAACCCTCCTCACCGGACTAGGACGCACTTAAAGGTGAGGGGGGATCTTGCTCACATAATTGGTGCGTCCGCCGGGAGCCACCCCATCACTTGGAGGCAAATTAGGGGCAGCTAGAGGTCTTCAAGGATGGCGTTAGGAGCTGGACTTTGGAGGAGAGCTGAACTTTTAGGAAGGAGCGCGGCATGAGGTAAGTCGCTAACTTGCCGCTTGTTGAATTTTTTTGTTTTGTTTTTCGAATATGCATTGAGTATGCATGAGCATTGTAATGGAAACCGAGGAAGGAGCACGGCATGAGGTATGATCCTAAACCCTCCTCAGGATGGCATATTGAAGATCACCCTAATAGGCCAAGTAGTTAGAAAACTAAAGTAAGAGGGTAATCAAGCAAGAGGACCGTAACTTAGGACGGTGACTTGGGGTAAGTACCTTAAGTTGCCTAGGGTAAGTAAATTTGGTTTCTACCTAAGGTAAAGATTAAAGCCTTTTCCGAGGTTAAGTAATTGGATTTTTACTCTAGGTTGAGTAACCCAAGTTCTCACCATGGGGAAGTGGTTTGGGTTCTTACCCTAGGGTAAATAATGCAATTTTTACCTCGGTAAAGAACTTAGTGTCACCTTAGGTAAGTAATCTTGGTTTGACCTCGAGTACATGACTCGGGTTTTTACCTTAAGTAACTCTTTGAGTTTTACCTTACACAAGGTAACCTCAGTTCTTACCATGGGTAAGTAACTCAAGTTGGGTAATTCCAGTGGGTAATTTAGATGGGTAACTCCGGAGGGTAACTTAGATGAATGACTTAGGATAGAGAATTAGGACATTGGAGTGGGTAACCAAGTAGCAATCGGGAGCGGTGAGTGATGTTAACAGGTGGCGATACGGAGCATCATGTAAGTCACTCTCTTCCAAGTGAACGCACTAAGTAATTAAGGAACGTTTTTTGTAATCGTGCATTGTTGTTGTCGGCGAAGTGGGTAATTCCCGAGCCATAGCATTAAGGTGGAAGCATGGGGGTGATGCCCCGACTTTTACACTAGTGCATGAGCGGAGGTCAACCCCTCACGTCGACTTGTGGCGAGTGACATCTTGAGGGAAGGATATGAGGTGATGCTCTGTCCTAACCAAGAGATGTCATGAGCATGGTCGTCCCTTGTGGGATTTGTTCATTTTAAGTGGTGTGCAGGTGTCTCTTCCTCACCTCCCATAATTCTTAAGAAAACCCAAGAGAAGTGGAACCAAAAACAAATGACCGAAGGTGGCGAGGGGTAAGCTTGGTCAAGTAAGGGTTGATCGGTGCAAGGTGGTAGATGCACACTAGGACTAGGTCGAAAACGCCAGAGTTAGTACCAGGGCTAGGAGAGGAGGTGCGAAGGAAGAAGGGGGAAGAGAGAAAGGAAGGTGCAAGTAAAGTAGGTAGCAGTGCGACTAAGGAGGTAAGTGGGAGTGATAGGAGCTCTTCATTAGCAAGTCCAAAATTAGGAAGTCAAACTGAAAGGAACGCGAGTCCTTTCAATTTTGGAGGCGAGGGGTCATTCGAGACTGAAGGAGAGAAGGAAGTAAATAGTGAACCGAACCCAGGACTAGTGAGTGGGGGCATACATAGAGTCGCCATGGCCACCGATCGAGAGAGGCGGGAGCCACCTCCCCCCCCTCCCATTGATCCTTTAGTTAGGCCACGGGGGTTGCCCATCGTGGTGCCTCAGAACTTGGCAGCGCTGGACATGCCAGCCAACCTGCCAAAGTTTTGGGGCACTAAGGATGAGGACCCATCTAGGCACATGGAAAGGTATGTTGAGAGGCTAGCTAGCTCCTTGATAACCGAACCTGGCTATTGTCTGGTTTGGTTTCCCACCACTCTTCAAGGCGAAGCCTATGAGTGGTACAGGGACCATCCAGAAGGGCACTTTAGAGAGTGGGGGCAGATGCAGAGGGAGTTTCTAAATGAGTTTAGACCAGAGGTGGGGCAGAGTACAGCATTGAGAGCGTTGGCTTCATTGAAGCAGGGTAGGGAGGAAGAGATCTCAGCGTATATTAGGAGGTTCGATTTGGTTTGTACTCGGTTCGTGGGCACAATGCTCAATGACGACACTCTGAAGCAATTTTTTATACAAGGGTTCTTTAAATCCGGAACGATAAGAGGGGTGTTAGAAAGGAACCCGCAGACACTAGCAGAGGCTAAGAGGGCAGCTAGGGACATTGAGAACATAGATAAAGACTATGAGCGATTATGGAGGAAGGAGGACGAGTCCATTCCACAGTTCATTCCCATTCGGCCGCGAGCGCTAGAGGGAGAATCCGGAGGACAGTTAGCTCAAGTGTCGCGACAGGTGGTAGATGTGGGCCCTAGACCTTTGGCAGTTAGAGAACCGGAACCCTTCTTGGCCTTGCCTGCACCGAACCTTGGACCTAGCGTGGAGGAACTTGAACGAAGGCTAGGAGCTAGTCAACTAGGGTTCCAAGAGGCGGTGATGAAACAAATTCAGGGCCTCTCGGACCAGATGGCCTTGATGGTGAGGAACCAACCACCAAACCTCCCACCTCCGGTAGAGTCGGGTAGACACGCTTCCGGATTATGGTGTGTTCAGTGTGGCCAACCCGGCCACACTAAACAATTTTGTAAGGGGGGACCTAATAGGGAGCTGAGGAACATGGGGCCACCACAGAATTACGGAGGACAGGGCCAAAATCGGTATGGGCAAGGTGATTTTAGAGGAGGGCAACAAGGACCGGGAAGACAGAGTGGGCCAAGGCAAGAGTTTCACCAGTATTGTGGTAGGTGGCATGTTCCGGGGCAATGCTGGTCGGAGGGTCAGTCATTTGGGTGTAGCAACTGTGGGGGAAACCATCCTTCGGATGAGTGTCGGCAACCGGACAAGGTCATTAGGCTGCCTCATCCAGTGGCGAACCCGTACCAACAAGCTCGAGAAAACATGAGGGGTGAGAGAAGGCCGCAAGGAGGGAACCCGAACGAACTCAGACCTCCTAACTTGTACTACGACTATGGTAATGCGAGACAAACCTTTCATCCTCCGGCTGGGTTGCAAACTGCCAATGGGTATCTTCCCTTGAATCCTAGACCTCCCGCTCGTCACCCACATGAGAATAGGATGCCAGGCCCTAGCAATGAGTCGGGTCCGTTAAACACCCAAGATGTGAGGTTTATGAGCGCACCGAGCGAGTGTCAGCATGATGAGTCCTTCTTTCCGAACTCGGCTGCGGAGGGCGAGGGTGCTCCGTGGCCACCCAATGCCAATGTCATTACACACGAGCTAAGGCATGTGGAGGCGATAGCGGAAATGGGGACTCCAGCAGTGGCAGTGATGACTAGGGCTATGAGAGGTAACCTGCAGGTGGAGAGAGAGATTGAGGGTCAAGAGGAGTATTCTTCGGAGGAGCCGCCTCACCTTTCAGAGTTAGAAAGAGTGGCGAGGAAGGCTAGGAGGGATGCAAAAGACTTGAGGGCTAGGGTAGAGGATGGGCCTAGAGGGAGAGAAGAGTTGGCACCACATGAGACAGAGGGTAGTGTGATGGGCGAATGGGAAGGACCGGGAATTCCGCGAGAGGAGTTCGAAATTGTGGGTAAGGAGAAAGGAGAGAGGGGTGAGTCTTATGATTTATGGGCCGACCTTAGCTCGCTCAAGGCAGACATCACTTTTGGGCAGCTACTCGAGATTTCACCGCTAGCTAGAAAGACACTAAAGGAAGGGATGCCGGTAGTTAGGAGAAAAAAGAAGGCAAAGACTAGAGTAGCGGCTAGGGTGCAGCTACCAAATGGGACACGTGATGTGAAGGCAGTAGAGATAGAGGCCACGGTAGTGGATAAAGTGGTACCTAATGTTTTGGTAGATGGGGGGAGCGGATTAAATATACTACCTGCCCAGACAATGGAGAAGCTAGGTCTTAGTTTGACGGGTCCTTCGCCTTTTGTGATCAATATGGCCAATCAGAGTCCGACAGTGCCTTTGGGTCAGATAAAGGATTGTAGGATTAGCACAGGGGGAGAGGAGTATGTAGTCACCTTCCACGTGATCCGGATGCACTCCACGAAGGATTCTTTCCCTATGTTGCTCGGCCGACCTTGGTTAAGGATGGCCAATGCGATCGTTGATTGGGGAGGGGCTAAGCCTTCGATTACCTACGGACCCGTAAGAAATCGAGTAAAGGTGCCTATAGGGTCGGTTGTCAGTGTGGAGGTCGAGGACGAGTCTTCGAGCAGCGAAGACGAGGACAGTGAGAAAGGTGAAGGAACCAAGAAGCTTGTGGGAGCTGCACAGTTGAGTAAGGGAAAGCCAACGACTAGTGCAGGGGGCTTAGGTAGATTGGGGCCTGGCTTGTATCACTGGGTGGATGATGGGGCGTATGCTAGATGGTTGAGAGATCATCCGGACTCCGCATGCGATGTGATGGTCATCTCGCATGCGGTGAGGATAGGAGAGCTGAAGAGAGGGGAGCCTAGTTCGCTAGAGCCTTGTGAGATCCTTACGGAGGAGGATTGGGTGCAAGGAGGGTTGACGCCTTGGTTAGATGGATTGGACGAGAGAGACGTGGTCGCCGTGCAGGTGGACGGTACGCAGGATGTGGAGATACTACCTGATGGAGGATTGCTAGAGAACCCACTACACTTCAAGACCACGTCAACCGGAATTACAGTGGGGGAGGATGTGAAGGATTATCCGCATGTTCCGCCCGATTGGTATAGGAACACAACAGAGCAATCGCACGTGGTAGAATCCGAGTGGAAGTACGTGGGGGTCAGGACTAAGAGCGGCGAGGAGAGGCAGATGCGGATGGGTAGCCACTTAGCCGAGGAGGAGGTCAGGGCATATGGTAGGCTAGTGGAGGAGTTTAGTGATGTATTTGCTTGGTCTTACAAGGAGCTTCAAGGGATTCCGCCAGAGGTAGTGGAACATAGGATCCCATTGATACCAGGGGCTAGGCCAATTAGGCAAAAGGAGAGAAGAATGAACCCTCAGCTCCAATTGTTAGTTAAGGCAGAGCTAGAGCGACTGTTGGAAGCGGGATTCATTAGGCCAGTAGAGATTACGGATTGGGTGTCACCGATGGTTCTTGTGAGGAAAAAGAATGGAAAGATGAGAGTTTGTGTCGATTATCGGAAGCTTAACGCCTGCACGCAGAAGGACCATTTCCCTCTCCCTTTTATCTCACTTTTGCTAGAGGAGGTAGGTGGCCACGCTCGGTACACTTTCATGGATGGGTACGCCGGCTACAACCAAATTTCGATAGCGCCCGGGGACTTGCACAAGACGGCCTTTACTACTCCGTGGGGAACTTTTATTTGGTTAGTTATGCCGTTTGGTTTGTGTAATGCGCCTGCCACTTTTCAGAGATTGGTGATGTTCATTTTTTCGGATTTGCTCTATAAGTCAATGACGGTTTTCGTAGATGACTTTAGCACGCAGTCGGATACATGTAGCCACCTGGAGAGTGTGAGAGAGGCTCTCAGGAGATGTAGAAAGGTTAGGTTGGCCTTGAATCCGGATAAGACATATTTGGCAGTGCAAAGGGGGGTATTACTGGGCTATGTGGTGAGTGAGCAAGGACGAGAGCCGGATCCTGAGAAGATAGCAGTCATTGATGGTCTTCCAGCGCCGACAAACGCTAAGGGGATAGCTAAATTGTTAGGACACGTGGGATGGTACAGGGAGTTGATCCCGGATTACGCTACGATTGCGTTACCTATTACTAAATTACTTAGGAAGGACGTGAGGTTCGAGTGGACGGAGGAATGTCAGCAGGCATTCGAGAAGCTAAGGGCTAGACTTAGTACGTATCCGGTGTTGATACCGCCGAGGTGGGACATTCCTTTTCATGTCTTTTGTGATGCGAGTTCAGTAGCTGTGGGAAGTGCACTATGCCAGCCTCACGGAGAGAAAGGGAGGGATCATCCAGTGGCTTATGCGAGTAGACAGATAACCGGGGCCGAGCGTAATTATTCGACGACCGAGAGGGAGTGTCTGGCTATGGTCTTTTCGGTGAAGAAGTTCCGTCACTACCTTCTATGCAATCCAGTGGTATTCTTTGTTGATCACATGGCAATCAAGTTCTTAGTGAACAAACCGGAGTTGAGTGGGAGGTTGGCAAGATGGGTGTTGCTACTGGAGGAGTTCGATTACACAGTCGAGTACAAACCGGGAAGGATGCACCTGCAGGCCGATCATCTGTCTAGGCTGTCTGAAGAAGTGGGTGCCGCACCGGTAGATGACAGGCTTATAGATGAGAGCCTCTTCGTGGTAACGGCTCAGACGGAGTGGTATTCGGGAATCGTTGAATTCCTTACCACTCAGCAACTACCTGCTGAGTGGTCAAAGGAAAAGAGAAGGAAGGTGCGAGTGAATAGTCGGCATTTTGTAGTTATCGGGAACAGGTTATTTAGGCGAGGGGCAGACGGGTTACTTCGTCGATGTGTGGGTGCAACTGAGGTGCCAGCAATTCTAGAGGCTTGTCATGATAGTGCGTGTGGGGGCCACTTCTCGGGGCAGCTTACGGGTCAAAAGATACTTAGAGCAGGGTACTTTTGGCCGACCTTGTTTAAGGATGCGCACGCGTATGTGAGGAAGTGTGATGCGTGTCAGAGGTATGCTAGGAACGACTTGCGAATGGAATTACCTTTGCACGTGTCTCTGCCGTTGGTACCTTTCGAGAAGTGGGGAATCGATTATGTCGGAGAGGTGCACCCGCATTCGTCGAGAGGGATGGCGTATATTGTGGTAGCAACAGAGTATTTGACCAAGTGGGCAGAGGCTAAGGCAGTAAGAACTGATACGGCTGCGAATGCCGCGGTGTTTCTATACGAGAATATCATCTCTAGGTTCGGATGTCCGAAGACTCTTGTCAGCGATAGGGGCACTCATTTTTTGAACAGTATGATCCGTGAGATGACGGAGAAGTTCCAGATTGACCACAGGAAAACCACACCCTATCACCCACAAACGAACGGCCAAACCGAGAGAGTAAATCAGACACTCGTGAGCATTTTGAGGAAGACAGTGCAGGATTCGAAGCGTGATTGGGATACGAAACTCACTGCTGCGTTATGGGCTTATAGGACCACGTTTAAGGTCACCACGCAGGCCACGCCTTTCTCTTTGGTTTATGGCATTGAAGCCACCCTGCCTATTGAGTTTGAAGTCGAGTCGTTGAGAGTAGCGGTCGATTCGCGATTGACTGACAGCCAGTCCTTGAGGGATAGGTTAGCCGCCTTAGAGGCACTGGATGAAAGCCGTCGATTGAGTGCTCAGCATATCGAGGCAATTCAACGTAGGAGGAAGATTGTCTTCGACCGTCGGCACAAAAAGCGGGAGTTGAGAGCAGGAATGTTAATTTTGCTTCAAGATGCAAGGAAGTTAGATTTTCCGGGGAAATTCGATGCAGTGTGGTTGGGACCGTATCTGGTCAGTGAAGTGTTTCCGAACAACTCGGTGCAACTTGAGACTTTAAATGGGGATCGATTCCCGACTCGGACCTCCGGGAGTCGTTGCAAGGAGTACAGGACCTGATCGAGGCTACCTTGCCTGCTAGCAAAAGATTCTAGATCCCTCCCCTGATGGTCGCCAGTTATGTGAGCCCTAAATCTTGCTCACATGAGTTGTTAACCCAAGAATTATGTTATTTACCATGGAAAACGAACTAAAAGCTTGAGAACCACTTAAAAGGCCAAAGAAACTTAAGATTAACTTGAGGTAAGCTTTGTGGAGTTAAGTTGAGATTGAGGGGGCTAAGAGGTTGGAAAGGTGAGTAGGAAAAGAAAATGGGAGGGAAGAGGAAGTCAAGTGAGGTTAGCTCGTTTTTTTTCCGGGCCGCCCGAAGAAGATGCCGGGCAGCGCGAAAAAAAAGGAGTGAGGAGGAGGGGTCCCTGGGTGTTGGGTCATTCGAGCTCATTAGACACAGAGAGAGGGGGAAGTAGGTGAGGAAGGCAGGCGGAAGCCCTGCCGCTCTGAGAATTGTCGGGGCTTCAGTAAGAAAGAGAGAGAGAAGGATGAGGGCTAGAGTAGCGTGATGCTGTGAGTGCGTGGTGAGAGAGTGAGCAACGGCAGCTTGCAAAGCCGGTTGCAGGAAAACACGGGCGTGGTTGCAGCGCTGTAGTGGCGGGAGCCCAGCCGGATCGAGGAATGAGGTCGTAGCGGTAGCAGGTGTATGAAGAGATGAGAGAGGAGGAGCACACGGAGGTGCTGCCGCATGGAGAACCTCTCCCTGCAATGGCACATTAGCCTAGTCTGCTCAGATCCAATAGGTGGTTGTGGAGAGTGATGGGTGATAGAGGAAGGAAGCAATGTCTCAGGCTGTTTTGGTAGGACGGAAGAGGGTTGAAGCTATCTGGAGGGGGTTGAAGCAATGCCACAACGAACTCTTCCGTTGCTAGACCGTTTTGTGGAGCAGTCTTGGGCTGGGGAGCCTGGAGGGCATGCCAGATTCAGTGGTGGTATAAGTATGTAGGTAGGATGCATAGAAAGGAGAGGGGTCTCAAAAGTGAGAGAGAGGATTTGGATAATCGAGGGACAACTGTGGCAACTCTGTTGTTGCTGCAAATATTTGGAAAAGTTCTCAAAGATCCCTAGGTGTGCTGGGAAGGGTCGAAGCACAGAGACGTGGGAAGAGGGTGAAGGGGGGATCAAGTTGCAGATCCCTGGCCAACCTCACCGTCACCCTGACAAGGAAAGAATCGGCAGTCTAGATCTTCAAAAAGTGTGGCGTAACTGGAGGCTCTCTGGAGTTTTGCATGGCAACTCTGTGGTGGTCGAGCAACGAGCATTCGTGGGGTTCGAGTTGGAAGCATCTGCAGCGATTACCGTGAAGGATGGGGTTGTTGTTCATCTAAGCTACTCGGCGCTCGAATTTCAACACTGAGCTTGGAGTTGGTCGGACATGAACAAACCAGGGAGATAACTTCATAACCTGATGGGGTGCTGATGCCAACAGGGTGAGGAATTCTAAGTTCACAACTAGGAGCGAGTCCTGCAGGGCATAATGAATCATGAGGGGTCGGAGTTGCACCTGTAAGCATGCGATGGATGCCGGGAAAAGTGTGGCAACTGTTCAAATGTGACAGGGACTGGACCGTCAGGGCAACAGGACGACCAAGGTGCGAGCTGCGGGGTTGGGGATTCGGAGGACAGATAAGAAGGGGCCAGGTGGGGTTGCTTGCAACCTTGGAAGAACCGAAGTCCTATGCAACCTCCTGCTGCTTGCTGTTAAAGGTCTGGCTCCATGCCTCACTTAGGTATGGAAGGGCGAGGGCCGTAAGGGTAGCAGGTGGACTGCTGGGCATTATGGGGCAAGGGAGGAAGGTGCTTCGCATGACACAAAGGCAACACCAGCTAGGTCCCTACTGCTGCTGCATTCACTAGCGGAAGGTGGAGACAAAACAGGGTAGGGTTGGACTAAGGTAGTTGGGAGCTGAACTGGATGTTATGAAAGATAGGGTAGTGTTAGTAGAGTTTGAGGCTGTAAGGGTGAGTAGGAGTTGCAATGAGTGGGGTAGAAATTCTTGTCTTCATGTGCCTAGCTGCCACGCTGCAGAAAGGTGTCCTGGTGAGTACGAGGAAGGCTTGCAACCTTGACCAGTCTCGGTGCAGGCGTCTGGGTGTGGAAAGCCCTTCCGAACTGAGGCCAAGAGGTGGAGCGGTGGCCAGAAGGCATCTTTTGTGGGTGGCAGTGGAATTTCCTTTTGCAGAGTAGGGTAGGGTGTTGGGTTGAGCTGGGAGAGGCTTAGGAGGGTACTCATTTAGGCTGGGTCTCCATTTTAGTAAGAGGGTGTAGAAAGAGCTCCATCCTAGCTAGAAGCATGGGGGTAGGATAGGGCAAGGGTGCCTAAGGCTCTTGACATTGCAAGTACTTGGATGATATTGTGTGTGATTTAAGTGTTCATGAACGCTTGACTATGCAATAAAAGAGAAAAGGTGTTATACACACCAAACCCCTTTTTGTACTTAAGTTGAATGCAATTGAAGGTTCCATTGGAGTAAAGAAATTGTGTCAAGAACCCTCCTCACCGGACTAGGACGCACTTAAAGGTGAGGGGGGATCTTGCTCACAGAGTTTCCAAAAGAATTAGCTTGGAAATGGCCTACAGAAAATTGATTGCAGATACCATAATCGAAACCTAAACTGTAGCCATGGGACAACTAACTAAGTGGGTGTCAATTTGGACAACAAGGTTTTTGCTATATGGGATCCCCCCTAATATTAAAAAAATAATGTATGTTTTACATTCCAACTAGCTATTAGCTAGCTTTAGCTAGCTACCTTTCCTCGCCCAGATTATGGCACTTAGTTTTAGCTAGCTATTCTTTTGAGGCACCAAATTCCTACGTAGCTTTAGCTAGTTGGAGCTTTTAGCTAACTAAATAGCTGGCCACTTAGTTAGTTGTCCAAGGTTTGGAAGAGTCTTATAGGAAGGTTATGGTAAAGACAATCTTGATTATGTTAATATGTTATTTGGGACGTTTAAACGTGATACACTGATAGTTCTTGTATTTATTCAAATACCATTTCATGTTGTGGATGTTATTAGGGTCCAACTTTGGATGTTTTGCTCACTTTGATGAATCACATAGTTGCCAATAAACCATGGTTTATGATATATGTAATATATGGAATGTGATATAAAAGTAAATTGGAGAAGCACAACATCAAATGAAGCCATTCACGCAATCATGTTCTTATTCAATGTCCCCTCCACGTATATTACATAATGGCGCAAGATATAATAGATGTTGTTTGTATATGAAGAAGAGTCTAATAGGAAGGTTAGAGTAAATACAATCTTGATCGTGTTAATATGTTATTTGGGACGTTTAAACATGATATACTAATTGGTCTTGTGTTTATTCAATACACATTTCATGTTGTGGATGTTATAAGGGTTTAGGGTCCAACTTTGGATGTTTTGCTCACACACATTAGTAAACTTGAAGTGAACTTGAGGATATTAGATTCAAATATCATTGAAAGATTGAACTAAAAAGCGACATTGGTGGTTAGTATCCCCTTAACGACGTCCACATACGTTCGTCATTGCCACACTTGCATGCGAGAGAATAGAGCAATGTTGTATGCAATCATTATATAATTCCTCATGCGAGGATCTTAATAACTACTTTAACTATTGTATTTAGTGACTCTTACCATAAGGCGTTACACAATGTTTAGACTTCTTTTGTCTACATATTGGTTAAAATATACCGTAATGTTTGAGATCAAGTAGATTAGTATCATGATTTAATATGTATATGATGCATTAGAGTGACATTCTAGAAGTCTTTAATATAAATCACTTATCCCAAACCTTTTCTCCTCATGACACTTGGAAAAATACATGTGGCCGCCACCCTTCCTTCCAATGGTGCATGTCATATCCACACAAAACAATATGAAACGGATTAAATATCCACATTACTTTCAATAGACATTCTCAACACACACAAAGTCAGATGACAGTTGGGGTATCCAAGAGCTAGGTTAGATTCGCATTTTTTTATAATTAACAAAAGGCGGGGAATTCTGTTAGGAGGTTTGAAAATAACCTCTGCAGGAGAACTAGGCGGGAAAGGCATCCAATGAGGAAGTTGGGGAAGCGGAGGTGGATAGTATAAAGGGGCGCACCCCCCAAAAGTCGGTTTTTTTTGCTCTTCTCCCACTCCTGAAATCGTAGGGAGAACTCTCAGTCGGAGCTGTACTTCAAGGTTCGTGCACGCTGCCGTTCACGAGCAGCTATCCACAGCATGCAACCCCACTGTGAACTTCGGAATGAGCTCAAATTCATCCCACCTCGCAATTTCCGCCGCATTATACGCCGGATTCTGCGGTGGGTTTGGGTCGGTCGACCCAAACCCCTACACTAGTGTTGGCGGTTTTTAGTATGACCCTTCTAAAGTTTGGGTCGGTCGACCCAAACACCTGCCCTAGTGTGGGCGGTTTTTAGTTTGACCCTGATAGACCCAAACCCATTTAACCAGTGTGGGCAGGGTTCTGGATGACCATGATCCCATCCCGCCAAAAGGTTTGAGTCGGTCGACTCAAACCCATCCCCACATTGCGGATGGGCTCTGGATGCCCATGAACACATCCCCCCAAAAGGTTTGGGTCGCTCGACTCAAACCCATCCCCACATTGTGGATGGGCTCTGGATGACCATGAACCCGTCCCGCCAAAAGGTTTGGGTCGCTCGACCCAAACCCATCCCCACAGTGTGGGTGCTCTCTGTGATGAGCCTACACCCATCCTGCGCCAACAAGGTTTGGGTCGCTCGACCCAAACCCATCCCCACATTGTGGATGGGCTCTGGATGACCATGAACCCATCCCCCCAAAAGGTTTGGGTCGCTCGACCCAAGCCCATCCCCACAGTGTGGGTGCTCTCTGTGATGAGCCTACACCCATCCTGCGCCAACAAGGTTTGGGTCGCTCGACCCAAACCCATCCCCACATTGTGAATGGGCTCTGGATGACCATGAACCCATCCCCCCAAAAGGTTTGGGTCGCTCGACCCAAGCCCATCCCCACATTGTGGATGGGCTCTGGAAGACCATGAACCCATCCTGCGCCAACAAGGTTTGGGTCGCTCGACCCAAACCCATCCCCACATTGTGAATGGGCTCTGGATGACCATGAACCCATCCCCCCAAAAGGTTTGGGTCGCTCGACCCAAGCCCATCCCCACATTGTGGATGGGCTCTGGAAGACCATGAACCCATCCTGCCACAAGGTTTGGGCCGCTCGACCCAAAGCCATCCCCACAGTGTGGATGGGCTCTGGATGACAGTGTGTCCGCTGGACAACCCAAACCTTTGCAAACCCAATGGCATAGCTGTCATATGAACATGTATGAGCACTGAGTATTTGCAATTTTGATTATATAAGCTGGTTTTTGTATTCTTCGTTTGGAATCTACAATTTTTGTGATTTTTTTGACAAGGTGGTATGTTCATGTGTGTAGGCACAATGGATGGGTTTAGTGAAAGAGGGGATTGGTCATCTGAAGACATGGCCACTTGGCCATCTGCATCTGAGGATGAGCTAGACATTGTCGGGGAGGCTACTATGGATGACAGTCCAGATGAAGATCATTTGGATTTACCTTCGCCTTCCCTACCGCACTGTCCCATTGTTGAATGTTCGGGACTTTCAAGGGCCTCGTGGCTGAATTTGGAGGTGGTACTTGTTAATGATAGTGGAGTTGCTGTGGCGGATGGTATTTGTCGTAACACCCATCCACAAGATTGCATTGATGAGAACCCACTTGGCACAGAGGACGTTGGAGTTGTCATATTGGAGTCACTCATTCATTCCGAGGTGGATCCCACTCATAGGTTCTCCCTCCGCAGGTGGCCATTGAGGAATGTCACGATTGATGGAGTTAGCTTGCGTGACCATGAACGACAATACATGCAAAACCAAATGGAGCTCCAAGCAAACATTCGGCCCCGCAAAGGCTTACGAAAGTACGAGACATTGGCACGTCCTACTCCCTCTGCAACTGATTGTAAACGCCAAAGGTTGCTCGGCGAGGAGTCCATTAGAGAAGTTGCCACAAAGGATTGTTGTGTGCATCGTTGTTGCCAATTGTTTCCAAGGGATAAATTGAAGGCCATCCGCGAAGAAATGTGGCTTGGAGATTTCCGTCTAAGATCCACCAAAAAACTTGATGTCCATAGGGCGATACATGTGAATGGGACGGGTCGCAAGGTCATCACCATTGAAAGCATAGACGTGTGTTGTAAGGCATGGTACACCATTCACGGTGTGTCAAAAGCGGACTTTTATAGACAAGCTGCTTATGCCAAGGAAGGCCGCCGTTCCCGTCACCATGGGAACGTGGGTTTAAAGAAACCCAGGGAAGCAACAAGGCAAGCAACGGCCACTCTGGCGACCATCATCGTCCCCCTTGCCGATGCAATGCCACACAAAACACGCACACTCACAACCGGGGAAAAGGTTGTGGAGAAAGTTCTTCCCACAGGCACAAAATGGAAAGACATATTGTTGGACGTGAATGCAGTTGGCGAGAAGGTCGGTTTGGAGCCTATTTCATTGTCAAAATTGAGTGCAATCAAGAAAGCAAACTTTAGTGAATACATTACAAAAAGACGAGGGGACAAATTTGCCCGTTGCTCTAATTGCGAGAAGTTGAAGCGCCTTCGCGATGCACACACGATGGGCACCGAGTCATATGCGGCACATCAATTGAACTATTTCAAGCATGTAAACATGCAAGAGGCACACCGTAATGATTACTACACAAATAGAGCTTTGTCCATCTCCAGACCCTTGGAGGTTCTTACGGTCATCCATGACAAAATGGATCATGCCAAAACAGCCTCCCCATATTTTGCAAATCGAATCAAGGCCACGGATGGACTTTTTAAGCTGCCTGTATCGGTTACAGGTGAATTTGGAAACAATGTCATCGCATACCCTAAATGTTGTGGTGTTTTATTACGTGATGTGCTTGAGAACATGGATTCCCTCAAATTGGTTTATTTATTCATAGATACTAATCACATTGGGTTGGCATTGCAGGAATGATTGCACATGGACATGGGGATGTCAAGTTTGCTCATTATGCTCTTGATTTGTATCCAGCGGATTCAAACCACACGATAGGGTCATTCGCAAGGCTTTTACGTGATTTGGAGAAACCGCCGGCCTATTCTTCAGGATTGTTATTTGAAAATACGGGTTCAACACCTTTATATGAAGCGGTGTTGGATGGAAAAGATGTATGCTTGCATTCGTTGCCAGAGCCACCCAGTGAACCTGTGAGGCCAAACCCCCCACCCTTAAGCGTCCGTAGTCCGAGTAGTGGGTTTGGGCTCACATTCCTCCGCGGTATTGGATTTGGACTTGGATGAGTCCATAGTGCAAGGTTCACCCTTCAAGTGGTCTTGGATTTAACTTTGGTCTTTGCTTCCTTTGTCTTGCCATCGCGAGAGTGCTCCACATTCTCCATTAATTTGTGCACGTGGTTTATTTTTAAAGAGAGGATGCAAGTGTTAAAAAACACTATTCTCTATAGTCAATCTCAAATACATTTACTTGTGAAAGCCACACATAACACTAACTAGCATAATGTAACTAACTACTTGTCTATGAGCTAATTAAGTAGGCTATCTACTAAGCTCCTTCATGAACCCATCTCTTTACTTTCTAATTACATAAACCTAGCTCCTTCATAAACCCAACTCCTTCATGAACCCAACTCCTTAGCTTCTAACTAAACAAACCCAGCTCCTTCATAAACCCAGCTCCTTCATGAACCCACAACTTTGTAGTTGTAATCCCCAACTACCTCACTAATTATTCAAGCCCTTAACTAATCTTCCTACCTAATTTTCCTAATTCTACTAACAACCCCTTTCTAATCACACAATTCTTCTCTAATCCTAAAATCCTAAAATCCTAGAGAGGAGAGGGGGAGAGAGAATTTCCTAATTTCACTAAGACTAACTAATCCACACAAGTATATTTTTGCACTCATCACAACCTCAAGTGCTCAACTCTTAAACATGGAACTTGCAACCACGTGTATTCAAAACATGAACTTTAAGTACCACAAATTGGAATCATGAATTAACTTTAAAATCCTTCACGTCAACACTAATTCTACCAAGAGGTCAAGCCCTCTTCAAGGCTAACAAGCCTTGGCTCTCAAACTAAAAACTAAGCACACACATGTGCTCCAATATGGCTTCCCACACCCACACTTATAACTCGTGGGGTGCCTTGGAGCACAAAGGAAAGAGAGGATGAGTGAGGGAAGAATGAGGGATTATATAGTAAGCTTGAGGGGGTGAGCACCCTCAAGGCTCACGATAAGCCCTTGAGATTTCCTCCTACTTAGTAGGCGCCAATCCTATCTTCTAAGCCTTCCTCCCTCAAATGATCAACAAGGATCCTAATTCGAACATTTAACTAGCCTTGGCTTTCTACCTACCACACTTTACCAAACTTGGGATGCTTCAACCCAAACTTAGCCTCCTTCGCTTTCCGCCGCCATAACTTTCTCCCCTTATTTTCCCAAATCGTCGCTCACCACTTAATTCAAACCACGATGCTTAACTCGTGATTTGATTGGTGCTTTGAGAATTTGCTTATCCTCCACCTTGCATTCTTCCTTGGACCTTCCCCATTAAGTGGCCATGATGAGGTGGTCCACTTGTGCGCTCCATGTGATCCTCCATTCATCCCAATTCGAATGCACTTGCCTCTTGAGTCACTTTGGTTGTCTCCATCCATTTGTACTAGCCTACTCACTAACTACTCAATCCAAGTTCTCCTTACCTATCCTCATTCACTCAAATCCTTCCGAAGGTAAAAACACAATAACAACTCACATCCTAGCCTCTTACAACATGGTACTTCTAAGACTAACATTTCACTCTTTTTATATTTTTGTGAAGTAACATGCTACTTCAAAGTGCATCAACTAACGTTTCAAGGGTCTAAGACTAAATGTGGGCACCCTTTTGGGCTCACATAATTGGCGACCATCGGGGGATGAATCCAAACATCTCTTGCTCCAAGGGTAAGTTGCCTAGTCAAGCTCGGTACTCCTTACATCTACTTCCCGATGTACGGGTAGGAAAGAGCTCACCATTCAACGTTTCCAATTGAATTGAATTATTAGGAAAGACCTCATAGACAAGGTAAGGTCCTAACCATACCGCATCGAATTTCGCCGGAAATTCAAGCTTTCGTGCGTCTTGAATCATGACCATCATTCCCGGTGTTAGGGCCCTTCTCTTATGTCGTTTGTCGAAAGTAATCTTTCTCCTTCTTTGGATTGCCTCAATATGTTGAGCCGCCATTCTCCTCCCTTCGTCAAGTGCTTCCAAATCGGTTAGTCGATTTCGTAAAGATTGACTTTCGGTAAGTCTCGTACTCACGGCCACCCTAAGTGACTCGACTTCATATTCGATTGGTAGTGTCGCTTCAAGACCATAGACTAAGGAAGATGGTGTAGCACGCGTAGTTACCTTATAGGTTGTACGGTATGCCCAAAGTGCCGCCGTTAGTTTCGTATCCCAATCCCGCTTCGAGTCTATAACCGTCTTGCGTAGTATACTCACCAAAATTCCGTTAACCCTTTCCGTTTGTCCATTTGTTTGTGGGTGGTAGGGAGTAGTCTTCCGGTGATCAATTTTAAATTTCTCTGTCATCTCTCGAATCAAGTCATTCAAAAAGTGAGTACCCCTATCGCTTACTAGGATCTTCGGCACCCCGAACCGCGAAATTATGTTTTCGTACATAAATGTTGCCGCGTGTTCCGCCGTGTCGGTCTTCACCGCTTTGGCTTCCGCCCACTTGGTGAGGTACTCGGTTGCCACCACAATATATTTCATTCCTTTTGAAGATTGGGGATGGACCTCACCCACATAGTCGATGCCCCATTTTTCGAAAGGAATTAAGGGTAATGATACATGTAAAGGCATCTCCATTCTAAGGTCGTTTCGGGCATACCGTTGGCAAGCGTCGCATTTCCTTACATAGTCATGGGCGTCCTTAAATAGTGTAGGCCAAAAGTAGCCCGCTCTAAGTATTTTTTGCCCGGTGAGTTGACCCGAGAAGTGACCGCCGCAAGCGCTATCGTGGCAAGCGATTAAAATCGCTTCAACCTCCGTTTTTGACACGCATCGTCGTAAAATACCATCGGACCCCCTTCTAAACAACCTATGGCCCACTACAACAAATTGCCTACTATTTACCCTCACCTTCCTTCTCTCTTCTTTTGTCCACTCTTTGGGCAACTTGTGGGTTGTTAGAAATTCCACTATGCCCGCATACCACTCCGGTGTAGAAGTGACCACAAAGAGGCTATCATCTACTAACATATCATTTACCGGATTTTTTCCTATCTCCTCCGACAACCTAGACAAGTGGTCCGCTTGTAAATGCATACGACCCGGTTTATATTCCACCGTGTAGTCGAATTCTTCTAATAACAAAACCCACCTAGCTAACCTACCACTTAACTCCGCCTTGTTAACTAGATACTTGATAGCCATGTGGTCAACAAAAAATACAACCGGGTTGCACATGAGGTAATGCCTAAACTTTTTAACGGAAAACACCATGGCTAGGCACTCCCTCTCCGTTGTAGAGTAGTTTCTTTCGGCGGGGGTCAATTGCTTACTCGCATAAGCTATAGGTTGATCCTTCTCTTTTTCTCCCGTTGCTTGACAAAGCGCACTCCCTATTGCCACATTACTAGCATCACAATAGACGTGAAAAGGTTTACCCCAATTGGGTGGTATCAACACCGGATAGGTGCTCAACCTATCCCGCAATTCCTCAAAGGCTTTTTGACAAGCATCCGTCCACTCGAATTTGACATCCTTTTTGAGCAAATGGGTAATGGGCACCGCTATCTTTGAAAAATTAGGAATAAGTTCCCGGTACCATCCCACATGTCCTAACAACTTAGAGATCCCCTTGGAATTGGTTGGAGTTGCCAAGTCGCTTATGGCCGCAATCTTATCCGGATCGGGTTCTCTACCTTTCTCACTAACAACATAACCCAACAACACTCCCTTATTCACTCCCAAAAATGTCTTATCCGGGTTCAATGCTAACCTCATCTTCCTACACCTAACCAATGCCTCCCTAACACAATGTAGGTGATCGTCCACATTACTTTGTGTGCTAAAATCATCCACAAAGACGGTCATGGATTTGAACAACAAGTCGGTGAAGATATACATTACTAATCGTTGGAACGTAGCCGGGGCATTACATAACCCAAATGGCATCACTACCCACACAAAAGTACCCCAAGGTGTAGTAAAAGCCGTTTTATGGATATCTTGGAGGGCTATGGAAATTTGATTATAACCCGCATACCCATCCATAAAGGTATATCGCGAATGACCTCCAACCTCCTCAAGCAACAAGGTGATAAAAGGTAAGGGGAAGTGATCCTTTTGTGTGCACGAATTCAATTTCCTATAGTCGACACAAACCCTTAATTTCCCATTTTTTTTCTTTACTAAGACCATAGGAGAAACCCAATCCGTGATTTCCACCGGCTTGATAAACCCGGCCTTCAATAACCTTTCCAATTCCGCTTTCACCAACAATTGCAATTGAGGATTCATCCTCCTCTCCTTTTGTCTAATTGGCCTCGCCCCCGGAATTAAAGGAATCCGGTGCTCTACCATTTCCCTAGGAATTCCCTTAAGCTCATCGTAGGACCATGCAAAAGTATCACTAAACTCATCCACCAAATTGCTATACTCCCTAACCTCTTTCTCCCCCAATTTGGAACCCATCTTCATTTGTCGGGTTTTTCCATTCTTTAATTTCACATCCACGTACCGCCAATCCGCTTCCGACACATGTGCTTGTTCCTCTTTGTTCCGATACCAATCGGAAGGCACATTGGGGTAATCTTTCACATCTTGACCTACAACTATCCCCGTAGACGTGGTCTTGAAATGTAAAGGCTCCTCCAATTTCGATGACTCAATAATCACATCCTCCTCTTGAGTCCCATCTACATGAATTAAACTAACCTCACCCTCTTCCACGTCATCTACCCAAGGTGTTAACCCACCGCTAACCCACTCTTCCTCGGTGAGCACCTCACATGGCTCCAACAATGAGCCCTCTCCTAAACTAACACTAGGAAATTCACTCCCTAAGCCTACTTGGTGAAATGTAACCATTACATCAACCTCGGACTCGGGGTACTCCCTTAGCCATTGGGCATAATCCCCATTATCCCCATAATTGTAAAAATTAGGACCTAGACTTCCCGAGCCCGAATCTATAACAACCCTTTGACCTTCGGGATGGACGACTCCCACCAATGCCTTGCCAATCTCATTCTCGTTTAAGTCATCAATTTCCTTCTCCAATGGCAAATACATCTCCTTCTTCATCCATCCTTCTAATGAACCAATGGACACTATGACCCTATTACCCTCCGGACCATAAGTGATGGATGGTTTAGGTCTACCCCAATTGACCATAGCATTCGCCATCCGCAACCAAGGCCTACCTAGCAAAATGGGGAAGGTGTCCTTGTTGGAGTGCATTTTAATGACATGGAAGGTGACCAAGTACTCCTCACCTCCCGTAGTCATTCTACAATCCTTGATCATCCCCAAAGGCGTAGTCGAACTTTGATTTGCCATATTTATGACCAAAGGTGAAGGCCCCGTGAGTCCAAGTCCCAATTTTTTCATAGTATCCTCCGGTAGTATATTTAGACTACTCCCTCCGTCGACTAGCACATTAGGAACCACCTTATCTACTATAACAACTTCTATTTCTATAGCTTTCACGTCTCTTCCACCTTGTGATTGGATCCTAGCGGCTATTTTAGCTTTCACCTTCCTCATCCTCTTGTGTACCGGCATTCCCTCCTTTAATGTTTTCCTTGCCGTGGGTGAAATTTCCAATAGTTGGCCGAAAGTAATATCCGCCTTGAGTGTACTAAGGTCCGCCCACAAGTCGTACCCGGTAGATCTTTCCACCTTAGAATTACCCACTACGTCGAATTCGTCTACGGGAACCCCCGGTCCTTCCCATTCACCCACATCGCTATTATCCAAGTCATGTACCGCATTAGTCCTCTCCCTATCTTGTAAAATTATATTTTCCCTCTCCACATCCTTAGTAGCTCTTCTAGCTACCCTATCCAACTCGGAGAGATTAATCTCTTCATCCGAAGAGTAATTTCCTTGCTCTCCTATTCCTACCTCCAACGGGGCATCCCCTCTCCTAGCCCTAGTAGTTACCGCTAGTGCAGGTGCTTCTTCAACCACACCCTTACCCTTCACTAACTCATATGTAATAGCATTGGTGTGAGGAGGCCATTGACTTTGCTCCTCTCCAATTCTCGTTGGGAGAGGAAGCATGTCATCACATGTGGCCTCCAACACTCCATCCATGAACCTAACATCTTGGGAGTTAGATGGTCCCGGATCCGTTGGAGGCGCTTGTCTCCCGTTACTACCATTAGGTGGAACTCCTTGTCTATTTTGTATTGGAATGTAACCGGTTGTAGTTTGCAAGCCCGCCGGTGGATGAAAAGTTTGCCTAGCATTACTATGGTCATAGTATAAGTTAGGTGGCCTAAGTTCATTGGCCGGTACTCCTTGTGGCCTAGCACCTCGCATATTATCCCTTGCTTGTTGTTGTGGATTAGCCACCGGGTAAGGGACATTAATTATTTTGTCCGGTTGGCGACACGTATCCGAGGGATGACTTCCTCCACAATTGCTACAATTAAACTCTTGACCTTCGGACCAACATTGTCCTTGAGCGTGCCACCTTCCACAAAAGGGATGAAATTCCTTCTTCTCTAAATTTTGGCCACCTTGCCCTCTAGGTTGTGGTCCTCTATTGCTTCCATTTCCATAGTGAGGTGGCGCTTGACCTCGTTGATTTTGTTGAGGTGGGTTACCGTTTCCTCTTTGGTCACGGTTTTGTCCACTTCTACAAAATTGACGCGTGTGGCCCGGTTGGCCACATTGGACACACCATAATCCGGAAGAATGCCTACCCGACTCAACCGGGGGTGGAGGCCCCGGTTGTTGACTCCGGATCATTAATGACATTTGATCCGTGAGGCTTTGCATTTGTTTTATCATAGCCTCTTGGAATCCTAGTTGGCTAGCACCTAGTCTTCTCTCAACCTCCTCCAAGTGTGGATCCATTCTAGGGGCCGGTAGTGCCAAAAGAGGTGCCGGTTCCCTAACCGCTAAAGGTCGGGAACCGGTGTCCACAATGGCATATGGAATTTGGTTCTCATACTTAGCGGGTTCTACCGCTACCACCCTAGGGCGTATGGGGATGAATTGTGGGATCAATTCATCCTCCCTTCTCCATAGCCTTTCGTGATCTTTATCCAAGTTTTCAATATCTCTAGCCGCACGCTTGGCATCCGCCAAGGTCAAGGGATTCCTTTCTAGAACACCCCTAATAGTTCCGGACTTAAAAAACCCTTGAATGAAAAATTGCTTTAGCGTGTCGTCGTTGAGCATGGTACCCACAAATCTAGTGCACACTAAATCAAACCTCCTAATGTAAGCCGAAATTTCTTCCTCCCTTCCTTGCTTCAATGACGACAATGCCCTTAATGCGGTACTTTGACCCACTTCCGGCCTAAATTCGTTAAGAAACTCCCTTTGTAATTGTTCCCATCCCCTAAAATGTCCCTCGGCATGATCCCGATACCATTCATAGGCTTCCCCCTCTAGAGTGGTAGGAAACCACACTAACCAATAACCCGGGTCGGTTATGAGGAAGCTAGCCAACCGTTCGATATACCGTTCCATGTGCCGAGAGGGGTCCTCATCCTTGGTCCCATAAAATTTAGGGAGATGAGATGGCATATCCATCGCCGCTAAATTTTGTGGAACCACAATTGGTAGGCCTCTTGGCCTAACCAATGGGTCTATTGGAGGTATAGGAGGTATGGGCGGAATTGGGGGTATGGGTGGTGGATCCATCCCCCGTTCCTCGGCCATGGTGACCGGTGAACTATTCAACAATCTCCTATCAACTTCTACCGGGAATTCTTCTCTAAGTGTGTAATTTTCCGAAGAAGTTTCACCACTCAATTTGGAGGGAGTGATCTCCTCTTCAAGTTGAGCTCCAAGTTCTAAGGTGTCTAGAATTGACCTAGTCCTAGGTTCGACGTTCAAACAACTCTCTATTCTAACATTATCTTGTTCTAATCTATCACTGATTTTAGAGGACCGCCTCTTTCGAGTAGATTTCTCTAGTCCTACTATCAAACTTGGTTTTTGTGAGCGAGTCCTACCTTGCATTCCATAAGAATCGATCGACCCTCACTTGACCACACATAATCCTAGCAATTCCCCTCTTAATATTTTCACTTGTCTTGGTGTGGTTATAATTTTTTTAGGAGGTGAGGAAAAGAACCTGCAAGCCCACTTAGGTGAAAGAATCCCAATAGGGGATAGGCATGTTCATGTTAATTTTTTGGTTAAGTCGGAGCATCACCTCCGCACCTTCCCGCAAATTAACACTCACCACAATACCGATTGTGAGGGGGTGACCTTCCGAGTAGATTATGTTAAAAGTCGAGGCTTCACCCTTCAACTTCTCACACCATCCACAATTCGGGAATTACCCTCTACAACGGATAACAACAATCACGAGTACAAAAGGCATTCCTTAATTAGTTAATGAGTTCACTTTGAAGAAATAAACATACCTTGAGCAATCGCATCCCCCTGTGAGTTAGCACTCCCCTCAATCGTGACTCAATGTAACAACACCATAAACTTTGTGAAATATTAATTTAATCTAGAGCATGAAATGACAACTCCCAAAACTTTGAGACTCACCCCGAGGTGAGTGTCAAAGTTCAATGTCCTAAGGTGAATTTACCCTCTAATGTTTTAATGAGCTACTCGGTTATAGGTTCCTTTTAAGTTCTTAGCAAATCCCCAAAAAGGTTGAGGACGTACCTTCGCCGCGCTCCTTCCTCAAAAATGAATTTGCGTAATTGACAATGCAATTCATTCCAAGGAATAGTTGAAATACAATGAATTCAAATGTAACCCAAAGAGAGAATACTTACCGAGTTTCGGGTGCTCCTTCCCTTCTCTCAAGTTTGTGTCTCCAATTTTTCCTAGTTGCCTCCAAGTCTCCTAGTCGCCTCCAAGTCTTGTAACTACCTTCCGCTTCGCTCCCGGCGGACGCACCAATTATGTGAGGCCAAACCCCCCACCCTTAAGCGTCCGTAGTCCGAGTAGTGGGTTTGGGCTCACATTCCTCCGCGGTATTGGATTTGGACTTGGATGAGTCCATAGTGCAAGGTTCACCCTTCAAGTGGTCTTGGATTTAACTTTGGTCTTTGCTTCCTTTGTCTTGCCATCGCGAGAGTGCTCCACATTCTCCATTAATTTGTGCACGTGGTTTATTTTTAAAGAGAGGATGCAAGTGTTAAAAAACACTATTCTCTATAGTCAATCTCAAATACATTTACTTGTGAAAGCCACACATAACACTAACTAGCATAATGTAACTAACTACTTGTCTATGAGCTAATTAAGTAGGCTATCTACTAAGCTCCTTCATGAACCCATCTCTTTACTTTCTAATTACATAAACCTAGCTCCTTCATAAACCCAACTCCTTCATGAACCCAACTCCTTAGCTTCTAACTAAACAAACCCAGCTCCTTCATAAACCCAGCTCCTTCATGAACCCACAACTTTGTAGTTGTAATCCCCAACTACCTCACTAATTATTCAAGCCCTTAACTAATCTTCCTACCTAATTTTCCTAATTCTACTAACAACCCCTTTCTAATCACACAATTCTTCTCTAATCCTAAAATCCTAAAATCCTAGAGAGGAGAGGGGGAGAGAGAATTTCCTAATTTCACTAAGACTAACTAATCCACACAAGTATATTTTTGCACTCATCACAACCTCAAGTGCTCAACTCTTAAACATGGAACTTGCAACCACGTGTATTCAAAACATGAACTTTAAGTACCACAAATTGGAATCATGAATTAACTTTAAAATCCTTCACGTCAACACTAATTCTACCAAGAGGTCAAGCCCTCTTCAAGGCTAACAAGCCTTGGCTCTCAAACTAAAAACTAAGCACACACATGTGCTCCAATATGGCTTCCCACACCCACACTTATAACTCGTGGGGTGCCTTGGAGCACAAAGGAAAGAGAGGATGAGTGAGGGAAGAATGAGGGATTATATAGTAAGCTTGAGGGGGTGAGCACCCTCAAGGCTCACGATAAGCCCTTGAGATTTCCTCCTACTTAGTAGGCGCCAATCCTATCTTCTAAGCCTTCCTCCCTCAAATGATCAACAAGGATCCTAATTCGAACATTTAACTAGCCTTGGCTTTCTACCTACCACACTTTACCAAACTTGGGATGCTTCAACCCAAACTTAGCCTCCTTCGCTTTCCGCCGCCATAACTTTCTCCCCTTATTTTCCCAAATCGTCGCTCACCACTTAATTCAAACCACGATGCTTAACTCGTGATTTGATTGGTGCTTTGAGAATTTGCTTATCCTCCACCTTGCATTCTTCCTTGGACCTTCCCCATTAAGTGGCCATGATGAGGTGGTCCACTTGTGCGCTCCATGTGATCCTCCATTCATCCCAATTCGAATGCACTTGCCTCTTGAGTCACTTTGGTTGTCTCCATCCATTTGTACTAGCCTACTCACTAACTACTCAATCCAAGTTCTCCTTACCTATCCTCATTCACTCAAATCCTTCCGAAGGTAAAAACACAATAACAACTCACATCCTAGCCTCTTACAACATGGTACTTCTAAGACTAACATTTCACTCTTTTTATATTTTTGTGAAGTAACATGCTACTTCAAAGTGCATCAACTAACGTTTCAAGGGTCTAAGACTAAATGTGGGCACCCTTTTGGGCTCACAGAACCCGTGATTGCCAAGAAGTTGCCCCCCACTTTGCGTGTCCAATTGGACAATTGTGCCAAGGACAATAAAAGTAGATATGTATTTGCATATTGGTCGTTGTTGGTTGCGAAAGGCATTTTCAAGGAGGTTTTTGTGTCCTTCCTACTGGTAGGCCACACGCACGATGATATTGATGCATCTTTTGGGCGGTGGAGCATGAAGTTGAGGGAGGAGGATTTTCCAACAATCCCCTTATTGATGAAGTCGTACATGGATTTGGAGAACGTTCCCGTCATCCCCCATATGATTGAGGAGGTGCCTGACTTTAAGGCATTTATAGAACCATTTATTCGAAGCGGAGCTCACCGATTGATCGGGCATACGAAGGCACAACAATTCCGCTTCTACATGCGTGACGATGGTGTACCCGCCATGCAATACAAGTTGTTGTGCACGACACAAGACTGGAGCCCGCCGGAAGGTCTCCTTGTCTGGCGCGTGGATGCGGATGGAAAGACGATGTTACCGGATGGAGAGCCCAGGCCTTGCAAGCCAATACCCATGAAGAATTTGGAGGATATTTTGAAAGGTATATCAGGCTTCATACAATATTGGGAGAGTTTGAAGATAGCGGATGTTGGTGGATCATGTTGGCATCGTTACGGGAGTTGGATACATTATTGGACACGTGTTCGTGCCGCCTTGTCAGACCTACACCAAGATAGCCCTCATACATTGAGGCACGGGTTTTGGCCACAAACTCGTGTCGAAGTACAAGCTTCGGAGGCTTGCCTTTTGGAAAATGGAGAGGTTCGTGAGGAGTTTGATGTGGACGACCATTACGTTGGGCCTGCTAGTCAACGTCCCCCACCTTCATTCCGCATTGCGGTGGATTGTCATGAAGGTTATATGCTCATTTTGCGTCCTGGAGATGAGACATATGCGAAGCCAGTGTGGGTGGCAAGAGCTTTGTCTAAACCAAATTTTGCAACTTCCAGCCCTCATTTTCGACAAATACAAGTGGAGTACTACAGACCGACAGCACGGAACGAAGATGTGATTCGGCATTATACAGGCTGGGATACAAACCATAATTTTCGGTGGAAGGTGGATTCTGAGCACGGTCCATCTTGGGTGGATACAGATTCCATATTCATAGCATGGAAACCACGGAAAAATCATAGTGGATCAGTGTCCATCCCTCAAAAGTACATAACTTTTGCAAAAGACAACCTTGCTCGGATCACACAAGAAGCAACCCACGTTGAATGAGAGAGTTGGTAGGATTGTGTAAGCATGATTATAGTTTCATATGTAATTCTAGCAATATATATTACTCATATGTGTGCTCTTCAAAATTGGGGTAGAGTTTGGGTTGAACTTACGAATGCTATATTGTTTGGGGATGGATGAATATCCATTTACTATATTTCAAAACAAATGTGAAGTTCATCTTATTATTAAGTTTGGGACTAAATTGTCCATTGAAGAAATATGCATTTATTACATGCACTTCGTATGTTGCAATGTCTATATTTTATTGACCATGCTAATAATAGAAATCATTTTATATATATTTTTGGGTGAATTTTGTTTGGAGTGCTCTACCCAATGTGTTTTTGTTGATGAAGTTGGTGTCGAGTGCTCTACCATATGTGCTTATGTCCGCACATCATAGATTTGGGGTATTAGAACATATAATATATTTGAGATTGTTGACAATATAGTTTCGGGCATCTTCATGTTGTTTGATCCATATATTAATTTGAGACTAGAGAAAGTCTCAATTTAACGAATATAGTGTTCAATGTGAGGGTTGAACGGTGAATGATGGATGCAAGGATACACGAGGTCCCAGAAACCTAAGTTAGCATTAGGACTAAAGAAAAATGTTACTAAACGAAGATCTTCTAATATAGAGGAAGTGGTAGAAAGGGTAGGCACTAGTGTAGAGGGTGGCTTTAGGGGTGAACCATTGGTAGAAGTATCTCCGGTCACTACTCGACTAGAGGAAGGAGATATTCCTTCCCTATTGAGTGAAGAATTAGTGGAAGAACCTAATAGGACTAGAGAAGAGAGTAGTGTAAGCTCTAGAGAATCTAGTGAAGGAGGACCACGAAACACCATGGATGATTTAGGGGGAGGTGGAATTCCACCTCCCATATTACCAATCCCCCCCATCGATCCATTGGTTAGGCCGCGAGGCCTACCAATAATCGTACCTCAAGGGTTACCTTCGTTAGACATACCTTCGAACCTCCCGAAGTTCTACGGGACTAAAGATGAAGACCCGTCTAGACATATGGAGAGGTTCGTTGAGAGGGTAATTAGCTCACTAATTACAAACCAACAATATTGGCTAGTTTGGTTCCCTACGACTTTAGAGGGGGAAGCCTATGAGTGGTATAGAGACCACGATGAGGGCCACTTCCAAACGTGGGACCAATTACAACGGGAGTTCCTTAATGAGTTCCGACCCGAAGTCGGTCAAAGTATGGCTTTTAGAGCCTTAATGACAATGAGGCAAGGAAGAGATGAAGAGATTTCCGCATACATTAGAAGATTTGATTGGGTATGCGCAAGGTGGGTAGGTGATTTATTCAACGATGATACTTTAATGCAATTTTTCATGAGAGAGTTTGTTAAAGCGACTACAATTAGGGGTGTATTACAAAGGAACCCTCGCACCCTAGCCGAGGCTAAGGTAGCCGCTAGGGATATGGAACATATTGAGAGGGATTATGAGCGGCTATGGAGGAAAGAGGATGAGTTGATCCCTCAATTCATCCCTCTCCTACCTAAGACGGGAATGGACCCGATTAGGCCGCATAATCGCCCTCCATATGTCGCCATTGAAGCGGCCTCAATTCCCTTAGCGGTAACGGCCCCCCCAATCATGTTAGCATTACCGGCCCCTAGGGTAGACCCTCAAATTGAAGAGATAGAGCAACGACTAGGTGCTACTCAACTAGGGTTCCAAGAGACAATGTTAAAACAATTTCAAAATCTAACGGACCAAATGGCATTGTTGATCAAAAATCAACAACCCGGTCCTCCACCTCAAATAGAGTCGGGAAACCACACATCGGGATTTTGGTGCACTAATTGTCAACAACACGGTCATACACTACAATTTTGTAGAAACGGGCCGAACCGCAATCAACGAACGAACAATAATGGGCATCAACAAAACTTAAGGGGTCCGAGTCAAAACCAAGGGAATAATCGGGGCCCTCCGCCACGTGGACAAACTAACCAAAGTACCGAAAAAAAGGATTTTCACCATCTTTGCGGTAGATACCACGTCATAGGGCAATGTTGGTCCGAAAACCAAGGTCAAGTGTGTAATAATTGTGGGGGGCCACACGCTTCTAACCAATGTCGTCATCCGGACAAGGTAAGTGGAGCACCAAACCCTCCAACTAACCCAACCCAACCGGATCAAGAGAATACGAGGGGTTCACAAAATGAAGGTAATAATACCCTTAAACCTTCTAACTTCTATTATGATGGGAATACGAATCTTTCGGGGCAAGTTACACAATCACCTAAACAAATGGGACCGTCTACATCTCAAGATGTCCGATTTATGGATTCTTCTACCGTTCCGGTAAATTTAGAAATGTCCACAAATGGTCAAGGTTCATGTCTTCCACATGCTAACTCCATTTCATACGAGTTAAAAAGTCTTAAGGAGGAAATTGTGCATAAGGCTCCGGCATTAGCCGTTACCACTAGAGCAATGAGGGGTAATGCACCATTAGAAGTAGAGGAGGAGGAGGAAGAAGAGGAAAATCCATTGGGGGAAATTCCTTATTTTTCGGATTTGGAGAATGTAACTAGAGAGGCTAGGAAGGCCACTAAGGCATTAGAGAGAGAAAATGAAATTGCCAATGAGAGGGAGAGGTCTAATGTCATCCATGATTTAGAGGGTGGTGATGTAGGAGAGTGGGAAGGTCCGGGCATTCCCGTAGAGGAGTTTGATAGTGTTAGAAGGCCTAAGGCCGATAGAGTAGATGGATACGACCTTTGGGCCGACCTTAGCTCACTAAAGGCCGATATCACCTTTGGCCAATTGTTAGAAATTTCACCGGTAGCTAGGAAAACTTTGAAGGACGGGATGCCCGTGAATAGGAGGGCCAAGAGGCCAAAGACTGGAGTGTCGGCAAGGGTCCAAATGCAAGGAAGAACTCGGGAAGTCAAGGCGGTGGAGATTGAAGTAACAATAGTGGACAAGGTGGTTCCTCATGTTTTGGTGGATGGTGGAAGTAGTCTCAATATTCTACCCGAGCACACTATGCGGAAATTGGGCTTAAGTTTGACGGGTCCGTCGCCATTTGTGATTAATATGGCCAATCAAAGTCCGGTGGTTCCGGTGGGGATTATCAAAGATTGTCGGCTTAACACGGGAGGTGAAGAATACATTGTGACCTTCCAAGTCATTAAAATGCACGACAATAAGGATGCATTCCCCATTTTGTTAGGGCGATCTTGGTTAAGGATGTCTAACGCCGTAGTAGATTGGGGAGGACACAAACCTTCTATCACCTATGGTCCCGTAGATAATAGAGTCAAGGTCTCTATTGCACCTTTAGGTGGTTGGGTTAGGGAGGAGATTGATCCAATGTCGGATGAAGAGGAAAATGGTGGAATTAAGGAGGATTTTGAGGATACATTGGTGGAAGTTGTTCAAGACAAGGAGAAGGCTAAAATGTATTCTTCTAGCGGGTTCTTAGGTCCTAATTTTTACAATCAAGATGTTGATGGAGATTTTATACATTGGTCAAGACAATACACGGAGTCCATTAGCGACGTCATGATGATGACTCATAGTTGTATTCTCCAAGATAGGGTGTCTAGAGAGGATTATTTGTCCTTAGAGCCGTGTGAGGTTCTCACGGAGGAAGAATGGGTGAAGGGAGGACTCACTCCATGGTTAGATGATATTGAGTTGAGTGATGTGAGTTTGGTACATGTAGATGAGACTCAAGATGAGGAGGCCATGTTAGAACTCTCAAAGTTAGAGCCCACTTTGCATTTTAAAACTACTTCTACGGGCATTATCGTGGGTCATGATGTCAAGGACTACCCTAATGTACCCAACGATTGGTATAGAGATACCGAGGAGCAAACACGAGTGGTCGAAGAGGATTGGAAGTTTGTGGATGTCAAAATGAAGGATGGGAAAGTTAGACCAATGAAGATGGGCTCTAAACTCGATGAGAAGGAGATCAAGGAGTATAGTGATTTGATAGATGAGTTTAGTGATACTTTTGCTTGGTCATACGATGAGCTCAAGGGGATTCCTAGAGAGATGGTTGAGCATCGTATTCCGTTAGTTCCAGGCTCAAAACCGGTGAGACAAAAAGAGAGAAGGATGAACCCTAGATTGCAATTATTGGTCAAGGCGGAATTAGAGAGGTTGTTGCAGGCTGGGTTTATAAAGCCGGTAGAGATTACGGATTGGGTTTCTCCTATGGTGTTAGTGAAAAAGAAAAATGGGAAGCTTAGAGTTTGTGTAGACTATAGGAAGCTCAATGATTATACGCAAAAGGATCACTTTCCTTTGCCGTTCATTACCTTGTTGTTAGAGGAGGTAGGGGGTCATGAGAGGTACACATTTATGGATGGATACGCCGGCTACAACCAAGTAGCCATAGCGCTCGCGGATTTGCACAAGACGGCATTTACGACACCTTGGGGGACTTTCATATGGGTGGTGATGCCATTTGGTTTATGCAACGCACCGGCAACATTCCAACGACTAGTCATGTATATCTTTAGCGACTTGCTCTTCAAGTCCATGACGGTTTATATTGATGATTTTAGTACCCAATCTAGTACTAAAGAGCATGTGCATTGTGTGAGGGAGGCCTTGGTTAGGTGTAGGCAAATGCGGTTGGCATTAAACCCGGACAAGACATTTTTAGGGGTACAAAGGGGAGTTTTGTTGGGTTATGTTGTGAGTGAAAAGGGGAGAGAACCGGATCCGGACAAGATCGCGGTCATTAATGAGTTGGAAACTCCGAAAAATGCCAAGGGGATCTCTAAGTTGCTAGGACATGTGGGGTGGTATAGAGAGTTGATTCCGGATTTTGCAAAGATAGCGGTCCCTATCACTCATTTGCTCAAGAAGGATGTTAGATTTGTTTGGACGGATGAGTGCCAAAAGGCCTTTGTTGAGTTAAGGTCCAAATTGAGCACTTATCCTGTCTTAAGGCCCCCGGATTGGGAAAAGCCTTTTCATGTGTATTGTGATGCTAGCAACGTAGCGGTGGGTAGTGCCTTGTGTCAATCCACGGGAGAGAAGGGGAAGGATCTACCCGTAGCTTATGCTAGTAAGCAATTGACTTCCGCGGAGAGGAATTACTCCACTACGGAGAGAGAGTGTCTAGCCATGGTATTTTCGGTCAAGAAGTTTAAGCACTATCTTATTTGTAATCCGGTAGTGTTTTTTGTGGATCACATGGCCATTAAATATTTGGTCAACAAGCCGGAGTTGAGTGGAAGGTTGGCTAGGTGGGTCTTGTTACTCGAAGAGTTTGATTACACGGTGGAATATAAACCGGGCCGCATGCATTTACAAGCCGACCACTTGTCTAGATTGTCGGAGGAGATGGGCACTACGCCAATAGATGATAGCCTCATGGATGATAGATTGTTTGTAGTCACGTCCACACCGGATTGGTATGCCGGAATTGTAGAGTTCTTGACCACTCAACAATTACCAACCGAATGGACGAAAGAGGAGAAAAGAAAGGTTAGAGTCAATAGTAGGCACTTTGCAGTGATAGGCAATAGATTGTTCAGGAGAGGAGCGGACACCATCTTGAGAAGATGTGTATCGCAAGTAGAGGTTCCGGATATTCTAGAGGCTTGTCATGATAGTGCTTGTGGAGGGCATTTTTCTGGTCAACTTACCGGCCAGAAAATCCTTAGAGCAGGTTACTTTTGGCCTACATTGTTTCAGGATTCACACGACTATGTTAGAAGGTGTGATGCTTGCCAAAGGTACGCTCGAAATGACCTTAGGATGGAGATGCCATTGCACATTTCATTACCACTAGTTCCCTTTGAGAAATGGGGAATAGATTATGTAGGGGAGGTCCATCCCCACTCTTCGAGAGGGATGGCATACATTGTTGTAGCTACCGAGTACTTGACTAAATGGGCGGAAGCCAAGGCGGTAAAAACCGACACGGCCGCACATGCCGCCACATTTATGTATGAAAATATCATTACTAGGTTTGGAGTCCCAAAGATTCTAGTTAGTGATAGAGGTACACATTTTCTTAATGACCTCATTTCAGAGATGACTCAGAGGTTTAAGATCGACCATAGGAAGACTACTCCCTATCACCCTCAAACTAATGGTCAAACGGAGCGGGTGAACGGGATTCTAGTGGGCATTTTACGCAAGACGGTCATCGACTCAAAGAGAGATTGGGACGTCAAGTTAAACGCGGCTTTGTGGGCTTATCGGACGACTTACAAAATGACAACACAAGCTACTCCGTTTTCTTTGGTTTACGGTATTGAGGCTACACTCCCTATTGAATTTGAGGTGGAGTCATTGAGGGTTGCAATAGGGACACGCCTCAACGACAATGAGTCTTTGAGAAATTGGCTCGGGGATCTAGAGGAGTTGGATGAGAAGAGGCGGAGGGCCGCTCAACACATGGAAGCAATTCAAAGGCGAAAGAAGGTTATCTTTGACAAGCGTCACAAAAAGAGGGCATTAGAACGAGGAATGTTGGTTATGCTCCAAGATGGGAAGAAAAAGGATTTTCCGGGCAAATTTGATGCGGTTTGGTTAGGTCCTTACATTGTGGCGAATACCTTTCCTAACAACTCGGTACAGTTGGAGACACTCAATGGACAAAGCTTCCCGACACGAACGGCCGGAAGTAGGTGCAAGCAATTCCACACATGAAGACACTTGACTTCAAACAAGACATTCTAGGAGCCGGTCCTAGATGGTCGCCAATAATGTGAGCCCAAATTGATGTCCACATGTGTTGTTAACACTTGTAAAACATTACAAGTAGTGTTTTGTTGATTTATGATTATTCACAAAAATATAAAAAGAATAAAGCTTGAAGAAAACTAAGTTTGAAGCATTAGGCTTGTGTGGAGTGGATTTAAGTAGTATGAGGACATACCTTGGTAAAGTGTGGTAGGTAGAAAGCCAAGGTTAGTTAAATGTTTGAATTAGGATCTTTGTTGATCAATTGAGGGAGGAAGGCTTAGGAGATAAGATGAGAGCCTACAAAGTAGGAGGAGAGTTCGAGGGCTTATCGTGAGCCTTGTGGATGGGATGAGTCCCTACTTAGAAGGAGAAGGTTAAGGGGTTGTGATTGGAGGCTCTAATCCTCTCACCCTATCCTTACCTCATGCCCTCTCTCCCTCTCAACTCACTATATAATTCCTCATTCTTCCCTCACTCATTCTTTCTTTCCTTCGTGCTCCTTAAGCACCTCACGGGTTATAAGTGTGGGTGTTTGGGAAGCAAGATAGGAGCACATGTCTGTGCTTAGTTCTTAGGAGAAGAGCCAAGGCTATTTAGCCTTGAAGAGGGATTGACTTCTTGTTAGAAGTAGATTGGGTTTAAGGAATTTGGAGTTTGATTGTAAACTTCAATTTGTTGCATTGAGATTCATATTGAAGTGAGAGAGTTCAAACTTGTTTAAACTTGTGGCATTTAGAGTGACTAGATTATACTAGGTGCATTACTTGTAGTGTTTTATTAGTTATGAACTTGAGCAGAACTTTATAGTGAGAGATTTGTCAATTATGGATGATCAGAGTATTCAATGGGTATGAAAATTTGAGGGATTGTTTATTATAAAGTATGGAAGTTGTGGTAAAAATTTGAGAGCTTCAATCATTGGGATGAAAGAGTTATTAAAAGTTGAAGGGGAGGGTATCTAGGAACAAAGCAGTAAGGTTTGAAAATATGTATCTCTTAGAGGGTTATAGATATGGATACCAAAATTTGACACTACCTTCTGAACTTATATATCTATCTTGTGTCAAAATTTTAGATTGATTGGACGTAGGAGTTGGAAGTTATTAGAGTTTTAATGACCGGATGCTTTATCACAGCATTCATACTAAGTAGTTAGAGTTAGAATTTCATGCATAACTTTTGCATATGAACTCTGTTTGTGCCAAAATTTGGTGTGAAGATTTTTGATAAGGTACTTACCAAATTTCACTTGAAGAACATAAGTTGGGTGGGAGTTATACTATTCTGAAGTTTAGTAGGAAGACATTGATAGAGATTTACATCAAGAAGAACTTAGAGAAGGAAGGGCAATGATAAGTATATAAGTATTTTTTAATACTTGTATTTAAAGCCTATGTGCTCATGGAATCCACAAGCGAAGTGTCATGTACCAATACGGAATCAACCACGATGACATGTGATAGCACGGAATCAATAAGCGAGAACTCATGTAGTAGTGTGGAGTCGACGGCAAAGACTCGATTCACAAGAGGGATATCTTTGAAGGCATGCGTGGCCAAAGCGGCCGGGTGGACATTAGAAAAGGCTAAGGATATAACCTTGCCCGACATTAAGGAATGTAAAATTACATAGTGTGGTGTTAATCAAGTTGTGTATATTCCAAGGGTAGATTGGAATTATATATTGGGTTACAAAGAGAGAAGTCTCTACATGTCATTATAAACTTTTCCACTCGGGCTAGGACGAAATCGAAGGGTGGAGGATTTTTGGTGACACTTTGTAGATTCATATGTTTTCTAAATGTTTATGAATTTTTATTTCATAAAATTCAAAGTTAGTATATAGTTTTGGATCACTTTCACTTAAACCTGAGCAAAGATCAAGAGCTGTCCACTTTACCGTACTTCCACCCTCATGTGGTTGTAGAGTTCCTCTTCAAGGGGATTGAGCCCCTTTGGATGGTCATAGGCTAGGAGTTGTGGATGACATTGTTTACCCCTGACAGGAGAGTGGCTAACAAGCCGAACAACCCCGCCATCAACCAATTCTTGAAGGTGTTGAAATCCATATTAAGGGACCAATGCCCCACAATGATAGGGTGTCCCTTTGGTTTGTGGCCCACCTGTGACAACACCCTCATGGTGGACGACAACCCCTTCAAAAACACCTTAAACCCCACCTCCAAGTACATAGTTTGCCCCATGTGGACAGTTGAGAAGGTCCAAGACCGACTTTTGATGGACCTTGTCATATACTTTCGGGCGCTCGTCGGGAGCAGGCTCCCCGTCCCCCAATTTGTACGGAGTAACCCGATAGGGGAGAGATATATGGAATTGAAGGACTACATGTACAGAGAGTTGTATGTTCATGCAAAATATAATAAACTTATGTGAGATAAGTTTCTAGTTGTGTGTAATTGTGAATGAATGTATTTTGGTTTTGACATATACCCCCCCCTTTTCCTTGAGTTTTGGTTCCTTTTTTGTCCACTAGTTCTTCAAGGTCTCAGTCCAAGCTGTCATCGATTCCAACTTGCAAAGCCTCTTCTACAATGCGGGGTCCACGATTGACCACTCCAAGGAGCCCCTAGATGCCAATGTCGTGGACACCCCCCGCCCAAGCAAATATTTCGTCCCTCATTGTCCTCGTCCCCACTCAAAGGGGTCGCATGTGCGTGCGATTGTAGCGGGGACTCCCCCTCTCGGTCCTGCGGCGACATGGCACCTCACCATTGGCTTCGGATGGATGTTTGACTGACACCAAATGTGACCATCCCCATTCCCCCTCGTGCAACCTATTGCCTGATTATGCCCCAACCATCCTGCGTCCCAACATACGCTAGCCTCCGCCAAGTTGCATTTCCCTTCCCACGTTTATCCATTCCTTTCGTTCAACCTAGGTTTCGGTCTACCTCCTCAAATAAACCCCCCCCTTCCCCCCCATCTTTTTCTCCTTTGTTCCGTCTGTTTGTAGGTTGTGTCCAATTTGATACGAACTCATTCCAAAAGGCGCCTTATCCATTGAATCGGAGCATTTCCATTCATTGTGTAGCAGTGCTAGGCGATTTTCTTCCCAAATGACATCCCAATTGAATTCATCCTCCTATAATGCGGGGTTTTGTTGGCCTCCTAAATGTGTCATGGTGGGCCCTCGTCCCAACCTTCGCTATAGCCGCGGAGCAAAGATTTTCTGGAACATGGAGGAGATGTGAGCAAAAGAAGTGGCGGCAAAAGAAAAGGAAACGACGGTGAGAGAAAAAGAAGTGGCGGCCAAAGGCAGGAAGGCCACCGTTAACTTAGACATTGTGCATAAGTAGGCTTAGTTTAGGTCTCACTATCCAATAATGGTTATGTAGTGCTCGTTTGCTATTAATTTCTTTGACCAGTCTTTTTTTTTAATTTCCCTTTATATGAATATATTTTTCCTCCTCCAATATTGTCTCCGGTTTTGGTTGTCCATAGAAACCATCTTAATTTGGGTTCTTATTTTTGTTGTGCCCTTCATTCGCCAATCTTAAATGTGTGCATGTATGAGTTTCACACGCCAATCTCCAATGTTTTTTGGATTTATCTTATGTTCTTATACATATAGTGTCTCAAAATGCTCAAAAAGTCTCAAATTACTGAATATAGTGTTTGTTAAAATTATGTCACGACAAATGGGTGTCAAGTATGGGTGGACAAGTGAATGTCTAAGTTGGTTAGATCTTTGCAAAATAATTGTAGAAAATTCAATTCAACAAAATTTGTAGAAAAGTATGCCCACATGTAACATGTTGAGTGGAAGTTAGAATCTATCATCAACTTTTAAAAAATGAATAAAAAAGGATCCAGTAATAATGGAGATACAAACAAATAATCATAAACCTTAATCTTAATAAACCTAGAAATGTAAAAATTAAAACAATTAAAACAGTAGAAGCAAACTCGGATGAAACAATAAGAAAATAAATCGTCACGCGGTGTGTGCAGGGGCCCGGATACTGGCGATGTTCTTGCAGAAGGAGTCTTGAGTGTTAAGCAACAATGGCCCTCGATCCTTTCCCAAGACTTGAGTCTCACGTTTCCCTCAGTGTCCAGGGAGATTTTTGGGCATAATCAGTCAACATCCCAGTGTTTCCAAGTCCAGCTGGTTACATGTTGACATCTTCTGGTTTTACTTTGTTCGTTTGAGATGTATTCCACATATTCTTCTGAATGATCGATAATTCTCCTGAAGTCTTGAGCTTCAACCGGTTATTTCTCAAATTCAACCGGTTCATCTGTTACTAGCGATGGGTTCTCCCCGTTCATTGGTTTCCCGGGCCAGCTTAGAGCGTCCTTGGGGCTAACTTACCTGATATAATCTGGCTTCTTGTCTACCAGTTACAGGAGTTAGCGCAGAGTGATTTCTTGTAACTTTACCACTGAGTCATTGCCAGGTGATGGATGCAATCTAGAAATGTGATGCAGGCATTCCTTGTATGTAAGTTGGTATGGTAGGAGTTTCTTTGAATGCGTTATTTGGTGATCACATATGGAGTCTCGGCTCATGAACTAGACTACCAGTTTACTCCATGAGCGCCATTTAATTTTGTCTTGATCTCCTATGTAATTAGGTCCTGCATTCAGTGATGCCAGGGTTCCATGGACCATCCACTACAGTTGGTCATCTCTGTCACAATTCACTTTTAGCCAATCCTCCAGACCTACTATAATCCTCCAGGACGATATGATTTCTTAATGAGTGCAGATTTGGTTGTTTTTGATTAATCAAGGGCTTGGTTGCAACTTGCGCTATTCCTCGTGAGTTGTTACTGCTGAAGTCCAGGGGCTAAAGGGGGGCTAAAGTGGCCATTGTGCCTGTAAAGTAGAGTCTTAACTTGCTGTTGGCTTCTTGAAGTTGAGTGAAACCCGAATTGGAAAGAAACGTGATCAGTGCAGATCACCGCGTTGTCTGGGTGTCGGGGTTTACTTTTTTAGGATGACATGCTTCGATCCAGGGCTGATTTTTCACAAAGTTTTTGCCCGTCCATGTCCAAAAACCTTGAATTGAAAGGCAAAAAAAATTGCAACCCATCCCAAAACCGGTAATTTCTAAACCAACCTGTCCATGGAAAGGTTAAAGAAAAAACAACCCGTCCCAAAACCGGTTTGAAAATGAAAATACCCATCCCGCAAGAGGTATGAATAAGTCTCTTACAATGTTGGTAAAAAATTAAAAAAAAAACAAAAAACAAAAAACCGAAAGATGTCGACATGTGATTGGTTGCACTTGGAAACAATAGGATCTTGACAAATTATGCCTTCAATGCCCGTCAGTTATCTGTCTTTTGTTGTCAATTCTCATCTTTCCAGTACACCCCATTCCAATTTCCTCTGCCACCATCATTGAAGTGATGCTTGTTTGGAGAAACATGAAGGATAGGAGAATTCATCCACTTCTTTGAAGCCCGGGTACGCAACTCCCATATTATACGCAAGGGGCATCGGCTTAAAAACGGCTTAGAGGACGGCTTTTGTAAAAATTATATCAAATTATAAAAAATTAAAAGGACCATAAAGTTGGGTGAAGACCAAATTAAATAAAATGAGATGTAAAAAAGTTGGGTTGCATATTAATTAATTTATTAAAAATTCCACAATGTATATAAAGAATTGAAACACCTATTTTTTAACCTATGCCTATGCATAACTTTAAAAGATCCTCACGAGTAGTTGCCTCCAATTAAAATTAAAAGTCATTGGCAATGTTTTATTTATAATAAACAAATCTTAATTTTTTTATTAAAAGCCCAAAAAGTTGGGTAGTTTGACCTATGGTACATGTATTAAAAAAATTCATATAATTAGGTTTTTAATGCAATTTTATGCTTCAAGGAATACTCATTTCTTATATATAATTACATTTTTGGATTCCTTGTTAGAAGAGCTACAAGAGTTTTCTACATGAAAACAAATTATATCACTTGAGATTGGACTAAAATGCATTATAAGTGATTATAGTTAGGGCCATGTAATACGGGAGTTGCGTACTCGGGCTTTGAAGGGTAAGTAGCTCTTTATTTTTAAAATTTTGAACATGTTTATATATACTAATTCTTATTCAATTGCTAAGTTTACCTTCAATTATAATCTTTGATATTATGTTAAAAAGGTTCTAAATTTTGTGGTTGACGAATTAATGTATGCAGGTGAATCAAGCACTTCAAGATTGATATTTTGATTGGGTATTAGTGGTTTAATTGCATTATGCTTATATTCACATGTCATATATGACATAATGTAACTGATATTTGTACCATTTATTTTTTTGGAAAAAATTATCAAAAAAATTGTTATTTTTAGAACCCGTTCAAAGTGAATTTGACACGTCCAAAAACCGGTTCATTTTCTAAGAACCCGTCCATTGGAAATGTTTTTTTTATGAACATGTCCCTGGACATGTTAGGGACCTTGTGAAAAATCACCGTTGCTTCGATCATACCCTAGTTGTGACGCTACAAATCGTGGTGTCAATCTCTTGAGTCGGAAGCAGTGTTCAAGTTTGAAGTGTGCACATGCATTTCAATGTGAAGGGCTTCAAAATAATCACACTTCACTCAAACTTTCAAACTTTTTGGAAACACTTCACAAAAAAAACTTGATATTGGTTGTTTTGTATTAAATGTGAAAATAATAAGATGTCTCACTATATTGAATAAGTACATGCAATAAAATGATGCACTAAATTTATTTAGATTCCCAAAATAATGCACTTAATCATCATCCAACTCCAAAGGCAAAGCCCTCCAGTCTTTGGTCCATTTCCAAGTGTCAAAAATTCTAACCCAATCCATAGTTTCCATTGGAAGACCACATAATGACACTCATATCAATGCATCCAATGTTTCAAGTTTCAATCGACTTCTGGGATCACTCTTCACCCAACTCTGTTTGGAAAATCCGCGTTCACATATAGCTATACTTGCCAAGCCGAAGTTGCAGTCAATGCCGAGTCAAAGTTGCAGAGTCGAAATTGCAGGAGTTATTGGAATTTGGAAGTGTCTGCTAGGGTGCCAAGATTGGAGTCCAACTATGTTTCTATTTGCAAATTGTAGCCATTGCATTTTGTGACATGTAGTTTTTGGAGAGACCTTCACTGTGAAGGATGGAAACTTTGTAGAGCACATTTTTGTGAAGTGCCCCCCCCAAAAAAAACTTTTTTGACGGCCAAAATGGCATTTGACAAGTGTTGAAGACTTCAATATTGAACACTGGTCGGAAGCCCTAAGTAACGGTGTCCACGAGTTGAGTAGCATTGTTGGCTATCGATGGGAGATTGGGCGGGATGACAATCTTGGACGAGATCACTGAAGAAAATAGTTCTCACGTTTTGAGCCTAGGCAGCCGGAGGTCGGGCTCAGAACTTCAGTGCAGCAGCCAAGGTTGAGGTTTGACTAAGACTGATAGCCTGGCCACACCAAGCCGGCTAGGCCCAGTGGGCTGGGCCACCTGGGTGTGGCCCCGCACCAGCCTGCCTTCTGGCTGGGGTATTGAAGGGCCCTTCCCCACCCGAACTGGATTTTCTAAACCCTGCCCGGTTCAAGGACAGAGTGGGATTGAACTTGGATAATTTAAAAAAAATTAAAGTGGTCCGGCCGGGTGTGTCTTTTGTTGCCAACAGCCAGTCCGACTTGCCCGGCTGGAGGCAGCAGGAGACACCCTGGTTGGGTGGCTGCAAGGGAGGTGCCTTGCAGCTAGCCAGCCGAGGCATCTGCTCGGCTTGGCCGTAGTGGCCGCATTGGCCGCTTTTGGTTGTGGGCCCCCCCGACCGGCCGAGTTGGCTAGTTGGGCACCTGGCTGGCCCGGTGTGGCCATGCTATGACACAATTGAAAAGTCTTAGGACTCTATTAACCTTATTTGCTCCAAAGGGACAAGATTTGGAGTGCCCATGATGTGATCCAACAGCTGAACCTAAAAACTAGTGTCAGGCGTTAAGTTTCTCATTTAGGAGCCTTTAAACTAGTCGAAGTAATAATGAGGTTAGCAGGCTTAATTGGGTTAATCATCTTAAATGGACACATATATTTGAGTGATGTGTGGTTAGGTGTGGATTCAAGAATGGGTCCAATTAAAAATATGTGTTTAGAAGAGATAGGACTAGGTGTTTGGAATTTGTTAACTCTTCCAGGGTTAGTATCCTACCAACATATGAGACTTGGGCAAGATGTCTTTGTGCTGGTGCCCACAATGCTACATTTACAAATATTTTTGATGATGTACTACAATTTCCTTTGGTGCAAGATGACGTGTTGTCCAAGTTATAAAATGCTTGTAGTCAAAGTCAACATAATTGACGGGAAGACCTATAATAATGATCATTTATTTAAGAGTAAAATCTTGAATGTTCACTTTGGCAATGAATAAGATTTTTTATGGCTTCAAGGATTATGAGGTGAATGCCTACAAACACGATTTGGAGATGTTGGTGTAGTTAACCGTGCTTACTAGGTCTTAGTTAATTCTCCTCATAATGTGTTTTCCTTCCATGTGTGCACTCCAAAGAGCTTCCCAAAGGCTAGCTCTCTCTTCGGATCCCCGTGGCCTCGATAGTTTTTTTGACCTTGTCGTGTCACTTCATTCTTTCATTATAACACTAAATATTTTATTTAGTGTCACTTACTATTTCGAATTACACAATGCTATAACCATTTACAATAATAATATCTCATTATTTGCCAACAAAAATCATGATTTAAATAAATTTGGATTTATGCATGAATTTCAGACAATTCCAACCATCAATATGATGTACAATACATCGCAAAACTACACAAATATGGTGGTTAGTGAACATGGAATACAAACATTCGAAGTTGTGATTGTTGTGTTGTTGTTTGTTGTTGTCATTTGATGTTTTTGTCCCCACAAGTGCACATCCTTCAAGTGGTTTGTCCACATGTACTTAAATATAAGATAAATAATCAATTTGGTTGTTTGAACATTATAAAACATCAACACATCAATAATAAAAAGATATAGCATTGTGTAACTCCAAATAGCAAGTGACACTAAATATCATATTCTGTGTAGTATTGTGAAACTTGAAGGCTTGTAATCCCAAGCCATGCGGTGAGACACAACACCCATTGCAATTCTCGGATCAAAATCAAATTAGCAGAGTCAATATTATGTTTTAACTGTCGGATGCGATATTATTTCGTGGTGGAATGGTCCCTCAGCGCACTTCCCATGACTCAGTTGCCACCGTGCCGTGCACTCTGAGACAACCATGACATATTAGACTAAAAAACTTGATGTGCAATTTGATGGTAACTAGCTTAGGTGGACCCAAGAACATGACGACATGGATATGAGTCATGCCACGACATGATGTGTAGGAGGCAACTACATTGATTATCCCATTTACTGCGTGTGGTACTAATTACCACAACACGCACTATATTGCCAAATCTCAAAATTAGCGAGGGCTAAATTTTTTTACTGAGTGATGTTAAATTCATGAATACATGTTCATTTAGCGAATATTTCAAAAAAATTAATGTGTGTTTTAAGTTATTTTGTAAAGTGCATCCAAAGAGGCTCCTTCTTGTTTTCAGACAGTGACACACATTCATGAGGCCTATCCTAACAATAAGAAACTGAAGAGAACTTGCGGCGAGAATTTCCCGCACTTTGGCACTTTGAATTCCCGAAACCCTACATCTTATGGTGGCACTAGTTTCACTGCGTGAAGAAATTTAGTATCACCTTCACTAATTTCCCACATGCATCATTAAACCACCCTCACTAAGTGGGATAACCAGTGTAGTGTACTTTAACTGCAGTGCAAGAATGAGAGTCTGTAGTTGGTGTACAGACTTTGTTGTGTCTGCGCTGCCAAGGCATCGGAAATGGCTTTACCGACCTTACCCATGCCGAGTCGGTATCATCCTGGATCGCAGCAGAATAACACTGCCAATCATTGTGTCAGTTTCTCATTCAGATTCGTTGGATGATGGGCTTTCAGTCAGTCGCAAATTGAGGTAAGCATTATATCTCCAGCAATCTTCTTGACGGTTTGTAGGTCTGAATCAGCTTTCCTTACATTCTGCTTTTCGGAAGCTCTTCCTTGCTGGCTCCCAACAATCATACTGTATTGCCCTGCAGTGTTCCTTCTTTCATTCTCGTCTCTACATTGTTGTTTCGTCCTAAATGTGCGTTTCCGTTCTTGCGCAAGTGCCTGCTTAATGTCCTGTGCCGACGGAATTTAGTACGTCTTCGATCCTAAAAAAAGAGAATTACAGTTTCCGCTGTATGTACGAGCTATGCAGAGAATCGAGGTTCTTTTAAAGGAGAAGACACGGTTGTGCGAATCCATAAACTACGACTTCTGGGCAGACCTTCTCTTCTGTTATGGTTAACAACATTGTGGTGTTAAGAAGAGCTGGGAGATGCAGCCAGCCGAGAATGCAAATCTTTCGTCGATTTTGTGTGCAGTAACAAAGTATAGTAATCTGCCACAGATAATATTATGCATCATGAGGTCGATGAAAATTTTCTTTCGGCTGAATTTGCGAATGTCTTTCTTTACGCCTGCTTACTGCGTTAAGAGAGTCAGGGTGTACGCTTAAGTATCAAGATTAACGGATTTTTCATTACTCCGCAGCGCATAAGTGGCTTGTTGTTCTCGATGTAACTTGGTGCTGTTTCTTGGTTGGTCACGCCTTCGTCTCGAGCAGAGTCTAGAGTGCTGTACAGGAAACCTACGTAACCATGCAAATCCTAACCTGCATAGGCAGTCGTCCTGGACTTCTGTCTTGAGGTTTAGGGTTCTTGCAGGGAATCTACCGTTTTGGACGGTTTCTTTTGGGTTTCTTTTAAAATAAAAAACCTGAATGTTGCAGTGACCGTCGACGGTACCTATTTAATTTTTTTAATACTAAAAAGTGAGTCGATAGAAGCCTGTTGGAGTAGCAGGTAGGTATTGAAATCAAGTAGAAGGTTGCAAGAGCCGGCAGGGAACCCAAGCGCCGAACGACAAGGACACGGCAGGGATGGGTCTGTACCCATTTTGTGGCATCGCCTGTCGATTGCCTGGTTTTTGTGGTCTTCTTCTTCAACCAAAGCTTTAATGTCATAGATTTCCTTTTGGTAAGTGTTATCCCTTATTTTTATTCTCACGCCCACTCTGAAAAGGAGGCACAACCATGTCATACAGCAGCAATGGTCCCAATCCCTACTTCTCCACAGATTACTGATGAGTTTGTGTTGCAAATTGTTTTTTAAAGAGTCTGGAACATCGATTGATACATGCGGAGCTGCATATACGGAGCGAGTGCGCAGATTTTCTGGGATGTCAAAAGCGTTGCAGCTCTCGATCCAGGTTTCAACTTGATCTGAAAACTGAATTCAACCTAAGTTGCAAAACCGAATATGCTTCTGGTCTTGCAGGTATGACAGGAATTCTGTCGCATTAACTCACACCAGTTCACTAAACATCTGGTTTAGTATGACACACCTATTCATCAATGACCCACTAATTGTCTTGCAATCACTGGTTGGCAACTAGGGAGGGCGGGTTCCAAATGACACTTGGTGCTACATGAAAGTCATGTAGAGCACTCTAATGAACATGGCGCACCAATTCTAATGCCATACTAAATCAGGTGTTTAGTGTAGCAGACAGGATTTTGAAGGCGTCCTGTCAAGACACTAATCAAGTTACATCCAGCTAATGACCCTGAAATGGCAGGCATGTCAATTCCCTCTTTGGAAGGTGGTTGCCAGCCATGGTTAGGACACTAGGTACCGCCATTCCTAGTCGTCAAATTGCAAACTCATGAGCTCGAAGGATAGGATTTTCCGGTAATTTTCCCCTGACGACCTAACCCTCGGAATCGGAATTGGTAGGCAGTTTGATGTGTGAATACGCTCTGAGGCCTTAAAGCATCGAGGAAGAATACATATGGCGAAATAGATACTCTCAGAATAAGAATTGGCTTTTTCATCTTGAAGTTTAATCTTACCATGTTGATGCCAGAGTCGATTATGGAGATAGAACGGCCACCATCGCCAGGTCATGTTTGAGCGTCGTGCCGATTGGAAAGCGAGAAGGTGATAAGCACAACTTGATGATGTACAAATTTTGAATTGCATTGGGCATCAGGAAGCGAATGTTTTTGTTTTAATTTGGACAATGTAGTACAGTGATCTGAACTGGGTTGGTGTAAATGATTTATCTTCAGATCACCAATTTTATAGCAGCAGATTGATTTAGAACATATTCAAAAGAATTGGGCAGGAAATTCACTTGTGTCATCTTTTCCAGGGGTTCAAGGACTGTAGTGACTGATCAGCAGCTGCAAATCTGCTGTCTCCAAACTCGGACATTCTTTCAAACGAATGAAAATGGCTGGAACTCAGATGTCATTTTGTGTGCGTGAAGAAAACCTTCAAGTTGAGTCTGCCACTTGCAGCTCTGAAGCATCATGTGTTCAACCTGGCTTTGATGAACCTATCCTACCATGTCTTTCGAACCAGGACGCATGTCTACAACCTCACCAGAGTAGTGTGGTTGAAATTCACACGACAAAATTCCAGGTCCAGGGAACTGTCAATAAACAACCAGGCGTTGCTACAGTGGAGCCAGCCATGGAAAGTAGATGTGGAGAGGACATGGACAGCTGGGCAATGGGTGCCCTTGATGTAAAGATCTTACCCACATGTGATGAATATGGTGTTTTATCACCCAAAAGCCAGGAGCATGTTCCCAAGATTGAGGAGCATAATTGGGAGGCACTTCCAGATGACATCAAAGGATATGTTCTCAGGAAGGTGGATTATGAAAATTTATCCAAAGTCAAGATGGTATCAAAAAGCATGAAGACTTTCATACAATGTTCAGCGTTTCTTTCGTCTCGAGGGGCATCTGTTTCCAAAGAAGGTTCACTGACCTCCTTGTGTTTTTACATTAAACATGGAGGTTTACAGTGGTCAGGGTTTGATTTGCTGTTGAAGAAATGGAGGCCACTGCCAACGTTGTGGTGCCTCCCATCTCCAGATCAGGATCTCTTCAAAGAGTACCTAGTGTGCGCAGGGAATGGGCTTTTGTGCGCAAATGTCTCCAAGTCTCTTAAAAATGAAAAACTGGTAGTCTGCAACCCTATGACACAAATCAGTAGGGTTTTGCCACCTCTCAACTTCCCACGGAACCCCGTGCTCATGCACATGGTGACAAATGCAACCTCATACAAGATGATTGTTGTCGGGAGCTCAGGGATGTTGGGAGGAAATATTCTGTCAAGGAAAACGGAAGTTTATGACTCACGCACCTCAAAATGGGAAGTGACAGGTGACATGCCTGGGTTGGAGTTTAGCTTGAATGAGTATCAGACAGGAATTTGCATAAATGGAATCTTATACTGCATTGCATTTTTAGAAGATGGGTCTGGCAAAGGTGTGCTGGCATATGATGTGGACGAAGGTAAATGGTTGTTGGACTGGAAATGCCCTCTACCTGGTCCGGAAAATACCAGCTCATCCTCCGTTGCTCAACTGGTGGAGTGTGACAGTGAAGTCTACCTGTTCCAAGAACGAGAGACTGGTCGGACCGTGGAGCACCGGATTGACAAACTTGAGAATGACACACTTCGAGGAGGGTCTGGGAGATGGAAGAATATTGTCAGAGAACAGAAAATGGGTGGCCGGGGCCTGTTAGTTTACCCTGAATATGTATGTGTCAGTTTTGGTGATGGAAAGGTATGTGTTTTCAATTCAATTAAGCATACAGGCAAGGTGTATGACATCCGCAATGGTGGCGATTTGGGGCCTCTTCCTTTGAAATTAAACCACACAGGAAGCGAGGCATTTCATAGCCTCAATCCACTGTCTTTCACATTTGAGCCCAATTTTAAGAGCACAGTTTGAATGTGGGTGGAGGCCAAAAGCTTTGTAGGAGAACTATACTTTTTGGTCAATAAGGCCATCGTCACAAAACTGTGGATGGAACTAGTTATTCTTTCCCCATGTTACAATGGGCTAGTAGGAATGCAGAAAGGAGCTCTAGCTGTGAGAAGAGGGTTTCTTAACTGTGTCGATCCCTACATTTTTTGATTTTGGAAATAGTTTTGAAAATCACCTTTTTGGGTCATGACTGTAACTGTTCCATTGTTGAAAACAGTTCATTCACTGGATGTTTTTCATTTGAGCTGCTTGCTTGAGATGAGCATATGAGGTGTTTAAATTTTTAAATTTGTGTTCAGGTTCTTTATTTTACTTCAAAATATAATATTAAGGGAAAAACCTGAAGCTGACAACCGTTGTGTCAAAACTGTGACCGGCAATTCATGGTTGGAAACTACAGCCACAGCTTGAAAATCACAACAGTTGCTGAAGCTGTCATAGAATAGGTGAACTTAGTAAGCATTCATTAAATTTTTTGGGGTCTGATCCCACTTTATGTCAAATAATGTGGAGGATGATACTGACATTTTCTGAAAACTTTGTAGATTCTAATTTCATTTTGCAAACTAATCAACTTAGTATACATGACAATTTTCATATGGAATCACCAGACTGTAAATAGACTTGCACAATGACCATATTGCCCAATGATTAGAAAATCTCCATTGAAGTTTTCAAGATGCAATAATTATTAGTTTCTAACTTTCTAGTGCTTCATCGTGTGACTTGATTTACAATTTCAGACTTGTATGAACACATTTTAGTCCTGGAGTACATTGGATACAAGTTCTATTAAGACAGACATGCATATACTTCCAAGTTGAGCAAGCCTGCAATGCGATTGAAGGTGGATCTGCATGATGTGAATCCTTGCTACTTAATACTTGTGAAACCATACTGCAAGGTTCGGTTAGCAATATTTGGAATCATTGATTGTAATTAAGCCCAAGTGTGCCTAATCAGATTCATGAACAGGGCATGATACATGAACCTAATAAATTAAGACCAAACATTAGCCTGACCCAATGGTTTAGGCAAGCACATTTGCTTGGCCAGGTTCTACATTCAAACTGTCATTATCCTCTTGATCTGACTTGCAGATACACAAACCCCCTAAAACTAATCATTGTGCCTTCTGCCCTTTGATGGAGCTCCTAAAACTAATCACCTGCTTTGGATGAAATTGTTCTAGTTTGAGCGCTCTAGAAACTCGGGAGCACCTAAGGTGAATGGTGGATAAACATGTCTTTTCAAATTGAGCATGTGAACACCAATATTGGTAGTATTACCTTCAACAACACTCCCAATACCAAGAGAAATGGAAAGGAAAATTGAAGAAAAATGGAAAAGAAACCCTTGCTAGTATTGTGTATGATAACTATTCAAAGAATGTCAAGGACTGTGGAAAAAAGGATGTCGCATGACACAATTTTGGTATACCTTGTCGTGGTTGGACCCTTCTATCGGACTTACATAATGAAGACAATCTAGAAATAAAATGAAGAAATTTCTTTAGTTGGCATCCTACGGAATATTTGTGGTGAACACAAAATGAAAATGCATGTGAAAACAAGCCCTTCAATACTAGTACTCTATAGTGCTAATTTTTTTGGTACTTGCAAAAATCATGTGTTAACATTTATATAAAAGATGAAAGAAAACCCTTAATAGATAGGCAAGGAAACACATGTGACCAAGCGAGACAACGCATGTGATATACACTAAAATACCAAACTTTAAGCTTTTCAAAGTGGGCCCTAAAATAATAGTATTGTTAGCTTAGAATTCCAATGGTACTCCTAACATTAAAGTCAACATGGCAAAGAAATAAGTGATTATGCAAAAAACACAAGAATCGGTTGAGGGGTGAACATGTGGCAAAACTTGAAAACTTGTGTTTCTCACATGTTTTTGCAAATGTGTATGGCTCTTGCATTTGATTTGGTTATAGACTATAGTGAGATTAACAAATATCTCATATGTTGGATTTGTCAGTATTGAGCACTACATGACTTTTGAGTATGCGACCCATGCAAGCACTGGTAGAAAACTATGCCAAAAAGAGTCGCAGCTGAAATTAGTTATGGTTTTTTGACCAACCTGATCTGCAGTCGCTGAACGACTGCAGATTTTCTTTTTTGGTTTAGCAATTGAAATTTAGGAATTTGGGAACATGTAACATACCATTGGAAAGGTCTTGAAAATACCTTTCCAACAGTATGTTACACACCTCAGAATTTTTTTAAATTGCAGTCGTAAAACAAAAAAGAAAAGTCTATAGTCGTTTAGTGACAACAGATCAGGCTGGTCAAAAAACCGCAGCTGATTTCGGCTGCGATTTTTTGGGCATATTTTTCTACTAGTAAAGGGTTTTAATGACCACTAAAATTTGGAAACTATAAGGGTCTAAACTTGATGATAAGGAAGATTTCTCATAGAGTGTGCTTGAGAAAGAAAAATATTATAGAAATTTTGAACCGTAATGGTGCATAAATTAATGGTTATTTGATGAGTTTGGATGTTACTCATTTAAGAAGTTGCAACGCATATTTGTGTACAACGTCCTTGTAGAATGAGTTGTTCATTTTTATGTGCTATCCATGTTGTTATGTTATGTGGACTTCTCCCATATCATGAACTCATGACATCATAGCTGGTGTGGTTTGAATTAATGTTTGGTTGTTGTTACAATAAATCTTATTTATAATTGATACTTGTTATTACAGTAAACCTTTCAATATGTTTGTACTAATTTGCAGCTGTTTTGCTTTATGAGCTCATTGAAAAGTTATGCAATACATGATTGAAATCAAAGTTCAACCGTTTGATGTTGTTTTATTTTTTTCTTGTTGAGATCTTGTTGAATTTGAATATACACTTGACAATTGTTGCAAGAAAATGATTACTTAAGAGGCCATGGTGTTTCTTCAAAACCCTATGTTAAATGGGCACTCCCAAAATAATTGTGGGCATCATATAAAAAACTGCATGCAATCCAGAAATGTCAATAGGTCCCACCTTTAGATTATGGTCCAAAGAACTTGGTTATGGGGCTTTGAAGGTGCATTAAAATAATCCCTAAAGGGTGTGGGCAACTCCCATAACATTACTCAGCACATGTTTGTTCAGTGGGCCCTCGGAATATAACCGTCAAATGCTTGAAAAGTTGAGTAGGACACTCAGCTTTTTGAGCATCCGATTGTCATATGCCAAAGGCCCATTGAACAAACAATGGGTACTGAGTAATGTTATGCCCAAGAACTTGGTTATAGGGGCATGGTCATGGTCATGTCAAGTTAGCATCTCTCATTCTATGATGAACGGCATTAGCTTGTCAATCTGATTGGATCTTCTGTATCCTAGCGGCCCATGTCCTCATCTAAGGTTCAAGATCCACTTGCTTAGAGCTAGAAGTAATAATGTATGGCACAAGCACTATGTTTAGCCAATCGTTAAAACCATTAGGTTGCATGTATAAAGGAAACTGCAATGATTCAATAACAGAGGCAAGGTTACGGGAAATGTCATGTTCAAATAACATGAATATGACATTGATATTTCAGAGAGAGGAAAGGGCATATGTAATGATAACATAATATCTAATAAAAAATAATAATATTGTGGTGTTCATTTAAAAATTTAATAGGTGATAAAATTATAAACTAAAAGTCCATTTAGAGCTCTTAGATATTAAATGATATCTAGGTTCACCTTGGTATCAATTCATTTTGTTTACAAATATGAGAGGAATTCGAATACGACGACGTTGACTGTCCGGCATTTCAGTGCATGGCGTATTAACGCTCCAGCTCAATGGAGGCATTGGACCGCCAACGACGCAAGCATGTGAGCCTAGAAATGTGAGCAGAGGAGCCTAGAGCGTAGATTTGTGAGCCTACAAATAAATATTTGTGATATTTGAACTATTTTATATTTTTAAATCTTCAAAATGAATTTAGTTTCCATATTTAGTAAAATTATGGACCCATAACCGTGGTTAATATCTTAAATATATTTAAATATCTTTGAAATTTTTAAGTTAATTTCTATAATAAAATAATTATAATATTAGTAATAGTGTCAATGAAATTTATTGGGGTGATAAAGGAGGTGTTTTCCCCATCTTATACACTACATACTATGGCAAGGTCAAGACATATACGTCTGATTTGTTGAACAGTTAAGGTTGGAGCAGGTTATATGAAAAATTAAAAATAATACAAACACCTTGGAGTTAGGTGGTGAGCTGGTAGCCCACATATATGAAATAGAAAGCGGTCCGGGTTCAAACCTGTATGATTGCAAATGTTTGCTAATTACATGGAAAGAAGCGCTATCCACCTACCTGAGCCTATATTGAGAAGAGACAAATATATTAAAGCTGGTTACTAGCCACATGTAGCTCCAAGGTTTTGTTTGAATTTATTAATTGTATAGGTTTGGAAAAAGGAGTATTGGATCTATTGTGGTTTGCAAAAATAAGGTTTCAATATAGTGTTTAGTTATAATAATTATAATAATATATCAAAATATATCACAATGAGTTATGCAATGTAGAATTTTTTTAAATATACAAGTAATATTCAAAGTAGTTTGAAGTTGTGTACATTACAATATGTAGCTTGGAAGGTCCTGAAATGCTTCAACACTTTATTACAATGAATGCAAAATCCATTTATTCTAATTCAATGCAAGAAAACTTCATTCTATTAAGATTCTTGCTATGATAGAATTTGGTATGGACAAATGTGAATTGCCTCAACCAAGTACTATCGTACACAACCTAAAATCAACTTCATATCTGGTTTTGGGGAACTCCAGACAGCACGAGAAGACGCTCCACTTCATTGTAGCTGAATGTAGGGTGATGGATGTAATTGTCATTGACAATATGCACATTCATGAGATAACGAAAGAGGAAATAAAGGTGTTTGCAGTGCACCCACTTCCCCCTCTTACCCAATGCCGCTGCTGACATGTTGATGAAATCAGGACATGTACATGCTGGGAAATTGCTAATTGTAACTTGGTATTCTTTCTGTTTGGGAAAAATACCAGACTCAATGGTGTAAATCCTTCCAAAACCGGGGTATGGAACTTCAATGACATTGCGAATTTGAGCTTGTACGTTTCCAGCAGATTCCCATTTGTTGCGATGATCAATAGTTGGAACTCCCAGGTTACGGCGTACGGCTTTACCAAAGCGTGTTGTAGCATAATCATCAGGATTAGCTGGTTTTGGACGATTTATGGTGTCCATAACATTTGTGGGGTGTCCACCAAAAAGGTTTCTGGGGGACAACTCTTTTTGTTCCTCCAATTGAAACCCAGCTTCTTCTAACGACAATATTTCTTCATGTGTGAGCTTTGTACCAATTTGTACTGGCCATATTTTTGGTATCACAGGCCTATCAATTATGTATTGGCATTTCTTTCCATTCACACATCTCTCAATGTCATCAGCACAAAACCAAAAATCATGAAGTTCTTGTCGATTGGAACTTCCATATGCAATCTTCATCCCAGTGTAAGTAGGAGCAGGAGTACCTTTTGTGCTAGTAACAATTCTAGCTGTGCATTTTTTTCTTGTTTTGGATTGCAGAGCAGAACACTTCTTTGCAGATTTTGGAGGACATCGAGAAATGTGCCATTTTGAAGTATCACAAGCACTCTCTAAAACCATTGTTACATGTTGAACACTTGCACCAATGGTGTTGCCATCATCACATTGAGAAATATGAATGGAATCGTCCAAACGAGGTCGTGTAGATCTGGTTTGCATCATACGAGGAATAGAAAAATTCACCTTATCAGGACGATGTGAATCATGCTCTGAACCAGGAGGCAAATCAAGCTTCCTTTTGGAAGATCCGAATATTTCTTCTCCTTCAAGATGTGGAATTCGAGTGTTTAGAAAATCACCTCCAACATATGCACTAACAGCCTCTGTAATTTTGCGTGGGTTTCCTGAACGCCTTGCAGCCCGTAATTTGAGTTCATCTTTGTGTGGGCCAGTTCCAGATTTGCTGCCTTTCAGGAAAGCATGGTAATTTGTTGATTGTTGAAATGCACGGACATAATCATCCACGGTGGCAACATACAAATCCGAACCCCTGTTTCCTGATTGTTGCAGCCATTTGTTGTGAATGGTCTCTGAAAGGTTGCAAGAAGGCATGTCTGCCAATTCATCCAATGAAAGGCCCTACATGAAACAAAATAATGAATATAAGGAAAAATATGAAAATAATATAAAATAATATTTTTAGAAAATGGAAAATTAATTAAAAAGAAAAAACCAAAAAAATAGCAAAAAAATGGAAAAAAAATTACCAGTTGTATAAAACCTCCCCATTGTCGATATCGAAAATGCCAAAAGCCCAACCAATCATTGAGCTCTTGAATTTGTTCTTCTGTTGCAGCACCAGATGAAAACCACCATGCACGGATAGCCAAATACATTCTCTCAGACTCTTCATCAGTTTTTGCATCTTTGTATTGCTTGCACAAGATTTTGTGTTGGTGTTGCATTGTAGTTTTGATGAGCTTGACGGTATGTGCTTCCAAAGATTTAGTCCAATGAAAAAACAAGTACGTTCACGGTTTTCCATAGGAATCTTGGGATCACCCATTCCATAAATTTGACGAACAGCATTCCAGTTTGCTTGAGCGCTGTCTGCCATAAATCCTTTGAAATTTGTCACAGGAACACCATGGTTGGTCATAACACCATTCAATGCATTCCACATAAGACATTGAGATTGGGTGTCTTCCGATTGCATATCACAAACAGCAATAGTCATAACTTTGCAGTAGTTGGTATCATAAACATGACATGCCATGGTTGTCCAATCTTTAACGCGTTTGACATGATCAAACATTATCCATGCATTCTCCAAGTCTCCCCCCGATTGCATGCGTTTCACAAGATCAAATCCACTCCCTGGACCTTCAATTGACATCTTGAACAAGAAAACCTTGTTAAAACCTTGACCAGGAAATACACTTTCTTGGACATAGTCATATCTACTGGTTTTCTTGAGTTCCAAAATCTTGTCAATGTACCCTTTGCTTTGTGAATGGAGACGAAAAGATGAAATGATACTGCGAACATTTGGAGAACTCAAGGTTTTGAATTTATCCATAACAACATTCAAATCTAGACCTGTCAATGGTGTTGGAGTATTGTGGTCATTTTGCAATAAGAATGTCGATAAAAACTCCTTGCTGGCAGCAAGAGCAATGGCAGAATTTTTTGCATTTGGTGTTTTGGACACCTCTTCTCCAATCAAAGCATGTATCTTGTCCATGGTTTCTCTACACATTCCATCAGATACATGATGCTCATGACTTCCAAAATGAATGCACGCTCTTGTCATCGTTTGACCTTTGCTGAAAATATAGTACATTCTGCAAAGACAAGTATTGATGCAAGTTGGAGGCAATTTACAAATTTTACAAACCAAAGTGGAAGAAGTAGGTGTTAAAGTTGTTTGCCCTATAGCAAAAGGATTCAATGCGAAGCCATCCTATTCGGTGTCATTGCGATTGGAGGATTTGGTGAAAAAAGAACAGAAATCATTTTGACATTGAATGTGACCAACACAAACAACTCTGCGAAATGTCAAACCAATATTATTTTTGATATTAGTGGTTTTGGTCTTGCACCAAACGTGGCCATCATATTTCTTGTCCATTCCATCAAGTAATTTTCCAATCTTGACATCAGCGGTTGTAGATAGTGGAGGCAACTCGAACATGACAAGACCATTGAAAATAGGAGGAAGATATTTCACCCGGCGAACAAGCAGAGTTGAGAAATCCAAACTTCGAATTTCATTCTTACAGCCTGGAGCATGTGTCAATGTCTTCAATAAATCCAAAATACTTGGGATTTCAAAAAAATCCGGATGAAGGGACGGTTGTGAAGAACATGAAGGACCTACAGCTTGAGATGGCATAATGGAATTAGAATCAACGAAGGTGACATCATTATGATTAGATTTCGTAGAAAATACAATATCATCAGTATCGGTGTCTGAGGAATCACTTGAAAGAGTAATAACTTTGTCAAGGGGTTCAATCTTGACTTGTAAAAGTGGAGGTTTTTGGGCTTTAGTAGAAATTTGAGTGGTAGGAGTCAGAAGCGATGTGGGAGAAAATGAAGGTTCAAATACACCAAAAACCCTATATTGTCCTGGACCCACCTTCCAAATTGTACCCACATCTTCACGAATTGGTATTTGGAAGACAGTCTCAGACAAAATACCAGCAACATCAAAGACTTCTTGTTCGATAAAAATTGAGGACAATTGAAAATGAAATCGAAGACTAAGAAGTTGTTCAGAGACAATAGCAAAACCATCAGCGGACATATTCAACGTAATAGGAACAAGGTGTCCATCTGCACGAAATGTAGCCATGGCAATGATGGAAAGATAACCAAAATGAAAAACAAAACACGTGAATACATAGTTTGAGAACATTGAAAATGTGAAACGGAGAAACACATGATTGAAAAAATGAACATGAATTGCATATGAATAAGATTGTTATAGTGATTGTAGAGAAAATGACGTTGGAGGGAAATGAACGTGGAAGGAAAATGACGTTGGAGGGAAATGAACGTTGGAGAAAAATGACGTTGGAGAAAAATGACGTTGGAGAAAAATGACGATGGAGAAAAATGACGTTGGAGGGAAATGAACGTTGGAGAAAAATGACGTTGGAGAAAAATGACGTTGGAGAAAAATGACGATGGAGAAAAATGACGTTGGAGGGAAATGAACGTTGGAGAAAAATGACGTTGGAGAAAAAAGAAAAAATGATTGAATCAAAGAAAAAATAATAATAAAGTCATCTAGAAAAAAATAGGTATATCACATTCAACAGATACAAGACAATACAATATATAATATGGTAATAATTTTTTGTTAAATGAATAATAAAATAAAAAATATGTAAAATAAGATTGTACAAAAAACGAGAAAACATATATAGAGAGAAGGAGATAATGGAGACGGTGCATTGACAAAAGTAGGAAATAAGTAGTGTGTGAGTGATTGTATCTCTCAGATGTATGAAAAGACGGACATACATGATACACCGATTAGAACTTCGAGAAGGAAAAAGCGAAAGAGAAGATGTTTGTATTTTAGTAGTAAAAGAGAATTAGAAAGATCGAGAATGACAAAGAAAACACAAGCTTTGTCAAGAGTTAAAGATGCAACATTGCTTGAAATTGCAAAGACACTTGATTTCGGAGATGTGAGTAGTGAAGATGGACGGTTGGCTATGGATGCAAGTATGTGCAAAAACTTGAATGTAGTGAATGAAGGAGAAGACGAAGAGGAAGAGGAAGAAAAAATCGTGGAAGAGTTTGAAGTGGTAATATATACTTGCATGCATTAATATTGTGTTCACATTGGTACCTATGTGTAAGTTATGTTCTTAAAAAGACTACGATTGTGTTCACATTGGCAACCACACAAAGTGGTTAGGGTTAGAAGAGGTTTGAAAAAGTCACTATATAAGGGTTTTAGGGTTTGGAGAAGCTCATTTGGCTAACTCCGTGGAGAGGTATGTTAGGAGCCGTCATGAAACTTTTGGTGAGGTACTAGGTTGTAAAATATGACGATGAAGTTAGAAGACAAGAATATGGATTGAAATTTTATGGCGTGTTGTATATGAACAGATTGTTGGGGAAACAATGGCAGTCGAAACATCCGAAAACAAATCTTGTTCGGAAGGAAGAAGAGATGGTAGCAGCAAAGACGGAGATGGAGAAGCGGCAATGATATTTCAAAAAGCCGCAAACGAAAATCAGGTTTGCATATATCATATGTAATAATGTATTTGAAATTTGTACATGTGTTTGAAATTTTTTCACTAGCGCACCGCACAGGGTTTTCAGTGCTCCTTTGAGGTATTGGAAAGGAGCACTGAAAACCCTGTGCGGTACCGCACAGGTTTTTTAGTGCTCCTTTCCAGTAGCTCAAAGGAGCACTGAAAATCATGTGCGGCACCGCACAGGTTTTTTAGTGCTCCTTTCCAGTACCTCAAAGGAGCACTAAAAACCCTGTGCGGCACCACACAGGTTTTCGGAGGCTCTTTGAGCTATTGGAAAGGAGCACTGAAAAACATGTGCGGCACCGCACAGGTTTTTTCCACCTCCTTTCCAGTAGCTCAAAGAGCCTCCGAAAACCTGTGCGGTGCCGCACAGGGTTTTCAGTGCTCCTTAGAGCTAGTCAGTGAGAGACCCAAAGGAGCCTCTGAAAACCCGTGCGGTGCCGCACAGGTTTTCGGAGGCTCCTTTGGGATCCAGGTGGGGGGGGGGTTAAGGAGGTGTGCGGCACCGCACACCCCCCCCTTGTGCCGCACACCCCCCTGACCAACAGTCCAAAGGAGCCTCTGAAAACCCGTGCGGCACCGCACAGGTTTTCGGAGGCTCCTTTGTGGTAGTAGACATGAGGGATTGGCAGTGTATGTAAGAGAGATTAAAGCAGCAAGGTGGTCTCGAAGACATGTCGAGAGAGTTGTTAGGAATGTTTTGTGAAGGGGGAAGGAGAGCAAAAAAATAAAAATAAAAAAATAAAAAAAGTCCGAAACTCATAGATTTGGCTAAACTTCAGAAGGCTATAACTTCTTGTCTTTTAATCTTTTTGACTTGAAATGTTTTCTGTGTGTTGAAAACCTCCTTGTGTTGTTGTGAAAAAAATTTCAGATTTTTATGATTTTTTGTGTTTTTTTGGCAAGCCTCCAAAGTTGCAGAAATCGGCGATGCGAAGATTTCCCAAAAAATCTTCCTTTTACGTAGATTTCAGCACCGCTGTCACAGCATTCTAGGCTGCAGTTTCTTGCATTGACCTTTGTAATTAGTCCTCAATTGTGTTGGTTTTGTATTTTGTTTTGGGGCTTTGAATGTAGACATTTGGGTTGTGTTTCATTTTCTGGTTATGAATTATATGACCATCTTTCATTTTTCTCTTTTGCTCTATCTTTATATGTGTTATTTGTTTTTCCTAGATGGCGGATTCGAACCTCAATTCGTTATCACCTTCGGCGGCTTCCCTCTTGCCGTCTCCGGATATTCACCCTCATTATGAGAATGCAGTTAGGGATGTTTTAATTGCTGAAAAAATAAATACTGTGGACATTTTAGAATCTTTGAAGATCCTACCAAAAGAGAAATCCAGGCTCAACATCCCGCTTTGTCGTATGATTTCCAGGCCTATTGTACGTCCTGCCCTGCAAACAGATGTGAACAAACTTGAGGCAGATTTTGTTCACGGCTATCGTGATTGGGAGAAAGTCTTTCACGTTTCAGTTACTGATGAAGATGGAAATTTTGCCTTTCTTACTCCTGAGGTTTCTCAATCTTGGAGTGATAATTGGAAGTCTGTTAATGAACAATTCGAGCTTTTTCTTCAAGCTGACGTTGACCTTGTCAAGCTCAGTGGAAAAATGTTTTTTGTCTTCGATGGAAATCACAGGCTTCAAGCATGGAAACCGTACATCGACAGACTTCATTCTAACGATCTCAAATGGCATTATTCTGTGGACTCCATCGTTCTTGATATTTCTTCCAATGTGCCACAAGTCTTGATTGCTATGAATGATATAAACAAGTAAGTTCTCTTGCATTTCATTCCTCCTATTTTATTTATTTTTCTCTTTTATATTTCATACTTATTTCATATGTAATTTGTGGTAGGTCAACGGAGAATTCTCACGTAAAGACAAATCTTGTGCACATTCTTTACCGTTTGCAATCTCAAGGACAAAAAAAAATTGAGTTCTTCCAAAATTGTTTGAGTCAAGATGATCTCAAGAAAATAGCGGCCAAACCACCAAATTCTTGGTATACATTGACAAGAGAGCGATTTTGCAAATACATTTACTCTGTAAGTATTTCATTTCAATCTTTTTCACATTATTCCAAAATATTTTGTTATTAGAAGTTTATGTTTTCTTAAATTCTGTGATATTTTATGTTTCATTTTTGATCAATTTCTTTGCATTTTCAGCAAGAAATTGCTGAAGCAGGTGAGGAAGCCGTTCAAAAATATTATGAATCTGTGCCTGATCTCGCCAAAAGACGTAGTGACCATGCTATACAAGCCCTTCATGATGGAATGCAAGCCAAATTGGTATCCTATCTCAATCAATTCCATAAGCAGTTGGCATTGGCTGATCCGGCTTTGACAGACAATTTTTTGCTTGAGGTAAACATTTTTCCTTGCATTTCATTTCTTTTCATTTCTTGCTCTTCTTCTTTGCTTCTATTTCCTTCTTATTTTTGCATCCTCGCGCAGGTCACCAAACACTACAACAATGTCCTTAAACCAGAAATGACGCAAGAAAGGTTCCATGTGCTTTCTACAGCTGCTGTAGATGCAGAGACTAAAGTTTCTTGGTTGAAATTGTGGAACACGAGCAAAATCAATAGGGAATCTTCTAAATTTCCTACGGGCAAGACTCTTTCTGATCGAAATTTCTTGCTTTGGCTTCATAAGGCAACATTTTGGGCTCAGGTACATCCACCCCATATGAATTGATTTTTTAGATTTCAAGGCACTTGCTTCTTGCTCATTTCTTCAACTAAATCTTGATTCTCTTTCATGTAGCTTCAAAAAGAGGCAACTACGTATTTTGAATCATGTCTGATTGACAATGATATCTCCATCAATATGGATGTTCCGAGCAAACCAATGGGATTGAAAAAATATATGGATCAATGGCGCATTATGTTATGGGATTCTGCATTTCATACGTCTTTCAAGACAAAAGATGCAATTTCTAAGTCCAAATTGTGGAAGGATCAAGAAGGTGGTGAATCCGCCTTGAAACGTCTTATTCTCAGGTGTGCATTCTTTTAAGAATTATTATATTTTTTAAATAAAAATAAGTTACGTGTATTCTTGTTGTACATGTATATATATATATCCTCACATTCATTTTTTCTGATCTTAGGTACTGGAAACATGTGTTGGTGCCTGCTGGTGCTGTCCAAGACGATCTCCCTTTTTTTAATATTTGGACAGACATTGCCACCCCTTCTCATATATTTACTACACATCAATTGCAACTATGGAGTTTGCTCCATCTTCAATCATGTGCATAGTATATTGAATGTCCTATAGACAAAACCCCTTCTTCGGAGCAAAACTTACGGTTGAGCATAGAGAAAGCTACCCTTACCCCTTCTCGTATTCAAACCAATCAATCTACGGATGATGATGTCGTTGTTCTAGGTGATACCCTTGATGCATTTGGCATTCAAGATGTCTCTATACAATCTAGCCAACGAGTTTCTCAAGATGATATTGATATTAGGCCAACTCAATCTACTAGAAAACATGCTAGAGATGTCCCTACAAATGAATCTATTCCCATTGATCCTCCACCCAAATCACGAAGATTCCTAGCTCCTGCAAGACATTCTCCTTCTAGTTCCAGCATTGTCCATCGTGATGCTCAAACTCTCCGTCCTCATCTCATATCAAGGGATCATAATTTTCTTGTTTTTGAGCTTGTCCTCAATGATACAGTGGCCAATATGCAGAAGACTTTCAAAGCCACCAAACAATGGCCTTCGACATATCATGAAATGTCTTCATTTCTTGATAAGGTAATTCTTATATTTTTATGAATATCATTTTCATCATTTCAAGTCTTCTTTGTATTCATTTTTATAACCATATTTTGATCAATGATTTGACCTTGTGCAGATTAGTCGTGGACTCGTGGCCATAAGGTATACTTTCATGGAAATCAAGTGGCTCAACCTTCCGTCGATCTTGTTATTGCAGACGTACCCGAGGATCTGCCAGTTCCTGGACTGTGTGATCCTGATCACGCGATTCCTCCTTGGAATGCCAAAAATGTTGATTCCATTCAATCCATTTTTTCATTTTGCAAAAAATATTTGCACGATGATGGAGCCCTTTTGATTTTTCAACCCATTGAATCCGGGAAGCTCTTGATGCCATATCTCAAATCGGCTTGTCTTGAAATTTCTTTGTTCTGGACATGCTACAATGGAATGATGCTCACTCATCCAATTCTTCCCAATCAGAAGGTAATATATTCACTTTTACATCTTTAATCATCTTTTTCCTCCATTATTTCTATTTCATATTATACATGAATAATTCAATGTTTTTTTTTCAGACCCGATATTTTGCTGCCGTTCTGCTCGTCCGTGCCACCTCTGAAACGATGAAACGAAAGCCTTCTTTTCAACTTCATTCTGACAAAGACCTGGTTAACACTGATTTTGATCCTATTTCCGGTCTATCCATTCCAAATTTCATTGATAAAAGTAAGCTAACTATGCATTCTGATGGTGTTACTCCATGGAGAGGTGCTCGGGAGAAAACCTCCATATTTATGCAAATGCTTATTGAAGCATGTTCTGCTCCGGGTAGTAGGATAGTTGATTTGACTGTTGGAACAGGTATCAATTTCTACAAACTGGTTTTCTCATATTTATTTCCTCCTCAAATTTCTTTGCAATTTTTTTTCTCAAACATACATCATATGTTATACATCATTTTTCTTCAATCATTTTCTAAAGTTTCTTTTTCACAAGTGTTGCACTTCATGCGTGTCGAGCATCAGGTCGTCATTTCTTGGGGTTTGAGGAGGACATCACTTTATTCAATGATGTTCTTAAACCCTTGTTGGCAGGCCCATCTGCACTTGATGCAGACGTGGAAAACCTTGAGGATGACGATGACAATTATGAGGATATTGAGCTCGATGAATTTTGTACGTAAGTTAGTCAATAATTTTATTTTTATTGTTTATTTCAAAATTTTCTAGTTAATCATAATCTTTCATCAAATACTGATTATGATTTCTTTTTTCCAGGACTCCTTGTTATGCAACTTCTTCTTTTCACTCGGATTTGTGGACGAGTCCCTCTCAATCTTTTACACTCCCCCCTTGGCAAGAAAATATGGCAAGAGCTTTAGCATCTAGGCCTGATAAAGTTTACTACAATCGGATTAAATATGATGTTCGAGTTAAACAATATCTTGATTTGTCCGCCGATGAATGTTCAAAATCAAGTACTTCTTCTTCCAACACTAGTAATCATCAATAAATGATTGATATTTATCCATCTAATATATTTAAAATTTGTTTCTTAATGTGGAACTATATGCATTATACTTAACTTCATTTTGGTTTATGTACCTTTGGTTGTGTTTCGAAACACAACCTTCTTTAAATAAAGATTACAATATATATGTTTTTCTTGTTTTTTATATGATCTTCTTAGTGCTCAATGATTCATGTTGTTAAACTTTGCACATTCTTGAATTTAATTCACAATGTATATTAATTCTCTTACTTCCTCTTTGGAATTCTATATGTGTGATTATCTTAATTTTATTGAATCTTCCTTGTTGTTATTGCATCAACATCGTTATTGAATATGGATTTCCAACATGCATAGTTTGTGCATCATTCATATTGAATGTGGTTTGCATATTTAAAAATTCAAACCCTTGTAATGTTGAGGAGATAATTAGAGGTTAATTAATAAAAGAATTCAAATGAATAATATTATGATTGCACGGTGATAGGGCATATTGTTGTAAATATAATATTTGTTTTTAATGGTGAGAGGATGCAAGAATCCACAGTAATAGGCTCCCATAATGGTGCCTCACAATAAACCATGCTCACATAACATCGCTCTACGTTCTAGGCTCTAAGCTCTACGCTCACATCTTTGCATTCCTCATTGGACCGCGGAGGTTTGGGTGTGAGCCCAAATTGATGTTCACATGTGTTGTTAACACTTGTAAAACATTACAAGTGGTGTTTTGTTGATTTATGATTATTCACAAAAATATAAAAAGAGTGAAGCTTGAAGAAAGCTAAGTTTGAAGCATTAGGCTTGTGTGGAGTGGATTTAAGTAGTATGAGGACATACCTTGGTAAAGTGTGGTAGGTAGAAAGCCAAGGTTAGTTAAATGTTTGAATTAGGATCTTTGTTGATCAATTGAGGGAGGAAGGCTTAGGAGATAAGATGAGAGCCTACAAAATAAGAGGAGAGTTCGAGGGCTTATCGTGAGCCTTGTGGATGGGATGAGTTCCTACTTAGAAGGAGAAGGTTAAGGGGTTGTGATTGGAGGCTCTAATCCTCTCACCCTATCCTTACCTCATGCCCTCTCTCCCTCTCAACTCACTATATAATTCCTCATTCTTCCCTCATTCATCCTCTCTTTCCTTCGTGCTCCTTAAGCACCCCACGGGTTATAAGTGTGGGTGTGTGGGAAGCAAGATAGGAGCACATGTGTGTGCTTAGTTCTTAGAAGAAGAGCCAAGGCTATTTAGCCTTGAAGAGGGATTGACCTCTTGTTAGAAGTAGATTGGGTTTAAGGAATTTGGAATTTGATTGTAAACTTCAACTTGTTGCATTGAGATTCATATTGAAGTGAGAGAGTTCAAACTTGTTTAAACTTGTGGCATTTAGAGTGACTAGATTGTACTAGGTGCATTACTTGTAGTGTTTTATTAGTTATGAACTTGAGCAGAACTTTATAGTGAGAGATTTGTCAATTATGGATGATCAGAGTGTTCAATGGGTATGAAAATTTGAGGGATTGTTTATTATAAAGTATGGAAGTTGTGGTAAAAATTTGAGAGCTTCAATCATTGGGATGAAAGAGTTATTAAAAGTTGAAGGGGAGGGTATCTAGGAACAAAGCAGCAAGGTTTGAAAATATGTATCTCTTAGAGGGTTATAGATATGGATACCAAAATTTGACACTACCTTCTGAACTTATATATCTATCTTGTGTCAAAATTTTAGATTGATTGGACGTAGGAGTTGGAAGTTATTAGAGTTTTAATGACCGGATGCTTTATCACAGCATTCATACTAAGTAGTTAGAGTTAGAATTTCATGCATAACTTTTGCATATGAACTCTGTTTGTGCCAAAATTTGGTGTGGAGATTTTTGATAAGGTACTTAACAAGTGTACCAAATTTCACTTGAAGAATATAAGTTGGGTGAGAGTTATACTATTCTGAAGTTTAGTAGGAAGACATTGATAGAGATTTACATCAAGAAGAACTTAGAGAAGGAAGGGAAGGATAAGTATATAAGTATTTTTTAATACTTGTATTTAAAGCCTATGTGCTTATGGAATCCACAAGCGAAGTGTCATGTACGGAATCAACCACGATGACATGTGATAGTACGGAATCAATAAGCGAGAACTCATGTAGTAGTGTGGAGTCGACGGCAAGGACTCGATTCATAAGAGGGATATCTTTGAAGGCATGCGTGGCCAAAGCGGCCGGGTGGACATTAGAAAAGGCTAAGGATATAACCTTGCCCGACATTAAGGAATGTAAAACTACATAGTGTGGTGTTAATCAAGTTGTGTATATTCCAAGGGTAGATTGGAATTATATATTGGGTTACAAAGAGAGAAGTCTCTACATGTCATTATAAACTTTTCCACTCGGGCTAGGACGAAATCGAAGGGTGGAGGATTTTTGGTGACATTGGGGCTGGACGCAACCTGCAACCAATTAAGAACCGGCAAACATGTGTTAGTTTGAGGAGAAAGACCCAAACATGTCGCACGGTCTTTTAAGGGTTTAGGGTGATTGTAATGCATGGTGCATTTATGGGGAGGGGGGCTTACATTGGTACGACGGGCACTTGCGTCCGAGTTGGCAAGGAGGGGCAAGGTGTCCTGCAAAGGAATAGGGAGGGGTCCACTCTTTGCATGCCGAGCGTCCATACGTAGCCGCCGTTGAGGTGTAACACTCCCGCCTTGCCGCGAGGGGGACGCCCGGACGCAGTTGCGATCTATGCCCTTGAGCGGTGACGGAGACGGTGATTGTCGGAAGATTTGCTTGGGCGGGGGGCTATCGACGACCCTGGCATCTAGAGGCTCCTTGGAGTAGTCGATGGTGGAAGCGGCATCGTAAACGGTCTCGTAGAAGAAGCTTCCCAGGTTTGACTCACTGACGATGTCAATAGAGGGCTCCAAGTGCTGATGCCAAACAAAACAAAACCAAACAAAACCCAAGGGAAAGGGGGGGAGGGAGCATGTGAAAATCCATATACATTTAAGGCATATATATACACGCACACACACACAAATGTCACACCAGGTACTATCTCAAATGAGTTTATTATATTTCGCGTGAGCGTACAAATCTCTGTATAAATAGTCCCTCGGATCCAAGTATCTCTCGCCTATTGGATTACGAGATACGAAGTTGGGCACGGGAAGTTCGCTCCCCGTGAGCGCCTGCAAATATTTAAGGAGGTCTAACAAAAAGCGGTCTTGGACCTTCCCGACCGTCCACGTAGGGCACACTATGAAGTTGTCCCTACGACGTCAGCCCCACCCGCGACAACACGCTCATGGTGGACGACAGCGCGTCCAAAAACATTTTGAACCCAACACCATTGAGGGACGGACGTCCCACACGATTGGCTTCAAGACCTTCAGGTATTGACTCACGGCGGGGTTGTTGGGCTTCCTGACAACCCTGCCTTCGGGGGTGGTCAAAGTCCTACACGACTCCTGTCCTAGGACCAAGCAAGGGGGTTCGAGGCCCTTGAAGATGAACTCCACGACCGCTTGGGTGTTTTCGGACTTCATGGAGCTCCACACGATCACCCACCATTTCTTTAGGGCGACCTGCAGGAAACGCCAAAGCCACGGCCGGAGGTACACGAGCTTGGTTTTGATGTGCGTGAGGGGGCCATCGTAGTTCGTGTCCTCGGGCTTGGAGAAAGGCACCGTGGGGGCCCTTGGGCAATGCACGCATTGGACAAGGACCCCGTTGAGGTCTAGCACCAGGAACCGGGTCTTAGGCTGCAAGGCTGGCGCGGGTAAAATCGGGGAGGCCGCCGCGCTGTCGTCCACGCTTCGGGGAGAGGATCGACAGGGATCCGCAACGCTACGCTCCGATCCCTGTGGAGACGAGCGAGAGAAGGCGGCGAAGGCTATGTCATGCTATGTCCATTTTCAAGCATATCGAAATTGTTTGTGCAAAAGACAAGATACAGTTGAACCAGAGGTGGCAACGACACCATACAAAGGGAAAGACTCACAATATACATTTGAACACAATAGCAAACGTATGCGCACCAAAAATAATAATTTTATTTGTTATACAAATCTCTATGTACAATTTGAATGAGGGGAGCCGCGTTGAACGAGTCGTTCACACTATCCTAAATGTAAATCTACAAAACTGATTGCGCGACGCCAAAGATCGAGAATCGTCGCACGCGGGGGGGAGGGGGGCCGTGTCGGGGGATGGAAGGCACGAGAGCGGGGGGGGAGGTAGGGGGGCGCGGTGTGGGGTGGGGCAGTTCCTCCTAGCTAGGGGGACACGACCACGGCAACAAGACAATGGCCAGGAAGTTTGGGTCGAACGACCCAAACTAGAGGTCTCAGTATATTACCTCATCCTGGTCATGTCTGGACGCTGTGGACGCTTCCGCCATCTCCGCCGCCCCGCCTCTCACGCCCCCGTCTTCTCCGACGACGTCATCAACATACTCCTGCAAAGGCTCAGCATGAGGCCCTTGTCCTGACCCAACCTCCGCATGCGAATCATGCATGTGTTCATCGATTGGGTTAGGATTAGAAAAAAATAACAAGGCCCTTGCGGGCCTTCAACGTCTACCATGGTTGTGTCTTCGCAACCATGCTGGGCAGCAGGGGACTGCGCATTGTCGAGGTTTGGGTCGACCGACCCAAACCCTCCTGCATCGTGGGGTTCGTCCTGGCGCACCACAGGCTCTGGCGGGTTTGGGTCGGACGACCCAAACATGTGGGGGTCGTCCTGCTGGTGAGGGGGGGCATGTCGAGGGGAGGCCGCAATGGTGGGGGGGTCAAAGGCATGGAGGATCCGGCCACGCGCCAGAGGTTGGGGTCGTCGTTTTGTTGCACTGGGGTGTAAGGTCGGACATGGGGCCCCATCATGTGCTGGAAGCTGAAAGACGACTGCGGCACAAGCTACTGAGGGATGCTCTGAGGTGGGAACCCGGGGGGCAGGTGTGGAAATGCTCCTGGGGGAGCCACCACCAAGCCTTGTGCCCACATCCCCTATATGACCTGAGAGATCAGGTCTGCGCTAGAGGGAGGCTGGGCCAACGCCCTTTGCCGCTCCTGATCCAATAGGAGGGCCCTCAACTCTGCGACCTCGTTCCGCATTGAAGGTTCTTCAGCGGCAGCCTTCTGAAGCCGGACGCGCTGCTCCTCGTCCCTCCGCATCTTCTCGTTGGCTTCCTCCACAGTCAGGACTTCGGGTTTCACCCTGACCATGCCAGTGAACGCTCTCGGGGAGGGAGGATCCGACCTGAGCCGTTTGGCGAGCTCCATGTCATCCTCGTCCTCGCTGTTTATGGCGATTGTTTCGTCCACTGCGTAGTCGCCGTAAAGCTTCTTCCCCTTCATCCTCCTCTTCTCCCTGAACGTGGCCGTCGCGTCCCGGGAGTACATGTCCCGCGCATCATCCACCGTAAGCACGGGCACCATTCTGCTTTGCGGAGTGGCCACCCGCATGGCCTTCTTCCATTGGGGGGCCTGGGATTCTTGCATGAATCCGGTTGCCCCTTCTTCCACCTCCCCCTCTGTTTTCTCTGCTTCTTGTTCTTCTTCTTCCTCCTCCTCTTCCACCTCGTCGCCCGGCCCCCGACACGATTCGCCCGGATGTAATAGCACTAGAGGTTCGGGTTCTACAACCGGAGCCCTCATGGTGACCTCCTCAGGGTCCACGCGCCTCGCCTTATTGATCGGGCTTTCACCGCCTTGAACAATTTCCTCCCCGTAGCTACCTGGTATCCAGTTGAGGATGTCCATCTTTTTCGCCAGCGATTTCTGGGTCTTGTAGAATGGTACATCCGTGTCTTCTACATAGGAGTAGATGTTCAACCCCAACATCTGCACATTCCCACATTATCAGTTTTCAGGTGCGCCAATACCTCGGGGGGGGGGTAGTCATTGGTTGGAGTAGCAATATACGTGCGAACAAATGATAGGGTGTGAACCACCAAAGTGGTCCACCATTCCGTGGGGTCACTTTAGTTAGGATTTTAATATTAAAAGTTAGGATTGATAGCGAATTAAGGGAAAAATTAGTTCAATTAGTATTTAGTTCAAAAAGGGGAAGGAAATTACCGAAGTCTTCGGACCTTCACCCGTGAAGGGAAAAAATCTAGTTTTAGGTAGAGTTAGTAAAATTGAAAATTATCTAGAGATAGAAATTAACTAAGTTAGGAAAAAATAGCTATCTAGGCAAGACCTAGTTAGCGGGAGAAAAAACGTAGTTAGTGAAAGCAACTAGCTAAGAGGACTAAATTAGTAGAGCTAGCTAGGCAAGGGTTAGTTTAGTACTTAGTATGAGTCACGCAAGACAAGTGGAGGAGCTCGGCGTGAGGAAAAATTAGCGCGAAGACTTTGAGAAAAATAGCAAGGGGACAACTTGCCCCCCTTGCCAACTTGCTACCAAAAATTAGAACGAATGTGGAAGATTCCCGTCGGAGCCACCTCGGCGACGGGGTGGCAACCTCGACCGGAAAGACCCCCGAGCCAAAATTTCGGGAGGGGTCAAAAAATGGAACCGGTGGCGGAGGGGTCCAACCCTTTTGTGAAAGGGTTTAAAAACCCCCTCCTTCCACCTTGAAAACCCCCTCTTCCCTTTAGAATTTGGGCGAAGCTCTAGTTCAAGATAGTTAGACAAAACTCCCTCTCAATTTGATTAGCGGGCGAAGCCCTACTTCAAAATAGTTAGGAAAAAATCCTTTAGCATCCATTCTCAATGGCCTAAGAGAAAGGCTTGAGAAACTCCTCTACTCTTTCTCTTCTAGTTAGAATGTGTGTTTATTAACACACCAACAAAATTCCTCCTTTCTTTTGTAGAGGTAGGTTGGATTGTAGAATTTCGAGTGAAGGCATTGTAGACCTCAGCTGCCAATGCCCTGAAGGCTTAGTTCAGAAGCTAGAACAAAATACTTATCATTTTTTTCTTAGAGAGATTTCCTATAGCTATCTATAGCCGTTTCCCATTTGTGATTTGGCCAAGATGACAATTAGTTATGGATTTTCAAAGATGTAGCAAAAAACCGGGTGGTTCTGTGGGTAGCGGCTGCTGGATCAGACCTGCCAGCCCAATCAGAATTTAAATTCTAAAAAATTATATTTTTCCCAAGTAGAACTTTTATTTAGCTTTCCAGAATTGCTTAGAACGTTTGATTTGAGCATAATGTGAATTAGATATGAATTTTTGAAGACGGGATACATAGTTTGAGAGTTCTTGGTTGACTGCTGCATTACAGAGGGTCTGCTGAATTCATTTTGGCTTAACTTGTTAATTGCAGATTTTTATCAAATAGATCTTTTCAATATCTTTCCATGGCCATATAGAATGTTTGATTTGAGCATGATTTGAATTAGATATGAATTTTTGAAGACGGGATACATAGTTTGAGAATTCTTGGTTGACTGCTGCATTACAGAGGGTCTGCTGAATTTGTATTGGCTTAACCTACTGATGTTATAATTTTTCTAGTTAGAACTTTTTAATAGCTTTCCAATGGTATAAGGAAAGCCTAAATCCAAGTCGTAATGAATTCGCTATGAATTTTTGAAGTTAGAAGTTAGATAGGTGGGTTGGAAGGATCGGTTGAATCGACCTCGCACTTCCAACCCTCATAACTTTTGCATTTCTCATCCGATTAAGGTGATTTTTAGATCGTTGGAAAGATAATTAAGTGCACTCAGTAGATATATTATGCTTAGGCCTAAAAAACACTTTATATTTTTATTGTTAACTAGGGTACGCTTCCTATCAAACTAGTTACAAGGGAGGCAAGGTCGACGCTCGAAGTGGAGCAAGGAAAGAAGTAGCGGCTCGGCCTACATCGAGCCCAAATCAACCGAGGAGAATTGAGGTAAATTAACTAACCTTAGCTTTCCATTTAGGGTTGGAGGGAGCGCGGCGAAGGTACGCATTTCTAACCCACTCACCTATCTCGTAAGGTCAAGTGGTTTGACCACTTGACCGCCAAGGGGGTACCCAACTCCATTGTTTTTTGGGGCCCCTTGGTATGTTTTGTGGTAGTAGCTTCATTTATTAGCAAGTTTCGTATGTGGTGAAGTCGGGTTAATCACCGACACGACCACTCTGAATGTTGTTGATGGAAAGGTGGGGTTAATGGCCCACGAATCCATTATCATGTTGTTGGCCCCAAGGGTTGGAGGTGATGGCCCCAACCCTTGAAGATTGTGCAACAGGTTGAACACACAGGTTGCCCTATTCCCCGGTCCCATCAAGTTGAGTTTCGTGGTCAAACCGTTTCAAACTAATTAATAACCAATACAATTTGTACAACCCCCGTGGGCAAAAACCAACCGGAAACTTAACTCGAAGGGTTGATACTACCCCCTCCGACGGCAAAGATCGGAGGGTATAAGTGTCAATCGACCTTTAAGAGACCCGCACAGGGCCTTGAAGGGTTCGGGTTAGGGCGTGCACCAAACAGGTAGGTGGTGATGCCATAATTTATGAACTTAGTAATATAGACTTTGTGTAATCAACCTTAAATTAAGAAGGAAGATTGAGAGGTGGGATTTAATCAAGGTCCCTCCGTTTAGAGAATTTTATTCATAACAAGTAAGGAATTAGAGGTGGCCAAGATAAAATGTAAGGTTATTTTATTCATTAGGGTTAGGTTGCCTTGATTCCAAGGCTGGTGCGTCTGCGCGTAGACTAGGATAGATTAGGCATTAGGTTAGGAAAATGTATAATTCTCTTAAGCACTTATTAATCTAGGCACAACCTACCGAAAGGACATGACGCGATTAACGAATCCCTCCACAAATCTAAATACTTAGAAAAAATCATAACATCCGGGTTCGGCTTGGGCACCTGCTAAGGCAGGCCACCCTCACCGAAGGGTTTGTGCGGTACTTTTAGGCTCCCTCGGAGGGGGGTGCCCAAAAGCACCACATAGGGTATTTTAAAAACATGGGGGCTAAAAATTATAAATGGACTTAAGAGTAATATAGGGTATCAAAAATGGCATTGGGCATCTTTAAAGTACTATAGGGTATGGAATAATAGGTAATTTGGAATTATAAGTAATGCAAGCCATTTTTCTATTAACCCAAAGTAGAAATTGACATAATGATAGCATGTGAAAAAAAAAAAAATTGGAAGTAATACCCCCCTATAAAATAGTGGTTGTTCGCACCTATATCCTTAACTTTTTAACACACTGCCCCCCCCGAGGCCAATACTAAGAGAGCAAAAGAAGAGAAGGCGACGAAAACTAAGGGATACACATGGCAAATACAATGTCTACTTTGGGTCGACCGACCCAAACCAAACCAGCTCTCAGTTTGGGTCGACCGACCCAAACCATAGCCAAAACAACTCTCAGTTTGGGTCGACCGACCCAAACTGCACAAGAGCTACATAATGACACTTACCATGGCTGCATAGACTGGCTTGGACCCCCCGAAGACGTTGAAGATGCAGTCCCCTCTTCTCGTCAGTGTCCTCATCATCCTCATGTAGAACTCCATCCGCAGCTCATCCGAAGGATAGTTGGCGTACTTGGCCTCGTCGTACAGGGTTTTGCTGGCACCCAACCCTTCTGGAACCTGGAATATTTTTTCCATCCAGGTTATAGGATGGTTCGGTACCTTGAGAAACTCCGCCTTGTACACGAAGTACAAACACAGCACGTTGATGACCCTGGTTTTCTTGTCCTTCATCGTACTGTACGCGCCCTCCGTTGATGCTGCAATGTAGTGAGATTTTGAAACCGCATACTCCGGTTGCAATTTTCGCACAATCTCATATACCTGCTCCGCCCTCCTGTCCTCCACTATCCACAGCCATATGTCGACCTCCCTCAGTTTGGGGCTGGCATAATCCACGAACTTTGCCATGAAAGGATCGTGGAACAGGGTGCTCATGGTACCCTCGAATGAGCTCCCCGGAATGTTCCTGAAGTCTATCATGGCAAAGGGAAAATGGTCCCTCGCTCTTGTCCGGATTGCTTTCCTAGGTTCAACTCCAGGCCAGCCCTGGATTTTCAATGGCTCGAGGGTGACAGGATTGAAATGTGCGTCCCCCTCAAAACTTATGATCATTTTCTCCTTCACGAAGTTGGAGAAGGCCCGCGCTGTGTGCTCAGGAAGCTCCCGCTTCTTCCTGCCCTTCACCAGCTTGGATTTCAGGAAGTCTTCTCCGGCTTCCCTGATCAAAGCCGCCATCGACGCACTGGTGAACTTGTATTTTGCTTTGAATGCTCTCCAGTGCGCCTCGTGGACCTCGCCGTCCACGCAAATATTCCTCTCGGGCACCAACTTGTGCAGCTCCTGCACAATTATCGTCTTCTTTTTCCTGTTCTCCGTCCATTCCTTCATGGTTTAGCATGAAGGAACGAAGCTCTTGGGCTTGGAGAAGACGATCTTCGGGTGCACCCAACACCTCTTTGCCGACGGCTGCACGTGCAGGATATGGGAAGCCGCCTTTCCCATCTCCGTTTCCGAAAGCCCTTGGAGAGATCAGAAGAACTCTCTCACCAGAGGCTTCATTTGCTTGAAGCGCGCGGTTGCGTTGAAAATCATTCCTGTGTCGAGATCGATGAGATCCCCCGTCTCATGCTTTTCGAACACCGTCTTCCATTTCTTCCAAACGGCTTCGGATGCTGTGATCAGATAAATTTCTTCTCGCAACTCGTTGTATTTCTTCTGCTTGTGGCTAGCGTTGTCGATCAAGGAGAATTTATTGATCATTTGATATTTGAAGTTCTGCACACGAAGTAGACAACACATGTTAGACAACATGTCATGAAACAACAAATGCAACAGCAGTTTGGGTCGATTGACCCAAACTACAAAATTGACAAAGACGACAAAACATTACAAGGGTTTGGGTCGATCGATCCAAACTATAAAACTTAGGAAGAGATAACACAATGCAAGAGTTTGGGTCGATCGACCCAAACCATACTCACCTCCCATTTGGGGTTCTTATCTTTTGCATTCTCCCTTTCCTTGGGAGGCCTGCCATAGAACTCCCACACCTCCCTCGAGGCCATGATGTTCCTAATCCATGATGTTTGGTACGCCCTCTTCTTGTTCCCCATGTTGAAGCACCGGGAGATGTCGCTGAATATGGTCTCGTTGTCAGACCATACCACCAGTGCTTTCCACACCTTCAGCTTCTCCTTCTGCTTGTTGGGGTCGTCCCACTCAGTCATCAGCTGGATTTTTTTCGAGGCCTCCACACTGTGTTGCCCGTCAATCAGCCAAAAATCTCCTTTTGAAATTGCCGGCCACATATCAGGCGTCGGCATTCTCTTCAGCCCTTGAGGCATGACCACAATAGTCTGCCTATCGTCCTTGAACTGCCCGCCCACGATCTGGGCGACCATCCAGTCGACGTAGGCTTCCTCCTTGGCTCGGACACATTTCTCTGGTGGCGCAAGGTGGCACTGGGCAATGTTCACGTCGAACTTGAAATCCCTGCCCATGAAGAAGCAGTGGATTCGTCATGAAATTGTCGATGATTCTTTGAATCTCCCCTATATCCACCTTTTGCCCAGGTTTCGGCATCCGCAGCTCTTGGGGAACTAGCTCGTAAGTCATCACCGATGACTGCCTCCTTGACGGTGTAGTCTGCCGGCTGGTCGACGGCGTCGACGTTTGGCTGTCAGCCGGTGTTTCCGAGGGAGTGGTCCTTCTTGAGTCAGCCGGGACCGCTCGGGGCTTCCTCACAGATTGAGGTCTGGACAACCCTGCACCTTCCTCAGTGGTGGCCTTTTACCTCACCGGTTGTTGTGGTTTTTGTTGGGCCTTGTTGATCACGGTGATTGCATGTTTCAGTTTTGTGAACCTGCTTGCAACCTTCGTGTTCATAACACTCCCATCTATGAATATCGTCTCTGGTTTCACCACCTCTAGTTCAGCACATGACTCTTTGGCATAGACGGCGTCAAACGGCTCGGAGAACTGGTGCATGAACATGTGGACGTTCTGCACCGCTGAGTTCTCTAGGATGACGTCCAAGTGCTCCCCAAGAGCCTGGACGGACGCCACCTCCCACCCCGTCAGAGGCGCCCAAGTATGCTGCTCAAAGGTCCCAACTTCTACAACGAACATAATTTTGAAATGAGACGCCTTGACCACCTGAAAGGACCATGCAAGCAGAATCCCGTCCTTGGGCACATAGGAGTCGTCTGGAGGTGTTTCGTACTCCTCGCATAATGTATCTGGTGCTTGCATGAACCACCTCTCTCCAGGTCTTTTTTTTGGGGCCATCTGCAAGGAAAGGATGGGCACTGTTAGTTTCGGTCGGGCGACCCAAACTCTTTCATGTAGAGGTAGGCATGTTATCGAGTGTGCAGGAGGATAAATATGTCAGTGTCAGCTATGGACAAATTTGGGTCGATCGACCCAAACACAAGCCAGCTGAATCCTTAAAATTGGTAATTAATTTTTCTCTTCTGTTAAAGATATGACCGGGTCATTAGAATTTAAATAAGGTGTATATAATGATCATAGGGGAAAATGTTCAGATGATTGGCCGTTTCGGTATTCCTTGTTCTTATGGGTGTACATCATCCATATCCTTGTATTATAAGGAATATCCAAATTATGTTTTAGTTTGGGCACCAGTATAGATGGATTATTGGGGAGGGGGATTTTTAACGCCCTGGTTTGGGTCGATCGACCCAAACTTTACGGCATTTTTGTGTGTATGGTTTGGGTCGATCGACCCAAACCTTGCGGCATTTTTGTGTGTTTGGTTTGGGTCGATCGACCCAAACCTTACGGCATTTTTGTGTGTTTGGTTTGGGTCGATCGACCCAAACCTTGCGGCATTTTGTTTGGATGGTTTGGGTCGATCGACCCAAACCTTGCGGCATTTTTGTGTGTATGGTTTAGGTCGATCGACCCAAACCCCACTGCATTTTTGTTTGGATGTCAATATAAGTCAATATAAGTCAATTGTTGACTGGAGCTTTGAAGAGCCAGTCTTAAAATGTAGTTTCTATTATTAAGGAATTTGTATGGTTTGGGTCGACCGACCCAAACAAGGTGTTATGTTTGGATTGATTGACCCAAAAAAGTGAGAAAACAAATAGATTGTTTTTTTAAGAAAGTGAAGCAAAATTAGGCTAAAAATGCTTCCATGTTTTTCGGGTGTGTGTTACTGTTTCGGTCGCCTCTCGAAACTGTTTTGTTTCAGGAGAGCTTCCTTTTTGTGTGCACGCAACATACACAATGCTTCAAGACCCTAATGCAACTAAAACACATTGAGTCATTGAAAAATTACCTTTTCTTGCAAGCTGTACAACAATCTGTTCTTGCAGGTGGGTATTGCAAGCTGAATGTCACAAACACTCTAAATGAACACTACACCTGAATATCAGAAAAGTATGAACCTCACAAAACCCACTCAATGCCGTTTCTCAATGACTTTTAACACTCTGAATGTTACTAACAGAAACCTCTATCGCAAACACTCACCACAGTGGAATGTGAGAAATACTCAACAACATAGACCAAGACCAAATGAGGAAACACTCTAAAACCACTAAATGTTGTCACACAATCCAACCCTAAACCCTCTCAATCTCAAGTTGGAAAAAGAGAGCAAGCTTTTTCAAAACCAGAAACAACTCTCACACCACTCATAAACCTAGAGAGCAAGAGAAAGGAAAAGAGGCTCGGAGAAATCAAGAGAAAGGAGAGGGAGGAGAAGAATCAGAAGATGCGAGAAAGCAAGAGAAAGCAAGAGAAAGGGCGGGAGCAGCGCTTCACGGAGGCGGCGATTCGTGGAGGCGGCGCTTAGTGGAGGCGGCGCTTGCAGCAAAGCTTGGCGCGGAGAGAGAGAAAAGGGGCGAAAGAGGGTGACGTTTCGAGATTTGTAACCCTCGGGAAAAAGCCCTACAATACGGGATTAGGGCACCCACGTGATTAGAGCACACCCGCAAATGGGATTACGGGCCAGCCCTAATCCCCAAACCCTAACCCGCTATTCCTTAGCACCAATTAATTTTTTCAATTAGCTACATAGCCTAAGGTATTGCTTAAAATGATCAATTTACCCTAAACCATACCCTAATTTTGCGAACAAATTAAACTCGTTGGGTCTTAAGTTGTTTGACCACTTTAGAGAAATAAAATAATTCATTTGACTTTCAACTAGTATGTAATATTCGTTGAGTACCATCCCCAACTCCAATTTTAATGGTTTTGAATTGCATGGCCCTCATATGGAATTGCTAATATGCTCGAGCTTTTAGTCATCCCTTACATATTCACTTTGATGAATCATGTAGTGCACAATAAACCATGGTTCATAATATATCACAAGATTGAACTAAAGTAAAATGATTTAAACATACAAGTTACTAAGGATTTAGGACAATTGAAGCACATGAAATGCAATTCCAATTGTCTCCAGTGACAAAACATTGTAAAATGAATCCATTATGTGTATAGTTTCACAAATCTAGACATATGGAATCAAACAACAATGATACATGATAGTCTAAGAGGGGTATTTAAAAATTATGTTGCAATCCTCAAAGGCAATTACACGGTCTTTTAAAATTGATATGGTATCCCTTTACATGGTGCAATAATATGAATATGAATAATATGTATTGTGATTTATATGATGTATGTTGCTAGAGGGCATGGCTCTAGCTTACCATGGATCCCCTAACAAGTACCATTACACTAATTCACTACAAGTTAATGTATTGTCATTTATTATAATACGAAATTACACAATATATAGTGACAACCTATCAATTTTTGTTTGCCAAAAGCACCGAATCGGTTGATTGATTTATATCATGAAACATTTATATATTTACTTGGGAGTTGACATTTAAAGTAAATAGGAGAATCAAGATGAATACAAATGTATCCACCTAAACCCAAAGTGAACATCATAATATGCAGCCAATCAAGCAAAAACTTTGATGTTTCCTGTTTCCTCCACATGTTTGAAACGACATATATTAGATAATAGCACATAATATAGTAGTTGTTGTTTGTATATGTAGGCATCAATGAACATGTACGAAATTCAGGGTTTAGGGTTTAGGGTTTAGGGTTTAAGCCATAAATGAGCAGCACGTAGGTCAAATGATGGGGCGTTGCTGATCATAGTTTTAGACACAAATGTATATAGTCATCACAAACATGGAAGGAAGTTGTATGGTGGTGTAGAAATGAACTCACTAACATGAACATGTGACGTAGTGCTCAACATTAGGTTATCCAAAATTAAATTGTAACCTTGTCTTAATAGCAAGAAGAGTCCAGTGGCAGATACGATCTTGAGCATGTTCATATATTATTTGAGACAATTCAAGAATCTATACTTATTCAAGGAACCTTTCATGTCGTGGATGTTATGAGGACATACATTTCCAACTTTGCAGGTTTTGCTTGCAAATATTGTTAGAGTTGAAGTGTAATTGAGGATATTAGATTGAAACATTATTGAAAGAGTGAACAAAAAAATGCCACTTTTGGTTAGGATCCCATTCATAACTTTCACATAGGTTAAACATTGCCACACTTGCATGGTTGGAATGGAGCAACGTTGTGTGCACACATTACAAATGACATATGTCCTTTTAAAGCTTTTCTCATTTGTATTAGCGCAAATTGAAAGTTGGCCAAATAGTTCAACTTTGACATCACATCACTTCATTGTTTTCAATATACAATTCCACATGTGAGAGTCTTAATAACTACATTAAGTATTGTATTTATTGAGTTTTACTATATGAAGTTTCATAATGTTGGTATATCGTTTGTCAATATATTGTTTGAAATATACTATATTGTTTGAGTTTATGTAGGGTAATATTCTGAATACATGAAAATGAACGCGTAGGGGATGGTTTTTGTAAATCACTTATCAAATGCCCCTTCCCTTATTATATCTACAAAAAATCATGTGGCGGCCACCCTTCCTCCCAATGGTGCATGTCATATTCACATAATATAATCACAACGATACTCAATATTTCAATTAGTGTCAATGGACATTTATTCACGACACATATAATATGTCAATATAAGTCAATTGTTGCTCGGAGCTTTGAAGAGCCAGTCTTAAAATGCAAAGTCTATTATTAAAGTGGAGCGGGAAATTTTGTCAGAATGTTTGAAGTAACGTCTAAAGGAGGAGCAGGCGGGAAGGGAATCCAACGAGGAGGCCGGGGAAGCGGAGATGGACAGTATAAAGGACCAAGCCCCCCAAATGTTGGTCCTTTTTGCTCTTCTCCCACTCTTGAATTCACAGCAAACTCTCTCAGTCGGGGTTGTAATGCAACACTACTAGAAAAACATAGTCCAAATTAACAAAATATTAACAATTTTTTGTTAATTTGGACACTGTAATGTCCATTTTTACAAATTTTTGTTAATTGTACCCAAATTAACAAAAATTTGTCATTCTTTTTTGTTGATTTGGATAGTGCAATTACCATATCGGGAATCTTTTTGAATCTTTTGATAAAGTTTTGAATTATTAAAAATATTTATAAACCTTTAAAAATCTTCAATATACAATGTAGATTTAAGAATAAGTACACAATTCGGTGCTTATTAAAGTCAACAGACTTCAGAGGCGATTCAGACCTAGTAAAAAAAAATTTGGAAAAACTTCTAACTAGAAAAAGTTGACAAATTTGATTTGTCAACTTTTTCTAGTTAGAAGTTTTTCCAAAAAAAATTTTTACTAGGTCTGAATCGCCTCTGAAGTCTGCTGATTTTTTTTAAAAAAAGGAAGAAACCCGAAAAGCTAGTTAAGTAGATTCTAAATTCCATATATATCACTTGTGAGTGGTTGGTGCGTTGGCAAGAGCGTTGGCCTCTAACCACGAGGTCTCCGGTTCGAACCCGGAAGGCCTCACTTTCCGTATGGCCATTGTGACGTGGCAAACGGGTGTCCCCCACGTGGCAGTTGGATTGTTGGACACGTGGCAATGCCCTAGATGATGAAATCAACATTTTTTTGTTAAAAAATGAAACACTGTTTTGTTAAACTTTGACACTTTTTTGTTAAAAAATTAACAGTTTTGTGTTAAAAAATACCCAAATTAACACGTCCTAATCAACAAAAAAAATCAACACTTTTGTGTTGAGTTTTGTTAAATTGGTCACTGTTTTTTTCTACTAGTGCAAGGTTAGTGGACGTTCTACGCCTATATGTAGGTGATCACGTAATACCCGCCGCATTGTGCGCCGAATTATGCGGGTTGTTTGGGTCAGTCGACCGAAACCCACCCCGACAATGTGGACACACTCAGGATGGCCCTGATCCCATCCTTCCAATAGGTTTGGATCAGTCGACCGAAATGCACCCCGACAATGTGGACACACTCAGGATGGCCCTGATCCCATCCTTCCACAAGGTTTGGGTCGGTTGACCGAAACCCACCCCGACAATGTGGACACACTCAGGATGGCCCTGATCCCATCCTTCCACAAGGTTTGGGTCGGTCAACCCAAAACCCTCCTCACAGTGGGGATGTACTCAATATGGGCCTTAACCATCCTGCGACAAGCAGGTTTGGGTCGCTCGACCCTAAACCCATCCCACCAGTGTGGGCGGTGAACTAAAACCATCCTGCCCCTACAAGGTTTGGGTCACTTGTGAGGCCAAACCCCCCACCCTTAAGCGTCCGTAGTCCGAGTAGTGGGTTTGGGCTCACATTCCTCCGCGGTATTGGATTTGGACTTGGATGAGTCCATAGTGCAAGGTTCACCCTTCAAGTGGTCTTGGATTTAACTGGAATTTCACTTTTAACAACTCAATGTACGATTTCAATACGTATGTGGAGAATGCACAAGTTAACTATGTTATTTTAACCTCCTTATGCTCGGGTGCTATGTTGTCTTTGTTTGCTTCTAACGTCCATCCGGCCGCTTTAGCTACACAAGCCCTTAAGGATATCCCTCTCCTAAATGGAGTCCGTGCCGTTGACTCTATACTAGTGCTCGTGACCTCGTTGAAGCTATGGCTTGTTGATTCCATGAGGCTCGGAAGTCTTCAGTGCACTAGTTACCAATTTTTGACACAATGCCACTTCACTTGTGTGGAGCTAACAACTTGCCTTGGTGCTTCCCATCACTGTTAGCACTTCAATTCACTCCATGATAAGAATACAAGTGTTAAAAAACACTTATTTCTCTCATTAATGTCATGACATCTTCTACCACAAATACTCTCCAAATTAACTCCCAAGCTCACTCCCTAATACCACCAACCAACATAAGATTTTCCTAATGTGGTTCTAACACTAACCCTCCTATCTTCATAAATCCTAACTTAACTACTTACCTAATCTCTAACCTAGCTCCTACCTAACCCCAATATTTATGCCCCTAATCTTTCGCCACCTTAACCCAACTCTGCTGGGCTTTAAACCAGCAGTCGTCACCAAACTTAGCCCAGCTCTGATGGACTTCGAACCGGCAGCCTTCACCAACCTTGGGCCATCTGTTGGTTCCTCAAGCATAGTGTGAAGCGAACTTGGGCCGGCTCCACCTTTTCTACCAATGAGAGTGCTTGAAGTGAAATGGTCACGGCTTTCAGTCTCGTGTGTGAAGTAGCCCTTAGTCCAGCTCTGCGTTCACCATGCTTAGCCCACCCAGCTGCTGCTAATTAGGGGCTGTGGTCTGTATGCATTTAGCCTCAATCCCCCAACAGCTGCGACTAAACCTAGGCTAACTGCATTTAGCCTTAACACCCAGCAGCTGCGAATAATCCCATTGAGCTGCCAATTAACTATTCTCAGCTGTAGGCTAACTAGTAACCACACTGAATACCTCCCAGGCTTCCAGCAGCTGTATTAACCCAGCACTGTAGAGACTGACCCAACACCGTGAACTAGTACTAGCAGCTTTAAACTAACCCAGCCCATATAAGCCCAGCTGCCCCCTTGGCAGAACCGATTCCAGCTGCCTCAGCATACCTTGCAGACCGGTTCTAGCAACCTTTCAGTCTGACAACACTTAACCCCAGCTTAACAACTTAAACCAACTGCTCCTGCCTTCGGCCAATTACTAAACACAAAACTAAGTGCCTTAATCTAACATAAATCTAAACACTATAAATCTAAATAACATGAGCTAAGCACTTATTTCTAAATGCCTCAAATCAAATACTCCATCTACACAAGATAAAGCTAACTTCAAGACTAGTTGGCCTTAGCTCTCCACCTTGAAACCTTGCACCCCCACGTGCACCTTTCTTGCTCCACACACACCCACACTCACACCACATGAGGTGCCAAGGGAGCAAGAAGAAAAGAGAGGATGAGTGAGGGAAGAATGAGGGATTATATAGTAAGCTTGAGGGGGTGAGCACCCTCAAGGCTCACGATAAGCCCTTGAGATTTCCTCCTACTTAGTAGGCGCCAATCCTATCTTCTAAGCCTTCCTCCCTCAAATGATCAACAAGGATCCTAATTCGAACATTTAACTAGCCTTGGCTTTCTACCTACCACACTTTACCAAACTTGGGATGCTTCAACCCAAACTTAGCCTCCTTCGCTTTCCGCCGCCATAACTTTCTCCCCTTACTTTCCCAAATCGTCGCTCACCACTTAATTCAAACCACGATGCTTAACTCGTGATTTGATTGGTGCTTTGAGAATTTGCTTATCCTCCACCTTGCATTCTTCCTTGGACCTTCCCCATTAAGTGGCCATGATGAGGTGGTCCACTTGTGCGCTCCATGTGATCCTCCATTCATCCCAATTCGAATGCACTTGCCTCTTGAGTCACTTTGGTTGTCTCCATCCATTTGTACTAGCCTACTCACTAACTACTCAATCCAAGTTCTCCTTACCTATCCTCATTCACTCAAATCCTTCCGAAGGTAAAAACACAATAACAACTCACATCCTAGCCTCTTACAACATGGTACTTCTAAGACTAACATTTCACTCTTTTTATATTTTTGTGAAGTAACATGCTACTTCAAAGTGCATCAACTAACGTTTCAAGGGTCTAAGACTAAATGTGGGCACCCTTTTGGGCTCACATAACAACTTGCCTTGGTGCTTCCCATCACTGTTAGCACTTCAATTCACTCCATGATAAGAATACAAGTGTTAAAAAACACTTATTTCTCTCATTAATGTCATGACATCTTCTACCACAAATACTCTCCAAATTAACTCCCAAGCTCACTCCCTAATACCACCAACCAACATAAGATTTTCCTAATGTGGTTCTAACACTAACCCTCCTATCTTCATAAATCCTAACTTAACTACTTACCTAATCTCTAACCTAGCTCCTACCTAACCCCAATATTTATGCCCCTAATCTTTCGCCACCTTAACCCAACTCTGCTGGGCTTTAAACCAGCAGTCGTCACCAAACTTAGCCCAGCTCTGATGGACTTCGAACCGGCAGCCTTCACCAACCTTGGGCCATCTGTTGGTTCCTCAAGCATAGTGTGAAGCGAACTTGGGCCGGCTCCACCTTTTCTACCAATGAGAGTGCTTGAAGTGAAATGGTCACGGCTTTCAGTCTCGTGTGTGAAGTAGCCCTTAGTCCAGCTCTGCGTTCACCATGCTTAGCCCACCCAGCTGCTGCTAATTAGGGGCTGTGGTCTGTATGCATTTAGCCTCAATCCCCCAACAGCTGCGACTAAACCTAGGCTAACTGCATTTAGCCTTAACACCCAGCAGCTGCGAATAATCCCATTGAGCTGCCAATTAACTATTCTCAGTTGTAGGCTAACTAGTAACCACACTGAATACCTCCCAGGCTTCCAGCAGCTGTATTAACCCAGCACTGTAGAGACTGACCCAACACCGTGAACTAGTACTAGCAGCTTTAAACTAACCCAGCCCATATAAGCCCAGCTGCCCCCTTGGCAGAACCGATTCCAGCTGCCTCAGCATACCTTGCAGACCGGTTCTAGCAACCTTTCAGTCTGACAACACTTAACCCCAGCTTAACAACTTAAACCAACTGCTCCTGCCTTCGGCCAATTACTAAACACAAAACTAAGTGCCTTAATCTAACATAAATCTAAACACTATAAATCTAAATAACATGAGCTAAGCACTTATTTCTAAATGCCTCAAATCAAATACTCCATCTACACAAGATAAAGCTAACTTCAAGACTAGTTGGCCTTAGCTCTCCACCTTGAAACCTTGCACCCCCACGTGCACCTTTCTTGCTCCACACACACCCACACTCACACCACATGAGGTGCCAAGGGAGCAAGAAGAAAAGAGAGGATGAGTGAGGGAAGAATGAGGGATTATATAGTAAGCTTGAGGGGGTGAGCACCCTCAAGGCTCACGATAAGCCCTTGAGATTTCCTCCTACTTAGTAGGCGCCAATCCTATCTTCTAAGCCTTCCTCCCTCAAATGATCAACAAGGATCCTAATTCGAACATTTAACTAGCCTTGGCTTTCTACCTACCACACTTTACCAAACTTGGGATGCTTCAACCCAAACTTAGCCTCCTTCGCTTTCCGCCGCCATAACTTTCTCCCCTTACTTTCCCAAATCGTCGCTCACCACTTAATTCAAACCACGATGCTTAACTCGTGATTTGATTGGTGCTTTGAGAATTTGCTTATCCTCCACCTTGCATTCTTCCTTGGACCTTCCCCATTAAGTGGCCATGATGAGGTGGTCCACTTGTGCGCTCCATGTGATCCTCCATTCATCCCAATTCGAATGCACTTGCCTCTTGAGTCACTTTGGTTGTCTCCATCCATTTGTACTAGCCTACTCACTAACTACTCAATCCAAGTTCTCCTTACCTATCCTCATTCACTCAAATCCTTCCGAAGGTAAAAACACAATAACAACTCACATCCTAGCCTCTTACAACATGGTACTTCTAAGACTAACATTTCACTCTTTTTATATTTTTGTGAAGTAACATGCTACTTCAAAGTGCATCAACTAACGTTTCAAGGGTCTAAGACTAAATGTGGGCACCCTTTTGGGCTCACATAACAACTTGCCTTGGTGCTTCCCATCACTGTTAGCACTTCAATTCACTCCATGATAAGAATACAAGTGTTAAAAAACACTTATTTCTCTCATTAATGTCATGACATCTTCTACCACAAATACTCTCCAAATTAACTCCCAAGCTCACTCCCTAATACCACCAACCAACATAAGATTTTCCTAATGTGGTTCTAACACTAACCCTCCTATCTTCATAAATCCTAACTTAACTACTTACCTAATCTCTAACCTAGCTCCTACCTAACCCCAATATTTATGCCCCTAATCTTTCGCCACCTTAACCCAACTCTGCTGGGCTTTAAACCAGCAGTCGTCACCAAACTTAGCCCAGCTCTGATGGACTTCGAACCGGCAGCCTTCACCAACCTTGGGCCATCTGTTGGTTCCTCAAGCATAGTGTGAAGCGAACTTGGGCCGGCTCCACCTTTTCTACCAATGAGAGTGCTTGAAGTGAAATGGTCACGGCTTTCAGTCTCGTGTGTGAAGTAGCCCTTAGTCCAGCTCTGCGTTCACCATGCTTAGCCCACCCAGCTGCTGCTAATTAGGGGCTGTGGTCTGTATGCATTTAGCCTCAATCCCCCAACAGCTGCGACTAAACCTAGGCTAACTGCATTTAGCCTTAACACCCAGCAGCTGCGAATAATCCCATTGAGCTGCCAATTAACTATTCTCAGCTGTAGGCTAACTAGTAACCACACTGAATACCTCCCAGGCTTCCAGCAGCTGTATTAACCCAGCACTGTAGAGACTGACCCAACACCGTGAACTAGTACTAGCAGCTTTAAACTAACCCAGCCCATATAAGCCCAGCTGCCCCCTTGGCAGAACCGATTCCAGCTGCCTCAGCATACCTTGCAGACCGGTTCTAGCAACCTTTCAGTCTGACAACACTTAACCCCAGCTTAACAACTTAAACCAACTGCTCCTGCCTTCGGCCAATTACTAAACACAAAACTAAGTGCCTTAATCTAACATAAATCTAAACACTATAAATCTAAATAACATGAGCTAAGCACTTATTTCTAAATGCCTCAAATCAAATACTCCATCTACACAAGATAAAGCTAACTTCAAGACTAGTTGGCCTTAGCTCTCCACCTTGAAACCTTGCACCCCCACGTGCACCTTTCTTGCTCCACACACACCCACACTCACACCACATGAGGTGCCAAGGGAGCAAGAAGAAAAGAGAGGATGAGTGAGGGAAGAATGAGGGATTATATAGTAAGCTTGAGGGGGTGAGCACCCTCAAGGCTCACGATAAGCCCTTGAGATTTCCTCCTACTTAGTAGGCGCCAATCCTATCTTCTAAGCCTTCCTCCCTCAAATGATCAACAAGGATCCTAATTCGAACATTTAACTAGCCTTGGCTTTCTACCTACCACACTTTACCAAACTTGGGATGCTTCAACCCAAACTTAGCCTCCTTCGCTTTCCGCCGCCATAACTTTCTCCCCTTACTTTCCCAAATCGTCGCTCACCACTTAATTCAAACCACGATGCTTAACTCGTGATTTGATTGGTGCTTTGAGAATTTGCTTATCCTCCACCTTGCATTCTTCCTTGGACCTTCCCCATTAAGTGGCCATGATGAGGTGGTCCACTTGTGCGCTCCATGTGATCCTCCATTCATCCCAATTCGAATGCACTTGCCTCTTGAGTCACTTTGGTTGTCTCCATCCATTTGTACTAGCCTACTCACTAACTACTCAATCCAAGTTCTCCTTACCTATCCTCATTCACTCAAATCCTTCCGAAGGTAAAAACACAATAACAACTCACATCCTAGCCTCTTACAACATGGTACTTCTAAGACTAACATTTCACTCTTTTTATATTTTTGTGAAGTAACATGCTACTTCAAAGTGCATCAACTAACGTTTCAAGGGTCTAAGACTAAATGTGGGCACCCTTTTGGGCTCACATAACAACTTGCCTTGGTGCTTCCCATCACTGTTAGCACTTCAATTCACTCCATGATAAGAATACAAGTGTTAAAAAACACTTATTTCTCTCATTAATGTCATGACATCTTCTACCACAAATACTCTCCAAATTAACTCCCAAGCTCACTCCCTAATACCACCAACCAACATAAGATTTTCCTAATGTGGTTCTAACACTAACCCTCCTATCTTCATAAATCCTAACTTAACTACTTACCTAATCTCTAACCTAGCTCCTACCTAACCCCAATATTTATGCCCCTAATCTTTCGCCACCTTAACCCAACTCTGCTGGGCTTTAAACCAGCAGTCGTCACCAAACTTAGCCCAGCTCTGATGGACTTCGAACCGGCAGCCTTCACCAACCTTGGGCCATCTGTTGGTTCCTCAAGCATAGTGTGAAGCGAACTTGGGCCGGCTCCACCTTTTCTACCAATGAGAGTGCTTGAAGTGAAATGGTCACGGCTTTCAGTCTCGTGTGTGAAGTAGCCCTTAGTCCAGCTCTGCGTTCACCATGCTTAGCCCACCCAGCTGCTGCTAATTAGGGGCTGTGGTCTGTATGCATTTAGCCTCAATCCCCCAACAGCTGCGACTAAACCTAGGCTAACTGCATTTAGCCTTAACACCCAGCAGCTGCGAATAATCCCATTGAGCTGCCAATTAACTATTCTCAGTTGTAGGCTAACTAGTAACCACACTGAATACCTCCCAGGCTTCCAGCAGCTGTATTAACCCAGCACTGTAGAGACTGACCCAACACCGTGAACTAGTACTAGCAGCTTTAAACTAACCCAGCCCATATAAGCCCAGCTGCCCCCTTGGCAGAACCGATTCCAGCTGCCTCAGCATACCTTGCAGACCGGTTCTAGCAACCTTTCAGTCTGACAACACTTAACCCCAGCTTAACAACTTAAACCAACTGCTCCTGCCTTCGGCCAATTACTAAACACAAAACTAAGTGCCTTAATCTAACATAAATCTAAACACTATAAATCTAAATAACATGAGCTAAGCACTTATTTCTAAATGCCTCAAATCAAATACTCCATCTACACAAGATAAAGCTAACTTCAAGACTAGTTGGCCTTAGCTCTCCACCTTGAAACCTTGCACCCCCACGTGCACCTTTCTTGCTCCACACACACCCACACTCACACCACATGAGGTGCCAAGGGAGCAAGAAGAAAAGAGAGGATGAGTGAGGGAAGAATGAGGGATTATATAGTAAGCTTGAGGGGGTGAGCACCCTCAAGGCTCACGATAAGCCCTTGAGATTTCCTCCTACTTAGTAGGCGCCAATCCTATCTTCTAAGCCTTCCTCCCTCAAATGATCAACAAGGATCCTAATTCGAACATTTAACTAGCCTTGGCTTTCTACCTACCACACTTTACCAAACTTGGGATGCTTCAACCCAAACTTAGCCTCCTTCGCTTTCCGCCGCCATAACTTTCTCCCCTTACTTTCCCAAATCGTCGCTCACCACTTAATTCAAACCACGATGCTTAACTCGTGATTTGATTGGTGCTTTGAGAATTTGCTTATCCTCCACCTTGCATTCTTCCTTGGACCTTCCCCATTAAGTGGCCATGATGAGGTGGTCCACTTGTGCGCTCCATGTGATCCTCCATTCATCCCAATTCGAATGCACTTGCCTCTTGAGTCACTTTGGTTGTCTCCATCCATTTGTACTAGCCTACTCACTAACTACTCAATCCAAGTTCTCCTTACCTATCCTCATTCACTCAAATCCTTCCGAAGGTAAAAACACAATAACAACTCACATCCTAGCCTCTTACAACATGGTACTTCTAAGACTAACATTTCACTCTTTTTATATTTTTGTGAAGTAACATGCTACTTCAAAGTGCATCAACTAACGTTTCAAGGGTCTAAGACTAAATGTGGGCACCCTTTTGGGCTCACATCACTCGACCCAAACCCATACCAACAGTGTGGGTGATCTTGGAATGAACCTGAGACCGTCCTACCCCACCTGGTTTGGGTCGCTCAATCCAAACCCATACCAACAGTGTGGGTGATCTTGGGATGAACCTCAAACCATCCTACCCCACCAAGTTTGGGTCGCTCGACCCAAGCCCATCCCCACAGTGTGGGTGATCTTGGGATGAACCTGAGACTATCATGCCCGACCTGCTTTGGGTCGCTCGACCCTGAACCCGTCCCCATAGTGGGGAAGTACTCAGAATGGCCTTGAAGCCATCCATCCATCCATACCCTAACCCAGGTTTGGGTAGGCCGACCCAAACCCATACCCACAATGAAGACGCACTCCGCATGGCTATGATATAATTTCAATATTATACCTTTGGATGGGCTCTGGATGACAGTGTGTCCACTGGACAACCCAAACCTTTACAAACCCAATGGCATAGCAATCATATGAACATGTATGAGCACTGAGTAAATGCAATTTTGATTATATAAGATGGTTTTTGTATTCTTCGATTGGAACCTACAATTTTTGTGATTTTTTGACAAGGTGGTATGTTCATGTGTGTAGGCACAATGGATGGGTTTAGTGAAAGAGGGGATTGGTCATCTGAAGACATGGCCACTTGGCCATCTGCATCTGAGGATGAGCTAGACATTGTCGGGGAGGCTACTATGGATGACAGTGCAGATGAAGATCATTCGGATTTACCTTCGCCTTCCGTACCGCATTGTCCCATTGTTGAGTGTACGGGACTTTCAAGGGCTTCGTGGGTGAATTTGGAGGTGGTACTCGTTAATGATAGTGGAGTTGCTGTGGCGGATGGTATTTGTCGTAACATCCATCCACAAGATTGCATTGATGAGAACCCACTTGGCACAGAGGACGTTGGGGTTGTCATATTGGAGTCACTCATACATTCCGAGGTGGATCCCACTCATAGGTTCTCCCTCCGCAGGTGGCCATTGAGGAATGTCACGATTGATGGAGCTAGCTTGCGTGACCATGAGCGACAATACATGCAAAACCAAATGGAGCTCCAAGCAAACATTCGGCCCCGCAAAGGCTTACGAAAGTACGAGACATTGGCACGTCCTACTCCGTCTGCAACTGATTGTAAACGTCAATGGTTGCTCGGTGAGGAGTCCATTAGAGAAGTTGCCACAAAGGATTGTTGTGTGCATCGTTGTTGCCAAGTGTTTCCAAGGGATAAATTGAAGGCCATCTGCGAAGAAATGTGGCTTGGAGATTTCCGTTTAAGATCCACAAAAAAACTTGATGTCCATAGGGCGATACATGTTAATGGGACGGGTCGCAAGGTCATCACCATTGAAAGCATAGGCGTGTGTTGTAAGGCATGGTACACCATTCACGGTGTGTCAAAAACGGATTTTTATAGACAAGCTGCTTATGCCAAGGAAGGCCGCCGTTCACGTCACCATGGGAACGTGGGTTTAAAGAAACCTAGGGAAGCAACAAGGCAAGCAACGGCCACTCTAGCGACCATCATTGTCCCGCTTGCTGATACAATGCCACACAAAACACACACACTCACAACCGGTGAAAAGGTTGTGGAGAAAGTTCTTCCCACAGGCACAAAATGGAAAGACATATTGTTGGACGTGAATGCAGTTGGCGAGAAGGTCGGTTTGGAGCCAATTTCATTGTCAAAATTGAGTGCAATCAAGAAAGCAAACTTTAGCGAATACATTACAAAAAGACGGGGGGACAAATTTGCCCGTTGCTCTAATTGCGAGAAGTTGAAGCGCCTTCGCGATGCACACACGATGGGCACCGAGTCATATGCGGCACATCAATTGAACTATTTCAAGCATGTAAACATGCAAAAGGCACACCGTAATGATTACTACACAAATAGAGCTTTGTCCATCTTCAGGCCCTTGGAGGTTCTTACGGTCATCCATGACAAAATGGACCATGCCAAAACAACCTCCCCATGTTTTGCAAATCGAATCAAGGCCACGGATGGATTTTTTAAGCTGCCTGTATCAATTACAGGTGAATTTGAAAACAATGTCATTGCATACCCTAAATATTGTGGTGTTTTATTCCGTGATGTGCTTGAGAACATGGATTCCCTCAAATTGGTGTATTTATACATAGATACTAATCACATTGGGTTGGCAATGCAGGAATGATTGCACATGGATATGGTGATGTCAAGTTTGCTCATTATGCTCTTGATTTGTATCCAGCAGATTCAAACCACACGATAAGGTCATTTGCAAAGCTTTTACGTGATTTAGAGAAACCGCCGGCCTATTCTTCAGGATTGTTATTTGAAAATACGGGTTCAACACCTTTATATGAAGCGGTGTTGGATGGAAAAGATGTATGCTTGCATTCGTTGCCAGAGCCACCCAGTGAACCCGTGATTGCCAAGAAGTTGCCCCCCACTTTGCGTGTCCAATTGGACAATTGTGCCAAGGACAATAAAAGTAGATATGTATTTGCATATTGGTCGTTGTTGGTTGCGAAAGGCATTTTCAAGGAGGTTTCTGTGTCCTTCTTATTGGTAGGCCACACGCACGATGATATTGATGCATCTTTTGGGCGGTGGAGCACGAAGTTGCGGGAGGAGGATTTTCCAACAATCCCATTATTGATGAAGTCGTACATGGATTTGGAGAACGTTCCCGTCATCCCCCATATGATTGAGGAGGTGCCAAACTTCAAGGCATTTATAGAACCTTGTATTCAAAGTGGAGCTCACCGATTGATCGGGCATACGAAGGCACAACAATTCCAATTCTACATGCGTGACGATGGTGTACCCGCCATGCAATACAAGTTGTTGTGCACGACACAAGACTGGAGCCCGCCGGAGGGTCTCCTTGTATGGTGCGTGGATGCGGATGGAAAGACGATGCTATCGGATGGCGAGCCTACGCCTTGCAAGCCAATACCCATGAAGAATTTGGAGGATATTTTGAAAGGTATATCAGGCTTCATACAATATTGGGAGAGTTTGAAGATAGCGGATGTTGGTGGATCATGTTGGCATCGTGTGAGCCCAAATTGATGTCCACATGTGTTGTTAACACTTGTAAAACATTACAAGTAGTGTTTTGTTGATTTATGATTATTCACAAAAATATAAAAAGAATGAAGCTTGAAGAAAGCTAAGTTTGAAGCATTAGGCTTGTGTGAAGTGGATTTAAGTAGTATGAGGACATACCTTGGTAAAGTGTGGTAGGTAGAAAGCCAAGGTTAGTTAAATGTTTGAATTAGGATCTTTGTTGATCAATTGAGGGAGGAAGGCTTAGGAGATAAGATGAGAGCCTACAAAGTAGGAGGAGAGTTCGAGGGCTTATCGTGAGCCTTGTGGATGGGATGAGTCCCTACTTAGAAGGAGAAGGTTAAGGGGTTGTGATTGGAGGCTCTAATCCTCTCACCCTATCCTTACCTCATGCCCTCTCTCCCTCTCAACTCACTATATAATTCCTCATTCTTCCCTCACTCATTCTTTCTTTCCTTCGTGCTCCTTAAGCACCCCACGGGTTATAAGTGTGGGTGTGTGGGAAGCAAGATAGGAGCACATGTGTGTGCTTAGTTCTTAGAAGAAGAGCCAAGGTTATTTAGCCTTGAAGAAGGATTGACCTCTTGTTAGAAGTAGATTGGGTTTAAGGAATTTGGAATTTGATTGTAAACTTCAACTTGTTGCATTGAGATTCATATTGAAGTGAGAGAGTTCAAACTTGTTTAAACTTGTGGCATTTAGAGTGACTAGATTGTACTAGGTGCATTACTTGTAGTGTTTTATTAGTTATGAACTTGAGCAGAACTTTATAGTGAGAGATTTGTCAATTATGGATGATCAGAGTGTTCAATGGGTATGAAAATTTGAGGGATTGTTTATTATAAAGTATGGAAGTTGTGGTAAAAATTTGAGAGCTTCAATCATTGGGATGAAAGAGTTATTAAAAGTTGAAGGGGAGGGTATCTAGGAACAAAGCAGCAAGGTTTGAAAATATGTATCTCTTAGAGGGTTATAGATATGGATATCAAAATTTGACACTACCTTCTGAACTTATATATCTATCTTGTATCAAAATTTTAGATTGATTGGACGTAGGAGTTGGAAGTTATTAGAGTTTTAATGACCGGATGCTTTATCACAGCATTCATACTAAGTAGTTAGAGTTAGAATTTCATGCATAACTTTTGCATATGAACTCTGTTTGTGCCAAAATTTGGTGTGGAGATTTTTGATAAGGTACTTAACAAGTGTACCAAATTTCACTTGAAGAACATAAGTTGGGTGGGAGTTATACTATTCTGAAGTTTAGTAGGAAGACATTGATAGAGATTTACATCAAGAAGAACTTAGAGAAGGAAGGGCAAGGATAAGTATATAAGTATTTTTTAATACTTGTATTTAAAGCCTATGTGCTTATGGAATCCACAAGCGAAGTGTCATGTACCAATACGGAATCAACTACGATGACATGTGATAGCACGGAATCAATAAGCGAGAACTCATGTAGTAGTGTGGAGTCGACGGCAAGGACTCGATTCACAAGAGGGATATCTTTGAAGGCATGCGTCGCCAAAGCGGCCGGGTGGACATTAGAAAAGGCTAAGGATATAACCTTGCCCGACATTAAGGAATGTAAAATTACATAGTGTGGTGTTAATCAAGTTGTGTATATTCCAAGGGTAGATTGGAATTATATATTGGGTTACAAAGACAGAAGTCTCTACATGTCATTATAAACTTTTCCACTCGGGCTAGGACGAAATCGAAGGGTGGAGGATTTTTGGTGACATAAATGGTGCGTCCGCCGGGAGTTTCGAGTTTGGAGCTTGGAGCTTGGAGAGCGGGCGACGGAAGTCTTGGAAGACGGTAGGAGAGGCGAAACGTGAAGATCGATTAAAGGACGGAGCGCTCGTGAGAGGTATGGTTTGAATTTAGTATTTATTTCATGCAATTTCAATTTGAAGAAGGAGCACGGCAAAGGTGCGCTTACTAAACTTTCTTGGGATGGCATAACGAAGATCACCTTAATAGGACCCGCACTAGAAAATTAAGAGGTAGAGGGATAATTAAAGAATTAGGATCTCAAACTTTAAATACTCACTCGGTTGTGAGAGTTTAAAGTTTTTAAACTAGAGGATTTTAGTTTTTTTTAAATTACAATTATTTGAATGTTGTATGTTTAGCAATTCGATCGAGGGGAGAGAGCTAATAAAACAGGAGGAGCGAGAGCTTGAGGTAAGCAAAATCTCTTCCAATTGAAAAAATATTAAATTAAAAAAGGATTTTCGTAATTGTCTTTGTCGTGACGAACGGAGAGGGTAATTCCAAATTTGGACGTATAGTGCAAGGAATCGAAGGGTGAACCTCGATTCCAAGCACGGTACCCAATAATGGTCAGCCCCTCACGAAGAGTCTTGTTGCAAGTGTTGAGCGTAAGGGGGTGTGACGAGGTGATACCCGCACTAACCCTGAAACTAACATGAGCTTTCCATCCCCTATTGGGATTGTTCATTGAAAATTGTATGTCTCTATTTCTTCACCTCCAAAACAATGATCACACGAACTAAGCGGAAATATTAAAGAGAGAACTTGTGAGGCTTTGGTTGGTCAATGTGAGGGTTGAACGGTGAATGATGGATGCAAGGATACACGAGGTCCCAGAAACCTAAGTTAGCATTAGGACTAAAGAAAAATGTTACTAAACGAAGATCTTCTAATATAGAGGAAGTGGTAGAAAGGGTAGGCACTAGTGTAGAGGGTGGCTTTAGGGGTGAACCATTGGTAGAAGTATCTCCGGTCACTACTCGACTAGAGGAAGGAGATATTCCTTCCCTATTGAGTGAAGAATTAGTGGAAGAACCTAATAGGACTAGAGAAGAGAGTAGTGTAAGCTCTAGAGAATCTAGTGAAGGAGGACCACGAAACACCATGGATGATTTAGGGGGAGGTGGAATTCCACCTCCCATATTACCAATCCCCCCCATCGATCCATTGGTTAGGCCGCGAGGCCTATCAATAATCGTACCTCAAGGGTTACCTTCGTTAGACATACCTTCGAACCTCCCGAAGTTCTACGGGACTAAAGATGAAGACCCGTCTAGACATATGGAGAGGTTCGTTGAGAGGGTAATTAGCTCACTAATTACAAACCAACAATATTGGCTAGTTTGGTTCCCTACGACTTTAGAGGGGGAAGCCTATGAGTGGTATAGAGACCACGATGAGGGCCACTTCCAAACGTGGGACCAATTACAACGGGAGTTCCTTAATGAGTTCCGACCCGAAGTCGGTCAAAGTATGGCTTTTAGAGCCTTAATGACAATGAGGCAAGGAAGAGATGAAGAGATTTCCGCATACATTAGAAGATTTGATTGGGTATGCGCAAGGTGGGTAGGTGATTTATTCAACGATGATACTTTAATGCAATTTTTCATGAGAGGGTTTGTTAAAGCGACTACAATTAGGGGTGTATTACAAAGGAACCCTCGCACCCTAGCCGAGGCTAAGGTAGCCGCTAGGGATATGGAACATATTGAGAGGGATTATGAGCGGCTATGGAGGAAAGAGGATGAGTTGATCCCTCAATTCATCCCTCTCCTACCTAAGACGGGAATGGACCCGATTAGGCCGCATAATCGCCCTCCATATGTCGCCATTGAAGCGGCCTCAATTCCCTTAGCGGTAACGGCCCCCCCAATCATGTTAGCATTACCGGCCCCTAGGGTAGACCCTCAAATTGAAGAGATAGAGCAACGACTAGGTGCTACTCAACTAGGGTTCCAAGAGACAATGTTAAAACAATTTCAAAATCTAACGGACCAAATGGCATTGTTGATCAAAAATCAACAACCCGGTCCTCCACCTCAAATAGAGTCGGGAAACCACACATCGGGATTTTGGTGCACTAATTGTCAACAACACGGTCATACACTACAATTTTGTAGAAACGGGCCGAACCGCAATCAACGAACGAACAATAATGGGCATCAACAAAACTTAAGGGGTCCGAGTCAAAACCAAGGGAATAATCGGGGCCCTCCGCCACGTGGACAAACTAACCAAAGTACCGAAAAAAAGGATTTTCACCATCTTTGCGGTAGATACCACGTCATAGGGCAATGTTGGTCCGAAAACCAAGGTCAAGTGTGTAATAATTGTGGGGGGCCACACGCTTCTAACCAATGTCGTCATCCGGACAAGGTAAGTGGAGCACCAAACCCTCCAACTAACCCAACCCAACCGGATCAAGAGAATACGAGGGGTTCACAAAATGAAGGTAATAATACCCTTAAACCTTCTAACTTCTATTATGATGGGAATACGAATCTTTCGGGGCAAGTTACACAATCACCTAAACAAATGGGACCGTCTACATCTCAAGATGTCCGATTTATGGATTCTTCTACCGTTCCGGTAAATTTAGAAATGTCCACAAATGGTCAAGGTTCATGTCTTCCACATGCTAACTCCATTTCATACGAGTTAAAAAGTCTTAAGGAGGAAATTGTGCATAAGGCTCCGGCATTAGCCGTTACCACTAGAGCAATGAGGGGTAATGCACCATTAGAAGTAGAGGAGGAGGAGGAAGAAGAGGAAAATCCATTGGGGGAAATTCCTTATTTTTCGGATTTGGAGAATGTAACTAGAGAGGCTAGGAAGGCCACTAAGGCATTAGAGAGAGAAAATGAAATTGCCAATGAGAGGGAGAGGTCTAATGTCATCCATGATTTAGAGGGTGGTGATGTAGGAGAGTGGGAAGGTCCGGGCATTCCCGTAGAGGAGTTTGATAGTGTTAGAAGGCCTAAGGCCGATAGAGTAGATGGATACGACCTTTGGGCCGACCTTAGCTCACTAAAGGCCGATATCACCTTTGGCCAATTGTTAGAAATTTCACCGGTAGCTAGGAAAACTTTGAAGGACGGGATGCCCGTGAATAGGAGGGCCAAGAGGCCAAAGACTGGAGTGTCGGCAAGGGTCCAAATGCAAGGAAGAACTCGGGAAGTCAAGGCGGTGGAGATTGAAGTAACAATAGTGGACAAGGTGGTTCCTCATGTTTTGGTGGATGGTGGAAGTAGTCTCAATATTCTACCCGAGCACACTATGCGGAAATTGGGCTTAAGTTTGACGGGTCCGTCGCCATTTGTGATTAATATGGCCAATCAAAGTCCGGTGGTTCCGGTGGGGATTATCAAAGATTGTCGGCTTAACACGGGAGGTGAAGAATACATTGTGACCTTCCAAGTCATTAAAATGCACGACAATAAGGATGCATTCCCCATTTTGTTAGGGCGATCTTGGTTAAGGATGTCTAACGCCGTAGTAGATTGGGGAGGACACAAACCTTCTATCACCTATGGTCCCGTAGATAATAGAGTCAAGGTCTCTATTGCACCTTTAGGTGGTTGGGTTAGGGAGGAGATTGATCCAATGTCGGATGAAGAGGAAAATGGTGGAATTAAGGAGGATTTTGAGGATACATTGGTGGAAGTTGTTCAAGACAAGGAGAAGGCTAAAATGTATTCTTCTAGCGGGTTCTTAGGTCCTAATTTTTACAATCAAGATGTTGATGGAGATTTTATACATTGGTCAAGACAATACACGGAGTCCATTAGCGACGTCATGATGATGACTCATAGTTGTATTCTCCAAGATAGGGTGTCTAGAGAGGATTATTTGTCCTTAGAGCCGTGTGAGGTTCTCACGGAGGAAGAATGGGTGAAGGGAGGACTCACTCCATGGTTAGATGATATTGAGTTGAGTGATGTGAGTTTGGTACATGTAGATGAGACTCAAGATGAGGAGGCCATGTTAGAACTCTCAAAGTTAGAGCCCACTTTGCATTTTAAAACTACTTCTACGGGCATTATCGTGGGTCATGATGTCAAGGACTACCCTAATGTACCCAACGATTGGTATAGAGATACCGAGGAGCAAACACGAGTGGTCGAAGAGGATTGGAAGTTTGTGGATGTCAAAATGAAGGATGGGAAAGTTAGACCAATGAAGATGGGCTCTAAACTCGATGAGAAGGAGATCAAGGAGTATAGTGATTTGATAGATGAGTTTAGTGATACTTTTGCTTGGTCATACGATGAGCTCAAGGGGATTCCTAGAGAGATGGTTGAGCATCGTATTCCGTTAGTTCCAGGCTCAAAACCGGTGAGACAAAAAGAGAGAAGGATGAACCCTAGATTGCAATTATTGGTCAAGGCGGAATTAGAGAGGTTGTTGCAGGCTGGGTTTATAAAGCCGGTAGAGATTACGGATTGGGTTTCTCCTATGGTGTTAGTGAAAAAGAAAAATGGGAAGCTTAGAGTTTGTGTAGACTATAGGAAGCTCAATGATTATACGCAAAAGGATCACTTTCCTTTGCCGTTCATTACCTTGTTGTTAGAGGAGGTAGGGGGTCATGAGAGGTACACATTTATGGATGGATACGCCGGCTACAACCAAGTAGCCATAGCGCTCGCGGATTTGCACAAGACGGCATTTACGACACCTTGGGGGACTTTCATATGGGTGGTGATGCCATTTGGTTTATGCAACGCACCGGCAACATTCCAACGACTAGTCATGTATATCTTTAGCGACTTGCTCTTCAAGTCCATGACGGTTTATATTGATGATTTTAGTACCCAATCTAGTACTAAAGAGCATGTGCATTGTGTGAGGGAGGCCTTGGTTAGGTGTAGGCAAATGCGGTTGGCATTAAACCCGGACAAGACATTTTTAGGGGTACAAAGGGGAGTTTTGTTGGGTTATGTTGTGAGTGAAAAGGGGAGAGAACCGGATCCGGACAAGATCGCGGTCATTAATGAGTTGGAAACTCCGAAAAATGCCAAGGGGATCTCTAAGTTGCTAGGACATGTGGGGTGGTATAGAGAGTTGATTCCGGATTTTGCAAAGATAGCGGTCCCTATCACTCATTTGCTCAAGAAGGATGTTAGATTTGTTTGGACGGATGAGTGCCAAAAGGCCTTTGTTGAGTTAAGGTCCAAATTGAGCACTTATCCTGTCTTAAGGCCCCCGGATTGGGAAAAGCCTTTTCATGTGTATTGTGATGCTAGCAACGTAGCGGTGGGTAGTGCCTTGTGTCAATCCACGGGAGAGAAGGGGAAGGATCTACCCGTAGCTTATGCTAGTAAGCAATTGACTTCCGCGGAGAGGAATTACTCCACTACGGAGAGAGAGTGTCTAGCCATGGTATTTTCGGTCAAGAAGTTTAAGCACTATCTTATTTGTAATCCGGTAGTGTTTTTTGTGGATCACATGGCCATTAAATATTTGGTCAACAAGCCGGAGTTGAGTGGAAGGTTGGCTAGGTGGGTCTTGTTACTCGAAGAGTTTGATTACACGGTGGAATATAAACCGGGCCGCATGCATTTACAAGCCGACCACTTGTCTAGATTGTCGGAGGAGATGGGCACTACGCCAATAGATGATAGCCTCATGGATGATAGATTGTTTGTAGTCACGTCCACACCGGATTGGTATGCCGGAATTGTAGAGTTCTTGACCACTCAACAATTACCAACCGAATGGACGAAAGAGGAGAAAAGAAAGGTTAGAGTCAATAGTAGGCACTTTGCAGTGATAGGCAATAGATTGTTCAGGAGAGGAGCGGACACCATCTTGAGAAGATGTGTATCGCAAGTAGAGGTTCCGGATATTCTAGAGGCTTGTCATGATAGTGCTTGTGGAGGGCATTTTTCTGGTCAACTTACCGGCCAGAAAATCCTTAGAGCAGGTTACTTTTGGCCTACATTGTTTCAGGATTCACACGACTATGTTAGAAGGTGTGATGCTTGCCAAAGGTACGCTCGAAATGACCTTAGGATGGAGATGCCATTGCACATTTCATTACCACTAGTTCCCTTTGAGAAATGGGGAATAGATTATGTAGGGGAGGTCCATCCCCACTCTTCGAGAGGGATGGCATACATTGTTGTAGCTACCGAGTACTTGACTAAATGGGCGGAAGCCAAGGCGGTAAAAACCGACACGGCCGCACATGCCGCCACATTTATGTATGAAAATATCATTACTAGGTTTGGAGTCCCAAAGATTCTAGTTAGTGATAGAGGTACACATTTTCTTAATGACCTCATTTCAGAGATGACTCAGAGGTTTAAGATCGACCATAGGAAGACTACTCCCTATCACCCTCAAACTAATGGTCAAACGGAGCGGGTGAACGGGATTCTAGTGGGCATTTTACGCAAGACGGTCATCGACTCAAAGAGAGATTGGGACGTCAAGTTAAACGCGGCTTTGTGGGCTTATCGGACGACTTACAAAATGACAACACAAGCTACTCCGTTTTCTTTGGTTTACGGTATTGAGGCTACACTCCCTATTGAATTTGAGGTGGAGTCATTGAGGGTTGCAATAGGGACACGCCTCAACGACAATGAGTCTTTGAGAAATTGGCTCGGGGATCTAGAGGAGTTGGATGAGAAGAGGCGGAGGGCCGCTCAACACATGGAAGCAATTCAAAGGCGAAAGAAGGTTATCTTTGACAAGCGTCACAAAAAGAGGGCATTAGAACGAGGAATGTTGGTTATGCTCCAAGATGGGAAGAAAAAGGATTTTCCGGGCAAATTTGATGCGGTTTGGTTAGGTCCTTACATTGTGGCGAATACCTTTCCTAACAACTCGGTACAGTTGGAGACACTCAATGGACAAAGCTTCCCGACACGAACGGCCGGAAGTAGGTGCAAGCAATTCCACACATGAAGACACTTGACTTCAAACAAGACATTCTAGGAGCCGGTCCTAGATGGTCGCCAATAATGTGAGCCCAAATTGATGTCCACATGTGTTGTTAACACTTGTAAAACATTACAAGTGGTGTTTTGTTGATTTATGATTATTCACAAAAATATAAAAAGAATGAAGCTTGAAGAAAGCTAAGTTTGAAGCATTAGGCTTGTGTGAAGTGGATTTAAGTAGTATGAGGACATACCTTGGTAAAGTGTGGTAGGTAGAAAGCCAAGGTTAGTTAAATGTTTGAATTAGGATCTTTGTTGATCAATTGAGGGAGGAAGGCTTAGGAGATAAGATGAGAGCCTACAAAGTAGGAGGAGAGTTCGAGGGCTTATCGTGAGCCTTGTGGATGGGATGAGTCCCTACTTAGAAGGAGAAGGTTAAAGGGTTGTGATTGGAGGCTCTAATCCTCTCACCCTATCCTTACCTCATGCCCTCTCTCCCTCTCAACTCACTATATAATTCCTCATTCTTCCCTCACTCATTCTTTCTTTCCTTCGTGCTCCTTAAGCACCCCACGGGTTATAAGTGTGGGTGTGTGGGAAGCAAGATAGGAGCACATGTGTGTGCTTAGTTCTTAGAAGAAGAGCCAAGGTTATTTAGCCTTGAAGAAGGATTGACCTCTTGTTAGAAGTAGATTGGGTTTAAGGAATTTGGAATTTGATTGTAAACTTCAACTTGTTGCATTGAGATTCATATTGAAGTGAGAGAGTTCAAACTTGTTTAAACTTGTGGCATTTAGAGTGACTAGATTGTACTAGGTGCATTACTTGTAGTGTTTTATTAGTTATGAACTTGAGCAGAACTTTATAGTGAGAGATTTGTCAATTATGGATGATCAGAGTGTTCAATGGGTATGAAAATTTGAGGGATTGTTTATTATAAAGTATGGAAGTTGTGGTAAAAATTTGAGAGCTTCAATCATTGGGATGAAAGAGTTATTAAAAGTTGAAGGAGAGGGTATCTAGGAACAAAGCAGCAAGGTTTGAAAATATGTATCTCTTAGAGGGTTATAGATATGGATACCAAAATTTGACACTACCTTTTGAACTTATATATCTATCTTGTGTCAAAATTTTAGATTGATTGGACGTAGGAGTTGGAAGTTATTAGAGTTTTAATGACCGGATGTTTTATCACAGCATTCATACTAAGTAGTTAGAGTTAGAATTTCATGCATAACTTTTGCATATGAACTCTGTTTGTGCCAAAATTTGGTGTGAAGATTTTTGATAAGGTACTTAATAAGTGTACCAAATTTCACTTGAAGAACATAAGTTGGGTGGGAGTTATACTATTCTGAAGTTTAGTAGGAAGACATTGATAGAGATTTACATCAAGAAGAACTTAGAGAAGGAAGGGCAAGGATAAGTATATAAGTATTTTTTAATACTTGTATTTAAAGCCTATGTGCTTATGGAATCCACAAGCGAAGTGTCATGTACCAATACGGAATCAACTACGATGACATGTGATAGCACGGAATCAATAAGCGAGAACTCATGTAGTAGTGTGGAGTCGACGGCAAGGACTCGATTCACAAGAGGGATATCTTTGAAGGCATGCGTCGCCAAAGCGGCCGGGTGGACATTAGAAAAGGCTAAGGATATAACCTTGCCCGACATTAAGGAATGTAAAATTACATAGTGTGGTGTTAATCAAGTTGTGTATATTCCAAGGGTAGATTGGAATTATATATTGGGTTACAAAGAGAGAAATCTCTACATGTCATTATAAACTTTTCCACTCGGGCTAGGACGAAATCGAAGGGTGGAGGATTTTTGGTGACACATCGCTACGGGAGTTGGATACATTATTGGACACGTGTTCGTGCCGCATTGGCAGACCTATACCAAGATAGCCCTCATACTTTGAGGCACGGGTTTTGGCCACAAACTCATGTCGATGTACAAGCTTTGGAGGCTTGCATTTTGGAAAATGGAGAGGTTCGTGTGAGCCCAAAAGGGTGCCCACATTTAGTCTTAGACCCTTGAAACGTTAGTTGATGCACTTTGAAGTAGCATGTTACTTCACAAAAATATAAAAAGAGTGAAATGTTAGTCTTAGAAGTACCATGTTGTAAGAGGCTAGGATGTGAGTTGTTATTGTGTTTTTACCTTCGGAAGGATTTGAGTGAATGAGGATAGGTAAGGAGAACTTGGATTGAGTAGTTAGTGAGTAGGCTAGTACAAATGGATGGAGACAACCAAAGTGACTCAAGAGGCAAGTGCATTCGAATTGGGATGAATGGAGGATCACATGGAGCGCACAAGTGGACCACCTCATCATGGCCACTTAATGGGGAAGGTCCAAGGAAGAATGCAAGGTGGAGGATAAGCAAATTCTCAAAGCACCAATCAAATCACGAGTTAAGCATCGTGGTTTGAATTAAGTGGTGAGCAACGATTTGGGAAAGTAAGGGGAGAAAGTTATGGCGGCGGAAAGCGAAGGAGGCTAAGTTTGGGTTGAAGCATCCCAAGTTTGGTAAAGTGTGGTAGGTAGAAAGCCAAGGCTAGTTAAATGTTCGAATTAGGATCCTTGTTGATCATTTGAGGGAGGAAGGCTTAGAAGATAGGATTGGCGCCTACTAAGTAGGAGGAAATCTCAAGGGCTTATCGTGAGCCTTGAGGGTGCTCACCCCCTCAAGCTTACTATATAATCCCTCATTCTTCCCTCACTCATCCTCTCTTTCCTTTGTGCTCCAAGGCACCCCACGAGTTATAAGTGTGGGTGTGGGAAGCCATATTGGAGCACATGTGTGTGCTTAGTTTTTAGTTTGAGAGCCAAGGCTTGTTAGCCTTGAAGAGGGCTTGACCTCTTGGTAGAATTAGTGTTGACGTGAAGGATTTTAAAGTTAATTCATGATTCCAATTTGTGGTACTTAAAGTTCATGTTTTGAATACACGTGGTTGCAAGTTCCATGTTTAAGAGTTGAGCACTTGAGGTTGTGATGAGTGCAAAAATATACTTGTGTGGATTAGTTAGTCTTAGTGAAGTTAGGAAATTCTCTCTCCCCCTCTCCTCTCTAGGATTTTAGGATTTTAGGATTAGAGAAGAATTGTGTGATTAGAAAGGGGTTGTTAGTAGAATTAGGAAAATTAGGTAGGAAGATTAGTTAAGGGCTTGAATAATTAGTGAGGTAGTTGGGGATTACAACTACAAAGTTGTGGGTTCATGAAGGAGCTGGGTTTGTTTAGTTAGAAAGTAAAGAGCTGGGTTTATGAAGGACCTGGGTTTGTTTAGTTAGAAGCTAAGGAGCTGGGTTCATGAAGGAGCTGGGTTTATGAAGGAGCTGGGTTTGTTTAGTTAGAAGCTAAGGAGTTGGGTTCATGAAGGAGTTGGGTTTATGAAGGAGCTAGGTTTATGAAATTAGAAAGTAAAGAGATGGGTTCATGAAGGAGCTTAGTAGATAGCCTACTTAATTAGCTCATAGACAAGTAGTTAGTTACATTATGCTAGTTAGTGTTATGTGTGGCTTCCACAAGTAAATGTATTTGAGATTGACTATAGAGAATAGTGTTTTTTAACACTTGCATCCTCTCTTTAAAAATAAACCACGTGCACAAATTAATGGAGAATGTGGAGCACTCTCGCGATGGCAAGACAAAGGAAGCAAAGACCAAAGTTAAATCCAAGACCACTTGAAGGGTGAACCTTGCACTATGGACTCATCCAAGTCCAAATCCAATACCGCGGAGGAATGTGAGCCCAAACCCACTACTCGGACTACGGACGCTTAAGGGTGGGGGGTTTGGCCTCACAGGGGGGTTTGGCCTCACATAATTGGTGCGTCCGCCGGGAGCGAAGCGGAAGGTAGTTACAAGACTTGGAGGCGACTAGGAGACTTGGAGGCAACTAGGAAAAATTGGAGACACAAACTTGAGAGAAGGGAAGGAGCACCCGAAACTCGGTAAGTATTCTCTCTTTGGGTTACATTTGAATTCATTGTATTTCAACTATTCCTTGGAATGAATTGCATTGTCAATTACGCAAATTCATTTTTGAGGAAGGAGCGCGGCGAAGGTACGTCCTCAACCTTTTTGGGGATTTGCTAAGAACTTAAAAGGAACCTATAACCGAGTAGCTCATTAAAACATTAGAGGGTAAATTCACCTTAGGACATTGAACTTTGACACTCACCTCGGGGTGAGTCTCAAAGTTTTGGGAGTTGTCATTTCATGCTCTAGATTAAATTAATATTTCACAAAGTTTATGGTGTTGTTACATTGAGTCACGATTGAGGGGAGTGCTAACTCACAGGGGGATGCGATTGCTCAAGGTATGTTTATTTCTTCAAAGTGAACTCATTAACTAATTAAGGAATGCCTTTTGTACTCGTGATTGTTGTTATCCGTTGTAGAGGGTAATTCCCGAATTGTGGATGGTGTGAGAAGTTGAAGGGTGAAGCCTCGACTTTTAACATAATCTACTCGGAAGGTCACCCCCTCACAATCGGTATTGTGGTGAGTGTTAATTTGCGGGAAGGTGCGGAGGTGATGCTCCGACTTAACCAAAAAATTAACATGAACATGCCTATCCCCTATTGGGATTCTTTCACCTAAGTGGGCTTGCAGGTTCTTTTCCTCACCTCCTAAAAAAAATTATAACCACACCAAGACAAGTGAAAATATTAAGAGGGGAATTGCTAGGATTATGTGTGGTCAAGTGAGGGTCGATCGATTCTTATGGAATGCAAGGTAGGACTCGCTCACAAAAACCAAGTTTGATAGTGGGACTAGAGAAATCTACTCGAAAGAGGCGGTCCTCTAAAATCAGTGATAGATTAGAACAAGATAATGTTAGAATAGAGAGTTGTTTGAACGTCGAACCTAGGACTAGGTCAATTCTAGACACCTTAGAACTTGGAGCTCAACTTGAAGAGGAGATCACTCCCTCCAAATTGAGTGGTGAAACTTCTTCGGAAAATTACACACTTAGAGAAGAATTCCCGGTAGAAGTTGATAGGGGGTTGTTGAAAAGTTCACCGGTCACCATGGCCGAGGAACGGGGGATGGATCCACCACCCATACCCCCAATTCCGCCCATACCTCCTATACCTCCAATAGACCCATTGGTTAGGCCAAGAGGCCTACCAATTGTGGTTCCACAAAATTTAGCGGCGATGGATATGCCATCTCATCTCCCTAAATTTTATGGGACCAAGGATGAGGACCCCTCTCGGCACATGGAACGGTATATCGAACGGTTGGCTAGCTTCCTCATAACCGACACGGGTTATTGGTTAGTGTGGTTTCCTACCACTCTAGAGGGGGAAGCCTATGAATGGTATCGGGATCATGCCGAGGGACATTTTAGGGGATGGGAACAATTACAAAGGGAGTTTCTTAACGAATTTAGGCCGGAAGTGGGTCAAAGTACCGCATTAAGGGCATTGTCGTCATTGAAGCAAGGAAGGGAGGAAGAAATTTCGGCTTACATTAGGAGGTTTGATTTAGTGTGCACTAGATTTGTGGGTACCATGCTCAACGACGACACGCTAAAGCAATTTTTCATTCAAGGGTTTTTTAAGTCCGGAACTATTAGGGGTGTTCTAGAAAGGAATCCCTTGACCTTGGCGGATGCCAAGCGTGCGGCTAGAGATATTGAAAACTTGGATAAAGATCACGAAAGGCTATGGAGAAGGGAGGATGAATTGATCCCACAATTCATCCCCATACGCCCTAGGGTGGTAGCGGTAGAACCCGCTAAGTATGAGAACCAAATTCCATATGCCATTGTGGACACCGGTCCCCGACCTTTAGCGGTTAGGGAACCGGCACCTCTTTTGGCACTACCGGCCCCTAGAACGGATCCACACTTGGAGGAGGTTGAGAGAAGACTAGGTGCTAGCCAACTAGGATTCCAAGAGGCTATGATAAAACAAATGCAAAGCCTCACGGATCAAATGTCATTAATGATCCGGAGTCAACAACCGGGGCCTCCACCCCCGGTTGAGTCGGGTAGGCATTCTTCCGGATTATGGTGTGTCCAATGTGGCCAACCGGGCCACACGCGTCAATTTTGTAGAAGTGGACAAAACCGTGACCAAAGAGGAAACGGTAACCCACCTCAACAAAATCAACGAGGTCAAGCGCCACCTCACTATGGAAATGGAAGCAATAGAGGACCACAACCTAGAGGGCAAGGTGGCCAAAATTTAGAGAAGAAGGAATTTCATCCCTTTTGTGGAAGGTGGCACGCTCAAGGACAATGTTGGTCCGAAGGTCAAGAGTTTAATTGTAGCAATTGTGGAGGAAGTCATCCCTCGGATACGTGTCGCCAACCGGACAAAATAATTAATGTCCCTTATCCGGTGGCTAATCCACAACAACAAGCAAGGGATAATATGCGAGGTGCTAGGCCACAAGGAGTACCGGCCAATGAACTTAGGCCACCTAACTTATACTATGACCATAGTAATGCTAGGCAAACTTTTCATCCACCGGCGGGCTTGCAAACTACAACCGGTTACATTCCAATACAAAATAGACAAGGAGTTCCACCTAATGGTAGTAACGGGAGACAAGCGCCTCCAACGGATCCGGGACCATCTAACTCCCAAGATGTTAGGTTCATGGATGGAGTGTTGGAGGCCACATGTGATGACATGCTTCCTCTCCCAACGAGAATTGGAGAGGAGCAAAGTCAATGGCCTCCTCACACCAATGCTATTACATATGAGTTAGTGAAGGGTAAGGGTGTGGTTGAAGAAGCACCTGCACTAGCGGTAACTACTAGGGCTAGGAGAGGGGATGCCCCGTTGGAGGTAGGAATAGGAGAGCAAGGAAATTACTCTTCGGATGAAGAGATTAATCTCTCCGAGTTGGATAGGGTAGCTAGAAGAGCTACTAAGGATGTGGAGAGGAAAAATATAATTTTACAAAATAGGGAGAGGACTAATGCGGTACATGACTTGGATAATAGCAATGTGGGTGAATGGGAAGGACCGGGGGTTCCCGTAGACGAATTCGACGTAGTGGGTAATTCTAAGGTGGAAAGATCTACCGGGTACGACTTGTGGGCGGACCTTAGTACACTCAAGGCGGATATTACTTTCGGCCAACTATTGGAAATTTCACCCACGGCAAGGAAAACATTAAAGGAGGGAATGCCGGTACACAAGAGGATGAGGAAGGTGAAAGCTAAAATAGCCGCTAGGATCCAATCACAAGGTGGAAGAGACGTGAAAGCTATAGAAATAGAAGTTGTTATAGTAGATAAGGTGGTTCCTAATGTGCTAGTCGACGGAGGGAGTAGTCTAAATATACTACCGGAGGATACTATGAAAAAATTGGGACTTGGACTCACGGGGCCTTCACCTTTGGTCATAAATATGGCAAATCAAAGTTCGACTACGCCTTTGGGGATGATCAAGGATTGTAGAATGACTACGGGAGGTGAGGAGTACTTGGTCACCTTCCATGTCATTAAAATGCACTCCAACAAGGACACCTTCCCCATTTTGCTAGGTAGGCCTTGGTTGCGGATGGCGAATGCTATGGTCAATTGGGGTGGACCTAAACCATCCATCACTTATGGTCCGGAGGGTAATAGGGTCATAGTGTCCATTGGTTCATTAGAAGGATGGATGAAGAAGGAGATGTATTTGCCATTGGAGAAGGAAATTGATGACTTAAACGAGAATGAGATTGGCAAGGCATTGGTGGGAGTCGTCCATCCCGAAGGTCAAAGGGTTGTTATAGATTCGGGCTCGGGAAGTCTAGGTCCTAATTTTTACAATTATGGGGATAATGGGGATTATGCCCAATGGCTAAGGGAGTACCCCGAGTCCGAGGTTGATGTAATGGTTACATTTCACCAAGTAGGCTTAGGGAGTGAATTTCCTAGTGTTAGTTTAGGAGAGGGCTCATTGTTGGAGCCATGTGAGGTGCTCACCGAGGAAGAGTGGGTTAGCGGTGGGTTAACACCTTGGGTAGATGACGTGGAAGAGGGTGAGGTTAGTTTAATTCATGTAGATGGGACTCAAGAGGAGGATGTGATTATTGAGTCATCGAAATTGGAGGAGCCTTTACATTTCAAGACCACGTCTACGGGGATAGTTGTAGGTCAAGATGTGAAAGATTACCCCAATGTGCCTTCCGATTGGTATCGGAACAAAGAGGAACAAGCACATGTGTCGGAAGCGGATTGGCGGTACGTGGATGTGAAATTAAAGAATGGAAAAACCCGACAAATGAAGATGGGTTCCAAATTGGGGGAGAAAGAGGTTAGGGAGTATAGCAATTTGGTGGATGAGTTTAGTGATACTTTTGCATGGTCCTACGATGAGCTTAAGGGAATTCCTAGGGAAATGGTAGAGCACCGGATTCCTTTAATTCCGGGGGCGAGGCCAATTAGACAAAAGGAGAGGAGGATGAATCCTCAATTGCAATTGTTGGTGAAAGCGGAATTGGAAAGGTTATTGAAGGCCGGGTTTATCAAGCCGGTGGAAATCACGGATTGGGTTTCTCCTATGGTCTTAGTAAAGAAAAAAAAATGGGAAATTAAGGGTTTGTGTCGACTATAGGAAATTGAATTCGTGCACACAAAAGGATCACTTCCCCTTACCTTTTATCACCTTGTTGCTTGAGGAGGTTGGAGGTCATTCGCGATATACCTTTATGGATGGGTATGCGGGTTATAATCAAATTTCCATAGCCCTCCAAGATATCCATAAAACGGCTTTTACTACACCTTGGGGTACTTTTGTGTGGGTAGTGATGCCATTTGGGTTATGTAATGCCCCGGCTACTTTCCAACGATTAGTAATGTATATCTTCACCGACTTGTTGTTCAAATCCATGACCGTCTTTGTGGACGATTTTAGCACACAAAGTAATGTGGACGATCACCTACATTGTGTTAGGGAGGCATTGGTTAGGTGTAGGAAGATGAGGTTAGCATTGAACCCGGATAAGACATTTTTGGGAGTGAATAAGGGAGTGTTGTTGGGTTATGTTGTTAGTGAGAAAGGTAGAGAACCCGATCCGGATAAGATTGCGGCCATAAGCGACTTGGCAGCTCCAACCAATTCCAAGGGGATCTCTAAGTTGTTAGGACATGTGGGATGGTACCGGGAACTTATTCCTAATTTTTCAAAGATAGCGGTGCCCATTACCCATTTGCTCAAAAAGGATGTCAAATTCGAGTGGACAGATGCTTGTCAAAAAGCCTTTGAGGAATTGCGGGATAGGTTGAGCACCTATCCGGTGTTGATACCACCCAATTGGGGTAAACCTTTTCACGTCTATTGTGATGCTAGTAATGTGGCAATAGGGAGTGCGCTTTGTCAAGCAACGGGAGAAAAAGAGAAGGATCAACCTATAGCTTATGCGAGTAAGCAATTGACCCCCGCCGAAAGAAACTACTCTACAACGGAGAGGGAGTGCCTAGCCATGGTGTTTTCCGTTAAAAAGTTTAGGCATTACCTCATGTGCAACCCGGTTGTATTTTTTGTTGACCACATGGCTATCAAGTATCTAGTTAACAAGGCGGAGTTAAGTGGTAGGTTAGCTAGGTGGGTTTTGTTATTAGAAGAATTCGACTACACGGTGGAATATAAACCGGGTCGTATGCATTTACAAGCGGACCACTTGTCTAGGTTGTCGGAGGAGATAGGAAAAAATCCGGTAAATGATATGTTAGTAGATGATAGCCTCTTTGTGGTCACTTCTACACCGGAGTGGTATGCGGGCATAGTGGAATTTCTAACAACCCACAAGTTGCCCAAAGAGTGGACAAAAGAAGAGAGAAGGAAGGTGAGGGTAAATAGTAGGCAATTTGTTGTAGTGGGCCATAGGTTGTTTAGAAGGGGGTCCGATGGTATTTTACGACGATGCGTGTCAAAAACGGAGGTTGAAGCGATTTTAATCGTTTGCCACGATAGCGCTTGCGGCGGTCACTTCTCGGGTCAACTCACCGGGCAAAAAATACTTAGACGGGCTACTTTTGGCCTACACTATTTAAGGACGCCCATGACTATGTAAGGAAATGCGACGCTTGCCAACGGTATGCCCGAAACGACCTTAGAATGGAGATGCCTTTACATGTATCATTACCCTTAATTCCTTTCGAAAAATGGGGCATCGACTATGTGGGTGAGGTCCATCCCCAATCTTCAAAAGGAATGAAATATATTGTGGTGGCAACCGAGTACCTCACCAAGTGGGCGGAAGCCAAAGCGGTGAAGACCGACACGGCGGAACACGCGGCAACATTTATGTACGAAAACATAATTTCGCGGTTCGGGGTGCCGAAGATCCTAGTAAGCGATAGGGGTACTCACTTTTTGAATGACTTGATTCGAGAGATGACAGAGAAATTTAAAATTGATCACCGGAAGACTACTCCCTACCACCCACAAACCAATGGACAAACGGAAAGGGTTAACGGAATTTTGGTGAGTATACTACGCAAGACGGTTATAGACTCGAAGCGGGATTGGGATACGAAACTAACGGCGGCACTTTGGGCATACCGTACAACCTATAAGGTAACTACGCGTGCTACACCATTTTCCTTAGTCTATGGTCTTGAAGCGACACTACCAATCGAATATGAAGTCGAGTCACTTAGGGTGGCCGTGAGTACGAGACTTACCGAAAGTCAATCCTTACGAAATCGACTAACCGATTTGGAAGCACTTGACGAAGGGAGGAGAATGGCGGCTCAACATATTGAGGCAATCCAAAGAAGGAGAAAGATTACTTTCGACAAACGACATAAGAGAAGGGCCCTAACACCGGGAATGATGGTCATGATTCAAGACGCACGAAAGCTTGAATTTCCGGCGAAATTCGATGCGGTATGGTTAGGACCTTACCTTGTCTATGAGGTCTTTCCTAATAATTCAATTCAATTGGAAACGTTGAATGGTGAGCTCTTTCCTACCCGTACATCGGGAAGTAGATGTAAGGAGTACCGAGCTTGACTAGGCAACTTACCCTTGGAGCAAGAGATGTTTGGATTCATCCCCCGATGGTCGCCAATTATGTGAGCCCAAAAGGGTGCCCACATTTAGTCTTAGACCCTTGAAACGTTAGTTGATGCACTTTGAAGTAGCATGTTACTTCACAAAAATATAAAAAGAGTGAAATGTTAGTCTTAGAAGTACCATGTTGTAAGAGGCTAGGATGTGAGTTGTTATTGTGTTTTTACCTTCGGAAGGATTTGAGTGAATGAGGATAGGTAAGGAGAACTTGGATTGAGTAGTTAGTGAGTAGGCTAGTACAAATGGATGGAGACAACCAAAGTGACTCAAGAGGCAAGTGCATTCGAATTGGGATGAATGGAGGATCACATGGAGCGCACAAGTGGACCACCTCATCATGGCCACTTAATGGGGAAGGTCCAAGGAAGAATGCAAGGTGGAGGATAAGCAAATTCTCAAAGCACCAATCAAATCACGAGTTAAGCATCGTGGTTTGAATTAAGTGGTGAGCAACGATTTGGGAAAGTAAGGGGAGAAAGTTATGGCGGCGGAAAGCGAAGGAGGCTAAGTTTGGGTTGAAGCATCCCAAGTTTGGTAAAGTGTGGTAGGTAGAAAGCCAAGGCTAGTTAAATGTTCGAATTAGGATCCTTGTTGATCATTTGAGGGAGGAAGGCTTAGAAGATAGGATTGGCGCCTACTAAGTAGGAGGAAATCTCAAGGGCTTATCGTGAGCCTTGAGGGTGCTCACCCCCTCAAGCTTACTATATAATCCCTCATTCTTCCCTCACTCATCCTCTCTTTCCTTTGTGCTCCAAGGCACCCCACGAGTTATAAGTGTGGGTGTGGGAAGCCATATTGGAGCACATGTGTGTGCTTAGTTTTTAGTTTGAGAGCCAAGGCTTGTTAGCCTTGAAGAGGGCTTGACCTCTTGGTAGAATTAGTGTTGACGTGAAGGATTTTAAAGTTAATTCATGATTCCAATTTGTGGTACTTAAAGTTCATGTTTTGAATACACGTGGTTGCAAGTTCCATGTTTAAGAGTTGAGCACTTGAGGTTGTGATGAGTGCAAAAATATACTTGTGTGGATTAGTTAGTCTTAGTGAAGTTAGGAAATTCTCTCTCCCCCTCTCCTCTCTAGGATTTTAGGATTTTAGGATTAGAGAAGAATTGTGTGATTAGAAAGGGGTTGTTAGTAGAATTAGGAAAATTAGGTAGGAAGATTAGTTAAGGGCTTGAATAATTAGTGAGGTAGTTGGGGATTACAACTACAAAGTTGTGGGTTCATGAAGGAGCTGGGTTTGTTTAGTTAGAAAGTAAAGAGCTGGGTTTATGAAGGACCTGGGTTTGTTTAGTTAGAAGCTAAGGAGCTGGGTTCATGAAGGAGCTGGGTTTATGAAGGAGCTGGGTTTGTTTAGTTAGAAGCTAAGGAGTTGGGTTCATGAAGGAGTTGGGTTTATGAAGGAGCTAGGTTTATGAAATTAGAAAGTAAAGAGATGGGTTCATGAAGGAGCTTAGTAGATAGCCTACTTAATTAGCTCATAGACAAGTAGTTAGTTACATTATGCTAGTTAGTGTTATGTGTGGCTTCCACAAGTAAATGTATTTGAGATTGACTATAGAGAATAGTGTTTTTTAACACTTGCATCCTCTCTTTAAAAATAAACCACGTGCACAAATTAATGGAGAATGTGGAGCACTCTCGCGATGGCAAGACAAAGGAAGCAAAGACCAAAGTTAAATCCAAGACCACTTGAAGGGTGAACCTTGCACTATGGACTCATCCAAGTCCAAATCCAATACCGCGGAGGAATGTGAGCCCAAACCCACTACTCGGACTACGGACGCTTAAGGGTGGGGGGTTTGGCCTCACAGTTCGTGAGGAGTTTGATGTGGACGACCATTACGTTGGGCCTGCTAATCAACGTCCCCCACTTTCTTTCCGCATTGCGGTGGATTGTCATGAAGGTTATATGCTCATTTTGCGTCCTGGAGATGAGACATATGCGAAGCCAGTGTGGGTGGCAAGAGCTTTGTCTAAACCAAATTTTGCAACTTCCAGCCTTCATTTTCGACAAATACAAGTGGAGTACTACAGACCGACAGCACGGAACGAAGATGTGATTCGGCATTATACAGGCTGGGATACAAACCATAATTTTCGGTGGAAGGTGGATTCTGAGCACGGTCCATCTTGGGTGGATACAGATTCCATATTCATAGCATGGAAACCACGGAAAAATCATAGTGGATCAGTGTCCATCCCTCAAAAGTACATAACTTTTGCAAAAGACAACCTTGCACGGATCGCACAAGAAGCAACCCACGTTGAATGAAAAGTTGGTAGGATTGTGTTAGCATGATTATAGTTTCATATGTAATTCTAGCAATATATATTACTCATATGTGTGTGTGAGGCCAAACCACCCACCCTTATGCGTCCTAGTCCGGGTGAGGGCATGGGGATCACATTCATGTTCACATAACTCCCTCTTTCCAACGTCGTTAAAATCCATTACATCTCCCATCAACTTTGGCACACCAATTCATTCCACGATAAGATTACAAGTGTTAAAAAACACTCTTCTCTATAATGGCCCTATTAGCGTACTCTATTACAATCCCACACAACTCAACCACAAGTTCAACCCCCTAATGCCACCTTCTAACACCTTGTGGCCTTCACTCTCTAATAACCTAATTCCCTAGCTAAATACTTCCTATTAAGCCTACCTAATTAGACTATAACATAATTTAGTCTCAAAAATACTAGCCTCTACCCATAGCTTAATCTCGGTGCACCCATTTCGGCCTTGGCCTCAAACCAGCTAGCTTGGCTCTGCCTTCACACCAGCTCCCAGAATTGAGCATTCAACTCGTAGTTCGGCGCCCTTGGCCTCAACCAGCTAGTTCGGCTTCGCCTTCACCTAGCTCCAGAATTGAGCATTCAGCTCCTAGTTCGGCGCCCCTGGCCTCAACCCAGCTCGGATTTGCCTTCGTATCGGCCCTTAGAATTGAGCATTCAACTCGTAGTTCGGCCCCTGGCCTCAAACCAGCTCAGACTTTGAGCATTCAGCTCCTAGTTCGGCGCCCCTGGCCTCAACCAGCTAGTTCGGCTTTGCTTTCACCCAACTCCAGAATTGAGCATTCAGCTCCTAATTCGGCGCCCCTGGCCTCAACCCAGCTTAGATTTTCCTTCGTATCGGCCCTCAGGCTTCGGCCTTCGGACCCTCCCCCTTCGAACAGAAACTTGAGAGAGAGAGCTCTGAGGCGAGCTGCCGCTCCTAGCTGCACCGCAACTGATCCATCCGAGAATCCAGCTTGCTCCGAATTGCAAGGCCACCCCCCCTGATTCTAACAAAACCACAACCTAATTCCACCAGCCCTTGATCCCAATGTGGGCAGTCCCTAAACCCAATTCGGGCACCTAACCCAGCCTTAAGGCCCCTAGTTCACATTCCCTTTCCTAATAAACAAAGCACTAACTACCATTACTTTAACTAAATCTAATTAACACTAACCCCCTCTCAACACACCAATGACATAAATCAATTGCTAACACAAAAACACACTAACCCAAGGGTTACACTCTTTTTAATTTTTAAATAGCCATCACAATAAAAAGAAAGACAAACTCCTGATAACTTTTAAAGTTAACCACACATGTGGGCATCCTTTTGGGCTCACAGTGTGCTCTTCAAAATTGGGGTAGAGTTTGGGTTGAACTTACGAATGCTATATTGTTTGGGGATGGATGAATATCCATTTACTATATTTCAAAACAAATGTGAAGTTCATCTTATTATTAAGTTTGGGACTAAATTGTCGATTGAAGAAATATGCATTTATTACATGCACTTTGTATGTTGCAATGTCTATATTTTATTGACCATGCTAATAATAGAAATCATTATATATGTTTTTTGGGTGAATGTTGTTTGGAGTGCTCTACCCAATGTGTTTGTTTTGATGGAGTTGGTGTCGAGTGCTCTACCATATGTGCTTATGTCCGCACATCATAGATTTGGGATATTAGAACATATAATATATTTGAGATTGTTGACAATATAATTTCGGGCATCTTCATGTTGTTTGATCCATATATTAATTTGAGACTAGAGAAAGTCTCAATTTAACGAATATAGTGTTTTAGGGGTTTAAGGTAAGTAAATTGAAAAAATATAATAAAGCGGTGAGTGAGAGGGTGCAAGTGCAACATATTTCATCAATTTTCCCCAAGCATCGAAGGCATATAAATGAGTAGGCATTGAGGGTTTAGGATTCCATTTATGTAACAACTTTGCAACAAGCAAATGATGAGAGTTGCACCAATATGGCCATTCTTCGTTGACACTACTTCTTCGATCTAATATCTCATCAGAATACGTGACTGCTACCGAAATTGATCGTTGCTCTCGTGTATCTGTCTTTATTGAGATTTGTCTTGTAAACATCTCAAATTTTTACAACTTTGTGCTTGAAAGTAGGTTGACCAGGGTGAAGAACAATCAAATGAGAGAGCGAGCAGTTTCTTGTCTCCGTTTTCAGTGTCTTCTTCAAATAATGAATTTACAACTAGAGTCCAAGGAGAGAGCAAACTCTCAAATTTGAGGATCCTTTGTTTTCTTGGCTTGGAGCATGCATGTTTTTCCATAACAAAGTTATGCATAACTAGAACATCACTAGGATGCAGGCGATTGTTTGCCGATGTTTTTGGAGCTACATATTCATGATGATTCTAAATCAAGGTGTTATGCTAGACTTGTAGGAACTTGAAAACATAGTTCATCAAATTTTTATTTCTTCCAAACATTATTAAGTGTTGATTCTCCACCAACAAGGCGGATCCCCCACACTAGGCGCACATGATTCATATGAGTGTTGAAATAGAGAGAGAAAGTGATCGTTCATGTGTCCATCTTCATTGCAATTTGGGAAGCAAATATCTCAATTTTGTAAGCGGAGGACTAGGCTAGCTACCATATGACACATCCAAATCTGCACGGTAAATAAAATGTGCTTGAGTGCAACTTTGTGACTTGAAATCAATGGCCTCTACTATACCCATAAAATTTTGGTCCAAAGACCTCAAGTACCATTGGTAATCCTCCAGGGTTATTAGCTTCAAATCTTTCCTAAGTTTTTGTTTGGTTAGCAAATATCTAGCCATAACCTCTGCACTCACCAATGTGGCCTTCAAATTAGGTGCCACATGGTCAAGGCTCTCACCACTAACTCTAGAACCAATAGGTGGAGGCAATGACTAGTCAGAGTCATCAAGAGGGGTAAGCTGATGATCCCAACCTTAAATCCAAAATGCGCATGCATGTAGTTGACCAAGATTTTGTTTATGATTCCCAACAAACTCTAGAATGCATAGCAAAGGAGAACAACTTCAACTTCAAAAACATTGCAAACATGGTTTGTGACCAACAACCTCACTAGAACCAAGTACCTTGACTCGAAGTTGGTATCGCTCATACAAACGCATGCTGCTGACATTGCCCTCTTCTCTACGTCGACAATGCTCCCAAAAAAATGAGAACTCACAAGAATTCAAAACCCTAAACCTTACCCATACTATACCAAGCAAGCAAAAAACTCATAGTAGGAAAGATGAAGCTTGGAATGGGCGCACTTGAGGAGCGCAATTATTCTTGTGCAGCTACTATCCAACCTTCAACAATCAACCATCAACATTCGCCAAGTTTTTCAAGATGGTGGGAGTCTGCTCAAACATGAAAACTTCAAAGAGCTCGCACAAGCCCTAACTAGGAACTCACAAAGCCAAACATATTGCGCAAACCCGTCGGGAGCCTTTCTCGCATTTAACCCAATAGATTACATCCAACTACCAAAAGACATCCATGAGATGTCATCCAATGGTGCTCATTCATAGCATGGGGCCCTATAATATAATATTGTAATTTCCCATCCTACTGAACCTTATGGTCTGTTAGTTTTAAACTTCTCTAGCATGCTCAATTTGTATACACCCTAAGTTATTTATACCATGGAGCTCAATATATAACTTGAGCTATGTTACAAGTAAATGTTTTATAATTTCTAGGTTGCAACTTTAAAATGGACCCTATATTTGTTCTCATGTAGTTTTCTAAAATATGGGAGTGACCCCCCCCCCCAAAAGCCTTGAACCCTCAATTTTGTGTCAAAAAATCTCTTAGGCCCTTGCTTAAACACTCATCATAATTTCATAGAGAGGGTTTTGTTTATTTAATTGGGATACGTGAAGCCAATTTCCATCATATTGTTGTTGTTGTTGTTGTTGTTGTTGTTGAGGTGAAAGCCAAACTTAACATTACATAACCGATCTCTTTTGAATGTTGTGAGGACGAAACGTCTTCCATTCCTCTAGCCACCTAGAATAGAAGGTTGGATACTATGGACGAATTTTGTGGCACTAAAAGTGTTTCAAGGGATGGAAAACACCAATGTTTTGTGGATGTAAAACCTTCAGCAACATTATGGACAAGTATTAAAGAAACATTTGAAACAATGGAAATAGGCTTCGTGTGTCAAAATTTGGTAGTGAATCCATTGGTGGCAGCAATGCCCTGCCTTGTCTTTTGCTTGTAAGCAACATGTAATAAGTTTGACTCTACTTTGGTTGAAAAACAATGGGTACAAGTGCACAAGTTTTATAGGGCTATTCTTTAAACCAAGCATTAGGCCACTTGTTGGATATAGGTCGTTAGTCGTAGGAGGAAGTTGATGCTTGATAGTATGAGCAAAGGATCATAAACACTATATTCGTTAAATTGAGACTTTCTCTAGTCTCAAATTAATATATGGATCAAACAACATGAAGATGCCCGAAACTATATTGTCAACAATCTCAAATATATTATATGTTCTAATACCCCAAATCTATGATGTGCGGACATAAGCACATATGGTAGAGCACTCGACACCAACTTCATCAACAAAAACACATTGGGTAGAGCACTCCAAACAAAATTCACCCAAAAAACATATAAATTGATTTCTATTATTAGCATGGTCAATAAAATATAGACATTGCAACATACGAAGTGCATGTAATAAATGCATATTTCTTCAATGGACAATTTAGTCCCAAACTTAATAATAAGATGAACTTCACATTTGTTTTGAAATATAGTAAATGGATATTCATCCATCCCCAAACAATATAGCATTCGTAAGTTCAACCCAAACTCTACCCCAATTTTGAAGAGCACACATATGAGTAATATATATTGCTAGAATTACATATGAAACTATAATCATGCTTACACAATCCTACCAACTCTCTCATTCAACGTGGGTTGCTTCTTGTGCGATCCGTGCAAGGTTGTCTTTTGCAAAAGTTATGTATTTTTGAGGGATGGACACTGATCCACTATGATTTTTCCGTGGTTTCCATGCTATGAATATGGAATCTGTATCCACCCAAGATGGACCGTGCTCAGAATCCACCTTCCACCGAAAATTATGGTTTGTATCCCAGCCTGTATAATGCCGAATCACATCTTCGTTCCGTGCTGTCGGTCTGTAGTACTCCACTTGTATTTGTCGAAAATGAGGGCTGGAAGTTGCAAAATTTGGTTTAGACAAAGCTCTTGCCACCCACACTGGCTTCGCATATGTCTCATCTCCAGGACGCAAAATGAGCATATAACCTTCATGACAATCCACCGCAATGCGGAATGAAGGTGGGGGACGTTGACTAGCAGGCCCAACGTAATGGTCGTCCACATCAAACTCCTCACGAACCTCTCCATTTTCCAAAAGGCAAGCCTCCGAAGCTTGTACTTTGACACGAGTTTGTGGCCAAAACCCGTGCCTCAATGTATGAGGGCTATCTTGGTGTAGGTCTGACAAGGCGGCACGAACACGTGTCCAATAATGTATCCAACTCCCGTAACGATGCCAACATGATCCACCAACATCCGCTATCTTCAAACTCTCCCAATATTGTATGAAGCCTGATATACCTTTCAAAATATCCTCCAAATTCTTCATGGGTATTGGCTTGCAAGGCCTGGGCTCTCCATCTGGTAACATCGTCTTTCCATCCGCATCCACGCGCCAGACAAGGAGACCTTCCGGCGGGCTCCAGTCTTGTGTCGTGCACAACAACTTGTATTGCATGGCGGGTACACCATCGTCACGCATGTAGAAGCGGAATTGTTGTGCCTTCGTATGCCCGATCAATCGGTGAGCTCCGCTTCGAATAAATGGTTCTATAAATGCCTTAAAGTCAGGCACCTCCTCAATCATATGGGGGATGACGGGAACGTTCTCCAAATCCATGTACGACTTCATCAATAAGGGGATTGTTGGAAAATCCTCCTCCCTCAACTTCATGCTCCACCGCCCAAAAGATGCATCAATATCATCGTGCGTGTGGCCTACCAGTAGGAAGGACACAAAAACCTCCTTGAAAATGCCTTTCGCAACCAACAACGACCAATATGCAAATACATATCTACTTTTATTGTCCTTGGCACAATTGTCCAATTGGACACGCAAAGTGGGGGGCAACTTCTTGGCAATCACGGGTTCACTGGGTGGCTCTGGCAACGAATGCAAGCATACATCTTTTCCATCCAACACCGCTTCATATAAAGGTGTTGAACCCGTATTTTCAAATAACAATCCTGAAGAATAGGCCGGCGGTTTCTCCAAATCACGTAAAAGCCTTGCGAATGACCCTATCGTGTGGTTTGAATCCGCTGGATACAAATCAAGAGCATAATGAGCAAACTTGACATCCCCATGTCCATGTGCAATCATTCCTGCAATGCCAACCCAATGTGATTAGTATCTATGAATAAATAAACCAATTTGAGGGAATCCATGTTCTCAAGCACATCACGTAATAAAACACCACAACATTTAGGGTATGCGATGACATTGTTTCCAAATTCACCTGTAACCGATACAGGCAGCTTAAAAAGTCCATCCGTGGCCTTGATTCGATTTGCAAAACATGGGGAGGCTGTTTTGGCATGATCCATTTTGTCATGGATGACCGTAAGAACCTCCAAGGGTCTGGAGATGGACAAAGCTCTATTTGTGTAGTAATCATTACGGTGTGCCTCTTGCATGTTTACATGCTTGAAATAGTTCAATTGATGTGCCGCATATGACTCGGTGCCCATCGTGTGTGCATCGCGAAGGCGCTTCAACTTCTCGCAATTAGAGCAACGGGCAAATTTGTCCCCTCGTCTTTTTGTAATGTATTCACTAAAGTTTGCTTTCTTGATTGCACTCAATTTTGACAATGAAATAGGCTCCAAACCGACCTTCTCGCCAACTGCATTCACGTCCAACAATATGTCTTTCCATTTTGTGCCTGTGGGAAGAACTTTCTCCACAACCTTTTCCCCGGTTGTGAGTGTGCGTGTTTTGTGTGGCATTGCATCGGCAAGGGGGACGATGATGGTCGCCAGAGTGGCCGTTGCTTGCCTTGTTGCTTCCCTGGGTTTCTTTAAACCCACGTTCCCATGGTGACGGGAACGGCGGCCTTCCTTGGCATAAGCAGCTTGTCTATAAAAGTCCGCTTTTGACACACCGTGAATGGTGTACCATGCCTTACAACACACGTCTATGCTTTCAATGGTGATGACCTTGCGACCCGTCCCATTCACATGTATCGCCCTATGGACATCAAGTTTTTTGGTGGATCTTAGACGGAAATCTCCAAGCCACATTTCTTCGCGGATGGCCTTCAATTTATCCCTTGGAAACAATTGGCAACAACGATGCACACAACAATCCTTTGTGGCAACTTCTCTAATGGACTCCTCGCCGAGCAACCTTTGGCGTTTACAATCAGTTGCAGAGGGAGTAGGACGTGCCAATGTCTCGTACTTTCGTAAGCCTTTGCGGGGCCGAATGTTTGCTTGGAGCTCCATTTGGTTTTGCATGTATTGTCGTTCATGGTCACGCAAGCTAACTCCATCAATCGTGACATTCCTCAATGGCCACCTGCGGAGGGAGAACCTATGAGTGGGATCCACCTCGGAATGAATGAGTGACTCCAATATGACAACTCCAACGTCCTCTGTGCCAAGTGGGTTCTCATCAATGCAATCTTGTGGATGGGTGTTACGACAAATACCATCCGCCACAGCAACTCCACTATCATTAACGAGTACCACCTCCAAATTCAGCCACGAGGCCCTTGAAAGTCCCGAACATTCAACAATGGGACAGTGCGGTAGGGAAGGCGAAGGTAAATCCAAATGATCTTCATCTGGACTGTCATCCATAGTAGCCTCCCCGACAATGTCTAGCTCATCCTCAGATGCAGATGGCCAAGTGGCCATGTCTTCAGATGACCAATCCCCTCTTTCACTAAACCCATCCATTGTGCCTACACACATGAACATACCACCTTGTCAAAAAAATCACAAAAATTGTAGATTCCAAACGAAGAATACAAAAACCAGCTTATATAATCAAAATTGCAAATACTCAGTGCTCATACATGTTCATATGACAGCTATGCCATTGGGTTTGCAAAGGTTTGGGTTGTCCAGCGGACACACTGTCATCCAGAGCCCATCCACACTGTGGGGATGGCTTTGGGTCGAGCGGCCCAAACCTTGTGGCAGGATGGGTTCATGGTCTTCCAGAGCCCATCCACAATGTGGGGATGGGCTTGGGTCGAGCGACCCAAACCTTTTGGGGGGATGGGTTCATGGTCATCCAGAGCCCATTCACAATGTGGGGATGGGTTTGGGTCGAGCGACCCAAACCTTGTTGGCGCAGGATGGGTTCATGGTCTTCCAGAGCCCATCCACAATGTGGGGATGGGCTTGGGTCGAGCGACCCAAACCTTTTGGGGGGATGGGTTCATGGTCATCCAGAGCCCATTCACAATGTGGGGATGGGTTTGGGTCGAGCGACCCAAACCTTGTTGGCGCAGGATGGGTGTAGGCTCATCACAGAGAGCACCCACACTGTGGGGATGGGCTTGGGTCGAGCGACCCAAACCTTTTGGGGGGATGGGTTCATGGTCATCCAGAGCCCATCCGCAATGTGGGGATGGGTTTGAGTCGACCGACTCAAACCTTTTGGCGGGATGGGATCATGGTCATCCAGAACCCTGCCCACACTGGTTAAATGGGTTTGGGTCTATCAGGGTCAAACTAAAAACCGCCCACACTAGGGCAGGTGTTTGGGTCGACCGACCCAAACTTTAGAAGGGTCATACTAAAAACCGCCAACACTAGTGTAGGGGTTTGGGTCGACCGACCCAAACCCACCGCAGAATCCGGCGTATAATGCGGCGGAAATTGCGAGGTGGGATGAATTTGAGCTCATTCCGAAGTTCACAGTGGGGTTGCATGCTGTGGATAGCTGCTCGTGAACGGCAGCGTGCACGAACCTTGAAGTACAGCTCCGACTGAGAGTTCTCCCTACGATTTCAGGAGTGGGAGAAGAGCAAAAAAAACCGACTTTTGGGGGGTGCGCCCCTTTATACTATCCACCTCCGCTTCCCCAACTTCCTCATTGGATGCCTTTCCCGCCTAGTTCTCCTGCAGAGGTTATTTTCAAACCTCCTAACAGAATTCCCCGCCTTTTGTTAATTATAAAAAAATGCGAATCTAACCTAGCTCTTGGATACCCCAACTGTCATCTGACTTTGTGTGTGTTGAGAATGTCTATTGAAAGTAATGTGGATATTTAATCCGTTTCATATTGTTTTGTGTGGATATGACATGCACCATTGGAAGGAAGGGTGGCGGCCACATGTATTTTTCCAAGTGTCATGAGGAGAAAAGGTTTGGGATAAGTGATTTATATTAAAGACTTCTAGAATGTCACTCTAATGCATCATATACATATTAAATCATGATACTAATCTACTTGATCTCAAACATTACGGTATATTTTAACCAATATGTAGACAAAAGAAGTCTAAACATTGTGTAACGCCTTATGGTAAGAGTCACTAAATACAATAGTTAAAGTAGTTATTAAGATCCTCGCATGAGGAATTATATAATGATTGCATACAACATTGCTCTATTCTCTCGCATGCAAGTGTGGCAATGACGAACGTATGTGGACGTCGTTAAGGGGATACTAACCACCAATGTCGCTTTTTAGTTCAATCTTTCAATGATATTTGAATCTAATATCCTCAAGTTCACTTCAAGTTTACTAATGTGTGTGAGCAAAACATCCAAAGTTGGACCCTAAACCCTTATAACATCCACAACATGAAATGTGTATTGAATAAACACAAGACCAATTAGTATATCATGTTTAAACGTCCCAAATAACATATTAACACGATCAAGATTGTATTTACTCTAACCTTCCTATTAGACTCTTCTTCATATACAAACAACATCTATTATATCTTGCGCCATTATGTAATATACGTGGAGGGGACATTGAATAAGAACATGATTGCGTGAATGGCTTCATTTGATGTTGTGCTTCTCCGATTTACTTTTATATCACATTCCATATATTACATATATCATAAACCATGGTTTATTGGCAACTATGTGATTCATCAAAGTGAGCAAAACATCCAAAGTTGGACCCTAATAACATCCACAACATGAAATGGTATTTGAATAAATACAAGAACTATCAGTGTATCACGTTTAAACGTCCCAAATAACATATTAACATAATCAAGATTGTCTTTACCATAACCTTCCTATAAGACTCTTCCAAACCTTGGACAACTAACTAAGTGGCCAGCTATTTAGTTAGCTAAAAGCTCCAACTAGCTAAAGCTACGTAGGAATTTGGTGCCTCAAAAGAATAGCTAGCTAAAACTAAGTGCCATAATCTGGGCGAGGAAAGGTAGCTAGCTAAAGCTAGCTAATAGCTAGTTGGAATGTAAAACATACATTATTTTTTTAATATTAGGGGGGATCCCATATAGCAAAAACCTTGTTGTCCAAATTGACACCCACTTAGTTAGTTGTCCCATGGCTACAGTTTAGGTTTCGATTATGGTATCTGCAATCAATTTTCTGTAGGCCATTTCCAAGCTAATTCTTTTGGAAACTCTCAATTTTTACATTGAGATGTTTGTGTAGAAATCTCAATACACATGGCACGGTCTTCACTGTTCCTAATAGTCAATAGTCACATAGGAATCTAGTAAGATCATTAGTGTTAGCCGCTCACCCTAAGTGGGCATTTCATTAGGAACAATCTTCTAGATTAGTTAGTCAAGCTTATAATTAGGAACAATCTTCTAGGTAGGTTAGTCAAGCTCATGGTTGGGCTCACTTGTATATATATAATGAGCAATGTAGCACCAATGCCAGTTGAAAGTGAGGAAGCCAATGTATACGTGTGGATTTTAAAAATTCAAGTTTCCTTGTGCACCAACATGAAAATAGAGAGGCAACCACGAGCAATACAACCAACTATATATTGTTTGGTTTTGTGTGAATGGATTTCTCTTTGGTTTAGAATGAATATGCATGTCACACAACTTTCTAGCTAGTTGAAGCTAAGTGAAAATGAGAGTTCCGAAAAATTTAGCTAGCTAAAGCTAAGTAGGAATCCTAGGTTCGGTGAACCTAGCTAGCTAAAGCTAAGTGACAAATAGGGGCCCGACCTATTTAGCATGATGGTGATACAAGTTGGCCAACTATCCAAGGTCTGGACTCTTCTCACCAAAATGCACAATGTTACCCGTTAATATTGGATAGATTAATATGTTATAACCCTAACCCCGTATCCCCTAAACCCTAAACCCTTAACACCAAATATCGTAGTTGATCACTGATGCCTCCATATACAAACAACATCCATTATATCTTGCGCCATTATGTAATATACGTGGAGGGGACATTGAATAAGAACATGATTGCGTGAATGGCTTCATTTGATGTTGTGCTTCTCCGATTTACTTTTATTTCACATTCCATATATTAAATATATCATGAACCATGGTTTATTGGCGACTATGTGATTCGTCAAAGTGAGCAAAACATCCAAAGTTGGACCCTAATAACATCCACAACATGAAATGGCAATTGAATAAATACAAGACCAATAAATACAAGACCGATTTACTTTTATATCACATTCCAAGTAAATATATGATCATCAATGGTTTATTGGCGACTATGTGATTCATCAAAGTGAATATATAAGGGATTTACAAAAAACTTGAGCATGTTAGCATTTTGAACTAAGGATCATGCAATTCAAAATCCTTACAAAATGCACTTGGGGAAGGCATTCATTTAGGCTCCACACTGAAGTATTCTAAATTTCCGAATTTCATGTTGGGGGGTGGGGGTTATATTTCTTATTCATTGAATAATGTGTGAGTTGTTGGCATCATTGGTAAAGTCTAAAAGTCAATGATTACATCGTTAAATGTCACGCAATTGTATTATTTTTCTAACGTGCTCAAACAAAAGAGAAACAAATGACTTCAACTTGTTTGGAAAATTTAGGGCATGGTGTCATGTAAGTAGGGGTTAAGTATTAGTTTTAGCATAAAGTTACGTTGTAAAAATGCATTAGTTGTATAAATGGTTAGTCTTGTAGAATACCGCATTTGATGTAGCACCTAAGGGTACTCCAAAGTGTCTTCAAATAGCTAATGCCCGCTAAGGGGTTAGAGTTAGGGTTTAGGATTTAGGGTTCCCCGTAACCCTATTTCCGTTGGTGCCCTAATCCTGTGGGCACCCAATTCCCGAGGCAAACAAAACCCCAGCCGCCACAGTTTCTCCTCCTTTCTCTCTCTCTCCGCGCCAAGCATTCGCTCCGCGTGTCTCTTGGAAGCGCCGCCTCTCCTGAAGCGCCGCTTTCACGAAGCGCCGCTTTCGCGAAGCGCCGTGGCTATTCAGGGCGGCATTTGATTCCTTCTCTCTCTCCCGCCTAGTGTTTCTTCTCCTTCCCTCCCTTCTCTTGCTCTTAATCTTAGAAGCTAGGAGGTGTTTCCAATAGATCAGAAACCTACGGAGGAAGTTAGTCGAAGATTGTTGAAGGGTTTTCGAGCATTGTGTGGGAGCTTTAGCGAGTGCTTGCGAAGTCATGTGTTTGTAGATTATTTCTCTTTTGGAGTTTGTATTGTATTTGGAGTGTTTGTGAGATTCAGGAGTTCTATAAGATAATCAGGAGGTGTTTGAGACATATAGAAGTGATTTGAGAGCTTCAGTTCTTGTTGGAGTGATTCAGTTGTTGTTTGAAAGATTTAGCTGTTGTTTAGAGAGATTAAGCTGTTATTTTGAGAGATTCAGCTGTTGTTTTGAGAGATTCAGTTGTTGTTTTGAGAGATTCAGTTGTTGTTTTGAGAGATTCAAAAGTGCGTTGAAAGCCTGAGGAGTTGTATGAGAGATTCAAGCTTTATTTGAGAGAAGTAAGAATTATTTGAAAGCTTTAGTAGTTGTTTGGGAGTTTAGCGTGTGTCCGAATCACATTCAGCTGTTTGTGTGTTACTGGACGAAGAACACCAGCTCTACTCCACAGTTTTTGCAACAACAGCTTTAAAAGGTAATATCTTTTGTTATACCCAACATGTATTAATTAATTCATGGTGCTGTAGCATACACAACGCATAAGCATTGTATATGCTCTGTGCCAACCTTTAAAATATATATTAAATAGAACAGTTTGGGGAGACGACCCAAACACGTCATGCTGTTTGGGTCGGTCGACCTAAACCCAGCCTCCTATTTGGAACGCTCGGCCCAAAAACATCCTCATGTTTGGGTCGCTCGACCCAAACACGGCATGATGTTTGGGTCGCTCGACCCAAACCCAGCCTAATGTTTGGGTCGCTCGACCCAAACCCGTCATGATGATTGGGTCGCTCGACCCAAACCCGTCATGATGATTGGGTCGCTCGACCCAAACCCGTCATGATGATTGGGTCGCTCGACCCAAACCCAGCCTGATGTTTGGGTCGGTCGACCTTAACCCAGCCTCCTATTTGGTACGCTCGGCCAAACACATCATCATGTTTGGGTCGCTCGACCTAAACCAATATTCATATTTGGTACGCTCGGCCCAAACACATCATCATGTTTGGGTCGGTCGATCCAAACCCAACCTCTAAATTATTATTTTATCAATAAATCCATGATGTTAAACACAATATAAAATGAATATCCACCCAAAAATTAACAAAATAACATATCACCATACAAATGATGTTCACATATATAACAGTGCACAATCCACCAAAATATATGCGCCAATCCATTAAATTTCCCTTAAAACAATTGAAAGAAGTTTGGGTCGAACGACCGAAACTAACATTAAGCTTGAAGAAGTTTAAACTATCCATTAAGCTTGAAGAAGTTTGGGTCGAACGACCGAAACTAACATGGTTTATTCTTTCCTTACAGATGGCCCCAAAGAAAAGACCCGGTGAAAGGTGGTTCATGCTTGCGCCAGACATGTTATGGCAGGAGCACGAAACACCGCAGGATGACTCCTATGTTCCAAAGGACAATCTTATCCTCGCTTGGTCAATTCAAGTGGTCAAAGCCTCGCAATACAAAATGATATTTGTATTGAAAGTTGGCACCATGGAGAACCATACATGGGCCACAGTCACGGGGTGGGAGGTGGCATCGGTTCAGTCGCTTGGTGACTACGTGGACGTCATCCTAGAGAACTCCGCGGTGCAGAATGTCCATATGTTCATGCACCAGTTCTCCGAGCCGTTCGACGCAATCTACGTAAAGGAGTCTTGTGTTGAGCCAGACGTCATCAAACCGGAGTCGATATTTATCGATAGCAGTATATCGAACACCAAGGTCTCTAGCCGGTTTACAAAATTAAAACATGCAATCACCGTGCTGAACAAGGCCATGCAGAGCAAAACAAAAAGTCAGCAACCTGCGAGGCGAAAAGCAACAACTGAGGAGGGTGCAGGGTCGTCAAGGCCTCAAACGGTGAGGAAGCCGCGACCAGTACCGTCTGACTCAAGACGGACGACTCCCTCAGAGACACCGGCGGATAGCGAGACGCCTACGCCTTCTGCCAGCCGCCAAACAACACCATCGAAAAGGGCGAGAGAGTCATCTGTGATGACCGAGGAGCCAGTTTCACCTGAGCTGCGCATGCCAAAGCCCGGACAAGAGGTGGATGCGGGGGAGATACAGAAAATCGTGAACAATTTCACGTCCAAGTGCTCCCACTGTTTCTTCATGGGTAGAGATTTCAAGTTCGATGTCAACATCAGCCAGTGCCATCTAGCGCCACCAGAAAAGTGCGTCCGGGCAAAAGAAGACGCCTACGTCGACTGGATAATCGCGCAGATCGTCAGCGAACAATTCAAAGACGACAGGCAAACAATTGTAGTCATGCCCCAGGGACAGAAGAAAATGCCTACCCCTGAAATGTGGCCTACAATTCAGAAAGGCGATTTTTGGCTGATAGACGGCCAGCACAGTGTGGAGGCATCAAAGAAAATCCAACTGATGACCGAGTGGGATGATCCCAACCATCAGAAGGAAAAGCTGAAGGTCTGGAAGGCATTGGTGGTGTGGTCCGACGACGAGACCAGGCTCAGCGACATCTCCCGATACTTCAACATGGGGAACAAGAAGAGGGCCTACCAAGCTTCCTGGATAAGGAATATCATGGCCTCACGGGAGGTGTGGGAGTTCTATGGCAGGCCTCCCAAAGAGAGGGAGAACGCCAAGGACAAGAATCCAAAGTGGGAGGTGAGTATTGTTTGGGTCGATCGACCCAAACTCTTGTTTGCAGCCTCGTTTTTTAGTTTGGGTCGATCGACCCAAACTCTTGTTGCAGTTATTGTTCATGATATGTCTTGGAAATCACATGTACATATCTAACACGCATTCAAATGGTTTGTTTTGGGGAAATGCAGGATTTCAAATACCAGATGATAAATAAATTCTCCTCAATTGACAATGCTAGTCAAAAGCAGAAGAAATACAACGATCTAAGAGGGGAGATTTATTTAATCACAGCTTCCGATTTCGTTTGGATGAAATGGAGGAGTGTATTTGAAAAGCATGAGGCGGGTGAGCTAATCGACCCCGACACTGGCATGCTCTTCAACCAGGCATCGCGCTTCAAGCAGATGAAGCCTCTCGTGAGGGAGTTCTTCAGAACTCTTCAAGGGCTGTCGGAGGCAGAGATGGGGAAGGCGGCATCCCACATCCTGCACATGCAGCCGACGGTGAAGAGATGTTGGGTCCACCCGAAGATCGTCTTCAGCAAGCCCAAATGCTTCGTCCCTTCATGCTACACCATGAAGGAATGGACGGAGAACAGGAAGAAGAAAACGACCATCGTCCAGGAGCTGCACAAGCTAGTTCCTGAGAAGAAGCTCATCGTGGATGGAGAGGTTCACGAGGCGCACTGGAGGGCATTCAAAGCCGAGTATAAGTTCACCAGTGCGTCCATGGCGGCACTCATGAGGGAGGCGGGAGACGACTTCCTCAGGTCGAAGCTCGTGAAGGGGGGGAAGAACCGGGGGCTTCCCGAGCATTCCGCGCGTGCCTTCTCCAACTTCATAAAGGAGAAGCAGATCGTCAGTTTCGAGGGCGACGCGCATTTCAACTTGGTCACCCTCGACCCTCTAAAGATCCAAGGCTGGCCGGGGTCTGATGCCAGGAAGGCCATCAGGACGAAAGCCGGGGACCGCTTCCCCTTCGGAATGATAGACTTCAGGAACATCCCTGGAAGCTCATTCGAGGGGACAATGAGCACCCCGTTTTACGAGCCATTCCTGTCAAAGTTCGTGGACTACAACAGCCCCAAATTTCGGGAGGTCGACATCTGGTTGTGGATTATCGAGGACAGGAGGGCGGAGCAGGTGTACGGGATCGTGCGGAAATTGCAGCCAGAGTACGCCGTCTCGAAATCGCACTACGTTGCTGCACTGGCGGAGGGGGCGTACAGCACTTTGAAAGACAAGAAGACGAAGGTCGTCAACGTGCTGTGCTTGTACTTCGTGTACAAAGCTGAGCTGCTGAAGGTGCCAAACCATCCCATAGGCCGGATGGAAAAACTTTTCCAAGTCCCAGAAGGGTTGGGTACCAGCAGGAGCTTGTACGACGAGGCGAAGTACGCCAACTACCCCGCGGATGAGCTGCGGATGGAGTTCTACCTGCGGATGATGAGGACCCTCACGAAGAGAGGGGACTGCATCTTCAACGTCTTCGGGGGCTCCAAACCAATTTTTTCTGCTATGGTAAGTAGCTCTAAATAAATTGTCGACAGTTTGGGTCGAGCGACCCAAACTACACACTGCCTGCTCAGAGTGGAGCAACCTAATCTACACAAAGCCAAGTTTGGGTCGAGCGACCCAAACCAGGCATTGTATAGGTTGGGTTGCTCCACTCTGAGCAGGCAGTGTGTAGTCTGGGTTGCTTTGTGTAGTCTGGGTCGGTCGACCCAGACTCCACACTGGCTGGTCTGAGTGGAGCAACGCAACCTACACAAAGCCTATTTTGGGTCGCTCGACCCAAACTTGGCTTCGTGTAGGTTCGGTTGCTCCATCCAGACTAGTGAGTGTGTAGTCTGGGTCGACCGACCCCCAGACTAGACACTGCCTGGTGTGAGTGGAGCAACCCAACCTACACAAAGCCTACTTTGGGTCGAGCGATCCAAACTAGGCATTGTGTAAGTTGGGTTGCTCCATCCAGACCAGGCAGTGTGTAGTCTGGGTTGCTTTGTGTACTCTGGGTCGAGCAACGCAATCTACACAAAACCTACTTTGGGTCGAGCGACCCAAACTTGGCTTCGTGTAGGTTCGGTTGCTCCATCCAGACTAGTGAGTGTGTAGTCTGGGTCGAGCGACCCCCAGACTAGACACTGCCTGGGTTGAGTGGAGCAACGCAACCTACACAAAGCCTACTTTGGGTCGCTCGACCCAAACTTGGCTTCGTGTAGGTTCGGTTGCTCCATCCAGACTAGTGAGTGTGTAGTCTGGGTCGACCGACCCCCAGACTAGACACTGCCTGGTGTGAGTGGAGCAACCCAACCTACACAAAGCCTACTTTGGGTCGAGCGATCCAAACTAGGCATTGTGTAGGTTGGGTTGCTCCATCCAGACCAGGCAGTGTCTAGTCTGGGTTGATTTGTGTACTCTGGGTCGAGCAACCCGGACTACACACTGCCTGCCCTGAGTGGAGCAACGATATCTACACAAAGCCAACTTTGGGTCGAGCGACCCAAACTAGGCATTGTGTAGGTTGGGTTGCTCCATCCAGACTAGTCAGTGTGTAGTTTGGGTCGCTCGACCCAAACTATGCAGTGTTTTTGTGAGATGGATGCCGATGTTTTTGTTTTCATTTTCTTTAGATTTGGTGTAAATCTAATGCAAGTGATCTGGGAATGTGCAGATGTTGGGGTTGACCATCTATTCGTACATAGATGACGCCGATGTTCTTTTCTACAGAACGCAGAAAGCGTTGGCGAGAAAAATGGACATCCTCGATTGGATCCCCGGAAGCTACGCCGAGGAGATTGTTGAAGGGGGCGAGAACCCTTTGGATAGGGCGAGGCGGACCAACCCGGAGGAGTTCGTTACTCAGGCCCCCGTCGCAATTCCCGAACCCCTGGTGGAATTGCATCCTGGCACCTCGTCACGGGGCCCAGGTGATGAAGCGGGAGAGGACGAAGAAGAGGAAGAAGAGGACCCCAAGGCGGAGGGCGAGGTGGAGGAAGGGGCAACGGGGTTCACGCAGGAATCTGAAGCCCCCCAACGAAAGAAGGCTATGCGGGTGGCAACTCCGCAAAGTAAGCTGGTGCCCGTCCTCACTGTGGACGACGCGAGGGACATGTACTCCAGGGACGCGACCGCCGCGTTCAGGGAGAGGAGGAGGCTGAAGGGGAAGAAGCTCTACGGCGACTACGCGGTGGAAGAGACCATCGCCATTAGCAGCGAGGACGAGGACGACATGGAGCTCGCCAAACGGCTCAGGTCGGATCCCCCCTCCCCCACGGCGTTTGCCGGCATGGTGAGGGTGAAACCCGAAGTCCTCACTGTGGACGAGTCTAATGAAAAGATGCGGAGGGACGAGGAGCAGCGCGTCCGGCTGGAGAAGGCTGCCGCCGAGGAACCCTCGGTCCGCAACGAAGTCGCGGAGTTGAGGGCTCTCCTCTTGGAGCAGGAGCGGCAAAGGGCGATGGCCCAACCTCCGTCCAGCGCGGACCTGATCACGCAAGTGATTCAGGGCATGTTGGCGCAGGGGTTGGTGATGGCTCCCCCGAGTGCATTTCCGCACTTGCCCGCCGGCTTCCCTCCCCATAATATCAACCCGCCGCCCGCACCGTAGCAGTCCTTCACCTTCGGCCCTATGCTGCAGCCGCAAGCCCGCCCGTACGCGCCCGTCCAGCAGGTGGACGACCCCAGCCTTTGGCGCGTCCCCGGAGCTTCAAGTCCCTTGGGGCCCCCCCCCGCTTCGGCCTCCCATCCTCGTGCCCCCACACCACCAACAGGACGACCCCCACATGTTTGGGTCGTCCGACCCAAACACTGCCGCCCTTGCACCGCCAGCCAGAGACCCGCTCGAAGCAGGAGGGTTTGGGTCGGCCGACCCAAACCCCGTCTCAGCGACGGCCCCGGTGGACGAGCCCATGCTAGATGTTGAAGGCCCGCAAGGGCCTGGTGATACCTCTACTCCTAACCCAGTCGATGAACCAATGCATGATGCGCATGCGGAGGTTGGGTTGGGACAAAGGCCTGACAGTCAGCCTTTGCAGGAGCAGGTTGCTGCTGACGTCGCCGGACCAGGCGTTGGTGACGCAATTGGGGAAGCGCACGCGTTGGCGGCGTCAACGGCGTCAAGGCACGACCAAGGCGAGGTAATGCACTGACCCCACTCAGTTTGGGTCGCTCGACCCAAACTCCCTGGGTGTTTGTCTTCTTGCCTTGGTCGTGTCCCCTAGCTAGGAAGAACCGACCCACCCGTCCCCCCCCCTTCTTCGCCCCACCCCATCCCCGCACTCGCCCCCCCTTTCGTCACCCCCCCGACCATCCGTTTCGGGCCCCCCCCCACCCCGGCTTGCGACGAAGTCCTCATCACGGCGGCTCGTCATTCAGATTTTGTTAGATGTAGACTTAGGCTAGTTTGAACGCATCGTTCAACGCGGCTCTCCCCCAATATCAAAATGTACATGGAGCATTGTATAATATAAAATCACCATTGTTTACTCCCATATATTTGTATCTTCGGTTTGAATGTATACTGTATGCTCTTGCCTCTCTCGTATCCCTTGTTCCCCCCCCCCGGGCCAATGAATCAAATGGTTTTGTGTATGCACCGAGTGCAAATAAATTTCCTTAATTCTTCGTTTGGACATAGCATGACATAAGTCGCCCCCGTTTTCTCTCGATCGTCCCCGCAGGGCTCGGAGCATAGCGTAGCGGCTCCCCAACGCTCTTCTCCCAGGAGCGGAGAGGGCAGCGCGGCGGCGCCCCCGGTTCTGCCCGCCCTGCGCGTGCTGCGGAAGGAACGATTCCTGGTGTTAGACCTTAACGGGGTCCTCGTCCAGTGCGTCCATTGTCCCAGGGTCCCCACGGTGCCCTTTTGCAAGCCCGAGGATGCGAACTACGACGGGCCGCCCACGCACATTAAGACCAAGCTGGTGCACCTCCGCCCGTGGCTTCGGCGCTTCCTGCAGATCGCCCAAAACAAATGGTGGGTGGTCGTGTGGAGCTCCATGACGGCCGAGAACACCAATGCGGTCGTGGAGTTCATCTTCAAGGGCTTCGAGCCCCCCTGCTTGGTCCTAGCACAGGAAGCGTGTAGAATATTGTACACACCGGACGGCAAAGTCGTCAAAAAACCAAACAACCCTGCGTCCCCCCAATATCTCAAGGTCTTGAAGCCGATTTTTTGGGACCAGCGACTGTCCTTGATAGGCGTCCCCTACGACGTCCGTCCCACCCGCGAGAACACGCTCATGGTGGACGACATCACTTCCAAGAACTTATTGAACCCGACAGCCAACTTCATTGTTTGCCCTACGTGGACGATCGAGAAGGTCCGGGACCGATTTTTGTTAGACCTTGTTAAGTACTTGCAGACGCTCTGCGGTAGCGGGCTGCCCGTAAACCAGTTTGTTAGGAGTAATCCCATAGGCGAGAGATACTTGGATCCACGAGACCATTTGTACAGAGAGTTGTTCTCCCACGCGAAATTTAACAAGCTCATTTGAGAGAGTACGTGTGTGTGTGTGTGTGTGTGTGTGTGTGTGTTTGTGTGTTTGTGTGTTTGTGTGTGGGGGCGCCCCCACTTTGTGTAATATATTCTTCATATGTATCTTGATTTTCACATGCTCTATCTCTCCCTCTTCCCTTTGGGTTCTGTTTTGTTTTGTTTCCATTTTGGCGCCAGCGTTTGGAGCCCTCCATTGACATCGTCAGTGACTCAAACTTGGGGAGCTTCTTCTATGAGACCGTTTATGACGCCGCTTCAACCATTGACTACTCCAAGGAGCCTATTGACGCCGGCGTCGTCGATAGCCCCCCGCCCAAGCAAATGTTCCGGCAGTCTCCGTCTCCGTCGCCACTCAAGGGCACAAAGCGCGGCTGCGTCCGGACGTCCCCCTCTCGCCCCGGCGGCGCCGTTGCACCCCGACGACGACTGGCGATGGGCGCTCGGCCTGCAAAGAGTGGACCCCTGCATGTCCCTTTGCGCGACGCTTTCCCCGTCCTATCCAACTCGGACGCGAGCGCCCCTACTGCCAAGGTGATCGCCCACAATACATTACAATCCCTCTCCCTTAAGTGGGGCGTGCAATATATATATGGGTTTGGGTCTTTCTCCTCAAACTAACCCGTGTTTTTTTTGGTTTTCTTTGATCACTTCCAGGTTGCGTCCAGCCCCAAACCTCCGCGGGCCAATGCGTCCATTGAGCTGGAGCGTCACTACGCCATGCGCCGATATGCCGGACAGTCTACGTCGTCGTATTCGAATTCCTCGTCTTATAATTCGGGCGGTCGACACAATCCAAAATGTGTTATGGTGGGCCCACATCCAAAACTCGGCTATAGTCGAGGGCCAGAGATTCTCAGAAATGTTGAGGCGATGCGAGCTAAACAAGCGGCGGCAAAAGAAAAAGATGCGGTCTCCCAGCCTAGATAGGCAATTGTAGGGCGTAGACATTGCATGTAGGCGGGATGATTTTAGGCCGCACTATCCAATGGATTTGTGCCATTAGTATGCTATTCAGTTTCTCATGCCATACATTGTATATGGTACTTGCAATAATATAAGTGTTATGGGATTACCCCTTCAATATGGTCTACGGTTTGGATTGCCCTACCTAAACCATATTCATACAAGCTCTCATATTTTGTGTGCAATAATATGAATGTTTTGAGATTACCTGTTCAATATGGTCTCAGGTTTAGATTGCCCACCCTAAACCATCACAAATATGAGTTATTAATGGGCTTCTTGGTATGAACACCCGCTTCAAAGTGTTCCAATCTTACAACTTTCTCCAATATGTGTTCCATTTATCCTTGTTCTTATTTATGTTAATGTCTCAAAATGCCCAAAAAGTCTCAATTTAACGAATATAGTGTTCATATGGTTTAGATGTTGAGAAATTTTTTATGAAGTCTAAAATAAAAGGAAAATATCCATTGATAATGATGCATGATCCATATCATGTTGGAAAAAAATTGAGGGACCCTCTTCTTTCTCCTACTTGAAGTGTATTTTGGAGAATTTATTTGTCACATAGCAACCATTAACTTCTAGTCAGAAAATTGTTTCCACAAGAAGAACATGGTTTGTTCAAGAAGACACCAATATCAAAGACAAACAAAATATTCTAGCTACATTAGTACCTTTTCTCACTTCTGTACTAATTAAACTATTAGAAAAATCATTTTTTTAGAAATTTGTATATTAAAAAATATCAAGCTTTAATATGGAATAACAATTTTTTCTTAAAATACGGGATTGCCAATATTAAAATAGAAATTATTATTATTATTCATAAATAGCCAAAGTGACAAAGGTATTACGGTATTTAGATAATTGTCTTTCCATGAGTAAGAGCATACTTGCAACATATTGATTTTGGAATGTACTGGAATAAGATATACCATCAAGAATGGGTTAAAGATACAATATCACGTCTTCTAGTCTTGTGGTATTTTTTAGAAAATTTTAATGAGAAGTTTAGTTTGTAGAACGAGTCAAGTTGGTATCTTTTATAATTCATATAATTTATGTGAATATTAAATGTATTAGTTATGTACGTCATGATCATAATAGAACAATAAATTGGTTGACTCGAGAGTGTGCCTTATATTGCTTTATAGCGTGTCATTCAACTTTCTGTCACATAATGATGATGAAAGATTTTCTTTCCTATTTACACATTGCTTTAATCATTCAAGATTGGATTGTGTGAAGGATTAAATTGATTTTTTTAATCAATTAACCTAGTAGTAGTGGTTTATAAAAGTTAGATAGTAAAAAATTGGGTTGATTGGAGAAATTTAGATTTAGAAATTAGCTTAGTAGATAAAATCCCAAAAGAACAAGCGTAAAAAAATTATTAGATGATTATTTTAAGATCGATTAAGCTAAAGTCAATTAATAAGTAATTCATAAGGATAAGAATTTAGGATATTTCAAGGATCCAAAGTGACTATACGCTAAAATAATCAGACGAATGGAGCGAACAATATTGACTATCGAAAACGCCTTTAGATTCAACCGATTCGCCTTCATAATGTAAGATCTATTTTTACTAGTGTTTTTTGACATTACTAAGTAAAAAACTGATGAAATGTTTGAATAAAAAATATCGATGGTGACTAAATCTTACGGAAAGAAATCCAATACAATAGGAATATGATGAAACAAGAGTTAACGAAATGACTCATTTCCCTCCCTCCGTGTAAGACAACCATATTTAAGGGGTATCAAAGTATGATTGAAACATCTCTTAGTCGCCAACTTTGATCTTCTTCTCGGTCTCAAACTTTTAGAAGTCCAAACTCTTTCGTTTCTAGTTTCTCTCTTTATCAACTCCAATTGTTTTTTACCTCGATCAATCCAACCCCTGATAAAATGATTTGTTGCTTAGTTATTTAGTAGTTTTGAATGATAATGCTTAATGAAAGAGAGTGAGGTTGTTGTCATCATTTAGTAAAAATATTTTTTTATAGTTCATTTAATTTTTGTTCATTATGTTGAAGTTAAAATCTAATCCCTATTCCTTTGTTCATGAAGTATAATGAGTTTTTATAGAAGGTTGTATTTTATAATTAGTGATTTTGGGCAAAAAAAAAACAGCAAACTTTAGAAGCTTATCATATATTGTTTCTAAGTCCAATTCTAATATACTTTAAAAAATTAGATAGCTATTTAAATCTTCTTTCTAGAAAAAATCATTTTATAGACATTTATAATTTCGTCTAGAAGTTATAGGCATTTTCGTGTAACAACTTTTGTTTTGATACTGTTAATTTTGTAGTTTCACTCCGGCTTGCTAGAGTATCTATTTTTTATAAATTTTATATTCATATATAAATATTGAAGTTATCTTTCTAGTCTAATTTTTTCTTGTTCCATTCTAAAATTTTGACTAGAATTTATGAGAATTTTTATGAAGCAACTTACAAAAACCTCCCACCTTCATTTTTTGAAATAATTAGAAATTTTAAAATATCATATTAGCTTTTAGGCCATATAATTGTATTGAATTTTGATAAGAAAACTACATTAAAAATATCTAAGTTATTTATTCCACAATAATTAAACTTATGTTGGAGTTATTAGACGTTTAAAAGGACTAACTAAGACATTTTCACTCACAAAGACTTCCAGATCTTAGAATAATTTATTAGTGAATTAAAAAATAAGTACAAATCAATCTTTGGCTTGGAAACCTAAGAATGGCTTATTATATTTTACATATTATTGTGAAGGTTTTTGTTTCTTTATTAGGGAAAAAAAAAAACATAATTTTTGTATAGGTGAAGTATGTAAACAAATATCACATATAAAAATAACATACCAAACTCAAATTAATGAACATATTTCCTTGTTTTGTGATTACCATAGAAGAATAAATTAGTGGTTGGATGATAATCTATAGATGGTTGCAAATGATATACAAGATTATTCTTCAGTAAACAACTCTTCAATGAAAACTACTTGAAAAATAGATTGAAATAAGATTTAATTAAAGACCATAAATATATGTATGAAGGATGTTCTTGTTAAAGCTAAAAAATAGAATGATACATAGCCATCTTCATTTCGATCAACCCTTTTTATTATTAAAGAATTTTGTTAAAAAAAAGATGAAAATGATTTGGTAGATTCTAGACCACCTTCACTAACGTCATCATTATCTTTCAGCTGTTCTGAATATTCACATGTAATTGAGATAAGTGCATTTATCTTTTTTGTAGCTTTAAATGTTAATCAATATAATGGTTTATCCTTAGAAGGAATTGATGAACCAAGTCAATGTAAAAAAATTGCAATAACTGCTGATATTCTTGAAAAATGTCGTGTATTTAATATGCGATTTGTAAATATATTAAATATTCATTTCCCTTGTAGCTTACAACTTGATAGGCTTAGACGTGTACAATATAAAGTTGTAAGCCTTGAATCAACTCTATGTGATTCGACTGCAATTGGGATTGGCTTATTTGATGATGTTGGGATCCACATGGATGAAGGTAAACATATAACTTGGTATTTGGCCCATGTTCAATAAATTTTCAAGAGTCCAGAGAAAGATGCAAATCTAAATCATGCAAGGTTTGTTTCCTATCTGCAGTTGATGTGAAAATTTTACATGAATACTATATATTGTGTAGTGATTTGTGTTATACTTGTGGTGGTTATGAAGATGAAGAAACTCATTTGATTCCTCTGAAAGTGATGATATGCCTAGTTTCTCTAATATTCGATGTAAAATTTGGCACATACACCTTGAATAGAGAAGACAAATTGGCTTCAGAAAATCATTTCCAAAATGAAGGATGACACCAATATAATGCACCTATCTGGGGTGTTTGCTCTTCCTCAACTCCTACATACAATCCTACAAAATTCCAATCTTCCACGTCAAGGAAGGAAGAGAAAACAATGTCAATCCAATGAAGAGATGACTTACCCAATGATGCCTTTGACAACAAGAAATGGTTGTAAAATCACCAAATTTGTGTCCATGTGAGGCATGTACACCCATATACCGTAACACCATAGCAGGTTCGCCACCTGGCGAACGAATATTTAATTTTTTTGAAAAAATAAGGTTCGCCTCTCAAAAACTGAATTTCTCAATTTTCGTTTTTTAGCAAAAAATAAGTAAAAATGACCCTAAATAGCTTAGAAATAGCAAAATATTTCAAAAACTAATTTATTCTATTTTCGTTTTTTTGTCTTCAGAATTTTCTAATTTTTACGTTTTTTATTTTTAGAATTATTTTAGGACGAACCTGCTATGGTACTACGGTAATCGCCCCTAATAGCAACTCAATCTTTTCTTTTGATTGTGTGCATTTTGTGTAATCAATGTCTAAATTTTTTGGGTTGCTTTTGGTTGCAAATGTAGGGGCCACATTTTTGTCAAGGACATTATGGATTTCCATACCTTAGTCAATTGGAGATGAAGGCAATGTAACTATTCATGATCAAATTTTATTATATTGATTTTCAATATAGTTTTTTTTATACAGCTCATGTTTTGAAGTTTTGTATAATAACTCTATAATACAATATTATAGAGCCATTATCAGTTCTCAAATGGTCTTAATTATTTAAGAACCCATGCAATGTATCCCAAATGTGCCATCCCAAGCCATGGAGATTGTTTTCAAGTGGCCGTGCTTCAACATCATACCTTGTTGCCTAGAAGTTTGAATTCCTATAGTGAAAGGAAAGTGGGTCTTGTGTAAGAGTCCTTGTAACATGGACACCTATCTCTTTGTGGTAGAAAACAAAGAAAGGATAATGTTTTTGCATCCATATTTGTATTGATTGTGAGTTGTTCTTGTCAGGTCGGTATAATGTCGCATTTGTGTACGATCTGCGGGGTTACTCATGCCTTGTTCAAAGATGAAGAGGTCCCTTGTCAGTTCCTCTCCCCTCTCGCAAACCTCCATGATTTGGTGGAAGGAAGGTCTTTAGTAAGTTGAAGGAGTTGAAGTGGCAAGTTACAAGGACACAATGAACACAATCTCCAAGTTACAAGGACATTTGAAACCCACTATGACATGCAATGTTATGATACAAGTAGCAAACAATCATGACCTGAACATATATGCACCAAAATGGGTGGCATGTTCTACCTCATTAAAATGAAAGAACTATTCTAACCAGGGTGTAGAAATTTGCCCTCTTGGTTTGTTGGCACGTTGTGGCAAATGAACTCGCAAGGTGTGTTGTGCAGTTGTTTGAGCTTCTTATCCTTTCAAAAAATCATGTACTTGACTTTAGATAATGTAAGCAAGGGAGGTTGTGCTCTACACCCTAGCATTGTTGTCTTGCCTTTCATGCAGTTCTAGGTGTCCAACTACAAATCACCATGCATGAAAGGTTCTTCTACAGGGCGTTGCACCAAATTTCTTAGGTATTCTAGATTTGCCCCATGTGCAAGTCAATAGGTGGCCTCATAAGATGCAACATTGATGTCGTCACATACAAGAGTGGCGTGGGTGTGATTTTGTGCCTCCCCTCCAACACAATCTAGAAGTTCTTCCATTGCCATTGTAGACATCGACGTTATGTGGGATTCCTTGCTAATGAAATACACCTCAAAGATCTGGGATGAATGTGCAACAACCCTCACATTGGCATTGGCAATGCAAGATCATGGCCTCCAATTCAAATTCTTACAACAAACTTTGATTGATGAAGGTCTTTTGAAGATCTAGTGGCAAACAAACTCCACAAATTTTAATTGCGAACTGCTAGTCGGATGGGGGGAGGCATGGATGTTGGATGTAACACCAAACACCGAATACAATAAAGATTGCAATAACACTCATACAATAATTATTTTTTACATGATGTGATGCAACTACTTATCGGTGACCTCTACGAACAAAATAATGACTTTAAATTGCTACACACTTGTCATTAAGGTGAAGTTGTTGGAGCAGGCATTGTAGTTTTAATAATGTGTAATGCAACTTGCTTTCATTTATGTCTGCAAAAAATTAAATTGATTCAAACAAAGTTACCCACAACTCTTCCAGCTCGGGTAACAAAATTATAAACTGTCGATGTCATACTAGGGACACCAATCTCTTCATTTGTAAAGTGGCACTGATATATCCACTTTGTTCCCAGCTGGTACTCCATATTAAGCAGCATTTTCAACAAACTCTGAAAATTAAGGATCACTCAAAGAATGCCTCAGGGAGGAAATGCATTGTAGCCATTTCATTTGTATTGGGAAATTTCTATAAAAATAATAAAATATTAGAAAAGTTGTAGCCTTAGGTTACTTATTGCAGCCGTCATGCTCCCATAGCACTAATTACTGTGCAGCCAGTTCACATTGATAGGAGTAATTGTTCTCAACCGTCAAATTATTTTCTCATATTTGAGTAATAGGGAGGACTTTGCTGTCTGCAGAACATCAAATGCATGAGATGTTTCAGGAAGAGAAAATAAGGCCAAAAAAAAGGGAACCCAGCTCCGCAACAGACTTGTGTCTTTACATATATATATGTACAGTTACTTGGCAAGAAGGGATTATCACATATGAACATACATCTCATTCATCCAACATAACATCCCTGAAATAGTATGCAGCTCAGAGGTTACCTTTTGTAGTTGATTTAAATTGGAATCAGATTTAAAGACCATGAATTAGTCGAGAACTCTAATCCAAAGTATTTGAGTAACTGTATAGGGTACAAACTTGTGGAGGGGCAAGTTTTTGTGCTGGAAGGATGAGAGGAATGCGATAATTCCCTCTCACCCAGACATTTAGATTCTTGTAAACAACTAGGACGGAATGAAACGTCAAATGAGATATGATTCAAATAATTGTAATAATTAACAACTTCCTTGCAGTCTTGGCAATCGAGAGTCAACTACTTAGCCAGAACCATTTCTGGTGAAGATTTGCCCTTCCCACTCTTTCTGGTGAAGATTTACTATATGTGTGCATTGGGTTGCAAGGGTAAGCACAGTATAAATTACATACTTGGACCTATAGTTTTGATACGACTCAGACCATATCTCAGCCCTTGTGTGCAGTTATGTGGGCCTTGGAATTTTGAAGGTGTTCAATATTTTTCTTGGGATTATGCACTAGGAGACTAAATTTAACACTTCCCAGTGCCCAAAAACACTCCTGATATTTTCATACATTATCAGGATATGATTTTCAGGTGATCTTCCTGCTTCAGTGGAAGAAATATGCAAACTCCTTTGTGAAGGAATTGCAGACTTTCCAGTGACATAGGACAATTTTTGACTGACACAAGATAATTGCCCAGGACTCATGCTTGGTAGTGATACAACGCCTGCATCAAGCAGATAACTTGTCGGTTAACGGTTTCTAAAGAAATATCTACAATCAATGTACATCGACATGCCATTTACTTGTTCACCTTGATCCAACTTGCCACATTTTAATTGTAAAGTAGCATGGTGTTTGTAGGAATAGGGTTTCAAGTAGAAACTTTGACACATAAAACATAACACTCCCTACGTGTAAAAACTAACAAGTCTGAAACTTGGAACACAGATGAGGGGCACACATAAATAATACTGACTGCAGGTATGTGGGCCTTATGTGGTCACTGTTCTCACTGGACGCCAAAATTTGAGGTGTTTGTGCAAAATTTGTAGTCTATAATAGAAAGAAAAGTGTTATTATACAATCGGACTAAGTGTTTTAGGTTCAATTGTTAACACAATTTGGAGGGTTGATGTGATCACTTTTAAAAAAACATCTTTACTTTGACCTCTTATAACTGCTGCATCTCAACTCCGTTTCCAAGACTTGGAATGATAAATTCAGTGATTCACAATTGCTAGCAGGATGAGGCACTTCCTGGTTCGATCCAGGGATCAAAATTGCATGAGGAGTGGGTAGTACTCACAACAAGGCCACTTACCTTGTGGCCAAAGACTTGCTTACTGTATTCAAGCAGATTCCAGTATGACGCCCAGTAAATCCCTGTTCCAGGTGCGGGTGGAAAATCAAAATTAAGTATCCGAGCAGTTACAATGAGGTTGCAATACAGAGTGCAATGGGATTCCACATCCTGATTCCTGCACACACTAAGGCAAATGAGTTTCCAAGGGTGTCCAAAGATCTAAAGGTTTTTCTTTTTTTCTTTTCTTTCTTTCTTTCTTCCTTCTGAGACAAATGAAACAAGGATCTAGAGGTATTCTAGTTTAGAACCATAGAAATTGTAGATACCAAATATGCCCATGAAAGATGCTCTACTCTGAGAAACAGTTCCAGTTCTTGCCTTGGACCACATAACTAACTATGTCAGCACTGTTTGTCATTACCCTACTCAGATTAATTTTTGAAGTAGTCCAGTTTCATATAACATCCTCCATGATCAGGCTGGCAGCGAACATCGGGATTGTTATTCACAGCCCAATAAATATTGAGTGCAGAACCTGCATATCTACATGTATCATTAGTTAATTAGTGATTGTAGTCTGTCGATACCTTATTAAGTACAACATGGAATATTTGATGAATTGTTCTTCTGTGATGAGTGAAGGTTTTGTTTTGGAAGCATACATGAGGAAGGTTACACGTGTCACACCACAAGTATTGGTCACATGGCCTGCCGACCAATATTGACAAGACATGCGAGAGGCGCTTAGGCAGTGTTGCACTGGGTTAATTCATTATAAGAGTTTCCTGTTCAGATATTTGTATCACGGGTCTTGACCTATGTGTTAATGACTTTATATTAGATACCACATCTGTATCCTTTGCTGATGATGCTAAAAGTTGATTTTAATATATTATCATGTGTAATGACTCAGAATATAACTTTTACTGGAATCCTTGTATTGTTCTTGTTTTAAAAAACTTGAGAAGATGAGCCCAAAGGAATCTTAATTGGCATAATTGACCCCCGTGATTCCTGCGGACAATGGATAAAAAGAGAAGAATAAAAAAAACCACTGAGGTCGAGGCATCCATAGTCAACTAGGTTTATTTAACTGCTCACTAGGATCATGTAATGCCAATATAGATGAGATCAATATTTTTTAGGAGAACAAAGTTAAAGTTTATGTGGTGACAACTTGTGATTGATTTGTCCTCAGGAGAGTTATGAGAATTGTCGTAGCCAAGGAGTAGCATTGAGATGAGCAGTTATATGTTAACCTATATAGAGACTATGTGTAACCCTAAAATCTATATTCAAAATTTTAAAATAATTACATTCTCCTTAGACTGTGTTTCTCTTGGCAAGAAAAATAATTCCATGCTATTCTTCCTCCTAAACAAATGCAAACTCTTTTATTTTATTCGTTATAGATGTCTCAACACTAGTAGAAAACTATGCCCAAAAAAACCGCAGTCAAAATTGGTTGCAGTTCTTTTGACCAACCTGATCTGCAATTGCTAAACGACTACAAATTTTTTGTTTTGGACGTGTAATATACCGTTGGAAAGGTTTTCTTTAAAAAAAATAGACATCTAATATACTATTGGAAAGGTATTTTCAAGACTTTTCCAACAATATATTACACACCCCAAATTCGTAAAATTTCAGTTGCTAAACCAAAAAAAATCCTAAACCCTAAACCCTAAACCCCAAAACTGCAGCTGATTTCAGCTGCGGTTGTTTTTGGCATAGTTTTCCACTAGTGCAATCTTATGCATGGGTCTAGGGATATAATAAGAGCTTTCAAAATCTTATTAAATAAAAATATTCTTTAAAATATCATTTATTGTATCATATCAATGCATTGGATACTCTTATTATAACACTTTCAAGCATATTGTATTTATTATGATTTTTTAGAGCCTTATTTTGCCAACAGCCCTCGCTAATTAATATACAATTGTTGCTATCTCGGGCTTTTACTCTAATTTTTGTATTGGGTTTCCAACTGCTGATACACTTTGGCATGCAAGAAGGCTTTCGATTCCCAATAGGAAGTTGGTACAATACAATCATAATAGAGCATAGCAAGCCATGTGAGTAAATAATAATCAAATTGGGATCTTGTTACATAGTTATATGACCAGTGCAATGTGCAGATCCTGAAGTGGGCCAGATACAATGGTCAACTACTTGCAATTGTCTTACCTTTATTCCCTGCTTCTCAAAGATTTGAGTATTTCAAGAACCATCAAGTACACAGTGCACACAATCCACCAAAGAGAAAGGGCTGCAAGGCTAGCTTGTAAATAATATGATAGGGCTGAGGGCCATCCCTTGTTGTATCACTTGACGAAGCTGCAACTGTAGGGCTCAGTATTGTTTGATATGACTGACTAGCCCTTGCTTATGGGTTATCACATGTGATTAACCCGTAAGCAAGGACTAGTCAGTCATCTCTACACTCGTCGGGTCATGGTTAATTTTTGATGGATTGGGTCAGGTTTCAGATCGTAGAGCAAAAGAGAGGAACATTCCAATGTTCTAGACTAAACTTGTTGAGGTGCATAGATTGCACAAGGTATAGATTATTCTCCAGACATTGACAATTTCATTTCAATCCAAATAGGCTAAGGATCTTAGTTAATATGTATTTTCACCTAAAAATGTCAACCTTAGAGTATATTAGCATTAAATTCTCCAACCACAATTATAGAAATTAACTGCATATTCAAGCATGTTTCATTTCCTCAAAGTGTATTCATTGTGTACATGGTTGGAACTTCTGTGCCAAAATGCTTGAGCATCTTTGTTAAACAAGAATTACTGTGGACTTCCTCTTTTTTTGAGGCAAGCCATCTATTAGAAAAATGCGTAGCCAGACAAGTTAAAGTTGGAACTCATCTCAAGAGAAAGTGTAGCATGTAGGAACATAGTCATGCATTAAACTGGAGAATTTGGAGCCACAAGTGACTATAAGTATACAAACACCACTAAATTAACAGTGGAAAGGGTTGTGACTCGAAGGAATTATGTCAACATGCATCAAGTTTGAGACCAGAAAGCGCAAACTCAATCACCCACCTTTTAAGACAAGCGCACCGGCAATCCTAAATTGACCACTCAATGGTGGTCCATACAGCATATTGTTGCGTGCTCAACACAAATTCTTTTCATTTATCCCACACCTTGGGACTTGGAGTGCATGATTTAACTGTTTGAGGAGTTTTAGCTTACTGTACTGTTCAACCTGAAAATGTGGTGCACAACATGGTTATAGACCAATACAGCCAGTCATTTAAGTCCAAAATTGAATTGCTTCTCACATTATCAGCATCATAATTCAAACTACCCGCACCACTAATCTCCTCAGAATTTCTGCACCATGTAAACTACTGAAATTATCCCAATTTAAATTTGCAATCGATCCTCCAAGGTAATGTCTCCAAATCTGACCATTCAGGTATGAATATGGATCATGTCAAGATTATGCTACTCATGTCACTAAAGAAGGCACTCAAAAGGTGCTCTCTGTAGACCAGGCTTTAAAAATGAGGCAATTCCATAAACTGGTACTTTCTGGGCTAGCGAGTCACTTTTGCTACACAGCTGAGTAGCCCATGTGATCCGAATACCAACCAGTGTAGATTCTACACATTCGAAAGATGATAAGCAGGGTATCCTTATCAGGGAGCATTTGCCGTGTCACTTGAAACAAATTTTGTTGTACGTCATCCATTTGTAACAGGCTATAATAAGAAACTTGTGGGATGTTCACTGCTTAACTGCCTAACATGAGTGAACCTTTCAATGAACATATTGGTGCATATGTAGAGGTATGATAACAAAATAAAAATAACAGAGCAGAATTTCAAATCCAAATGAGAAGTTCATAACAATATTTAGTTAAATTGTATCAAATTCTCAGTGGGGTCAAGAATCTCATGGACATTATTCCTTTTTATTTTGGGATTCTCCTCCCCCCCCCCAACATTTTGGGTGTATTAAGTTTGAGTACTATTCATGAACTTACACTTAATAACAACAATTGGTTGCGAATCTAGGAGTCAAGAGGAAGACATAGTCACAACATTTATAATAGCCAATCCGATGTTGAGTATTTAATTTATGAGATTAGTTTAATGTCGGCTTATCTGCCATGCAGATCCTTACGATGTCATAGTGATTGACTGCCACCTATGTCAACCTCTCACCCTCTCTCTTTTTAGAAAGGCAACCTCGGGGGGAGGTTGAGTAATGTTATGTTGAGGTTATTGAATTCTTAAAATCAAATTTTCACATATGACCTATATTAACAAGTTTCTTTTGGATATATACATTTCAAACTAGAATAATATGTATCTATATGATAGAAACCATTATAGATCACGGTTCATGATAAGTGCACTTACTCTTGTGCTTACTGGTTCCAAGTGAAGGGTAGTGTTGGGTACTGGTGGTTTTCTTGCATCATCATCATCAAACCATGACCATAAACAACCTGGTGGTGAGAAGTGCTTTTCACTGTGAACTTACACATGGAACCACCACATTTCATAACAGATCCCAGGCTACTTTAAGCTAGACTAGCCATGTCGCCACTATAAGTCTATGATCGGCAGAACCGGCAGTTAGTTACAAATGAACCAGTTGAGTTTGAGAAATAACCGGTCGAAGTTCAAGACTGCAAGAAAATTACCGATCATTTCAGAGGAATTTATAGAATATACCCCAATTTAATAAAGGAAACCAGAGGATGTCAACACGTAACCGGTTGGACTTGCACACACTAAGATCTCAACCAATTATGCCCAAAAATCTCCACGATCACTGCTATAAGTAGTGCTCCTCCAATTGTTAGGCCCGGAAAAAGCAGGAACGAAAAGAAAATTACAGATCATCAGTGTGTACCAACTTCGACTCAGCTCAGCAAATGCCCCAGCACAAGGTGGTCGATTGCGAGCGATGACTACTTATGCCAAAGCAAGGACAACCTTTAGGTGACCACTTATATACCAAGCTGAAACATGGCCCTGTGTACGAAAAGCCCACCCCACAATGAGGAATATTCCCTGTTAGTTTTTAGTTTGGTGTTTTCTGGGTGTGACTAAACCTTTGTAAAGGGCCTCTGAACGTAACCAGAATAGAATCTGGCTGTGTGATTTGGATACATTAGATCAAAGAACAAGAAGGACCTTGCAAAGAGGTCGCAATGTGTCTCGTAATGCTCTCAAACAAACATCTCGCATGGGTTCGAATCAGTAATTAAGTTAAAGGTGTCAAGACCGATTTCCACGTGGGTTCGTGGGGCCCTTTAAGATGATCCTGTTTCATTGCAGTGGCCCAGTCAAGTGGCATAACTTATATCAACCACCCGGCAGGTGGTACGAACACCTCTCAGGGTGCACAGGCGCCGTGCGGAGCTGCTCCCGGTGGGGCTCTCAAGGAGAGAAGAACTGCACGCTTGCCTTTAAAATTGAGTGTGCATGAGGGATCTGTCCGCCCTTGTCTTGTCTCTTTTGCAATCAACCCCGGTCGTTTGCTTACTTTCTCCCAGCTTGGTGGGCCTCACTGATCCCAGACTGCAACCAGGTTGAAAATGATATCAGCCTACTAGCTACGTATCAACAATCGGAACCCTATGGATGGATTTAGCTGGTCAGACCAACCGCACTAAAGGTGTGCCCCAGGGGGGAGAGTGCATTCGCAAGATACTCTTAAAAAACTCCCTAATCTATACAAGTATATAACAACTGTAAAATTAAGCAATACACTCTAAACTCCGTAGTATCACACCTATGGCAACCAATGTGCACATGATATTATGGAGTTTTGTAGTGTTAACATGGATGCGTGATACTGTAGATTTAGTGTAGCATGTGATATTATGGAATAACACAAAGGAGATGTGAGGACAATTTGAATTCGTTTTTATGTCACCTACGCTAGTGTGGTCCACTCCACTTGGCCTTCCCGGGCGATGTGGGGGACGCATGCACCAACATTCAACAAGTGGCAAAAGAAGAAGAAGAAGAAGAAGAAGAAGAAGAAGACACTCCACATGTTGACACATGGCGCAATGCAAGGGTATGGGTTGACTTCTTTGGTGGTTTGCATTAATGACAAATTTTGTGATATAAGGGAGAGAAATGTGGCAATAAGGAGTGAGATTTGAACTACGAACATCCGTTCCCTAGGGTTTCGGGATATTAGAGAGTGTGTGGCATTATGGAGGTTGATATTACGGAATTTAGGGTGTAGAAGTGACAAATATGTATACATAAAAACATTACATTCATACGAAGGACTTCATTAACATAGGTATACAAATATACTTTGAACAACAATCGATCTCTATCATATGTATAATGCAAAACCCTAGCATTCATCGATAAAGTCGTTGGAATTTTTTTTCACCTCTTGGATGTAACTCATAAGCATTTTAAGTTTGTAATACATGTCATAAAGCTAATGCAATTATTGTTTCAAAGTCTAGCATAAAATAATCAGTGAAATTGTACATCCACTTGTTGTTGGTTTCTTTTTGATAGCAACACAAGCCAATATAAAACATTTATGCTACAAAGTCTAATGATACTACCATTACTTTAAAGTAAAAATATTGTATGATTTTGAATGGTCCTCCATACATGTACATATGTTTTAGTTAATATAATTTGTGTAGCATATGTATATGTACTATGACAAAGTTGAAATCACTACCCCTTTTGTGCACTCATGTATAGTAGTACGTGTTTAGTACAGTGTAGGCCCTGGGGTTGTGCCATTTGCAATTGCAATCTAACCTAGTTGTTTTCTCACTTTCTCCCTTGGTGGGACTCACTAATCTCATCCCGCTACCATGTTGAAAATAATATTAGCCTAGAAAATGAAGCCTACTAGGTATCAACAATTGAACCCAATGGATTAATTTAGTTGGTCAGATCCACTAAGTTTTGGCATTTATATTTGCAATCAACGTTGTTGTTTCTCACTTTCTTGCTTGGTGGGCCACATTGATCTCATACTCCAGAGAGGTTGATAAAATAATTTAGCCTAGCTACACTCTTTTCCCTCTTTAGTGTAGGCTTCGTTACTTTGAGCTTTTGTGACCACTTGAGTGAGCTTGATTTGTGTAGTGCACACTATAGTAAAACACCACATGAAGTGTAATATGCAAGTCATTGCATTTCACAAATTAACGATGCCTTAAATTTTTTTAACTAAAGCGAATCCAAAACGCAGTATTTACGTCCAACAATAATCATTATATTCGTTAATTTGAGACTTTCTCTTGTCTCAAATTAATATATGGACCACAACAACATGGTCTAATGTTTGGGTCATCCTACCTAAACCATCTTGATATGAGTTCTTGATATGAACATCTGCTTCAAATTATTTGCATCTTACAACATTCTCCAATATCTGTGTGATTTTATCCATGTTCTTATATTTGTAACTGTCTCAAAATGCCGAAAAAGTCCAAAATTAACGAATATAGTGATAATAGCATCATCAAGACATGATAAACAATCAAGGTGAGAATTTTGAAGACATTGTTCACTTTGAGAGTGGTGGCAACACGATGTGCAAGGAATGGTGGCAAAACAAATGATGGTGTTGTAGTATCGTTAGAATTGGTTAGTAAGACCCATGACATTTATGATCTCTAAAATTGGTTCACTTGTGACAATGCCTGATATACGGTGTGCATACGACAATGGGACCACAATACACTAGGAAAATGTCGCAGAAGTTTCATTTACACAGTCAATACTCATTATTGACAAATTTTCCTTGACCATGCAAGGATAATTGCTAGAAATGTTGAGATCCTTGACAAATTCCGGCCAGACACACTACCCCATTAACCTCCACACTCAGTTTGCATGAAATGATGAACTCCCCGTCCCTCTCCTGTGAGTTTGTTGGGTCATGATTGCAACTTGTGACGTTGGAGCAACATCACCCAAGTGACCACTAGCCTTTAATAAGGGCGCCCTACCAAAGTGATAAATTGACACAACGCTTTACATGAGATTCGCCAATATCAGCTAGACTTCAATGAAATTTTCTCCTTCCTGCCAAAAGAAAATTGATGCATACAAGCAAACCTCTCATCCATCCAACATATAAACTTGACTTCTTATAGATTTGTGCTTGAATATTCACCTCAAATGACTTCAATTAGGTTAATTCGGGATCTCCAAAGCTAACTCCGGTGTCAAACTGACTAGAAAAAATTTGTTTGTTGGATGAATGAGAGGTAAGCTCGTACATGCGAGAAATTTCTCTCGCATTTGCCCACGGCCTGGATATGCCTTGCCCACACATTGGGAAGTGCGAAAGCATTAATATCCCTTGGGGGGCTTCTAATGTATGTGAGGGCCTGAGTGGCCAGATTTTGTAATCACTTAAGGGCGTATCAAAGTGATAAACTGAAGCGACAGTTCACATGATATTTGCCAATTCATTGGGGCCCTACTATGAAACTTTCTCGTTTTTGCCAAAAGGGAGTTGTCGCACACGAGCGTACCTCTCATCCATCCAACTTAATAACTTTTCCCCGAGGCCTGTAAGTTTGTCATTGATTCATCTCATTCATCTCCAATGATTTTGATCAGACTAATTCGGGGTCTTTGAAGCTAATCTCAATGTCAAATCAACGAAAAAAGTAATCTATCAATGTTGGATGAATGAGAGGTACTAGGCTCGTATGTGAGAATTTTCTCTTGCCTCCTCCTACGACCTAGACATGCCCGGGGCTTCTAAGGGAGTGCTTGAGTGACTAGCCTTTCTAAATGAGGTATGCGGGTGTTATTTGGTCACTTTGCTAATCAGACACCTATATTCGATTCATATGCGATTTGGTGAGGATTAAAAAAAAACACCATTTAAGACAAATGCTCAAAAGAGACTAGACTACATTTATCACTATATTCATTAATTTGGGACTTTTCCGGCATTTTGAGACAGTTACAAATATAAGAACATGGATAAAATCACATAGATATTGGAAAATGTTGTAAGATGCAAATACTTTGAAGCGGGTATTCATATCAAGAACCCAATTAAGAACTCATATCAAGATGGTTTGGGTAGGACGACCCAAACATTAGACCGTGTTGTTGTGGTCCATATATTAATTTGAGACAAGAGAAAGTCTCAAATTAACGAATATAGTGATATTTTCATTTTTTTTAACTACACCACACGCAACAGTGAATACAATTGAGAAAATGCATGTACTCAGATAAGGTATCAAAAGACATGCACTTCCGATAACCATAGCCAAATCATGAATAGATTTGCTAATGCAACACAAGTTTCATTTGGTAAACCTAACAAGTAAAAGCTGGAGAACATGAAAACCAATTGAATAACACCCACACACCTTAAGGCCTGCTAGATCGATAAACTGAAGTGGCGGTTCACATGAGATTCATCACTGAATCAGTAACTTGACCAGAAACCCTATGGCATGTCAGCCAAGTTTCTCCTTTCCTGCATTCCCTTCATCCACATGAGATTCATCACTGAATCAGGAACTTGACCGGAAACCCTATGGCATGTCAGCCAAGTTTCTCCTTTCCTGTATTCCCTTCGTCTACTTTGTCAACCAGTGCTTGCACGCGACACCATACAAAAGGTACGCACAAACTCAAGTGGCCATAGCCACATCCTCACTGCGCATGCCACCAACTAACGGCCTTCCCAGTTGTAATATATGTACAACAGAAAGTAGCCTGCGATCCTCATCTGCTCAAACCAACTGCTGATGAAGGTACAATGAGTAGCATTACACAAGAGAGAGAAGCCGCTCTTCCAAGCTCCCACGACTGGAAAAGTGCCATCCAGGTTGTCACTGGAGATTTCTCAAAACTTGTATACGATGCAATGGGTGCCGTCACGTATTAAACTTTGAGATGCTGGAGGTGCATTCGGGAGTGAGTGAGCAGGCAGCCCAGAATTATGTGCATGGGGAGGGGAATGAATCCAGCCAGTACGTGGAGAGGGGGCATGTACCTTCCAACAATTCTTTTCCATGGCAGGAAAGACCTTTGCCATGTTGAAGTAAAATTATCAAGTCTACGTCTGTGGCGGTGGGATGCGGTGGCGGTACCTGGCCTTTGAGAAGCCCAAGTCCCATGTATGTGGCATGCACCATTCTTTGTTGTAATCAAATTAGCATTCAAGCCTTTCGGAGTAGTTTTTATAGCCAGGTTTTTACAGCATAATCTGCTCACCTGGTCCATATGTCCCGCAGGTTAGAATTATTGTCATCACGTACCTCTGAATTTACCCAAAAGCTTCCAGAACTATTCGTAAAGCAGCTGTACATTTAAGAAAGTGCAATTCATAATGAAGGATTTCAGCCTAGTAGTTGAAATCTATGCTACATGCTACAGACAAAGCATGTAAATATCTATAGTAAAGGTGCCTATTCCCGATCAGGACTCCATCGGCAATCTATAGGGTACCGCAATTTCAATTAAGCTAGGATTGAATTTCAATCGGGCCAGAACCAATAGTGCCATGACACATGTCTTGGTTTTGAGTGCTAAAGTGAGGAGGAACGAGCAGTTAAAATGAGCGATTAAAATGAGCAGTCATGACAGACTCTAGATATTGGTAATATGTTCGGGCCAACTTTTGACTTCAAATATTCACAACAGTTTCAATTCAAGGAATAAAATTACCGAAAATTTTATAGTACCCCTAATTTCTATCTTTCTACATGGGAAAAAATTGCATTGCCTTTATACTTCTCCAAAATTTAGCACAGAATCTCTTCAGTAATCAGTTAGGGACGCCTCTACTCTAGTATCAGGGTTAACAATCCATTTCATCTTCATCTCACATAGTAGTGTCCACAGTTGTCAATGTTACATGATTTTAGCTGTACAAAATACCATAATGTGAACTGCAGTCAACATGAGGTTACCAGCAATGATCCTAAATTTGCATATGTTGGCACTTGTTGTCACAGAATTGTAGCTGCGTCTTTAATCAATGGAGTCATCCTTTTCAACTTCCTGGACTTTAAAAATCAATTCCATTTCATGGGGCTGGAGGTACACTCGATCTTCTCTTTAGGGTGGGTTTATTTATTTTGAAAAAATTGTCACTAATTTAGTTAGCTGATTTTGATGTGGTGCACACATGTAGCAGAACACGAGAGAAGACGAAAATAATCTTAGAGAAGAGTCTTCGTAAAGCCAATGTTGACTTCTAAGAGAAGTTGGAACCCATTTTGCTCCACCTTTCAAGAATTGGCGAGGGTTGAAATTTTTGGTAACTGCAAGGAACATGATGTCAGACAAGTATGTCCCTTGGCCCATGGGGTTTTCCTCCCTCTAGTGGCACCCGGACATCAAAGGAACCGGTTATGGCTTCTCTAAACCTAGGAGTGCTCAACTCAACAATAATGGACTCAAAATGGTGCAAGATGTGTGGGATGTCCAACACAATAAGTTCCTCCCTATTAGGAGGGGGAGCGCTATCATATGAGCAGTGAGTAGTGAGCAGTGAGTGATAAGCGGTAATTTATGACAGTGTTGAGGGACGGATATTTGGTAATAGGCCCATTAGTATCCTATAACCTTGGTATTTTGGCATGAAGAACAACAATTTTAGGGTTTAGTAATAAAAAGGGTTGGGAGGATAGACAACATGAATGCTAGATTGTCAACAATGAACAATGAGAAAAGAACAATATGTACACTACTATGCGCATACATACATGCGTATGTACGTATGTATGTATGTATATCATACAAAAAAATTCATAGATATATTGTATGCCCTATGACAATGTAATGGACAAAGTTGAAGTCAAGATAATGATTATCATTGACATTCATAGTGTGAACAAATTAAAAAATAAACAAAATATGTTGCAAAGAATATTTAATTTTGTAATAGGTCAATGATACCACACAAATAATGCAAAGAAGATAGAGTTCGACACAAACATGTGTAACTCCAAGGTAGCGTAGAAGTGAATGTCTATTAAAGAAATGATACCAATAATGAAATCTTCCGTTATGACACTTTAACTTGTATGATGAATGTTGAACATGATTTGGCCTCTAACTCTATGAAATTTAAAACCCGCTCATCAAAATGTCTAGTTTTTGAATGCATTGAAGGGGAAGGTTCAGCAACAAGAACAGAAACTATAATCTCAGCATACATAGAAAGGCCTTGCGGAAATGATGGACTATGGCACTTTTGGGCCATCCCCCTCCGAGGAAGCCTAAAAATATCACACAAGCCCTTCGGTGAGGGCAGCCTGCACTTGCAGGTGTCCAAGCCAAATCCGGATGGTAGGTGTATAAGGTGAGTGCTTAGATTTTTGGAGGGGAATTAAATTTGCGTTGTAGTACCTCTGGAGGTTGAGCCTTAGTTTTGACTATTATGGCTCTAAAATCCACTAATCCATTTCATATCTAGTTCTAACCTAGACCTACGACCTACTCTAAGCGCAAACGCACCAACCTTGGAACCAAAATAATCCTAACTTATGAATTGAAATGGTTCTGATACACACCAACCAGGTGTGGCTCATACCACCCCTAGTTCAATGGACGGAATAGCAACGGTTTGATCGAACAATCAATCTCTTTCTATTTTTCTATATAGTTGTATTTAGATTTCTTAAGCAAGGTGTCGCAACCCTTGTTACTTCATTTAAGTAACTTGGTTATTTTTCCAACTCTAGCAAGAATTACGAGCGCTAACCCTTCGCATTCTGCCATGCGAATGGTTAGTTCTCCATACCGTGGACTTTTTTAGTTCGTAGGAAGGGGACCAACCCTCCTATTCTTTCATTCAGGACTCACCCCTTAATCAGTAACCAATTCTTAGATGTGGACTTCCATCCATGGAAGTCCAATCTTATGTTAATCATCGTGTCGCCGGAGCAACACTACAACAATCCCAGCCATACTAGACAACTATGCCCTCACATTTGGACAATGCCCATGGAGGCCACGCCGTTTGGCCTCGGGTGGGTGAGGCCACACCACCTCACCCATATAAGCCTTTAGGACTCTAGGCAGGACCCCTACCCCACCGTCAAGTAACTTTTTGTCTCTCTCCCAACACTTGGGGCCAAGTAGACATTTTCTCTTAGCCGTTGGGGCTGGAAGCCCCCGGCAGCTTCAGAACCCCATAACTTCCTCATATGGTCTCCGATTCTAACAATTGACCATTCCATCGTCATCAACGTTTCACGTAGATGCCGATGGACTACTCACTTGCCCCACTCGGGCAAGTATTGAAGAAGTTATGCCTGTTTAAAGCTTAGCAGTCCCGGGAGCCACTCCCAGGCCACTGTTGTACCAGGGCGCTGTCCCGGGACAATGTCCCACTCAAATTGCCATATATCCTAGCTCACATCTCCGATTGAGGTGTTTTTGAGCATTTTAGAATCGGCACGGCATAAGCTACGCATTGCTTATAGCCTTACCCTTGTGCCTCCTGGTCTCCGTGGGTGGGAGGCGTTCCCAACACTCGGGGCCTTCACCCACACTAGGATCACTTGGGCCCTCTCACTAACAGTGCTACAAATCTCGAGTGTCACTCCGGGGTCCCCCTTGTGCCTATGGTATTTCGGGCACTCCTTATGGAGAGGTCCACAACGCAGGAGGACTTGGTTTAAGTCCCACATTTTATATAACTTCTTTTTTACTTAGTTCATTTTGTTCACACATCCTATCTTACTACATTTATGCATTATTCATCACCCCTTACATGGTTGGTACACCCCTTAATTCAAAATCTTCTAGGACCTCGTACAGGTCCCTTAAAGGTCGAGTGACAGCTCAAACCCTTCGAACTTCAATAGTCCGAAGGATGGTGTCATCCAATCGAATTAAGTTTCCGATTCGGGATTTCCTACTAACAAGGGTTTACGATATGTTTGGTGGTTTTTATCGTTAAGTGTTATATTTGATGGACCACAAAATACAACTTAATGGGACTAGGATGACATGTGAATTGTAGGTTCAACCTATTGCACAATCTTCATGGATTGGGATCATTACTCTCAATTTATGGGCCAATAATATAATAATGAATTTATAGGTTATTAATCCATATTTTCACCAACAACATACAAAATTGTCGCACTGGTAATTAATCCGACTTCATCACACACAAAAAAATTCTAATAATAAAAGCTACTACCACAAAATATACCAAGGGGCCCCAAGAACAACGGAGTTGAATATCCCTCCTTGGATCACTATATTCGGTAATCGGAGACTTTTTCATGATTTCGAGACTATTTAAGAATGAGGGTTTCAAATAGAGAACAAGAAAAACACAAAAATATATTCTATGTGACTTAATAAAGTGATTTGCATAGACGGCACTAACCAATTTTGCACAAATACATGTCATCACAATAAGAAATTGAACTAGATATTAAACCATTTGCATTTATTTTGAGACTTCCCAAAGTCTCTAATTAACGAATATAGTGATTTGGCAGTGAAGTGCTTGAACCACTTGACCTTACAAGATAAGTAAGTAAATTTAAAAATACACACCTTAGCCGTGCTCCCTCTAATCCTAAATGAAAAGTGACGGTTAGCTGGCTTACCTCAATGCTCCTTATTCGGTTTGGGCTCGATGTAGGCCGAGTCACTACCTCTTTGTTTTGCTCCACTTCCCGATAATTGACCTTATATCTTTCCTTGTAGCTAACTTAGTCGTGGAACTTAGGTTATTCAATGATCAAAATATCATTTTAATACATTATAATTTTAGCTTCACCATAATTAGTCTACTAGTACATATCGTTAGTTTTTTAAGAGACCTAAAATCCACTTCAACTGGATAAAAATTATAAAAGTTATAAGACTTGAAAGCACAATGTTTATTCAACCGATCTTTCCACCTCTATCTATCTAAATTTCAACTCCAAAAATTTATAACTAAGTTATTATTACTTGAATTGGGATTTTCCACAGACTTTTGGAAAGCTAACATAGAGATCTATTAAAGAAAAATGTGAGCATCTAATTTTTAGACATTCATATTTAATTTGATACTTAACCAAATTATACGTTTTCAATGGCCCTAGAAAATCAAATAAAAACTCTATTTGGATAAAATACAATTTTTGAAATTGAAATTTTTTTCAGGCCAGCATATCTGATCCAGGAGTTATTGCCTGAATAAATATATTACTCTATAATCCAACTTTGGAAATTTATAATTCTTTACTCCCTCTACCCAATCTCAAATGGAAAACAGCTATGAATAGCTACAACAAAATTTTACAAGAAAACAATGATAAGTTTTTTATTCAATGTGATTAACTAAGTATTTATGTCATTAGCAACCAAAGTCTACAATGCTTCAATTTGAAAATATGAACTCTAACCTACATGTAAATGGAAGAAAAAAAAATCTATGTTAACAAACACAGATATTATCTAGAAAAAAAATAAGGAAAATACTTTCTCAAGTCTTACTACAAGGAAAATGAAAGGATAAAAAAAGATTTTTTGCCTAATTACATGGAGGTAGGGCTTTGTCCAATTGTTTGAAAAATGAAAGAATTTATAATATAGAGGGAGGAAATTTTTAAACCCTCTCATAAAAGGATTGGACCCCTCCGCCACCGGTTTAATTTTTTTGAAATCTTTCCCCGCATCCTTGAAATTTAGGCTCGGAATTTTTTCCCGTTGAGATTGTCACCCTCTTGCCGAGGTGGCTCCAACATGAGTCCTTCAAATTCTTTCTAATTTTTGCCACTTAGGTGGCAAGGGAGTATGTGGACAAGTGGTCCCTTTGTTTCTTCTTTTTTCTTCAAAAAGTCTTCACACCAATTTCGCTCTCTTACACCGAACATCTCCACTTGTCTTGCGTCGCCCACACTAACTAGAAAACTAATATCTGCTTAGCTAGCCTACACTAACTTAACATCTTAGCTAATATATGTTACTAAATAGCATTTCTTCCCACTAAACCAGTTTCTTTCCTAGTTAGCAATTTTTTCTACCTTACCTAGTTTCTACCACTAGTTAGTTATTTTGTTGACTAACTCTACCTTAATTAGTTTTTTTTCCTTCACTGATGAAAACCCGAAGTCTCGGTAATTCACCTTCCCTTTTTGGAGCTGAATGCTAAATGAACTAATTTTTTCCAATTCCCTGTTAATTTTAACTTTTAATTCTAAAATCCTAACTAAAAGTGACCTCGCGGAGTGGTGGACCGCTTTGGGGGTTCACATGGACTTGCTAAAAACCTTGGATCTTCAAAAAAAAAAGGCGTCAACGTCAGTATCAATATGGTAACACATTGTTGGCACATGTCTCATTATAAATGTCTTTATAAGGATTGATTTTTTCATAAGAACTCAAAAAATCATGTATATAATATCTTCAAGGAAAAATCATGTATACAATATGCACCAACCATATGAAGCATTTAAAGAAGTAGAAAAAACAAAACTTAGTCAAAACTTAGCACAAAAACTTAGCACAAAATATATTGATGGCTTCACGATTAAGAATTGGAGAATCATCCGAGTCTTCAGAATTGATGTCTTTGGCAATAGCTAAAGGAGATTGTATGATCAAAGGCTTCAAGATGGAATTAAAAACATCTTTGCCACCTCCAATGCCAAGAGGTGACACTTCAAAGTGCGGCAAGGATGTATGGGGGGTCCTATCAAGAGATAATAGACAATTATTAAGAAAACAATCAATGAGAATATGTTAGTTGGTATTGAAGTTATATGCAACAAATGTCTTTAAAAAAATAATTGATTTATACCCGTGGATGTAAAAAGGTTTGTAACAATGCCTTCAGGTTTTGACAAAACATCAATCAAAACTTGAAAGAACAATGAATGTTTTTCTAAGGTGTGACACCATCATTTTTCATCAGTTGAGAAGTAACATCCATGAAGTTGTATAAAAAATCAACATCCAAATTCATACAATTCTCCAAAAGATCTTTGTTGATATTCATTTGAAAAGGCAAAAGCAAGCGTTTCAATCTAGAAGCATTACCAAAAGAGTGAACAAATACGAGAGCTATGAACTTGATTGTCTACAAAAAAATGTAAAGTAAGTAAAATAACAAACCAATTAAAATATAATATCAATAAATTGATTCATGAAACTAGGAGAAAACATGAACAAAAAGAACAATGAGATTCATCATTTTATTTGGATTGCAAGGATTGGCCAAACGAAGTGGATTCACACAAGTCCAAGGTTCATGACCAACCTGGAAATTATAATTAAAAAATAAGAAGATAAATTTTTTGTCCATTTTGCATCTTTAGGATAAAATACCAACAAAGCACCATTGCCATGAAGATAGAAAATAGAACAAGAAGAAATTTATTGGACTTTTGCATTTCAAAAAGGTATTGAAAGAGGAATTGAAACTCTAGGCACAGAAAGTCCTTCCAAGTTATTTGCAATAATCAAATGAACTATTGGTGTTGTTTTTTAAACACCATGAATGTAGAATGTGTGATTTGCACCAACCTAGGCAACAGAAAATACAACCCATGTAAAGTCAATATATTGATGAGCAACAAAGGTAAAAAAAAATCCATTGATAATTCAATATATAATTTGAAAGAATTGGTAAGAAAAGTACCTTTGTTGACTTTATTTCAAAGCCCGATTGTGATTTATAAATAATAGGTTATCTTGCAAGACTTTATCTTTTGGTCAAATATGAAACCATTTGATAGTGATTTTTTAATTTCTACCCATCAAAAACATGTTGACATTTGGGATTTTGGGACACGTTTTTGGACAATTTGGAGTTGTTTTGGAATTAAGGCAAGAAAATATGAATGGGTCCAATTTTAATCAAAATAGATCCACAATTTTGGATTTTTTAAAAAAATCTAAATATATGCAACTTCTTATCTATCATTCATGGGTCCAAGCACAGTAAAGTTGACAACTCTTGATCCTTGCACATGTTTAAGTGAAAGTGATTCAAAACTATATTCAAACTTTGAAATTTTTGAAAAAAAACTCATAAATATTTTTAAAACATATTGATCTACAAAGCTAAGCAATTTATGTTGACAAAAACAAAGACGGTGCAAGTGGTGTGCAACTGGTGATGTTGAACATGTAAATGTCAATATTTTGTCTAAATCATAATAAAATTACATTAAATTGATGATATTTTACAAATATATTTGATGATGACCTCAAGTTTATAATGAATTCAAGGATCACGAAGAAAAAATGTCAAGTTCAAAATAGTTAAGATCATGAAGTTATGCTCAAAACCATATCTTGCCATTTTCTTTTGAGCATTACTTTAATGATAAGTTTTGAAGATCTCATTTTGGTATTCTACATTTGAGTTCTTAACACAACAACAGAGGGCACTATGGAAAAATGTGCAATTTAAACAATAGTTTGCTACTACATTTAGGCTTTTGACTAAAAAACTATGGCTATAGGACACAATAGCACTTATTTGGTCCACTTGACCATCCTTGCACCTTCCTTAAGTACTTGGGAAATTTTTTTCCTATGGAATAATTTCTCAAAGCAACCCATATTTGACATGTGCCCAAAGCAAGCCTAGGGAACCATAGTAAATTAAACTTCAAAAGTGATTTTCCCTTGTTGTAGATGGGCTAAAGTTGCATGCAAAGGTCTAGAAGGAAAAATCCGCTTCAAAAATAAGTGTAACCACCAAGAAGTTAACCCCAACCAAATAACTAGATTCGGACACCTCCCCCCCCCCCCCCCAAGACTATTCCATCATTGGGTTTTCATAGACTAATCTCGACAATGAAAACACTCTCAAATGATGTAAAAATAATATATTATTGCCCTTAATACTACTATATTATCCAATTCATAAGGATGATTTGAGAAAAAACCTAGAGTAACACATCTACTTTAACATCCCCAATTGAAATGTAAAAAATGTTGTAAATTCTATATTTCTCTACACATGGTCCTTTAGGGGTCAATGAAGATGCCCCTCTGGAGGCCATTCTTAGAAATAGTAGGTTCTTTTGCCCATTTCTTAATGAGTGCAGACTTGCACCCCTCCCTCGTCCCACTCTTAATTGCTTTAAGGTACATCCCTTTTCCCATATCCTTGACTTGAATGATTCAAAGACCTTGGATAGCAACATCAAAGCAAGGTGGTTTAGGATGATTAGAGTGGGCAATATTAATAGAAGGTCTATTAACAAGAAATCGTTTGACCTTTACTTGGGGAAAAGTGATTTTATTTATACCAACCCACAAAGACTAAAATGGGCATCTAGTGAAGGATTCTTGAGATATAATTTAGCCATTGGCTGCAATCTTGTGCAATATAAGAACTTTCCCCCTAAATCCATTCATATTGAATGGCATGGGATGCTTAATACCCCTTCACTTAATCTCAAATGAAGAAATATTTGGGATAAAATGAGGAGTAAGAAGGAAAGGCTTTCATATGGCTCCTCTAGCATAAGGTGGTGGCCTTCAATTCTTGGAGAGCTAGGTTAATCACCGAAAGTGATAACAAATGCCACATGTGTGCGCTTGACATCAAGCATGAGACCATTGCACACAAGTTTTGGGAGTGTAAATGCACGAGGAGAGCATGGGACTTCGCCACTGACATCATTTACTCCATAAAAGCTCATAAGAAAGGCACTTGGAGAGCCTTTCATTGGTATCATGGGATTTTTGGAAAGAAGAACCTGGCCTCTCTTTGCAAGCACTCTAGAATATGGCACCTCCCTAAAGGCATTACCTTATAGGCTATTTTGATCACTTGGGAAAAAGTTCTCAAAGATCTTAAAACGGAAGCCATATGCAATGATGTCCTTGCCAAGTTCAATGCTACATGGCGCAACAACAACCTCCTCTACCATAGGTCGAGTTTTGAATGGAATAGTTGTTTAATTAATCATGCTTAAGGTTGGTCATCCTTCTTGGGGTTTTGTGGCTCCACCAGGTTTATACAAGAGAGTTTCCCGCTCTCTTTTCCGGGTCTCGATGGCTTTGTACGTTTCCCAACAATGAAATAAATTCTTGTTTCAATCATCTCAAAAAATACATATATGTATTTATATATTTATATGTATAATTAAATACTACAAAAGAAATTGGGTGAAATGACACATGCAAACGCCAATTAATCTAGTAAACCATATTAATTTACAAAAGAACATTAATTAAAACAGGCCACCTCAACATGATGTCGCATTATTTAAGTACCCACAATAAAGAGAAGAAAGAGAATTTTAGCTCACGAATCTTTCCTCTTCCTGTATATAGGAGGTTGTAAGCATCATGACATTGGGAGTCTTATGCTTGCTGTAATTTTCTTTTTCTTCCTGAGAGTGATACATGAGCATTGAGTTCCAGTTATTTCCATGTCATCTGCACTGTGAGCTCAGAGTTTCCATGGTAGGACCATGGAAATTTACTTTTGTTGGATACCCACTCCAGCATATTGATAAGCTCTCATGCTGGGGTCGGAGAGCATCTCATGTCAAGAGGCTAGTTTAATCATTTTCCTACTCCCGTGTACCTCAGCTGCATGCAGGCTGTCCCAGAGGCTACGCTAAATATGATATTTAGTGTCACATGGCATTTTACGTCACTATGGTAACTTGTCATATGACACTCCTTATGGATAAGTCAACAAATGTTGTCATGGATGATGGATGAGTTCATACATTGGCCAAAACCCTACCTTCTCTTGTCAACAACTTGTGATGAAATATTGTCATGGATGATTGAAATTTGGATGCAAAATCGCTCGGTGAATGACAGTAATTGCAGCATTGTGAATCCATAATCCCCCCAAAAATTTCAAAGGAATGACAAATAATGTTGGGCTAACATTTAGTGTTGGTGACACTACACCGCTGTTTACAATAAGTATTGAGCAAGACGATTAGAAGTGGTGACACTAAATATCATATGTAGTGTAGTTTGGGCATTTTGTGCACATGTACGAAGTTAGTTTAGCTCAAAGTGCAAATCTCATCAGCCTACAGTATTGGGCCTCATCTGGCATGTGATGTTTGAAGCAGTCTTTGCCGTGATGGCTAATGATTCCACACGCCTGACAGTCCAAAATGTACAAAAGCAAAGACTCATATCAAACTTGGGGAGCACCCTTTAATGCTCTTGCTGATAGATAAGAGGTCATTCCAACAACTTTTGGCTTGTTCGTTTTGCTACTTCTGGATACTGTACATGCAACATTGAAACGTGCTTAGATCTATATATTATGCACGGGACTCGAACTGCGTGACATTCTTCAGCATGGATTGGGTGTTCATCAAAACAAGAATGATTATTTCTTCCAAGACAATCATCATCAACTAATGTTTTTGATGACTTGCCAAGTGCCCCCAAAGAGCACAAAGCTTGATGACTCGACACTAGGCCACTCATCATTGTCACGACCCATGGTGGTTCATGGCTTTTGTCTGATTTTGAGGGAGCACTTGGCATGTAGCATTGGGACTAAGATATTTCTTGAACCATGATCATATGCATTAAGAGCACTCATGCATAAATTTTGCGTAATCTAAGGACCGAAGATTCATCCGCCCACCCATCATAGCCCCCAACCTCACTCTTACCATCATAAAATGCAACCCAGATAAAGATGTCATTGCCACCAAACCCACCATCCAAATACAAGGTTTAGAATCCAACATCTATGACCAAACAAGAGCATACATCTTAACTATGCCACTCACAAGACTACAATGATTGTGGGATAGATATAACCAAAATCAAACGCACCCTATGCTCCATTTCTTAAATCCCCTGCTACAAGACTTTGCCACAGAAATTCTATGGCTAACCCAAAGATATGTTACAATCCTCCCAAAAAAGAAACCAAAAAAACATAACCCAAACAACAATCACCAAACTCTACACCCCTCAACCCTACAAGCTTTAATAAAAACCTATAACATTACACACTCATACTACTCCTCGCCCCTCACTTGCCCAATAACACTCACACAATATAACTCCCCGCATAGTCAAGATATAATATTTGGATCAACTGGCCTCGCTCACTCGTCAAAGTGGAGAGGCAATGGCCTAGCCAACCCCCTAGATCTTAAAACTGCTATCACATCCATCCATTGGGCCCGTATGGCAGCCCAAACAAACCAAAACACCACAACCATTATCATAGTCAACCATAAAGAGAACACCCTCCCCATCACCCATGCAGAAATACACATAACAACAACCATCCCACCTAATACCAAACAATACAACCCCACATTGGAATGGCCAAAATACCTACACCAATTAGAAAACCAATATACCACCATAATATGCATCCACAATCATAGCCCCCCACCAGGTAACCCACATACACTCAATGCACTCACATCCAACCTCACACGGGTGCTATACGTAACCTACACACATACATCAACAAGGAACACATGAACCAAGAACTAAGATTGGCCTAATCCAAATTCACATACATAGACAAATGGACATCCAATGACCAAATCAACCACAAATTCTCCAACCAATTTTGGAAAAACCCTAGGGCCACGGACGCCCAAATCACACAAACTCTTAAATTCCGATATGCCCAATATATGGGTAATCACCGAAAAAATATCTTTTGGCCTAATTTATACCCAAACCCGAACTGTACACTATGCCCCAATAATACCATAGACACATGGCCACACCTACTCTCTACATGCTCAAACCCACACATAAAGGGACTGCGGATAGCATGCCATAATAAGGCAGTCCACCAAATTGCACATACACTACAATCAAATAAACACACGAGATACTACACACTCATAAATGTAGGCAACCAAAACTCTAGACCACAAGACAACACAGTCCCACAATGGCTACTTCAATGCATATGCCTAGCCAGACTTAGACCGGACATACTATGTGTTCTAGGCGCTCCTACAGACAGCCAACCTCCCCTAACGCCAACCTCACCAAACGTCATACAATTCATTGAATTCACCTATTGCCACGAAGATTCCCAAATACCGCACACGGTGAAAAAGTCGCTAAATACAACCCACTCATACAAACACTTAGAACATCCGCCTGGCAAGTCAACCCTCTCATCACCATCACAACAAGTATTAGAGGGGCTATCCATGAACAACCAATTAAAGATTTAGAAAAACTCAAAATACCCAAAAATGAGATCAAAACGCTTGTGAAACATCTACACCAAATTGCCATTAAATACCTCACATACCTAATACTAAACAAAATGAAGCTAGACAACAAACAACCCCCTGTAGACCCCCCCTAGATGATAGGTACCGCGATGTTCTTAAAAACTCAAGGAGCCCACCTTCTGAGAGGAAGGAAGTACCCTTACGGTGACGCTTGGTCAAACATGAACACAATATAGAGGAACGGGCTCCCATTCACGTCAGTGTATAAACCAAAACCCGACGTTACTTTTATTTTATTTTATTTTATTAAGAAGGGGTAGTCATCCAAAACAAAGTTCACAATCAACAAGGGCTAAAGAATGATGGTAGAAATTTGATTCAAAGAGGGTATTGATTCACTTGACAAGTCATAAGATGAACAAGTCCTCATTCAAGTCAGCAACAAAAATGTTGACATTCATTTCATTTACTATATTGGCAGGTACATTGGCTTTTGGCATAATACGGGGATGTCAACGTGGATTCAACATATGGTTTTCAACCACTAGGCTGATGGTTACTTGATGTGCAAAGATAGAAGGTTTTATAGTCATGTTCTTAGATTTTGCAATCATCTAGTATGGGGGGTCATTCCTTTGTAGAGATATGAAGGACCGGAGATAAAAGTGTGACTTGAACATTGCACTCATCCATCATATTTGAGGGTGAACACTATATTGACATCACTACTCATGTTCAATAACACCAAAAAGCTCAAGTATTCGCATGACGTCATTGTATGTATACGTTGGAGCGTGAATGAACTTGTCGCTTTCGTAATCCACCTTGCATAGGAATTTGAACACATAGTAAAGGTGTTTGCAGTATACCCATTTCCCTTTCTTTCCCAAAGCCATGGAGGACATTTTGATGAAGTCCGGGCATGTGTATTGGGGGATGTCACCAATGGTAACACGGTAGGAGTTGTCCTTCTTGGAGACGATGTTAATGATCACTCCAAATCTTGGATACAGAATGACAGTCACTCCAACAACATAATACCCGTCCATGAGTCCGGCGCTTTCCCATTTGTTTTTGTGATCCGTGGTCAGTGTTGCTAGATTACGTCGCACTATCTTTGAAAATATGGAAGTTGGGTGGGCATCCGGGTTTGGTGGCATATGGAAATGCGACCAAGGGATTGGGAGTGTTGCAATTGTTGAAAGCCTATGACGTGGTGAAAGGGCCTCTGCTGCAATTGGAACCCAGCATCTTCGAGTGCCAACACTTCCTCCCTCGAAAGATTGGTGCCTATCTTCACTGGCCATGTGTTGGGAACTATAAGCCAATCCATATCATTTTATTTTATTTTGCTGCCACTCACACACCATTTGATTTGTTGGGGCAGAACCAAAATTCATGTTCCACACCCGGGTAGTTCACTTAGTGCATTTTAAAAACGACGTGCGGCATAATATAGGGAGGATTAAAATCGTTTGACATAAAATTTATAAAAAAATTCCAAATAATGAAGGGTCCATTAAAAGTAGACAATCCGATGACAAGGTAGATAGGTTTAAAATGTGGGCCATTCCTTTTTTGTAAAACAGTACAGGGGTTGAAAATAAGGATCCTAGGATGTATGTTTAGTAGGATAAATTTTGTATGCATGCCTCATGAGGGATGGATGAAAAATGACTCATCGTTTGCCCAAAAATGGATAAAAATCATAACACATGTTACTGGTCGTCTTCCTGCACTACCGTTTGTAAAAAACACCTAGGGTTTTGTTTCTTCCTTGAGTCCGTTGTGTTTTGGGCAACTTGTTGTTGAAGCTCCTCCTTGTTGAAGCTTATGGTAACAAAGTCTAGCAAGCATATCTTGTTGTAGTTGCTTTAGGATCAGGGGTGGCCGTGGAGTTCCATATAGGGTTTCAAATTTCTTGGATGAAGGTCTTACGGTTGTTTTGGAGGCGAATTAGAGTTTAGAATTTCCATGCACGGCTTGTGATTGATTATTCCGTTTCTGCCGGGGCGGCCGTGTTGGTGTTTACGGATGGCAACTCAAGTGAAGATGTGGACTATGGAGGGTGGTTCTGTTGTGCCGCAGTGTTATAGCAAGTTGAAGGTCTTGAGGAGGAAATGTACACCTCGCTCAGGGTTTGTTTGGAAGAGATATTGGCATTGGAGTGGCTGTTTGAGTTTTGGGACAATGACGATAATTGTAGGATTCGGCAGAAAATGGAGGATTTGAACGACGTAGTGAGCAGGGTTTAGGATCATGCTGGCCACGAGAATACTTTGTCTATCATGGTGATGGTTCGGTTGACAATGTGGGAGTCTAGGTAACCCCTACTCTTAGATCTTGACGTTTGTATGTTTTTTTGTCGTACATCATTTGTTTCTTTGGTGCATGATTGGACACTAAGGTATGGGACAAGGTTACATGGGGTTGTTTTGTTTTGCATACCCTAAACCCACCTTCACATACTTGTAGGGAACCACATGACTTCTGCATAGCTGCAATGGTTACAATTTTTTGTATTTGGGTCAAACTTTTTTGGAGCGGGTGTTGTGTTTGTGAACACATGCTCACTCTTGTTGTGTTTCCACCCTGAGCCTTCTTTTTGGATGCATGAAGGTTATATTCTATAGGCTCAAAAAATGCAAATTTTAAAGAAAATTTTAAATTGCATTATGCTTAAGTATCCTTGTGTTCTTCATCACTTGCAATTGTATGATATCATTCAGGTGACGGTCTTAGAATGAAATGCATCATGCTATCACACTTGTTTTTCTGTGATGTGGTTAACGATACATATATTTTGCACAAGTTAAGGTTTGTTTTGGTAAGCATAAGTCTTTCACTTGTATGATAAGTTTTTGCACTTTGTTTTTGCAATGGTATGTATGCTTTATGTCTTTTTGTTGCCATGTTTTTTCACACCACTTTTGCATTGCATACATTTTTAAAATAATTTTTCTATAATTAAGAAGAATGTAAACTACAAAATGTTGCAATGACATGGGCAATATAAGTAATGGTAGGGTGCAAAAAAACATGTCATTTTAGAGAATTAAGTAATTATAGGGAGCTTTCAATTCGTGCCTTAGAGGTAAGTAGCCCCTAAACAAATGCCCCTCCAGCGCATGTGGTGCACAAAAATCCTATAGAGTGACCTACCCGAGATCCAACGTGCAACATACTTAGAACATGCTTACAAAGAGATCATACTAAACATAAATCCTAAGATCCTAAATTTCACCTCTATATTAATTCTACTAGAAAATAATGGCCCAAATTTTTACTTTACTTATAATGGGATTGTATAATGAACCCTTCATTACTTGAAATTCTTGTATAGTTTTTATTCCAAAATGAATCTAATCCTCCTTATATTGTGCCGCACGTTGTTTGTAAAATGCACTAGGTGAACCACCTATGCACGGAGATTGAATTCAAACCATCCATTTTCTTTCCGGCTACTAGTAGCCACTTTGCTATGGTTCAATGCATTGATTTATACACACATGTTAAAAAAAATAGATTTTTTCCTTGTAAGGTGCCACCTCCACTCTTTGTGGGTAACATGTGGCACAAACTAGCTTCACATAGGTGAAGTGGAGTCACCTATAAATCATGACCTGACTCAAAGCTTCATTATTGGGAGTACCCAATGAGCTCCACTGTGAGCTGCTCGGGAGGTCACTAGCAAAAATCGTAGAAACAACGTGCAATAAAAAAATAAGGTCTAATATATTCATTGTAGATAAAATTTGCAAAAAAACGTACATAGAATATAAGGGGTTTTAAAATAGTGAGACATGTTTACATGTAAAATACCATCACATATAATAGCCTCTTTTATCTAGTCAATACATGTAAAATAGCATGGAAACAAGTACTAGGGGTAGCGGGTCTAGGGTAGGGTTTGTGCTAGTGGATGAAAAGAAGTAATTTTTTGTTGAAAAAACTTTGATGGATGACTTCATAGGTTGGCTAGCTTGAACGTTACTAAACCAACGTATCAAATGTGGAGTTAATGTTCTCTACATACATGTCGGGAGGGAAATTTTCAACGCGTTGTTTGAATTGCAATACTCTTTCCAATTTTCTTTGGCAATATAAGTAAAATAGGATATTTTTAAATGATTTCACCAAAAATGTATAATTACTGATAGGGTGTATTAAAATACAAGCATTCACCTTTATTTTGAAAAACACCATACTTTATAATATTTTCTACAAGGTAAATATCCCCCCAATAAATAAGTACTGAGCGCACATGTATGCATTAATTAAAGAAGGAGTGACCTCCCTGAGGTGAGCCGTGGGTGGAGCCCATCTTCCCATCCAAGGGCTCACGTCGCCTAGGGTTTAGTTGGGTGGGGTGAGTGGTGTCACCACCTTCTCCTCCATTCTCCACCCCTATGGTCACCACGTCACCACCCTCTTGCTCTTTCAACTTGTACCTTGTAGCCTCTTTAATCATGTAGTGGTCATTAGTGACGCCACCTTTTTTATTGTAGTGGAGTTTAAGAATTTTAGGCACCAAATTTCAAGTTTTGAAGTGGTACGCACTGGTGGTGCTTGAAAGGGCCAACCTCCCTCCCTACCTATTTGTATTTGTATATGTGATTATAAAAATGGGTTTTTCAAGCAATGATGTTCATTTTGGGTGTATTCTCTTATTTTAGTGGGTTGGTCCCATCTTTTTGGGTGTAGACATGCATTAGGTATTTCAAGTGTATAATGTTTCGCTTATATGTGTGCAAACTAGTTCAATTTTGATGTACATTGATATTTAAGAGGGTTGATGCATTACTTGTTGCCCTAATATGTTGCTAAGCGCTTTCAATCTATGATATGTGCATGTTGATCCTTTCATAGAGTTGCAAACTAGTTGAACTTGAAGCCTCTAGAGGTTTAAGGGGCTAGTGCAATTTTTTTGGTGTAGCCAATGTCAATACGTAGCCTTAGTTTGTGGTGTGTGCCCGGGGAAGTCACTGTCAAAAATTTAGATAACTATGAGAGAACAAATATAGGGTGACATTTATTCATGGTTGATAAAAATTATATATATTTTTGATATACCATAGCCTTGAAGAAATATGAGGTAGCACATTATATATAATATAGGGTCACTTGTAATACCCAAAATTATGTTTATAGTATTTCTAAAATAGCATTATAGTAATTGGTAGGGAATTTTTATTATTTTTAGGTTGAGTTTAGGGTAAGAAAAATTTAAGAACTAGATGAAAAATGATCACAAATCCATCTACAAAATGGATGAACTCGTTGGATGATGGTTATTAAGTGTACTTTTGAGGAACATTTCATTGACGTTTGTATAATTCTCTGGTTGTTCCTTCCACGCAAGACAAGAATTCTATCATTGTGCATTGACCCCTACGCGTTTAAAGAGCTCCGTGGGGCCATATTTGGTGAATCTATGGTGGATTGATGGATTTGTTCTAGGTGAGAGGTTGTGGCATCTTTTGTGATGATAGATTCTCAATTTTCACGTGTGAGCCCAATATGGTGCCCACATGAGGTGTTAACCTCAAAAGTTCAATTGACGGTTGCTTTTACCTTTTCTTCAATTACTCAAAATTCCAAAAGAAGTGAAGCTTTTGTGTTTTACTTAAAATTAAGTTTGAAGTGTTAGTGTGTGTCACATTGGAAGTGGGGTGGTTAGTGATGTTTAAGTTAGTATGAAAGTTGGTTAGGTTGGATGATTAGTGGGATTATGTGGAAGAGTTGTTTTGGCCCAGGTTGGTGTTCGTTTTAGGCTAGGTTAGGTGTTGTTTTAGGGGAGGGTTGACCTTCTCGGAGAAAGGGGTGTGAGCCCAGCGATTTCCGGTCAACTGATCAGGCTCTGGAGGCTCGAGGGGATTTTTTCGGCAGGAGAACTCTGGTAGCTAATGGAGACAGAGGAGGAGCGGCTGGGAGAAGAGGCCCTGGGCCCAGGACTTGTTCGGCAGAGGGGTGTGTGGCAGGAAGGCTTTGAGGCACATTAGGCTGAGATCAGGTTTAGGCTTTGAGGCACATTAGGCTGAGATCAGGTTTAGGCTTTGAGGCACATTAGGCTGAGATCAGGTTTAGGCTTTGAGGCACATTAGGCTGAGATCAGGTTTAGGCTTTGAGGCACATTAGGCTGAGATCAGGATTAGGCTGAGATCAGGTTTAGGCTGAGATCAGGTTTAGGCTTTGAGGCACATTAGGCTGAGATCAGGATTAGGCTGAGATCAAGATTAGGCTGAGATCAGGTTTAGGCTTTGAGGCACATTAGGCTGTGATCAGGATTAGGCTTTGAGGCACATTAGGCTGAGATCAGGTTTAGGCTTTGAGGCACATTAGGCTGAGATCAGGATTAGGCTTTGAGGCACTGTGAAGGGATTCAGAGCTAAGGAGAAATCAGGCTTCGGCCTAGGGCGACTGTGAAGGGATTCAGAGCCAAGGAGAAATCAGGCTTCGGCCTAGGGCACTGTGAAGGGGTTCAGAGCTAAGGAGAAATCGGGCTTCGGCTTAGGGCAACTACAAAGGGATTCAGAGCTAAGGAGAAATCAAGCTTCGGCCTAGGGCACTGTGAAGGGGTTCAGAGCTAAGGAGAAATCAGGCTTCGGCTTAGGGCAATTGCAAAGGGATTCAGAGCTAAGGAGAAGTCAGACTTCGACAAGGGCTAGGCTGCAAGGTGACTCAGCGCTGGGCTTTAAGCCAGGAGCCTCAAAGTTGGGGTTAAGAAGGGTGTTGAGCTGGGAATGTAAGCCAGAAGTGTGAAGTGAATTCAACATCTTGAGAATTGAAGGGGAAGCCATTTGGGGAATATGAGATTTTAAGTGGAGTTGAGAGTTGCAGGGTCTCAATATCTAGCAATGTAGTAAGGCGGGTAGTGGGCATTGTGAAGGATACAGTTAGGTAGGGCTTACTGTGCTTCCAGAATGTGGAAAGTGCCTTAGGGCTTAGGAGCTATATTATTGATTCCGATAGCACATACAATATGTAGAAGATTAGAAGAGGAAAAGGATGGATTGTGGTTGTGTGTAATAATCATCATAGGTGCACGGGTATTTTTCAATACTAATGCCTTATGGGGTTGAATAAAAAGAGTGTGCTTGCATTAAAGTTTATTGGAGCATGAGCATGGAGTTCCTGAGGCTAAGTGTCCACAAAGACATGTGAGCCATGGACTCGCACCTGGACCACAGACGCTAAAGGGTGGGGGTTTATGGCTGACATCACGTAAGACTCATAAGTAGGCATTTCAAATTGTCTTCACACTTTGCATGATAACATGTGCAATGTTAGTGCAACTGTGTTAGTGAACACATTATGAACACTTTAGTGATGCTGGTTTGTTTTGGAATTTGTGGACTTCTTTCAATGTTTGGATGAAACAATTAAGTACGCCATTATCAATGGGCTTAGACATGTAACCAATTATGCAAATAACATGTTTCTTGTATACACAACTTAATTTTTGTTGTGTGATGAATTCCATTTCTAATGCTATAGTACAATGCTATTGTCCACGAAGGAAAATTCAAATAAATATAAATAATGAAGGGTCTAAAATATAATGGAGATTTTAATTTATAATTACACATAGGGTGGTAAGAAATTGAAGAAAGTAGAATTATTAAAAAATATAGGGTCCACTAAAATGCAATAAATGAGCTACATAGCCCCCCAAAAAATATGTGTTGTACGCTCATGTGTCCCCAAAGAATACACTAAGTGACTTCCCCGAGGGTGTGTGTGGCCACTTGTAGATTATGAATATAGATATGAGACCACTTATTATTCTAAATATGATGCCATTGTTCACCTCATCAAAGCATACATGTAGCCTTGGATTTCTTTCATGTATAATTAGAAGTCGCCACCCGAATTGACAAACAAGTTATGGGCATACGCCAAATAATTCCTTTGATTCATCTAAATGTAGCAGCATTAAACTCCACAAATCTTAAGCTCGCCACCTTGACTTTTTCTGAACCCAACATGTACTAGTCAAAACTACTACTTAAAAAAAAACATATAATAAGGGTTGATTCAAACCTTTACAACATTCTTCAATCATCGTACAACTCACACTTTGTAGAGAATAATATTTCTAAAGTCCTAGTATAAACATGTAATGAATATGTAGATCCATTGAGTCTTCATATTGAAAATGACACATCTTACTCTGGCTTCATTTTAAATGGGATAATCTCCTTATTTATAGGCAAAAACATACAGTCAGGGGAAAATGGTAGGTTTACTCTATACTGAATGGGTAAAGATGAAGAACTAATATTGGTGTTGAAGAATGTTATCTTGCTTCTCGAGATCTAGGGCGGTGTTCCAGATTGAAGTCTTCAATGCCCTTCAAATGCAATTTGGCCCTTCAAAAAATACCTCTTTCAAAACAACCCTTCAAAATGCAACCTCAAATTGAAAATGAAGACGTCACTTGAAGTCCTCAATATAATCTACCCGTCAAGCACTGTTCATACAGAAATTGATCAATCAAATTTCATTTGTCCCTAGAGAGCAGAGACTCGAGAGTCGAGAGTCCTCCCTATGCTTCCTCGCTACCACCTCCGTCCCTGAACTTCTAATCTCTTAGATTCCACTCAAATGCCCCTCTCCTCCGGATCCGCCATTTGCTTCATCTCCATCACCACACACCTCAACACTGAGAAGTACATTAGATCGATTTGTTTTGGTTGCCATTCGGATACGTCGAATTGGTGGCTTTTGATCCAATCTACTTCACACTATTAAGGGATGGATGGGCAGGCAGGCAGGCAGGGAGGGTTGGGTTACCATGAGCTTGAATGCTCAGCTGCTAATGCAAGGATTGAAATCGGGAACTAGATGTTTTCGAATTCAAGGTTTTCATGTTTGGGTTGGAATCTAGAACTAAGTTCATATGGGTAGTTGTATGACTAACTGTGGAGTTTTCTCTGCTAGTTTTGGGATGGAGGTTTAGAGATCGGCTTGGAATTATTTGGGGTGAGGAGGAATATGGTGGAGTAGCAATAACATTAGCAGCAGCAAGGGAAGATCAGCGGTTGCAAGGATGCTTGTAAGGATGATTTCTTCACCATGTAATTTGATCAAGCGCTACTATTATGTTGTGGATCGTCCTTCGTGGGCACTTCTGATTATGATGATGATTAATTGTAGAAAATCACCATGCTTTCGTTGAATTTTGATGTTAGGTCCCCAGTGACGAGAAGTGATGCACAAGAGTGTTCCAGGGCTATTGTAAACATGCATCAATGATGGTTATAGGGGTGAGGGGGTCTCGGTTCATTTTAAGTAACCATGTTAAAGGATTTTTTAGTATCAGAGCTCAAAAGAATGTTGAACATGCAAAGATAGAACTAACTACGAGATGTTATTCAATGTGGCCAAGTTTTTTAGCCCGAAGCACTATCCCGTAGATGAATTGGATAGAGGGACATTAACCGAGCAATGGTTGAATCGGTTGGTGACACATTTGCGTTGGAGTGATGACCTTGTTAATCAATGCAATGCGGAATTGCTAGAATTTGTGAAGATGTTATCATTTGTTTGTGAACACCGAGGCATGCACGAAGCTTGGGTTTTTTGTGGCAATGACTGGGAGTTCACAATTAATTGGCCAACTCTAATGTCGCTATGGCAAGCCATACTTGTGATCCCAACTAGCACTGTTGTTTGTAAGTATGGTTTTTCGAAGCAGAATTGGATTAAGAGCAAAAGGACAACTAGACTCAACTTTGACACACTAGATGCTTTAATGAGGGTTATTCTAAATGGGTTTGGAGTTGAATTCGTGGATTGGAATGGCATTTTTGAATCTTGGAAAACCACCACAAGAACCAACAAGTGTAGGGCATTGTCACTACAAGAAGTGGAGTTAGATGGTTGATTCTTAATTCTTCACATTGTACTGGAAGCATGTACCATATAATTCATGCACAAGTTTAATATGAGTTTTGTAATTCATTTCTATATTCTTGGATTGAGGTCTTGGATTTGAACTAGCCCTTCAACTGAAGGGCTAAAATTTGAGAGCCGTTCAAAATGAAACTCATGTGAGGGCTTCAATCTTGAACACTGATCTAGGGAGTGAATGAATTGAAATGAAATTGATTTTAAAGTATGGGAAGCCAAAATGGCTAATTGAACTAAAAGTACATCATGGTGGTTTCAGATTAGGACAATTCTCTAGAGTGACAAAGTGCGGTAGCCTTCGTGAGATATAGGCTAATGTCAATTGATGGCCCAATCAAAAGAAAAACCTGAGGTTCTTTAGAACTAATTCTCAAATAGTGATGAAACTTATCTCTAATGGGGTTATATAGGGGACATTCCAACACAAAATGTGTCTCAATTTGAACTGCATTATAGGAGCAAAAGTTGAAATTTCCAAAGCTACAAACGGGGAGATTCGTCCGCTAGTTACAGATGGACCAGTTGAGGGGGGAGGGCGAACCAACTCATACACTAGTTCCTTGTCGGATGACTGCAACCTTGCCAACAAAAAACCAATGTACGGGTTATTTTGCCCGAACTGCTGATTGAGTATGAAAATTAACCACTTCAAGTTCAAGACTTTAAGCAAATTCCCGATCACTTTAGAGAAATATGTGGACTGTATCTTGATTTAATAAAGAAAAACTGAACGAAATCAACATGTAAGCGGCTGGACTTGGAAACACTTGGATCTTGACCAATTTTGCCCGAATTCTCTCCGTTCACTGGGCCCAGATTGTTCACATCCATAGAGGAAAAACTCTGTCCGAAGTCACCCATGCAAAATCCTCCACCAACCTAGAATCTGTGGATTTGGATGAACTTTCCAGGTATTCGTGGTTGTGATTTACTTTTTTGGTCTACTATATCCTTGAAAAAGTTTAGAAAATGTGGGCATTGTTCAACTATTTAGAACTCATTTAGTAGTATGTTATATCATAATTTGAAGAGCTCCAATACACCGTGGCCTCTAAGAGTGGATTGGCAACCGGGAGACACTCGATCCTAATAAATTGGGAAGATTGGCCTGCAGCGAACTTGTGGGGAGCATGGGTAACTCTTTCAGGAGTCATCCCCCACAAGCCGAGAATGTCTGGATTTAGAGGAGAATCAAGGGTTGTGTACACTAGGGGTGGTTGGGGTTGTTGTTTACTTTGTTAAGTTATATTTTCATGAAAAGACATATAAAGATAGATGGTACTAAAAATGTCATTTTTAGCATCAAATGTACTCACAATAATTATTAGACTTCAAATAATTCAAATGATTATCAGTAGCAATTGACATGGCATTCCGACTGTTACAGCAAAGAGCGTCTTATTTGAAATTTGTATCTCAAAGTTATAAGGGTTCAAAGATTTAAAGCAACACAGGAGCTTGATGCTAAGGTGGCAGACAATCTCAAAATTCAATATGTACTTGATGTGCAAGATTTAAGGGCATTTGTTTTGGGTATTTTTTAATAATATTTTTTAATATCGATATTAATATTAATATTCAAAAGAAAAATTGAAAAAAATTCAATTGCAAGGAAAAAATACAAACACCTCGGGGGAAACTGCGAGCTAAGGGGACTCAAGAAATAATGCCCATCCGGGGCCTAACCTTCCAAGCAACCACTAAATTGCTATGAGTAACAATGAGACCTTTGACACACCAAACCTTATCAAATTCTCTAAGAGCATCTTCATAAGTAACGTCCAAAGCTTTTTCCAAGTCCTAAAGGGTACATTTCCACTCAAGTCTACCATAGTTAATCAAAGAGTCCCACACAACTTGATGTGTTTTTTCCACTGGCCAATGGGTGGTGGTTTTAGCACCATCTACCTTAAATGGTAACCACAAGCACAACCACCATCTATCCCATGGACCCAATACTCAATGTGCTTGATTCTCCTTACGGTGATTGCGTCATGCTCATGTGGCATGATTAGAAAGTTGAATCAAACTTAAAGTTAAGGTCCACGGAGAAATTGTCGGATTCCACTGTGAGTTGAACACTACAATCCAAGGCCAACAAGGGTAATAGTCACATTAGTCTCTTCTCAAGTTTGAGACCTAGGCCGTTAATACTAGATTGCAATTTAGAAGACTGAGGCCAACATCAATGACCACCACAAGGATTCGCAAACTCCAAGTGTGATTGAAAACAACCATAGTTGTGGTTGATTGACATTGGTGATTAATCACAACCACAACCCCCTTTGTAGTGTCATGAACCTTTCAAACTCCGTAACCCCATCGTACGAACTTGGAATATATGTTCTGCAATATGTGGGCATTGTTCCATTTTGGGTTCACTTATATAATGAGTTTATTATTGTAACTTAAGATATACCATGCCCTATGGAACTTGAAACTCAATCCTCTTGACTTGGGAGCATTGACCAGCAAGTGAACTTGTGGGGAGCAATTGTGTACCACTACTTTGGTGCCAGGTGGCAGGTTTATCCCGCTTCCGGGTGGAAACAAACCAATGGGCCCACATGTGGACCCCATGAGTTGTTTTGAGAGCAAAAAGGGCCGATGCTCTCGCAAGCCTTGTAGGCCACAGCATGATGGGAGACAGTGGATTTGCAAACAGCAACACAATAGTTCTTGGTGTTTATCACCACATGACTTTGAAGCATGAAACCAATTTGTGGATGTTGGCATTACTTGAAGTGGAGGAAGTCTCTAAAAGTCAGCCTACACCAATCTTGGGAGTTTGCATGAAGGGAAGTCTTCTTATATACTAGTACCGGAAATGGAGACCCAAGTTTTGGACTTTTAATTTTACATATTACATTCAACTTCGTTGCAACTGGAAAAGACTGATGGAAAATCTATTATTATGATAGATCCAATTATGTAGATTTAAAATGAGCCAAGTGGTGGAACCCTGACATTAAATTTGTGTACTCGGTGTATTGAGAGCCCAGTCTAATGCAAAACAGCATCATAATATCTCGCTCATAAACATAATTAGATAAACATACTGATGAGTCCTTTCGGTTTAACAAAAAGGATCGCCATGATTCTCAAGACATTCTCCTTACAAAAACTGAACGCTTTTGGGACTTGCCCCCACCACGGTTCTTGGCACTGTAGGCAGTATGGCCTTGGCAATCGAAGTAGGGACCCAATGAGATTCTGTGGTGATGATCATGTGGAGTTAATATGTGTAGCCAACTGCATGATGCTCGTTGCTTTGTTCACACGAGTAAGTTAGCTAGGCCCCAGGAGGAAGATGATGATGAGGAGGAGAGCAAACGGAAACTCAAAACGCCGACAATGCCGCACAAAACATTGCCCACGAAATGATGCAAGCAAGCCAAGTGGATCAATGTGTGCACGGTTTGGGTCAGACAGCTCAAGATTGAGCCAAGATTCTTTGACCCCACGGACCCCCTTATCCAGGCTCCTCCCCTTCCTCCTCACAAGAAGCACTGCGGGCAATGCCTTCTACAGTCCTCGAAATGTGAGCCCCATTCCATATGGATTCATGAGCTCATCAACTTTTGTCTATTATACTTGCAAAACATTGGTAGCAGGTGAGTATTTTACATGCACCTCAGCTTTTTGTGATGTGTCGATATATAGGGTGCTGGAAAACCCTCAGTGTCAAGCTTTTTAAAAAGCAGTTTTCATTTTTATTTTCATACAGGTTCAATTTTTTATATTGTTTCTTCCCTTTGTTTGGGAGGAGGAGGTATCAAATCGTTAGCTGATGGGGTCACTTAATAAGGGCCACCCTTGTCCCTAACTCCCAAACAGAGGAGGGACAGGGCCGCCCTGCTGGCAGCCTGTTTGGGAGGTTGCCTAGGATTCGTGGCACTCACTTAAAATCATCCATGCTAGATATCGTGGATGAAGTGGCTCCAATAAAAAAATCCCCCCTATGGGGTTGAGGGCCGATTCATTCGAATGTGACATCACTAGACTAATTTGGGGCCTTTGACTCTATTTCCGGAATAAATTTTCCTAAAAATAGTCATTTAGATGATTCCTGTGTTTTTTTCATCCGCATGGATGATTTTAAGTGAGTGCCACGAATCCTTGGCCCGCCCGTCCGGGCAGGCAACGAACTGCCCCGCCCGCCTGGCAGGGCGGCCCTGTCCCTCCTCCGTTTGGGAGTTAGGGACGAGGAAGGGCCACTTCACACACAAGGCTGAAGGCCCCTGACCATGGCAATGTAAGAGCTCTCATTGGTCGAAAAGGTGGAGACCATCCAAGTTCACTTCACACTAGGAGGTGAAGGCCTATAGGCCCAAAGAAAAGTTCGTGGATGAAAAGTCTACATGGAATCCTACATGGCAGGTTGTGGATAAGGGTGCATGGTCTACCGGAATTTGCGTCAAGCCCACCTCCAGGAGGTGGGCCTGACGAAAATTCCGGGAGGCCATGACTTTTTTAATATTTTTTCCAGCATGACAAATTTCAAGATAGATTTCAGGGAAGATTCTAGAATAGATTCCAGGACAGATTCCAAGACAGACAAACACCACGAAGTAATTCTCTTAAATTGATAAAGTTTGAGACATATTATATTAAACCAAATCCTCCCTTCTTTTTCCACCAAAAAAATATGCAATGGTCCCGCAAAATGGTCCATTCTCACTTCACACTATGCTTGAGGGCCCGTGACTACATAAAACGGCTTTCCCAACACCCATGGTACGGCCTTTGGATGAGAGTCAAGGGTCCTCACCATTACAAGGTCACGGCTCTTGGCTCATGTGTGAAGTGACCCTAAGGGCCGCTTCACACATGGCCGTCCAAGTCAAGAGGCCGTGGGATTGAGTGGCCAAACTTTGTTGAGAGTCCAAAGAAAGGGGCTGAAAATAGCCAATAAAATATAGTAAGTGGAGCCTTCGGCCGGGCATAGTGTGAAGCCTCCAAAGGCCAAGCCCAAAGTCCAAACCGTTGGCCATGAACTCCCACGGCCTCTCGACTTGGACAGCCATAGTGTGAAGCCTCCAAAGGCCAAGCCCAAAGTCCAAACCGTTGGCCATGAACTCCCACGGCCTCTCGACTTGGACAGCCATAGTGTGAAGCCTCCAAAGGCCAAGCCCAAAGTCCAAACCCAAAGGAGCATTCCACTTTATTCCTTGCTCAAAATAACCCCTCCAATCTAACGGCCAAGATCTTGTCAATGATTGAGTTTTTAATGAAAAAAACCGACGGCCTCTCGACCATTGTTTGGGTTTCTATTCCCGTCCGACCCAAACTTCCTTCGAGAGTCCGTCGCCTTCTTCAAAAAGTAATCATTTTAAATTGCGACGGCCTTTGGACTTTGGCCATAGTGTGAAGGGTCTAGAGGCCGAACTCTTGGTTTCTTGCAATTTGATTGGTGGAAATCGACGGCCTCTCAACCTTCGGCCATAGTGTGAAGCGCCCCTAAGCTTACACGTGATGGTATCTATGAAAGGTGTGTAATTTTCTATATTTGTGCTCACATCAAGTGCATGTAAATTAGACTTCTGCAACTCAATGAAGAAGTCATGCAAGAAATCCTCTAAACTATGTTTTAATTGAACAGTTCAAAGAGCAAACAATATGCTCTACTACCGTGTGAATGCTTCAATTTTGAAACTACACTAAATATGATATTTAGTGTTATATGGTATATAATGCCACTATGGTATCTTTTCGGATGACACTTCTTAATGAGTAAGTTTACAAATATTGTCATGGATGATGGATGAGTTCATCCATTGGCCAAACCCCTACCTTCTCTTGTCAACAACTTGTGATGAAATATTGTCATGGATGATTGAAATTTGGATGAAAAATCACTTAGTAAGTGACAGTAATTGCAACACTGTAAATCTCTAATCCCAAAATTGTTTTACAAGGAATGACAAAATAATGTTGGGTTAACATTTAGTGTTGGTGACAATACACCAACTGTTTACAATTAGTATTGGGCAAGACAATTAGAATTGGAGACACTAAATATCATATTTAGTGTAGTTGTTTTCACATCAAGGATTCCCTTAGAATCAAAGAATCGTCCAACAAAGTTACTATTTGAAAAAATAAATTCAAAATCATTCTTTGATGCACATAGAGAACATCTTGTGAGTCCTGGAACACATAATTTTGAGAATATTATGAAAGGAGTCTCAAACTCGTGTCAAATGTCGTATTACATGTGTCGCGATCTTATTATCAAGGTAAATTTGAGAGGTTTAATCCTTGGTTGACAAAAGTTTTGATTAATAATCAAGGAGAGAGTGTTCATATGGCACATACATAGGTTATAGACTATATAAATTCATGTCATACTATAATTTATAATTTATAAATTATTGCAAGCTACATCATTGTTGTGTGACATCTTCTCTTCTAGTTCTTGAAGTTAAGCATGTCTGCTATAGTCAATCTTTCAAATTGATCCATTATTACTCCAAGCAACATAACATCACTAAACAATGTACGCACGTTCTGTGGACCTTGAGAATATAACCACGGGATGCACACAAACCTTGCACGTAGAGTCTCAAATTCGTACTTGGTTCCCAACATCCCATGGTTATATTCCTAGGGCCCACAACCACTTAGCAATGTTATGAAATGGTTGCAGATTCTAATTTCCAGCCTTTGGTTTCCTAAGTTACTTCTTCAACATATGTTCTTCTTTCAATGGACATGTCTTGGGACTCAGGTGTCAGTCACGGCTAATTTGCAGGGCATCTCATTTGACATATGTAAGGTGGGCTATATGTAAGGTACAAAATGTACAAGAAAGGCATGTCAACCTTCGTCCAAGTAGGTACAAATTCTTGCATAAGCTTGTGGAAAGCTGCGAGGATACAGAGGAAAAGGAAGAAGAAAAAAAATGAAAATGAAATCTTGTGTTGTAACACATGGAAAGTAATATGGGTAACATATTCTCATGTCAAAAACTGATATACTGCAATACCAAAGTTGGATTTGAGTTGGTAGTCTGTTCTTGTAGTTTTCTAGCTTAAACATGTGCTGTCCTGGTCCATTGGACCTGTGCATATGAATCAATATCCCCGATGAACTTAATCGCATACGCTTGCGCACTCATATGTCCATGCCCTTGTGTACCCACCATATGCATGTATACCCATGCTCATGCTCATTGCCCCCCTTCCCCCCCCCCCCCGGACTTGTCACCATGTCCCCATGGAGCACTTTAGAGAAAAATAAAAATAAAAATAAAACACTCTTAAATTGAATTATCCTACTTTATCATGTTGTCCATGTCATGTTGGCACCTTAGCTTCATGCATGTCACCTTCCCCTAGTTTCTCCCACCATGCCCACCTTTTGCACTTAACATTATATTTGGTAATTTGAGACATTTACATATATAAGAACGTAGAAAATGTCATATAAATATTAGGGAAAGGTATGTGAAACTCAAACATGCGAACATTTAAGAGTGGTGATCTACGTCAATCCATGCACAAATGAAGGCATAACTGGATCAAAAACTCATATTAGGATGGTTTTGGTAGGACAACCCAAACATGAGATAATATTGGAAGAGAAAAGAGATAATCATATTACAGGAAACAGAAAATGCAAGGCCTAGCAAAGAAATTAGGTAGCAAATGAGTGCTACAAAACCATTATTGGATAGTGTGACCTAAACTAAGCCTACTTATGTACAATATCTATGCTAACTATAGCCTTTCTGGTTTAGGCTGCCATTTCTTTTGCTTGCATGGCCTCCACATTCCGGAAATCTTTGCTTTGCGGTTGTATTCAAGGTTGGGACGAGGGCCCACCATGATAGATTTAGGAGGCCAACGATAGCCCGAATTATAGGAAGATGATTCGAATGGGATGTCATTTGGGAAGAAGATTGCCTCACACTTCTATGTAGGGCATGGAAACGCTCCGACTCGATGGATAAGGTGCCTTTGGAATGGGTTGGTACCGGATTGGACACAACCTACAAACCGACGGAACAAGTGAGTGGGGGGGGGGAGTAGTTTGAGATGGAAGACCGAAACCAAAGTTGAACAAAAGGAATGGAGAAATGTGGGAAAGGGATTTAGGGTACAACATACCTTGGCGGAGGGTAGCATACCTTGGGACATGGGACGGTTGGGGTGGAGTCGGCATGGACAGGCAATGGGTCGCATGGGGCACCGGGGATGGGCGCATCCTATGTCAGTCAAACGTCCATCCGAAAATGACAGTGACACACCATGTCACCGTCGGACTGAGAAAGGGAGCCCCAGCCACAATTGTACGCATGGGTGCGCCCATTGAGTGGGGACGGGGATAGGAATAGTGAGGAGCGGAAGATTTGCTTGGGTGGGGGGTTGTCCATGAAGCCAACATCCAAGGGCTCCTTGAAGTATTCGATCGTGGATGCCACATTGTAAGTTGTGTCGTAGAAGAGGCTTTGCAAGTTAGAGTCAGGGACGGCCTAGACCAAGTCCTCGGATAATTGGTGGACAAGAAAGGAACCAAAACACGGGGAGGAGAGAAGGCGGGGGGGGGGCATGTGAAAACCACTATACATTCAAAAACACAATTATAGATGACCAAGAAAGTTATCCCAACTAAATTTATGACATTTTGCATGAACCTACAACTCTTTGTACATGTAATCTACCTTCGGCCTTGATGGACATTGGGTAGACTAACTTTGGATGTCTACCTTCGGTCTATTGATGGACGTTGGGAGCATGCCGTAGTCCATGTTCTTGGGCATATAGAAAGGGATTGTCAAGGACCTAAGACAATGCACACATTGGACCAATGCCCCATTGAGGTCCAACACCATCAACAGATGTGGGAAGGGTAGGAAGAATCGGGGGAGCGGTGTCGTAATGTAAATACGTACACTATATAGATGTGTACTTATTTTGTATTACAGTGTGATTCTTTGATTTGGAGGAAAGTAAAAAGGAATAGAAATAGATTAGCTTTTGTTTTATTTTTAGTCTTACTTTTAGTTTTATCCTTAGTTCATTTTTAGACCAATGGATAATTAGTAGCCATGTGATGAGGATAAGAGGAGGATTTTTGGACTTATCTGACATGTGTGGTTGAAAAGAAGAAAGAAAAGAGAGACAAGAGTTTTTGTTGTGGGGGAAAAGCTCATTGTGTGTTGGTGGATTTTGAGGAGAATCTGAAAATAAAATATGCAAGAGTTGTGTTTCGTGGGATTGTTTTTCTCTTGAGTGATCACTTGCTTGAATGAGAGTTAGCAAAAACAAACGTTGTGCTAGTTTGAGTGGAGGGGGGTCTGTTGGCACTTGCATAGAAAGGCTGAGACTTCGACCGACCACAAAAAGACGGACAAGTCGTTTGTTTGCAACAAACCTTTGAGGAAAATGAAGCACTTATCGTTAGTTTTTTTTGTGTAAAGATTTGAATCGATCAAATTGGTGTGCATACGAAGATTGAAGAATTTCCAAGATCAAGTGTGTTGTGGCTTGTGGTTCGTTGTCATTTTTTTTGTGATTCCCAGCCAGATTTGGAGGCTAGTTGTACTTGATTTTCTAGCATCATAAAATTGTTGCGGGTTTTTGTGGGAAACCACAAAAGCCTCATTTTGTGTTTGTGACAACGAAGTGGGATTGGTGACCCACAAGGTTGTATTCTGTTGTTCCCACTGGTGAGGCGCGATTGCTGGTCACCGTGGGTTTGAAAGTTTAGGAGCCAATCTGTCGGACGTCAGCTCGTGTTCTGACGTCCCGTTTTACCCGTCTGAGGCATGTGGTTTCTTATCGCCCTACCCTTACCCTTAACCCGTTTAGAGCCGCAACAGGATAGGTCGACGGCGAAGAGTTTGAAGAGTTTGAAGACTCTTGAAGACCAGAAGATTCGACGGTTCGATAAACAAATCTAGTTGCAGCCAAAAGCCCAGTGCTTTCCCAAGGCGGAACCCTCTCTACCCGACAGCGGCCACACCGTACTCCATTTGATGTGAAAACGAGCAAAAGGGAGCAGCGATAATTTGCTCCATACCCTGTGGAGATGAGCAAGTGGGGTGTCGGCTATGTTATGCTAGGTCCATTTCACACATTATTCATGCAAATTGTTCATGAGGGGAAAACAAAACCATGCAAGGAAAGAGAGAAGCCAATTGTCACACACGGCAATTTAAGAGCACACCATCTATCTATATATATATATACACAAAAAATGGAAGATAAAATGAATGTTTTATTATCAAAATCTCTATGTACAATTTGTTTAGAATTTGGTTTGAACAAGTGGTTCAAAACTTCCTAAGTCAGGCACTACAAAATTGATTTTGCACAGCAAAGGCGACTTGAGCGTGGCCTCACAGTGGAGAATCCTGGCGGCAGGTATTGGGGGAAGTTGAGGCAAGGGCAAATACGATACAACCACATATTGACCAGACATGACCAATGAGGTTTCAGCAGCCGACCCAAACTGGGAGGACTCGGGGAATTACCTTGTCATGGTCATGTCTAGCAACCACAGAATCTTCCACAATTAACGCCTACCAACAAACTCAGCACTGCCTTCGCCAATGTTAACAACAACCTACTCTTGCACATGTTGAGGATCATGCCCTTTTCCCAAGCCAGTCTCTGCATGGGCATCATGCATTGGTTCATCGACTAGTTTGGGATTAGAAATACCACTAGGCCTTTGTGGCCCTTCAACATCTAGGTCCATATCCTCATTGTACGCAACCGCCTATTCCTCTTGTTCCTCCCCCGCATGTGGGAAACCCTCCTAACCCAATGTAAGAGGGGGTTGGTTTCAATCCACTCCCCAAAATTGCTCTGTAAAGGATGGGGTGTCATCCCCGCCAGAGAGGGTGTTGCCAAAAAGGGGTAGGATGTCATCAGGGACATGGAGGGTGTCACGTGCAAGGGGGGTAAATGATATGGATGGGGCCACACATGGTGAGAGAAATGTTGCAAAGGAGGTTGCAAAAACACGAAGGGTTGTTGTGGGAATTGTTGCTTTGAAAACCCAGTGGTAGGTGTGGGAATGAGGTTGAGGGAGCAACATCAACCCCTGAGCAAATATGCTTTTAATGATGGATGTGATCAGGATTGCTTGGACAATTGGTGGTTGGACCGTTTCCCACTCCTTGCTTAGGAGAAGTGCTTTAGTTGCGCAACTTCTTCCTTTACCAAAGGTTCATCCGCAACAGCCTTCTCACAACAAAGGCATTGCTCTTCTCCCTTGAGCCTATGGCCTTTCGCCTCCTCCACGGTCAACACCTCCGGTTTGACCCTCACAATACTTGCAAAGGTTGAAGGGGGTCAGACCTAAGCCTCTTCGCTAGCTCCTGGTCATCGTCATCCTCATTCGAGATGCCAATTGTTTCTTGAGCGGCACAGTTAATGTAGAACTTCTTCCCCTTCCCCCTCATGTGCTCTTGGAACGCAACTATGGCATATGTAGAGAACATGCCCTTCTCTTTGTGTACCGTAAACTGCGGGAAGAGTTTGCTTTGAGGCATTCCAGTCTGCAATGCCTTCTTCTATCGGGGAGCCTTAGACTAATGGGTGTAGCTTGTCAAACCAACATCCTCTTTGAGTGTCTCCTTGCCCTCGTCCATGGTGGCCTCGTCCTCCCCCTCCTCTTATTTTTGCAAAAGAGCTCCCCCCCCCCATGGATGAAGCATGGCAAGTAGTTATGTTCGTCAATTGGGGCAGTGGGTGCAGGCACATGCCGCCTCACCTGGTCCATAATATCCCCCTCTCCATTCATGATGCCGTGCCGGTAGCTTCCAGGGACTCAGTCAAGGATGTCCATTTTCTTTATCACAAATTTTTGGGCTTTATAGAACTTGATATCTATTTTTTCAAGGTATGAATATACATTCGAGCCCAACATCTACAAGCACAAAAGGCTAGAGATGTGGAGCCTTGAACTAATAGTTTCAGGTGCCCGCTTGAAACTATTGCCACTATTCAAGTTATAAAGCATAAGGAATAAAATATGAAGTGTTTTTAGTGAGATAGGTTACTTGTATGCAGAGTTTGAGGGCTTGATTTGTGCTGGAAAAGAAGCAATGAAGCGTTGAAGCAAAGGGGGTCTAGAACTATCACAGCTAAGTAACCCAACTTTGAGGGCTTAGTTCTCCGCAAGTATTGTAGATGTAAATGTGAGATTTGGAGGATACTTTGTGGATGCCTTGTCTCAATTATGGTAAAATTTGAGCTCTATAGGTGTTATAGATTGAGCGTTATTGATGTTGATGCAACCGGATCTTTTAAGGAATTGTTGAGGGCAAATATTAATTTGATTAAAAGTTGCACCATGAGTTGCACGTTGCTTTGTTAGTCATGAAAATTGACTTTTGAGTAGTAGATGAGGTATGCAAATAGATTGCAAATATTTGTAGGTAGAACATGAAGGAGTGGAAAGTTGCATGAGGGTGAAGTCAACTAGGTCAGCAGTGAGGATACTATGTAATTGAGTGAACTTGGGCAAGATTGAGGGATGGTTTTGGGACAATTGAGGAACTAGTGCATGTGAAAAACAAGATTTGAATTTAGAAAGACATGCCACAACAAAGACTCTGTGTTTTTTTGGACAAATGTATTCTTCTTGATACTAGAAGGTGTTCTTGTTGGGCGTGTTAATGAGGAAAGTAAGATGATGTTACCAGATGGGAGCCCAAACCTTGCAAACCAATACCCATGAAGAATGTAGAAGATATTATAAAGGACATATAAGGCTTCATACAATATTGGGATCGTTTGTGGGTAGCGGATGTTGGTAGATCATTTCGCTACTGAATTGGAACTTGAATAGACTATTAAACAATATTCATTAGGCTTTGACGGACCTTCATCAAGATAACCCCCTTATTTTGAGGCATGATTTTGGCCACAAAACCATGTGGATGTTTTTGCATCAGAGGGTAGGCTTTTGGACAATGAGGAGGTTCATAAGGAGTTCAATGAGGACGACCATTATGTTGGGCTTGCTAGTAATTGTCCCCACCATCTTTCTATGTTGCAGTGGATTGTCATGAAGGTTAATTGCTTATATTGCATCCTAGAGATGAGACATATGCTAAATTGGTTTGGGTGTCAAGAGCTTTGTCTCAACCGGATTTTGTAGTCGTCAGTTCCAACAGATTTAGGTGGAGTACTACCAACCAAGAACATGTAATGAAGATGTGATCCATCATAACACAAGCTGGGATACAAATCATAATTTTCATTGGAGGGTGGATTTTGAGCATAGTCCAAGCTGGATAGACACATATTCCGCATTTATAGCATGGAGACCACGAAAGAATCATAGTGGGTCACTATCCATCCCTCAAAAGTACATAACATTTGCAAAAGATAACCTTGCTTGCCTTGCGGGTGAATCAAGCCAATGAGAACTTGGTAGAAGTCAAGTTGTTTGGTTGTGAACAACCACCAACAATATCCAACCCGTGTGCACTTGATCTAAGTATTATATTAGCATAGACTACTAGTAAGTCTATGTGCATTGTGGGTTCAGTAAATTGGGCTAGACTTTGGGTTACTTAGGAATCCTATTAGGTTTCAGTTAAGATGAATATCCATACTTAATAGCCAATAAATATAATGTTTATTTTATCATTTTTTGGAAATTCCAATGTTGAAATCAATATGCATTTATTACATTGTGCTTTTGTAGGCTAAAGGATTTGAAGTTTATTTTGAATTCAATATGCATGTATTCTTTTGAATTTAATGATGGAGTAGGTTTCAAGTGCTCTACCCAATGTGCTTATATTGACCAACCATTAACTTTGGGATTGGACTAATAATAAATTTCTTGTTGATATAACATAGCCTCTGTTTAGGGCGACTTCATGTTGTTGTTATCCATATATTAATTTGAGACAATGGAAAGTCTCAAATGACCTATTTACTTGTAATCCCCATCAAGTTTCCACATTTGTTACCTCTACTAAGATTTTTTTTTGGCTTGGGGTCATTTTTATGTGGAAACCTAGCTGGACATGTACCCATCTTTTGTAGACACGCACCACCGTCGCCACTGTGTTCTCTATTGTATGTAAATATGAGAATATTCAATGTACAGTTTGAAGTGAAATTTGGTGGTACCATTGTCCGAGCATTTTTGAAAGCATCATGAATATTTTAACCCTTAAAAGTTCAAGAGGTCCATCATGGGCTTCAACGTGTCATATGGAGGGATTTAAACAATATATTAAATCTTCATATTTTAAGCTAAATGTGTCAAAACTACCCTATCTAAAACCAACCCATTTGCCATATGATTTTTTGGATATGTAGCATACATATTTTAAATGAAATGCATATATAAATTTAAGCTTGTATAAATAACTTGACCTCAGATGCAAATCATTGCTAGTACAGATCATGGTTCTTTTGTACACTTGAAATGAACATAATGGTCATTTGTGTTGTCCGGACCACACTCATTTTGGACCGCCATTAAGCTATTTTGTCATTTGGGCCACCAATAAATTTGTGCTATTAATCTTGTAAATTATAATCACGTTCTTGTGGGCCATGGTGCCGTCTTGCTATTATGTTGGCCATGCATAAGGTCCGTGAAGTTTATGTTATATTTTTGGCTACTTATTAGTTATAGATTTCATTCAAATTTATACATAAAATCTAGATTTCATGCATGCTTTTGAATGTACACTATAAAGGGACTTATGTTCTCACTTTGTTTCATTTAGAGATCTTCTTATAGTTGTCTATGTCTCCTCCTCCAATTGTCATATTTTTGGCTACTCATTAAAGCTTACACACTAGATTCCATGTTTATTATTGAATGTCCATGAAAGAATGTTCTATCTTTGTTTCATTTTAGAAATCTTGTAGATCTAATCTAAATCTAGATGTGAGCCGCATTCCATGACCAATATGAGAGGGAGAGAGGGAATTACCATCTACAAGTGTCTTTAATTCATCCAACAAAGAAGCCTTGAAATAGAAAATAAGCTACAATTTTCTAATTTTAGACACCGAATTCAAATTCAAAGACCCCAAATTAGTCTAGTCACCTTCCTAAGTATTACCAATGTGAAAAAAGAAATTACTGTATACAAATGTCTTTCATTCATCCAACAAAGCCATGAAACAATATACAAGCCATCTTTTATTATTTTAAGACATTTAGACACCGGATTTAGGTTTAAAGACCCCAAATTAGTCTAATCCAAGTCAGCTGAGATGAATCCGCCAAAAATCTATAAGGGACAAGTTTTCATGTTGGATAAATGAGAGGTATTTTATTTTCTACATTCTTACAATACAAGGTAAAAGCCGGCTTCACACATTTGCACATGTGATGTACAATGAGTTGGTGGCTAAAATCTTGGAGTGGGGTTGTAAGCTCCAAGGTTCGAATTCTAGGCCCGGCACCCTTTGGCCTTAGCTTGTAGATTGGAAGGGCCTACGTATATGTTAGACCTGGTTAATTGAACGTATTCATTTTCTGAAATTTATCTCTGAAATTTACTATAAACCAAAAATTATCATGTCAAAAATTGAATTTGGTAAGTACTAAAAATGATATTAACATTTGCATATAAGAATAGATTTGTGTCAGGAGCCATCAGAATTAATTTGTCATGAAATTTGAGGTGGACTTGGACAATCTGACAAGACCAACAATAGGAGGAGGTTTGTGTCAAAGGGGGCATGACCCTTAGAACACGATCTGAACAACGTTCTTTTAGACCAGCTGGGAACCATGGACCAAGTTTTAAACACTAGTTAAAATGGTTCATTTTGTGTTAAAATGATTCTTTTTCATGTTCAAAAGAGCCATGATCTGTACTAATACATGCATGTCTAATCATTGGTGTTGCATATGAATATAGTTTCATTTCCTCTTTGTATTAGGTTATGATGCCTATGGGTTCAACATCATAGACTAGGTTGTTTCAATACTTATTGAGGGTTTGTATGAACCCTGTATCAATACAACTCTGGGTCTTTAAGGCTTTAAGGCCACCAAGACGATAACTTCTTCTATGGAATCTTGGAGTTTTGTTAGCATTCGAGTTATCGGTTTCACCACGAACACCTTGAAGAACTACCCTCCATGCTCTTGAGGGCTTTGTTCACGCGATGCTAGCATATTCAAGAAGATCTTGCAAAATAGTTCGATCAATCTTCCTTGATTGTCCTATATTGTTGTCAAAGGTCAAGTCTTTCAATCGAAATGGTCCTAGCATGATCCCTCACAAGAGGAGCCAAATTCTCGTGGCTTGTGGAGACTCCTCGATTGGCACCATGGCATCTTTAGTAAAAACATTCCTGCCTCTTCTCAAATTCTCAAGAGTTGCCCCTCTATTTATTTCAATTCCTTGATAACCTTGTATGGTTTTGCACAATGAAATCAAACATCTTAGTTGTCTAAAATCAAAAAACCAAAAACCTTAATTGAATGGGTTTCAGTTTTCTTAGGAAGACCATTTTATGCACTCAAATCTTACTCATTTTAGGAAAATCTCTCAGATAATTTGTGTGTATATATATACATATATATCCAAGTTGAAGCATTTGGATCAAACTTTGTCCATGGCCATCATCTCAGGCCCTAGGGTGAACAATGGAGTCCCTAACATTGGTTGTCATGTGGGGACAACAAAATCCGCTCCATAGATCGTGGCATTTGGCATACATCTTCCATCGCGTATTGGATTCTTCACCATCATGGAACTTCTCACAACTTACAGACGTTGCTACCACCATCTGGCTAGTTATCGGAGCAACTAGTGACCACCATTATCCGTAATCCATGCAACACCATGTTGTTAGTGAGAGCATCCCAACGCTCACGAGGATGGAGCATTTGGTTGGAGGTTTTCCACATGGATGAGCCCAATGCTTGTCCACAAGGAAGTAAAGGTGAGCTACTGGCGCAATGGAGGTGTCGTTGGATAGTGTGCTCTCACGAGGGTGAACTTTATAATAATAATAATAATAATAATAATTTTAAAAAAATCTTAGAAGCATGCCAGACATTGAGCTTCATAGGAGAGGTCCTGCACAATATGGTGACCGAGAAGTTTCGCATGCTTACAAAAACAAGGGAGTTAATGCCCCATCTTCCTATGGGCTCTGGATCCCTTACAATGAGTGTTCATAAGGACGGTGTAGGTGTTCTTGGACTATATTGTACATTGAATCTAGGGGATGGGGAGGTAATATTATCTTTTAAGACTCAACGAATCTAGATGGTGCATTTGATGTCAAATCTGAACCACATAGATATAAGAAGCATATTAGGTTTCCAACTCATGAACTCTTGAAAATCTTATGCTTCCAAAAGCAATAAAAACTTCATATATGATTCCTCTTCTCACACTTAGCTTCACACATTATGAAATAGTAGGTAATGGATGCAAGAAGCCATGTTATAGTAAATGCTCAACCCACCAAACTGCAGTAGCGACGAGGTACATACCAAAGTGATAGGTGCTTACGACAACTGATGGTAGTGGGACACGTGTCCATTATTAGACGTAATGGCCAAGTATGACATGGCCTTCAATTGCAATAGATAATGTGCCACCTTGTATCCAATCACGACCAGACACGTCAGCAAAACCACTCAGTTTTACCACTACGCATGAGAATGTTGGAGCTTGATGGCATGTCATGCATAGAAGTGTCCTGCTTCACGTGAAGCGAGTCACAGCACAGGTGGAGTAAACGCATTACATGCAAATCAATAGTTTCTTCAATACCCAGCCCCCAGAAGTATCAGATTTCCACATTCTATTTACTCTCTCACCTAATCATCAAGCTTGCCTGTGACAAACTTGATCGCGAGTGGTAGACACTACGCTGTAATTACAGGTCAACTAGTAGAGCATAAGTACATCAAGAGACTCAATCATCCACCCCGCTTAATCAATCCGGCATGGGTTCGGCATCTGACAACAATTGATAATCAGGAGTTCCTGAAAGAGGAAATTAGTTTTGAGCACTCAATATCACTTTTAAAGCTTTCTCCTCATCAATGGTACATTTTATTTGTCGCATGTGAGCATTGCGCTGTACGGTGTACATACATACATGTGAATAAGCAATCTGCCAAGTGCAGATGGAAAGTCGATCAATTCTCCAGCAGCTCTCACGACGCTATAAGTTCACAGTTTCATGCGCGATCTGTGCCAGCAAACAAGCGGTCAGGGTGGTACTTTTGTGTCCTTGATAGTACACTAATTCCTCTATAGGGCATTTCAACCACCATTTCACCAACTTCCTGCTGCGGCTGGGCCATGTCAGCTGGGGATCAGCCATCGGCCCTCTGTGTTGCGTTGCATGTAAGTTGGGTCCCTTTTTGTCTCTTCACGAGCTCCTGTCTCTCCACTGAACATTCTTTGGTAGGCTACGGGGTGCCAACCCTCCTTTTTAGATCAGCCGTTTCTACTGGATTGATTGTTTGTTCCAACGAAAAGAGGAGCTACAAGCTTGGAAAGAGGGCATTGAGAGGAATTCATTGATACCACTTTTGTGTGCATTATAAAAAGGCTTACATTTTTAGAAAGTTTTTAACAACTAAATAGAAGCAATTTTTTTTAACCAAGGGGTCATATAACATCACTCAACTTTTTTTGGAGGTTTTAATGTTCAAAACATTTTGGGGGAATCATGAATATCAACAGATAATAAGAGGTTAACCTTGTCATTGTGGGCAGCCGATTGCCCAAGAATAAGTGAAGGACTGAATAAATCCACTTCCAATACACATGTGGATATTGTCGGCCATGCGCATGTGAGTGGCTAGCATGTACTCAACAGTTGCTAGTACACGGTCCCAAGCGTCGCATTGCCTTTGGCTTAGTCAAGTGGAATATTCTCAAACCCCTTGAATGTTGGGGTTATAATTCCCGACAAATTTATGGACCCACAAAACCCAAATAGAACCTAAGAACATAGCTAAGAAATGTTATGCACCACTAGTTGACGTCCTAGGTCATTATTTTACTGTGTATTCTTTTAAATTCTTAATTTAGTCAAAAATATATTTAATGCAAAAGATACTCCAAAATATTAAAAAAATAAAATGTCTTAACAACTTTAAAACAAGTTCTAAAAATCTTGATTGATGTGGGTGCTACAAATAGTTGTCATCCTAAAAGGCCCACTAATGAAGTATGATGGCAAAACTCATGAATTTTACAACCGATTTTGAAGTGGGTTTGAAATTAATTCAAAACATGAAAGGAAATAAGACAAGTGTCTTAAGGACACCTCTGACATGTATTTGAAGACATTAAGATACTCATATGTGAGTCAAAGTTGTTACAATTTGGCACAAGAAGAATATATGATTGGGACCAATGTTATTCTGGTATGTCTTTTGAGACATACCAATAAATTAATGGCATGGGATCTTTAGATTTTCATCCATAAGAAATGGTGTTGTAAAAAAAAAATCAAAATGACACAAGGGTATGTGCACCAACAATTGGATATTCCCAAATTTCCAAGGGTATTTATAGCACAATATGAAAAGTCCACATATTGTGCCAATACCCTATATTGGTATGGTATGTCTTTTGCTCCACAATACTCATAGAAATTGGATAAAATAAAATAATTATATTGGAATTGAAATGCCAACAAGACAACATTCATATTGAGAAAAGGTGTGACAAAAAAATGTGGGCTTCATATTAATATGAAATGGTAATGCAACTGGAAAATCCCACAGCCATGTCCAACATTACATCACTCTTTTCTACATCGTCTTCAAAACAACCCACCTCCAAAACAACCCGCCTCCTCTAGCTCCATTTCAAGTGCATCCAAGAGGTTAGCCTCATCAACAAACTATTTAGCCATGACATCCCTTTTGAATGTGCTATCATCAAGTGCGTCACATGGCCAATTCTTTTGTATCATGACTAGTGCATTTAAGTTCTCTACGCCAAGCCTACATTTCTATAAATTACAAAGGACTCCGGCCTTGGAAAATTTATGTTCCATTTCTATGTGGGAGCCCAAAATTGCAAGAAGTTGCCTAGCTAGGAAGCCCACATTCGGGAAACTATGTGCAATTTTTTTCCACCATTCTAAAGGTGCTACCTCTAGCTTCGTGGGAATTGCCAACCTCTAGACAAAGACAACACTGGCGCATAAGAAACCCCGTATGAGCCTCTTCAGTTGTGGCAGGAGCATCAAACAAAGAGTTCACTACTTTATTGATCCCAATTCATGCATCATCAGGGACTTCCATGGATTGCGGATTCAAATGTTGGCTTACCTTCACCAAGAGAGGAAAAATGACAAGTCAATTGACTCACGAACTCATCAAATGCAACTACCTCATAACCGGATTCATACCAACCCAAACGTCACCCTGCCCATACATCCACACATCCACCATCCTAAACGCAACCCACACAAACCTCCACCATGCATACTCACATTATTACATGGAACACATGCCATATCAACTCCATCCTCCTAGGTATTATGGAACTAATAGAAAACATACAAGACAAACCCACCATTATTCTATTACAAGAAACCAAACTCTTAAAACACAAATCTACCACTTAAATAGACAATTGATTCTCGGAATACAATCCTCTATAATCACACAAATGCAAGCCTCCTAAAACATGTCATTCTATTTATAGATGCCGAAATTACCTAGAATGATCATTTGCCAATGCCGAAAATAAGGTAAAGTGTGCAGGCAAGCGCACAAGAGGGCAAGCGTTTCCACCATCGCCCATCGGTCGCAATCTCGCATCAACAACATGTCGCGCCAAACACCATTCCAAACCTCACACTTGTTGGAGTTCGGTTTGAAGATCTCTGGGCGCAAACCGGGTGCTTCCAAAATCGTGTCGGTCATGTGCCTGTTTTGTGCACACTTCAAGAGGGAGGCTCGTTCCGATGACAAATGCAGGCAAACAGACAACATCCATTACTACAAGGGTCCACCATTCCGCCCGGAGAACTATCAAGATCACAACAACCAACAACATGCTATTCAATGGGAGCTCTACCAACTCTAGAACGAAAAAGAGAAGGAGTTCTTCAACAAGGCCAAGACCACCACCATGGACCGCTTCATCACCAAATGCACAGATCAACTTGAGTTTGTCGTCTCATCGTTGATTGTGGACAAAATCATCGGGGACATGTTCTTCCAACTGGACGGCAATGATGGTAGCGCCGTCGATGATAGCGACATGACCAGAGACCAGACAATGAATTTGTTCATGAAGCAGAATGATGGTTTGTTCAAGGTCATCATCAAGAATGTGAAGAGATTCATCTTGGTGTTGCAGCATGTGTCGGTCGGCCTGTCGTTTCGGCAAATGGCAGCGGTTATAGATCAACACAGGGACGCGTTCACGAACATGCAATTGGTGGGTTTGAACGACCACATGGTCAGCAAATTTGTTCGCGTCGGTGTCGTTGTCAATTTGCAAATTATTTCGGACATCATCAGTCGTGATCACGTGTGGGCATTTTCGTTGGCCGCTGACTCCTCCACGCACCGCTCTATCTCCTATTTCAACATCCACATTCGACTGTGTGCGAGTGGTGTACTCTACAACATGCACCTTTTATAAGACGGCGCACGAGTTCAACGTCCATCTGCGTAGGCATGCCAACCTCATTCGGGAGATAAAGAGTACGGGTCCCCGCGACACAAACCGATGGGTGCATTTCGAGCGCATTCTTAGCTAGATGGTATTTTGCAGGTGCAGGCTGAACGAGATTCGAAAAACAACATGGCGCTCAAGCTTGCTCCTCCAATCATGCATGCTGAGCTTGTCATGATGCGCTCAAACCGATTCAACAAGATGGTCCTCGATCCATACCGCCCACACATTGCAAATTTTTGGACGGTGGAGCAGATCGATCAGATTGGGTGTGATCATAAGGATCTCCTGAAAGCATTCATCGAGGAGTCGACGACCAAGGCGTTGATCAAGAAGCATGACGTGAAGACCATGTTCAACGATGCCTGGAATGACCTACCCGGGCGGTTTTTGCATTTGCGCGATTTCTACGGTGGCCTAGGGTCCATGTTTGCAAACACAACATCAGTGGAGGACTTCAACGTTCTCAAATGGGAAAGGACGACTTTCGTCAATCAATGACTAATTTGACGTTGGAGGGCATCTTCAGACGAAGCAAAGTGATATGTTGGGCCGCATCCCTACGGAATGAGTAAAAACACCGATTTTAGCGTTTTTATTGAAGTGCCGCGATTGGACTCTTTCTTGGTGCCAATTTTGGCTTATTTTCGGTAAATTTGGCATATGCTGAGCTTTATGAGGCCTGCACAAGTGACACAAATCTACAAAGAAACTCACAATTTATAACACCCAAACCCCCAAGAGGCGGCACCCTTGTCATGATCCACAAAAACATATACTCTACCAAAAATATTACCAAAATTCCCACACCAAGTAACACATCACCGTATCTACTAGTCTTTAAAATATCAAACAAACCACTCACATGCTTGCCCTTATGCAAGACCCTCGCTTCAAAAGACTTAGATGTGTAACTGACAAACACATGAACTTGTGGAATAATATGATAACCATGGGATAAATGGGAGGTTTTGTTGGAGTTGTTGTGGTGTGATATTTCTTCCGTGAGTGATTTATTGATTAATGTATTCATAGGTGGTCGTGGTTGTGGAGGTTGGTGGGTTTGGTGTTGTGATTAGTTGCGATGGGTGGGAAGGTCCATTGTGTTGCAATGGGCATGTGTGTGGGAGGGCTCCAAGTTGTCTAAGGATGGTAAGCCACCTTGGGTCTAGTTGCCTAGCAAGTTGTTGGTCACATTGGTGAGGGATGGGGCTAATAGCTATTATGAAGGCATAGAGTTGGAAGTGGGGTGGATATTTCAATGGGAGGGAACTGTATTTTCTAAGGTTCGGGACGTGATTAAGATTGTTAATTTGTGTGTTGGAGGAGAGGTATGAGGTAAAAATGTCTTCAAGGTGCAAGTAGTGTGGTTTTACTCTTAGGGTGTTGGGCATGAAGTATTGGTTTTGTCTTTGTGTATACTATTTTTAGATATTGTTTAGTATGTGTTTGAGTGGTCTAGGATTTGGTTGAATGCCACCTCCAATTAGTATAGGCATGCTTAGGTATATTAATTGATTTATAATTGTGGTTGTTTTGGGTTTTTGGAGGTGTACTTTTGCAATCAAGTAGTATTTGATGTAGGTTATGTTATTTTGTGTTATAAGGTAGGGATTAGGCTTCATAGGTGAGGTTATGATTTGTGAGGGGTGGGTATGCGAGGTAGACGTGTGTGGGGAGGTATGGAGAGTGATAGTATGTATGATATGTGTTGTGTGGGGTGTGATGTGCCAATGTGGGCTAGGATTGATGGGGGCTATGTTGTTTATGAGGGGCATGCTATGGGTGGTTTTTATGTGGGGGAGACTTAGGAGTGTGAGGATATATATATATATATATATATGAGATTTATTATTATTGTGGGTTTGCGGTTGGTTGCGTGATGTGTATTATGTGTAGTTTTGGATATTTTGTGATCGTGCGTACTTTTTGTGGCGTTGGTGTAGAGTGTGTTGAGGATCAAGAGGCTAACAAGAGTGAGAGAAAACATAGACATGTTGGGCTCTTTGAGGATGTTGTGTTTGGTTATATGATGAGTTATGCAAGTGTGTAAGTCATTGAGAAGTATCGTTTTGTGCAAGAATGAAATTTTTGGTAGGAGGGTTAGATTACATAGCATCAAAATGAGTCTTGTTTGTGGGAATTTGTGTGAATTGCACACTTTATTGTAATGAGGATAGAACCTTATATTCAATATTTTGAGAGAGTGGGATCCTCTCAAAATAATATTGTCCATTTGGACACCTAAAAGTCATGTTATATTTGTAGCCCATTTAGGTTGATAAATACTAGATTATACTTTAGACGTGTAATTTCCATTAAAATGAGAGTATGTTGAGCTGGTGAATCTACAATTGCACGAAGTCCACTGCAACAATAGTACTATGATACATATAAAGTGATAATCACATCATCCATTGAACACCAAGTATGGGCATCGCACGTTCTAATAAGAATTCATGAGACCCTATAATTATCAGTTCATTGAATGAGGTTAAATCAGGCACTGCAGGATGTGCAAGACTTTAGGTGTCCAACTAAAAACAAATGGATGAAAAGAGGATTGTCTCAAAGGCATTCATTGACCACATATCGACCACAACACCCTTTAGGGTTGTAATGGGCATTTGAATATGTTATCATGAAATTGACTCATTTAAGATGAGTCGACCTAAATGAACATAGTTATTTAGCAGTTGTCAGATGAGTATGAATGATCATTAGTTTGATGAGACCATTTCGATCGACAATATATTGAAATACTATTATGCGCTTAAAACATTCTCATTATCAAAACTTGCAATTTATACATTTAGGTTGAGTCGACCTAAATGAGGACAATATGTTAGTCAATTAAGAGAATTGGACTTCCTAGATTTAGGTCGTGTCGACCTTAAACCGAAACAATGCACTATACTTAATCAATAATTTATAGTGAGATAGATAATATTTAGGTCAATTCGACCTAAATATTTAGAATACTATACTTGTAGCCATAATGTACATGTCAAGGTCGAGTCGACCTGAACTGTCATCCTAAATGGTCAATTTTAGGCAGCACATTACTCCACAATTTACGGCGGGGAAATCGGATAATGCATAATTTCATAGTTTCATTGCATTATTCAACAACTCCCAAAAAAAACAATGATCAATCACATGCAAATTGTATCTAGGTGATCTTTCTTGATCAAATGTTATTTTTTTACTTGACCTCTACAACTCTCCAGTGGTTTTCACTTCATTCTTGAATTAATAGTTTGCTTTATGTACCCCCAATTCATTGGAAAACTCTCATTTTAATGAATATTGCGTTATAGAGGAAATTGTGTGAATTGCACACCGGCCATGCGCATGTGGGTGGCCTTTTGTTGCACCCTTCTATTGAGTGTCATTGAAAAAACCCTCGTTACATCGTAACATCCAAATAAACAAGGGGACTCTACTCCTAAGAAAGAACCAAATTCTATTGAGTTTTTTATGGAAGCTTGGTGAAATTCTTATCGAAGAGGCATTGCAAACATAGAGAAAGACTGTCTCAGACCAAGATTGCCAATCTTCACGTGGAGCTGCCACATAATATTCACTTCGTACGGCACACCTGCTGGGGCAATGGACAATCGAAGAAGCACTGATCCACTCATTCCACCACCACCACGGGGCTGAGTATTGTCATGTTCTTCAAATTTTGATCGATTTATCAAACTTGAAATTCAGTAATAATGTGGACAGCATCGTAAGGATTTGCAAAAGGACTCTAGCTCTATGATTGGGGAGAACCGGCAGTTAGTTACAGATGAACCGGTTGAGTTTGAGAAATAACCGATTGAAGTTCAAGACTGCAGGAAAATTACCGATCATTTTAGAGGAATTTATAGAATATACCCCAATTTAATAAAGGAAAACTGAAGGATGTCAACATGTAACCGGTTGGACTTGCAAACACTAGGATCTCAACCGATTATGCCCAAAAATCTCCCCAACCACTGCTCTAGCTCATACTTGTATGCCATCAGGGAACTCATTGCAGGAAAGGTTGCCAGACTCAGCATTACTAAATGCTCCACATGCGAATTGCTTTGCTCTCAAAGGATGAGCTTTACCCTTTAGGCCAAGGCTGATTTTTCACAAAGTTTTTACCCGTCCACGTCCAAAAACCTCGAATTGAAAGGCAAAAAAAATTTCAACCCGTCCCAAAACCGGTAATTTCAAAACCAACCCGTCCAAGGAAAGGTTAAAGAAAAAACAACCCGTCCCAAAACCGGTAATTTCTAAACCAACCCGTCCATGAAAAGGTTAAAGAAAAAAACAATTTGATAAAGATAAACCGAAAGATGTCGGCATGTGATTGGTTGCACTTGGAAACAATAGTATCTTCCTTCAATTCGGTCAGTGTTCTGGCTTTAGCTATTTTAGCTGCCACCTGCCCCATTTCGTCCACATGCTTCAGAGAAAGTTTTGATTCTCTGAGGCCCAGGTTCCCCCTCCAGCAGTGTTCAAGCTCGGCACTTCCCCCTCCAGCATGTATTCAAGCTCTTCTTCTGGGTTGTCATTATCTTCTCTCTGTATCTTCAACCGAGTTTCGAGATTGTGTTAGAACAGTGATCATGGAGATTTTTGGGCAACATAATCGGTTGAGATCCTAGTGATTGCAAGTCCAACCAATTTAGGGTTGACAACCTCCGGTTTTCCTTCTTTAAATTTGGGTATATTCTATAAATCCCTCTAAAATGATCAGTACATTTCCTGCAATCTTGAACTTCAACAGGTTTTTTCTCAAACTCAACCAGTTCATTTGTAACTAACTGCCGGTTCTCCGCGATCATTGTTCCATAAGGTCCAAGATGAAAGGTGTTATGGGCTTGTAGAGTTTGAGTTTTTGAATTCAGTTTTGATTTAGACTGAGCAGGGATTGTTTCAGTGTCGTTCTAAACTACTCCTTCTTTCACCGATATCTATGCATGTTTGTATGTGCTGAATAATTTTGATTGTGTCCTTCATAGTCCCAATGATCCAGAACAAGAACAAGATTGGTGTCGGGGTGAAGTGTTTGGAGATGGTGGAGACCATGAGAGAGATGATCCCAAATAAGTCTTTATTTGAAGCTTGGGAGTTTGCAGGTACCACTCCAAAGTGGTCAATCAATTGGCCTGGTTTGAGTAACTTGTGGAGGAGAGTTATGGTGATTCCAGTGAGCACTGCAATATGTGAGAGGGGTTTTTCTAAACAAAACCTAATCAAAAGTCATCTACGTACTAGTTTGAAGTTAGAAACTTTAGATGCTTTGATGCGCATTTCATGTGCAAATATTCCAGTTGAAAACATCAATTGGAATGCAATGATTTGGAGAAACATGAAGGATAGGAGAATTCATCCACTTCTTTGAAGGGTAAGTAGCTCTTTGTTTTTAAAATTTTGAACATGTTTATATATACTAATTCTTATTCAATTACTAAGTTTACCTTCAATTATAATCTTTGACATTATGTTAAAAAGGTTCTAAATTTTGTGGTTGATGAATTAATGTATGCAGGTGAATCAAGCACTTCAAGATTCATATTTTGATTGGGCATTAGTGGTTTGATTGCATTATGCTTATATTCACATGTCATATATGACATAATGTAATTGATATTTGTACCATTTATTTTTTTGGAATAATTTTTTTTAAATGTTATTTTTAGAACCCGTCCAAAGTGAATTTGACACGTCCCAAAACCGGTTCATTTTCTAAGAACCCGTCCACTGGAAATGTTTTTTTTTATGAACATGTCCCTAGACATGTTAGGGACCTTGTGAAAAATCACCACTGCTTTAGGCCCCAACATGAGCTATCAATGGGTGGTACCATTCGGGTACTTTCATGTACACTTCTCGTACATATTGGCACACATAATCATGTCAATTTGGCCACTTTCTGGGTTTGCAGCTCCACCTGGCCTTTTATGCATTTAATGCTTTAATTACAATTCATCCAAAAAACAATTTAAAAAAAAAAACAAAAAAAAACATGAAGCTCTACAGGTATCGATAACCCAGGTATGTGTCAGTTTCACAGCAATTATCCTCATTTCCTTTGCATCAAGAAGAAAGGTTACCTGCATTGTATTTAGTTGATGGCAGCCATACTGAACATGCTGGGAATGTCAGTACCAGTGAATAGGGAGAACTGACCACTAAGTTAATTACACATGAACTTGTTAGGTTTGAGAAATAACCAGTTGAAGTTCAAGACTTCATGAAAATTACCGATCATTTTAGAGAGACCTATAGAATATGCCTCAAATCAATAATGAAAAACCAGAAGATGTCAACATGTAACTGGGATCTTGACCGATTATGCCCGAAAATCTCCCCAGACATTGGTCAGTACACCAAGGTGCAAGCATGGTCAAGTACATAGCTCCAGTACCTTGCGTGATTCAAGATTATACACTAAATTTGAATTTTTTGAAGGAAAAAATCATAAACATTTTAAAAACATGTTGATCTACAAAGCCTAGCAATTTATGTTGACAAATGTTTTTCAAGAAAAGTCTACATATTTTAAAAGACAATGCAAATAATGTGCAAGTAGGTGATATTGAACAAGTAATGGTCTAAAATTTGCTTAAAACTTATCAAATGCCTTAAAATAGTAGCAATGTGTTGTTTAAATTGGTTGTTTTTTTTTCATGGTAATCTCTATTGTTTTCATTCTAGTTTTTGCAAATGTTGCATCGTGGATTTGCTAATACAACACGAGTTTTTTTGTGTAAATCTAATCAGTGGAAGTTGGAGAACTTGAAAAACAAATTAACACCTACATACCTTAGGTTAGTGTGGACCACAATGCACACTAGCCTATGATAAATTTGTGGGTGTTTCAACCTTTTCCATAACATTCTTCAGCAGCGATTATATGTTGAATCACTTCCTATACTTCCTACACTATGCACATTGAATTTGAATCAGTGGAATACACACATCTCGGAGGTTTGATACACATACATCTCTCTCTTATTCTTTGAGCACAGTGAACAACTCGGGTGATTTTGAAATATGTTGCATCATCATACTTGAAGCAAGTCTTTCTAATTGGATTGAGTCACCTCATCCTCAACATAATATTATTCAGATTCATAACAATGTTATGTGGGATTGACAGTATTCCACGGATTGAATGTGGGAAATATCATGAAATATTCCGTGGAATACTATCAATCCCACATTACATTGTTATGGATCCGAATAATGTTATGAAGTGCATGTCATATTAAATTATGTTTGTTCAATTGTTGACACACTAGCAGTACATCAACACAGTTTCTTCATCCACCTCATCAATATTTGGTTTAGTGGTTTCCTATGTCCTCTTTAGTTAGTTGATTTTGGGCAACCAAATCCCGGGCCCCAAATACCTACTGTACATTCATTGTGGCATAATAATAAATAAAATAAAAGTAACATTAGTGCTCTTTATTTGCATTGATGTGAATGGGAGCCCGTTCATCTTGATCTTGATCTTGTTCTTGTTTTATTGGGCTTCAAGGCTAGAGTAATTCCTACCTTCCAAGAGGTGGGCTCCATGAAAGTAGTAGTATCCAGGATTGGTGATGTTGTTTGAGCTTATGGCGGATCAATTGGAGCCTGGTTGTTGTCGAGTTTTCTCTTATTTAGGACGAGGTATGTGAGGTATTTTATGGCTATTTTGATGTATGTGTTTCATGAATTTTTTGACTTCTCGTGGTGGTATGTTTGAAGTTTTCTAGTACCTCTAGTTATTGTTTGTGGACTGCACCACGTACTCCTACTGTGATCGTCATAAGGGGGTTAATATTCCAAGTTGCATTTTTAAAAGTTTGGATGTGGGGGTCGTAGTTTTTTTATTTTACTCTTGTGGCATTATTGGGGAATCTATCATGACAACATGTGAATTCTATGAATCGTATGGTGTTTCATGGGTCTAAGGGGATGGGTGTATGGCTATCTATGGGGGCTCCTAGGATGCATAGGATGTCCGGTCGCAGCTGGGCCATGCATGTGTATGTATTTGGGGGGGGGGGGATATGCATTGCAATAACCATTCCAGGATTGTGTTGCCTTGGGGTTGGGTGTGAGGGAAGCTAAGACATGAGCAATGAGCAATGAGCGGTGAGCGGTGAGCGATAACACATGAGCAGTGAGCGGTAACACATGAGCAGTGAGGGATAACACGTGAGCAATGATGCCAAATTTAGTAATTGGACACGGTTTTAGGATATATACTCTAAAATTGGAATTTGTATTTTTGCAATTTAGAAAATATAAAGTACCCGCATTTTGATTGAAGAAGAGTGAAGGGAACCTATTACCATGGATACTTTCAAAATCATCAGTCCATTGTTGGTTTTTATTATAAAAATCCACACTAATACATGTCACTTTATGCCATGATACTATCCATCATGCCCATTCTGCTACGAACAAAATGTTTTGAGCCCAATATGAAGTTACGATAATTTGGAGAGGCAAGAGTACTGAATTTATCCATAACGACCTCCATGGACGAACCTGCCAAGTGATGTCCTTCACCGTTTGATGGACATTTTAGGAGATAGTCTGTTAGGAATTGTTTGCTCATTGTTATTACTATAGCAGAGTTTTTGGCAGTGGGTGTTTTCATGACCTCATTGGCAACGCATTGGGAAGTCATGTCAAGTGACTCATGGCATGTACCATTTGATATAGGGTGCTCATGAATACCAAGATGTATTTAAGCCCTTGACAGCCCAGGGATGTAGAGTGAACATATATTATGCGAGCATAGCACAACGTAATACGTACTGGTATGGAACGACATACCTTATATTCTAGTCTTGATTATTCTTGGATGACATTTCCCACATAAAATGGGTTAGAAGTCGATCCAATCCATTCCGTACAATTGTGGACACCTCCATTGCGATACATATAATCATAATATTTGTTTGTGCATTGCAAATGACCGGCACAAGAATAACGTCTAAAAGAAAGTTCAAAATTATTTTGGATATTTATCATTTTTGTTGTGCATGAAGGATGTCCATCACACATCTTATTCATTCCATTTATAGAATGGTCATACGCACCTAGAACACTCATATTTACTAGGGGCAAAATAAATAAAATATCACCATCAATATCCATAGAAAGCAAATTGGATTGGGAGTCCTAGTTCTATAAGAAAAATATGATGTGACAGAAATATGAACAACATGACAAACATCATCATCCGAATCTAACAACAACAATAAAAAAATTATCGTCACTTGGTTCTATCTTGATAATAGCCACATAGGTACATGGACAATAGATGTGTCAGACTTGTTTTTTAATACTTGCATCTAGAAATCAGGAAGACCTACAACTCCATATGATCCTAGACCCAAAATACAAACATGGCCATCTTCACACATGTTTTTCTAAACCAAGTTTGTTTCAAAGATATCACTGTCCACGGAATACATCTTTTGCTCCACGTACATGGTTTCTATCCGGAGATTAAATCTCAAACTAAGTATACTCTAAGACACTCACATGATCATCATCTTCAAAAGGCAAAGTGAAGGGCACAAATAATTCATAAGCTCTAATGGTAGCCATTTGGAAGTAAGGGAAAAAATGAGAGATTTTAAATGTGTAGGTGAGACGCTATTTGTATTGGCAGTATAAGGCTAATATTTCTTGAATTAAAATACGGATACTGTATAAACTGGTAGAATATGAACATAACACGAGAATATCAACGAAAAAATGCAACCCAATAATTTATTTTATAAGTTTCTATTAAACATAAAAAATAAATTAATATTATTATTAATAGGATAATTATAATAAGGGTTTGCGCAACAAACCATAAATGTAAAAAAAACCCAAATATCCAACAGCTATTAAGCTAACCATTTACAAACAATAAAAAAATTGTCTTGACAAATCTCTGCGTAAAAATAAATGAAAAACGATTATAATAGATGCCCAAAAATGAGTGTTTAAGTTTTTTCTTGTAAATATCTTTTTGATTGTATATCATAAAAACAATAAGGAAACTGTACATTGTCAAAATCTTTTCAAATAAATATTACAATCAATAGAATAAAATTGGACATTGATAATTTTTAATACATATAAGTACAAATATGCATCAAACTACATGTGAATATTATACAGAGTGGGTTGCATAATGTTTAAATTTTACCATCATAGATATAACAGACAGAACATCATGAAACTAGTATGCAATTGATTGGAAAAGAAGAAGATGAAAATGACTATATTTCACTGTAAAAAAATTCGAAAATGAGAAAGTACTATGAGGAAAACAATCCCATATTGTAGTGCACAAATATATTGGCGATTTAACAGAAACACAAATGAGTAGCCAAAGAATGAATTAGCCAAAGAAATTGAGGGACCATGAAAAAATCTTGATCGAGATGTATCCAATAATATTAAGGAGCAGTTTGAAGTTTAAGAAGAAAAAACAAAACAAATACACCAATATATCAGAAGAAGATGAAAACAACTTCAAACATGTAAAATAGATGTAGCCGGAGACCAAATCCAAATTGTAAGTATTTACCCTAAACTTTTTATGTTTTAAATAATTTATATCAAATCATAGCCAATTTCAATAAGAACTCACAAGATATGAGCGGCAGTACCCATATCCCTCGGGATACAAAATTAAAAAAACAAATAAAACCACAAGGGTGATTGCGGCACCACCAATATCCCCAGATAAAAAACAAAAAATATTTGTCAGAGCGCTAAAGGTATTGGCGGCGCCACTAATATCCCTCGGAATATGAAACGAAAAATACATATGAACGCTCAAGGATATAGACAACACTGCAAATATCGCCCGGATACAAAATAAAAAATCCTTGGCAGAGCACAAGGGTATTGCACGCGCCGCTTATATTCCTCAGGATACAAAATGAAAAAATATGTGTGTGAGCTCAAAGGTCTTGGCGGAACTCCCCCAATATCCTTTAGGATGCGAAATAAAAATTAGTACAACAGCACAAAGGTATTGGTAGCACCGCCAATACCCTCTGAATACACAACGATAAAATAGTTATTAGAGCCCAAGAAGTATTGGCGGCACCGCCAATACCTTTCGGATACAAAACGAAACACATTTGTAAGAGCCCAAGCGGTGGTGGCGGCACCGCCAATACCCTTCGGATACAAAACGAAAAATATTTGTCAAAGCCTAAGAGGTATTGACGGCACCGCCAATACCCTCCGGATATAAAACGAAAAATATTTGTCAGAGCCCAAGGGGTATTGGTGGTGCCGCCAATACCCTTCGGATGCAAAACAAAAAATATTTGTCAGAGTCCAAATGGTATTGGCGGCACCGCCAATACCCTTCGGATACAAAACGAAAAATATTTGTCAGAGCCCAAAGGATATTGGCGGCACCGCCAATAACCCCCGAATATGAAGAATAAAATAATTCTGAGAGCGCAAGGGGTATTGGCGGTGCCCACCAGCAGTCGTCTGCCCTTCAAGTCAACTGCTATTAGCAGTCGACAAAGTGCGGACGACTGCTGGTGGGCAGTCGCACCCCTTCGTCGACTGCTATCAACAGTCGAATTGAATGGGGTGCGACTGCCCACCAGCAGTCGCACCCCATGGTCGACTGCTAATAGCAGTCAACGAAGGGGTGCGACTGCTCACGAGCAGTCGCGTAGAGACACCCATGGACACGTGGCGTCCATGGGTTGGTGCAGGGGGCATCTAATCGAAAGGACGCCTCCTTGGGGTATATATGGATCCCACTTCCCTCATTCCCTCACTCCCACCTCCCTCCATTTGGGCCTAGGTTGTTAATCAGCCCTTGCCATTAGGAGACAGAGGTGAGCTGGAGGGCTACAGGTGGACATACATACTGAAATACGTATACATACATACGATATACTGTAACTGTCTAATGTGTGTATTGCAACCCACATATATACGGTCTACATTGTACCCCATTGCGGTTATTTTGAACCATACCGGAAACTGTTATATGTGAACACTTATTTTGAAAGTGGTTTAGATCTAATTATGTAGTTTGAACTTTGAACGGCCTTAATTTGGTTTTAGCGGATTGGAAAAAAAATTGTGGGTGGTGGCGCTTATTTTGGAAGTGCTACCATATTAGGTTTACTTTATAGTAGGCATACAAAGCTAGGGGTTAGGAACAACGATGGCAGACGAAGATAACTTGCCGCCGGAACCTCCACGTGGCGGGGATTTGGATCCGGGGGGGGACTCCGCAATCGACACCGGGGTCGGCAGGCGCTAGAAGACGCGGCAATGCACCGAGGGGCAGGCCGCAACCAATCAATTTGGAGGTGGCGCGGAACCCGAACATTCTCGCCAATCCCGGCTGGCAAAATGAGAGGGGCATGTGGCTGTATAGCACGGTCCGAAGGTACGTAGAGTGGACCCATTTGACGAGGATGTTCGTTCCTAGCGCGAATGCTGAACGGATGTCTAGACAACGCTATGGCATATGGAGGGAGGTGAGCCATCAAATATTTGGAGAACGGTGCAAGGAGGTGTGGGATTTCTTGTGGGGTGCACCGAGGGAATTTGATCGCGGGCATATGCTAATGTGGTTATGCCAAATGGTCTACGCGGAGGTAATTTTGGGAGTGGATATCGACTGGTCCACCATACCTTGCACGAGCCCGGACTTGAGGCAGGCACGCCGGGTCACGGTCATACCAAGTGCCGTGCTAGGCCGGAACGCTGGCCGTCGATTCCATTGGCATGGCAAACTCCAATGAATCCATTGAGGGTCCGATCTTATTTTGATTTCCTTGCGGGACCAGATCATCAAATTGTGGGGACTCCACTGGCCGCGGAGTCAAACATGGACGAGCACAACATTGCCATAGGGTTGCCGGTTGAACCACCTAGCCGGCGACAAAGGGTCCACGTGACACCGCCACATGGTTCCCGGTTGGTTTGTCCTCCATCTTCGCCCGTTGACGTGGAGATGGCATCGGCGGTGCCATCCCCACCACTGGTAGTTGCCGACAACGACGTTGTGGAGGCGTTGAGGGCGGAGTTGGCAAAATGCAAATCTGACCACGAACGGGAATTGGAGATGGTCCGACGTGCACACGCCGAGGAGGTCCAAGGGTTGAAGGCCGAGATTGCACGTTTGACCAACCTTGAACTTGCAAGGGCTGATGCGCCACAAATGCCACAAGCAATGTCTGCCAGGGTTGTCTATTGTGTCGTGACGGAGGCTAATCCCGACATAATGTCGTGGCGTCATGACACGTATCTGTCACGACATTATGCCGGATGCCGTCTTTATCCTGACGAACTTGAATTTTACCGTATTTTTTTGTGTAATTACATTACCCCAATCAGGACACGTAGGATTTATGATGTCCACGTATGGTGCCATGTCAGCAAAGTAGAGGTAAAGTGGGAAAAAAATTACTAGCGCCCGTCCCCCCCCCCGTTCCCCCCGCTCCCTACGTTCCCCTCCCCCGTTCCCCTCCCCCATCCGGCACCCCATCCGGCCCTCATCCGGCCCCCCATCCGGCCCTCATCCGGCCTCCATCCGCCCCCCCTAATCCGAACCCGGCCCCCCCCCCAATCCGGCACCCGGCCCCCCCCAATCCGAACCCGCCCCCCCCCCCACCCATCCGAACCCGGTCCCCCCTAATCCGAACCCGCCCCCCCTCTAATCCGAACCCGGGCCCCCCTAATCCGAACCCGCCCCCCCCCCCCACCCATCCGAACCCGCCCCCCCCCCACCCATCCGAACCCGGTCCCCCCTAATCCGAACCCGGGCCCCCCTAATCCGAACCCGCCCCCCCCCCCCAACCAATCCAAACCCCCCCCACCCATCCGAACCACCCCCCCCCCATCCGAACCACCCCCCCCAACCAATCCGACCCCCCCCCAACCATCCGAACCCGGCCCCCCCCCCATCCGAACCCCCTCCCCCCCCTATCCGACCCGGCCCCCCCCCATCCAAACCCCCTCCCCCCCTATCCGACCCGGCCCCCCCCATCCGAACCCCCTCCCCCCTCATCCGAACCCGGCCCCCCCCCATCCGAACCCGGCCCCCCCTAATCCGAACCCCCTCCCCCCCCAATCCGAACCCCAATCCGGCCCCCATCTGTACCCCATCCGGCCTCCATCCGGTACCCCATCCGGCCCCCATCCGGCCCTCCATCCGGCGTTCCCCCCGTCCGCATCCGTTCCCGCCCCCGTTCCCCTCCCCCCCACACCCTCATTTGTCATATTTTACTACTTTGATTTTAACAGAATGATAAACACAAAGGCAAAATGATTTACCTGGCAAGGGAAATATGCACATCCACGTCGGATTTTTCTGCCACATTGGATGCCACCTTGGCAAGAAGGTAAGTATTTTACCCACCCTACTAGCTTCCCCCTAGTATGACCCTACGTGGACCCTATTATGTCGTGACGGAGGGGTCCGCCCCGACACGACACGTCATGACGTCATGACGGTGGCAGGACGTCGCGATAGACAACCCTGATGTCTGGTAGTGATGGACAAGGGCGGGAGCCGTCGCCCACAACAAACTTGGAGGCAATGAGGGTTGATTACGACCGGGTCATTAGGAGGAAATGGTTGTTGGAGGACGACTACATGGGCATGGTCACAGCCACTATCATGTTCACCACGCGTGAGAGGGCATTGATGGACGAGCTGACCCACTATAGGGACCACGGCGAACAATGGCCCGAACGACGGCTTCTTTTCACCTCGTGGCCGCCATTGGATTTTATGTATCCTGAGAACCTCCCAGTCGATGACGACCATTACCCCAGTATTGCGTGGACCAAGAGACCCGAGGATGAATTCCAATGGGATACCACAGTATCATCCCGCATCGTGATACCCCCGGCCAAACCAGCCTTGTTGTGGCCATGCGTCCCCGATTGGATCAAGGACGGGAGCATGTGCCCCATTTGTTCCAATCCTTGGGGACCCGAAGGCGCATGGATCGTTGGGTCGTGCGGTCACATGGTCCACCCGAATTGTTTGTTGCCACACATGTTGCAAACACGCCGTTGTCCTACGTGCCAAGCCCCTCTGCATCGAAGGTTGTACGAGCAGCTCTGATACCAAGTTTCGCGACCCTTGCTAGTTTTCCTTCACTTATGTTGTCCGCTTTCCAACTCTAGCAAGTGTCACGAGCGCTAACCTACACATCCCACACACGTGCACGGTTAGCTTTCCATACCGCGGACCCCCAAGGTCATGGCTTGGTCACCAAACCCTCCTACACATGCATTAGGGACTCTTTTGTTAATCGGTAACCAATCCTTAGATGTGGATTTCCATCTGTGGAAATCCACTCTTGAGTTGATCATTGTGTTGCCAAAGCAACACTACAACTACCGAAGCATAGTTGCCAACTATGCTCCGGGGGGGTCGGTCGGGAAACCCGCCTCACCCATATAAGCCTCTAGGACTCTACGCGGGACCCCTACGCCACCGTCAAGAAACCTTTTGTCTCTCTACCTAGAGTTGGGGCCAAGTAGACATTTCCCTTAGCCGCGGCATAGTGCCCCACTCAAATTGCCATATCTTTTAGCTAACACCACCGATTGAGGTGTTCTTTAGCATTCTAGAATCCTCTTGCCATAAGCTACCCCTAGCTAATGGCCTTACCCTTATGACTCCTAGTCTTCGTGGGTGGGAGGCATTCTCAACGCCCGGGGCCCTCACCCACACTAGGATCACTTGGGCACAACCACTCATGGCGCCACAAGTCCCGGGTGTCACTCCGGGGTCCCCCTTGTGCCCATAGTGTTGCGGGCGCTCCTCATGGAGAGGTGCGCGACAGCAATGGGGAATGCCTCCCGATTTTGAATACACAATAATCCATGGTGTGCCGCCCGCAGAATACGGCGATCCTCCTGCTCATAGCTGGCGTGCACGGAGGTATGTGAAGGACCTACGAGGCTACCCAACAAACTTCACGCCTGAAATGTACACAAGGGTTGCTCATGAGTTTTACCCCGGCTCCTCTCCTCAGGCCGTAGGGTTGAGGGCATTTTTGTACCGTGTTGTGGGTGGGCACGCCGGAGAGACGGGTGAATACGTCCAAGGTCCTCACCCCCACGGATAGGTGTATGACTCCAACGGCAATGTGACAGTGGGGGTATTGCCATGGGAACCGGTCCCGGGCGAGGAAACAACTTGGGATGTGGAACACGTGTTGGACACAACAAGTTTTGAGGCCGATATGGAGAGGCAGGAGGCCGTTACACAAGAGGGTAGCTTCAATGAGGTGGACGTCCAAATCCGGATGAATGAGTGGAAATACATCAACGGCCTTTTGGACATCCGTGACGGGGCCTCTAGCCCCACCATGCAAGACGTCCTGCGCCATCCGAATGCCGCGAGGGGGTTGCACATTGGAGACCGCGCGCGCGCTTGTGCACAAGCTGACCGGGAGACTGCGGCGCAAGAACTATGGGCCATCACCGAGAGCAGGCGTGAGGCGAGGCGCCGGACACTACGGCCACCAAATCTGAACGGTGCAAGCTCAAGCCGCGGACCCCCCATTCCATTGGATAGTGATTCGGAGCCGGATTAGGAATGTTGGCTAGTGTTTGTGAGATAGGTGTTGGACTAGGAGGCATTATTTGATACTCAATTGTACACAATGCGAGAAAAACCATGATTTTGGAAATGTTTATAAGTGAATTATTGTTCACTATCAATTTTGGGAGTAATGTACAAGTGTCGCACAATGATCATTTCTTATGTTTGCCCACACAATCGGTTGCCACCAACATTTAATTAAACCATGGACTTTGCATCTACATGCATTTGCACTTGAATCAAACACGTATCGATGCAAATAACTGTGACAATGATTCCATGTGGCATGATTATAAGTTCACACCAAACGGAAAACATCACCGCAATATTGCCGGGAATTCATATATTGCGCATTTCCAACTTAACAACATACGTAAGTATACGTGCAAGTACAAACTTGATACTACGCTCTCACCATATTCGTGGGCAAATCTTACATTGACGACCTAAGTGTGTACTCTCTATACACCCGGTATTCCTTTTGGTGCGCGGTGCACCGGTTGAACCCCCAATGAATTGCGTCATGCACCGAGTGTTTTATGGTTTGGTAGAACCTCCACAAGGTCCCATAGTTTTTCCGAAAATACAATTGATTTTTCCCCTTCGTGAGAACGTCGCTAAGGTCCTGAAACAAGTGCCATGGGAAAAGTTTTTCTTTGTAACCGATGCGGCATGCGGGCCTTTCTTGGGCGTCCAAGTATCCGCGGTGGTGACGATCAACTTGTCTCCTAGGCAGTCGAACCCAATAGAATTCAGTAAACCCTTGAATCGGACGTAAAATATTGCGCAAATCGTCCTCATTTCGTGTGTTCTCTGCAACCACCTCGGGTGTAAATTCGTCCGGTTCGTCCGGCAAGCCCCATGCGTGTCGGGGATTGTAATACATACTTCTTGACAAACCACCCGCATCCCGTATCTTGCCACTCCCAGCCATCGCAATCCTATAGATTGCCCACACCGTAGTTGATCTTGGGCAATGTATGCGACGCATACAAGGTCCTCAAAATCACTACGAGGCAAGGTGGCCTCATGGTGGGTAGCACACTTGATTTTATAGGGATATCGCAGTGTGGGCCCTCGGGTGGCATCCAATGAGTTGGCAGGTTGGGTTAGGCAGTGCCTAATTAGTTATCTAAATTAAGCTGCAAGGTAGTCGACTGCTGTGTAGCAGTCAACCATCCATAGTCGACTGCCTTGTAGCAGTCGATTTGCATAGTCGACTGCTGCACAGTAGTCGACTGTGAATGGTCGACTGCTACACAGCAGCCGACTATGCAAATCGACTGCTTCACAGCAGTCGACTATATAAATCGACTGTTATAAGTCAGTCGACTATGTAAATCGACTACTTTAAGGTAGTCGATTATATCAGTCGACTGCTGGGCAGCAGTCGATTGATAAATGCCCAGCAGTCGACTGTGGCTGGTCGACTACTACACAGCAGTCGACTAGTAAAATCGACTGCTTCCTAGCAGTCGACTAAGATGGTCGACTGCTAGAAGGCAGTCAATCATCCACAGTCGACTGCTGGAAGGCAGTCAACCATCCACAGTCGATTGCTAGGAAGCAATAGATTTTATCAGTCGACTTCTGGGTAGCAGTCGACTGCTAGGAAACAGTCGATTTTATCAGTCGACTGTTGTGTAGCAGTCGACCATCCTCAATCGACTGTTGTGTAGCAGTCGACCATCCACAGTCGACTGTTGTGTAGCAGTCGACCATCCACATTCGACTGTTGTGTAGCAGTCGACCATCCACAGTCGACTGCTGCCCAGCAGTCGAAAATGCAAATCGACTGCTGCCCAGCAGTCGAATATGGTAATCGACTGCTGCCCAACAGTCAAAATTAGGCGTTAGGGTTTGGGAAGAACGTTAGCTTAGTCAAATCATGCATTAAATGCATACAATCATGACAAAGGATGCATATATATAGTAATCCAACCTTCCTATTCCCTCATTCCCAAGTTCTCCATTGGCCATAGCTTGTTTTAGCAAGCTTTGCATACGGAGAACAAAGGGTCAAAGAGCGGAGGAGTTGCTATTTCGGGGTTGTACTAAAAGATGGCACCGTCTACACTTTTACCCGGATTAACCGCCGAAATTGTGGGGGAGCACATATTGCCGAAGGTCGTTGAGCCTCTTTTGGAGCCATATCACCGAGGAGACTATGTGCGGGGGTGTGAAGTGAGGGCGAACTTTTTAACTCTCATATGTATTTATAAATACATGGGAGTTAACAAAGCTTGGCGTGAACATTTTGGTATGGGAGAAGTGTACAACGCGCTGCGTATGTCGCTTTGGGACGTAGACATACCAATCGGGCATCGATTTAGGGGCGTGAGAGGGACTTCGGAGCTCGCCGAATTGTTGCGAGCGTTCCGACTGAACCTCTTCATGTTCAGCCATACGCAACGCATTGCCATCCCAATTCGATGGGAAGTTCAGCATGCTCGGCTCAACGATATTTGGATCATGGAACTTGAATACTTGCGGGATAAGCTTGTGGAGAATGGAGAATATTGGCTTCAAGTCGACGGACGTTCTGCCGAATATCGTCGATGCACCAACTTTTGGATTTGTCCTTCGGAGCGACTATTGCCATGATAATTTTTCTATGTAGATGTAGCGGTTCGTGTTCTATATAGTTCGCCGATTTAATCCTAGCAAACACCGTGTATATGTGTTTAGGCCTAGTGGATATAATCGCACTATGTAAAAGATATGATCCGTAATGTGAAATAAAAGTGGATCGCTATTTAAATAAATGATAACTTCCTTATTAGCTACACCCGTGTGCAATATGTATGTCTAACATGTATGGGTGTACGTGCAAATTGCAATATGTATGTGTAACATTTGTATGTGTGTGTGCAATATATATGTGGGTTCCCGGTATACCGTATGTTCTTTACGTATGCGCTATATATATGGATGTATGTGCTATATATATATATATATATATTTGGGGGTATTTGCAATATATATATGTGTGTGTGTGTGGACATTAATTCCATCCTCGCCCATGACATAGGGCCTATTGGCATTACAAATCAATTCCATATGTCCTACTCCTAACCTTAGTGCACATTGGACATTCATTTCATCCTCCCACATGACATAGGGCTAGAGGTGCATTTATTTTTACTTTATCTTAAAATACACAGTTTAAAATGCACTTTAAAATACTCGACAAATTTTGAGGCATTTTTTAATGATTTTTATTATAAGTTCACGACTATAGCCAATCCATGGCAATAGGGCAAATATAGACATGCTCAACTTTGACAATTGTTCTATATTACCATATAGCATTAGTACATTCAAACTCAATGGCAATGTTTGGGCCTTGAGCATTGCCACACAAATTGGCAAATATTGGAATACATAACGCACCACATGGCACATCGGACAAGTCGTGAATGGTGGTTTGCATTTACAATGTCTTCATTCTTGGATCAATATTTGGGCGGAGAAGAGCTCGAAGACCTAATCCTAGAAGAGGGGAATGTTTTCGACAATGATTTGCCATAAAGGACCTCACGGATTGATATCTTCCATGATTTTCAATAAAAAAACATAAAAAATATTTTAAAATATTTTTAGAAATATTTTATAATGCCACCTCCGACCTCTAGAATAAAAATGCAACACTACATAGGGCCTATTGGCATTACAAATGAATTCCATGTGTCCTACTCCTAACTTTAGTACACATTGGACATTCATTTCATCCTCCCACATCATACATGTAGGCTCAATTTCTAGTCAACATCCAACATACAAATTTGAAATTCACATTATTTTTTCAACAAACATACCCAAAAATAGATATTACAAAAACTGATAACCAATACAACTAAACCCATTAAACACCATAGGACATTTGACATTACTATAAATATTCATTCATGAAGGGGCATTGTCGTTGTCTTGAGGAATAGAATTCCTTGTCCTCCGTGGCCCTCCCACAGCTACCCTTGGGGGCGGTGCTTGGTAATCACTATCATCGAGAGCTTCGCCTACGCTGGATTCATCGTCCGTGCTGGCATTGTCATCTGTTCGGGCGTCGGACTCGTGGCCATCAATTGCCGGGCCGGGAATTCGACTAAGCCGTGTGCCAGCCCTTGGCATTCTAATCGATACTATTGGTCTTGAACCCGTTGCATCCATAATGCCGTCAGTTTGTGGACATGCAAGTGGGGTGGCCCCGGTAATCCTCCATTCTCGCACATCCCTTTGTCGTTTTCTTTTTTGACCTCTCGTGGTCCGACCAAAGTTTGTCAATGCAATATTAGGGGTGGCCTGGCCGGTGTGGGGCATAGGGCGCGCATGCCGGTGGTGGCACCAACCAACCGAGAGCCCATGCGTGGTATTGTTGGGGCCCGACCCGCAATGTGTTGCTCCAATGTGTCATCCGAGTCGGATTCCGGTGCTCGCGCAACGGCCAGGCATTGCCCAATACCTCGCAATGGACTACTGTTAAGGACAACATTGGACATGCCCTCTCCGTGGGGCTCGGGAAAGGGTGGTGTAGTTTGCATGGGTTGTGCATATGTTGTCGGCACCATAGGAGTGGGGACAACATCCGTCGGTGGATGAATGGGGGAAGCATGTGGTCGGACTTCGTCCATGTCCATCCGGTTCGGAACCGCTTCAAGAGCTTCATCCACATGTGATTCGGCCACTAAATCTTCATCCACTACAGGTTGAATGTCTACCGGTACATCGGATATTGTAGTTGTCGGCGTAGCGGAACGCACATGCGTAGTGGAGAGAAACTCCCGACCGGCTATGTTGGCCCACATGTGAAGATCACCATCGTCCTCGGCGTCAAGTCCATCGTATGCAAACGGATCATTGTGGTTGTCAAGGCCCAAATTCCCTCTACCATGTCCCCCATCGCTCTCGTTGTCCGAAGGCCCCGAGGAATCCCCGCCGGGTCCCGCGGGGGGGTCACCATTTATATCCTAGTCGGCCGAATAGTCGGAGTTTTCGGACATCATGTTCACTAGATACCATGCGGCCGAGTCCCGATCAACCCTCTCCCGTGCCAACCGTGAATTGGTATAAATGTAAACCAAATTTTCGGCCCTCGCCGAATTCAACCGGTTCCTAGTCTTGTTATGCACAAACGAATACCTACTCCAATTCTTTTCGCAAGACGAAGAGAAGCACACTTAGGCCAATATTCGCTTTGCCAAAGGGCCAAGTGGGTACCACCTTTGCCCACGAGGTCCCACCACTCGTGTGGTGGGATGTTGGCTTCCATGGCTAGGGGCATATTGGCGAACGCCCCTCTACGCTCTTTGAATGCTTGAAATTCGGCCACAACCCGACCGTAATGACCGTCCTTGCCCGTGGTCAACCTCCTCATGGCGTCCAAGAATCCGGATTTAACGGCCGCGTCTTCATGGACGACGTTGTCGTCCAATAAATAAAAATTCAAGATTGCACCGGCATGGTGTAGGTCCGTGGTCATCATACGCCACCGGCTGTAGAAATCTTCTTCGGCCAAGGTAGCGAGGTTGTGTGCTAGGTTGAAAGGAGGATTCTTTAGGCTAAGCACATGTTTCTCCAAGTTCTTCATGGTCAACCAAGCCTTGCCCATTGCCGACTCAACGCCATCAAACACTCTCAATGCTTTCAACACCTCCTCCGACATGTGGCGGTAATTATCGCAACTTGTCAAAAAATTGTCGTCATTAACCGTTGTTTTGATTTGACGTGCCTCCATTGCACTTCTCCTTCGATCATCGTGTGAGCCCAAATTGATGTCCACATGTGTTGTTAACACTTGTAAAACATTATAAGTAGTGTTTTGTTGATTTATGATTATTCACAAAAATATAAAAAGAGTGCAGCTTGAAGAAAGCTAAGTTTGAAGCATTAGGCTTGTGTGGAGTGGATTTAAGTAGTATGAGGACATACCTTGGTAAAGTGTGGTAGGTAGAAAGCCAAGGTTAGTTAAATGTTTGAATTAGGATCTTTGTTGATCATTTGAGGGAGGAAGGCTTAGGAGATTAGATGAGAGCCTACAAAGTAGGAGGAGATTTCGAAGGCTTATCGAGAGCCTTGTGGATGGGATGAGTCCCTACTTAGAAGGAGAAGGTTAAGGGGTTGTGATTGGAGGCTCTAATCCTTTCACCCTATCCTTATCTCATGCCCTCTCTCCCTCTCAACTCACTATATAATCCCTCATTCTTTCCTCACTCATCATCTCTTTCCTTTGTGCTCCTTAAGCACCCCACGGGTTATAAATGTGGGTGTGTGGGAAGCAAGATAGGAGCACATGTGTGTGCTTAGTTCTTAGGTGAAGAGCCAAGGCTATTTAGCCTTGAAGAGGGATTGACCTCTTGTTAGAAGTAGATTGGGTTTAAGGAATTTGGAGTTTGATTGTAAATTTCAACTTGTTGCATTGAGATTCATATTGAAGTGAGAGAGTTCAAACTTGTTTAAACTTGTGGTATTTAGAGTGACTAGATTGTACTAGGTGCATTACTTGTAGTGTTTTATTAGTTATGAACTTGAGCAGAACTTTATAGTGAGAGATTTGTCAATTATGGATGATCAGAGTGTTCAATGGGTATGAAAATTTGAGGGATTGTTTATTATAAAGTATGGGAGTTGTGGAAAAAATTTGAGAGCTTCAGTCATTGGGATGAAAGAGTTATTAAAAGTTGAAGGGGAGGGTGTCTAGGAACAAAGCAGCAAGGTTTGAAAATATATATCTCTTAGAGGATTATAGATATGGATACCAAAATTTGACACTACCTTCTAAAATTATATATCTATCTTTTGTCAAAATTTTAGATTGATTGGACGTAGGAGTTGGAAGTTATTAGAGTTTTAATGACCGGATGCTTTATCACAGCATTCATACTAAGTAGTTAGAGTTAGAATTTCATGCATAACTTTTGCATATGAACTCTGTTTGTGCCAAAATTTGGTGTGGAGATTTTTGATAAGGTACTTAACAAGTGTACCAAATTTCACTTGAAGAACATAAGTTGGGTGGGAGTTATACTATTCTGAAGTTTAGTAGGAAGACATTGATAGAGATTTACATCAAAAAGAACTTAGAGAATGAAGGGCAAGGATAAGTATATAAGTATTTTTTTAATACTTGTATTTAAAGCCTATGTGCTTATGGAATCCACAAGCGAAGTGTCATGTACCAATACGGAATCAACCACGATGACATGTGATAGCATGGAATCAATAAGCGAGAACTCATGTAGTAGTGTGGAGTCGACGGCAAGGACTCGATTCACAAGAGGGATATCTTTGAAGGCATACGTGGCCAAAGCGGCCGGGTGGACATTAGAAAAGGCTAAGAATATAACCTTGCCCGACATTAAGGAATGTAAAACTACATAGTGTGGTGTTAATCAAGTTGTGTATATTCCAAGGGTAGATTGGAATTATATATTGGGTTACAAAGAGAGAAGTCTCTATATGTCATTATAAACTTTTCCACTCGGGCTAGGACGAAATCGAAGGGTGGAGGATTTTTGGTGACACATCGCCTCCTCTATTTAATTTGTTCACGTAGGCGGTCTAATCGGGATGAATAACCGTTTGTTCCAAAACATGTCCCACCTTTAAAAGCCGGTCAATCATGAGGAAGTTGGTGACGAATCGTGTGGACCCGGGCATCTTCAAGCCCAAATTGGGCGAGTAGGTGAGGAAGACCGCCGTCGGACATTGATGGGCCCGGATGTATTTGACAATGTCCTTCGCCTTGTCTACGACGTCCTTCGCCCATCGTTGTTACTCCAATCCTTCAACAACAAGTTCAAACAATGCGCCGCACACCCTTGCCAATATATGTATGGCCATTCCCGACTAATATTGCTCGCCGCGGTTTCCATGGCCGCCGCATTATCGAAGCAAACTTGAACAACCTTTGTAGGGTCCACTCCAACGATGTAGCGTTTGACCTCGGTGGCCACGTAGGCGGCATCCTTTGTGCTACCGGTGGTGTCGATGGAACCAAAGAACACGTCGCCCGCCGGAAAAATTTGCATGACGTTCATCTAAGGGCGGTGGACAACATTCTCCCATCCGTCCGAACAAATAGTGCACCCATATTTGTGGATGGATGATGTTGTCTTCAACTCCACGATTTTTTGTGTATTGAACCGTGCATCGTCATGTAAACTCTTGCGCATTGCATGGTATGTTGGGGGTTTGTACATAATTCTAGCCTCGGCGGTTGCCTTAACGGCCTGGATGAACGCGGGATGGCGGACAAAACTAATGGGGATATTAGCCTCATAAAAGGCTTGCGACCATTTTGTATCCAAGTCTCGTTTTGTCGAATTTTGCAACCCTTCCTTTAGTCCCATTTGCCGTTGGGAACGTCGGTGGGGTTCGGGAGTCGTCCCGGACACCAACTCCCTTGCCACTGACGGTACGGGAGATGGTGGAGCGGTTTGGCTTCCGTTCGCGTTTGACAATGCACCGTATGACGCTTATTGTTGGGACCCGACCACAGCTTCTCTCCCGTCCTCAACGCACTCGTCCACAAAGTCATCCGGAATTGGCGGCCACGATCCGCCGCACCTCGAAAATAAAGACTTTACAATCGGCCCTTGACGTTGACACAATGCCACCCCCCGCATTTTGCCGTCATTTTTTTGGTATTCCAAATGGGCAACCATGCGGTCCTTCCTATAAACTAATTCTAACGCGCAAAATTTGCATTCGACTTTCTTGGACGTTGGAGTCCATTTCTTGGGCACAAACCAATGCTTCCATTCGTTTCGCATGCCCATCCAAATATAACCTACTACCTCTCTCCACTTGCAACGAATGCCAAAAAGCAATCAAGGTCAACTAGAGCGAGGGGGAATGATGAATGCTAATGAGCGGTGAACCCTTTATAGTCCCGACGCTTGAACGTGCACTAAATATAAAAGATGCTATGATATTAAAAGTGTTTAGAGTAATCTGCTATAGGATCCATTGCAAAAGCAATTTGTTTATGTTTGGAGGGGGGGAGGTCCAATGTCTGCCATTCGCAGTCGACGTGGCAGTCGACTGCGATGTCGATTGCAAACTAGCAGTCGACATGGCAGTCGATCCCGGAGTCGACTGCCACGTCGACTGCCATTCGCAGTAGGCATCGGGGGTCGACTGCTGCTTGGCAGTCGACGTGGCAGTCGACACCGAAAGTCGACCGCAAACTAGCAGTCGACATGGCAATCGACCGCCACGTCGACTGCCATTCGCAGTCGACGTGGCAGTCGACTGCAAACTAGCAGTTGACATGGCAGTCAACCGCCACGTCGACTGCCATTCGCAGTCGACATGGGGGGTGGACTGCTGCTTGGCAGTCGACGTGGCAGTCGACTTCCGGGGTTGACTGCAAACTAGCAGTCGACATGGCAGTCGACCGCCACGTCGACTGCCATTCCCAGTTGACATGGGGGGTCGATTGTTGTTTGGCAGTCGACATGGCAGTCGACGTGGTAGTCGACTTTCGGGGTTGACTGCAAACTATCAGTCGACGTGGCGGTCGACTTCCAGGGTCGACTGCTAGTTTACAGTCGACCCAGGAAGTTGACCGCCACGTGGACTGCCATTCGCAGTCGACATCGGAGGTCGACTGCTGCTTGGCAGTCGACGTGGCGGTCGACTTCCAGGGTCGACTGCAAACTAGCAGTCGACATGGCAGTCGACCCCCGCAGTCGACTACTAAATGCTGTCGGCCCACACGTCGACTGCCACATAGCAGTCGACGCCGCGGTCGACTGCTAATTGTCGACTGCCTTATCCAGAGTCGATTGCTATCTGGCAGTCGACTGGATTGCGATTAGCAGTCGACTGGATGGTCGACTGCCGTATAGCAGTCGACCAATCGTCGCATCCATCCTGGCCGTTGGATGATGCACGGTCCAACGGTCAGGATCCAGGGGTGCGGCGTCCGGTCGGACCGTCGGTGTGAGGCCCACCCAACCTATATATATAAGTGGGGAGGCCTCATTGACATCATTTTTCAACCACCCCTCCTCAAGTGGGACATTGGGACTAAGCATGCCTAGCATCCTTTGCCTAATGTTTTGAGAGGGCCTAGGGGGCGGTTGGAAGATTGGTTTAGGGTGCAAACTCTTGCAATTTTGGATCCGATTTTTTGCGGTGGAGCGGTGTGAGTACGGCCGTGTTTGTAAACACATTTGACTTGTGTTTGTGAACACAATAATAACGTGTTTTTAAACACGATGGAGGATCGAAGTTGGAGGATGCCGGAGGACGACCCGGATGCACCCGGCAGGGTGTACAAACGGCCCCCTAAGCGGCAACGACATTCCGATGTGGGATCAAGAAGTGCTTCGGGAACGGGAGCCAATATTACCCCCCGTTCAGATAATACCGTTCCTGTCCGCCCAAATGCCGGTGCCCCTACGAGCGGTCAAGGAGGGGCTTCCGCGGCCTCAGGGTCGTCGAGTAGGAGCGGGAAACCAAGGGTAAAATTCTCGGATGCGATAACGGCAAAGATCCACCAAGCCATAGTTGATTGGTATTTGAGGAATGGGGAGGCCGGCATCAAATTCCGTTTTTTGGAGCAGCCGAAATACAAAAGGGTGGAGATAATTAAAAGGGACATGGAGGTTGCTATTCGACAGGAAGTGGATGGCCCCGAGTTTAGCGGTGATAGGAATCTTGCGGGGTTCGATTCATGGGTGAAGAATAAGGCCCAAAATGGTATTTTCAACCTCAAGCAATTGGTTGAGAACATGTTCCCGGAGGGCGAAACAGGTGAGGTGTTGAGCCCTCGAGCTGTAAGAATCCGGGAAATATTTTTGTGGTGGGATCCCGTGGCCAAAGGATTGTCCAAGACGGCCTCCAAAATAATTCCTTGGAAGGCGGAGAAATTGGAGAAGTGGCTAAGGGTGTCGGGCCCATGCCAACTATTGTGGATTCCCCATACGGAAAATGTCGTGAGTTTGAGGAGCATTAAGAAGGTGGGGGGTTACGGGGAGGTGAGGAAGGTGAGGATCGAGGGCGACGATCGTCTCCCACCGGAGATTACGTAGGCTGAAAAGACCCCAAAGACGTCGGATAGGCAAAATGCTCGTATCCAAATAAGTGCGGAGGCATGCGTTTTAAAGAGCACGCATCCAGGTTTCATCAAGTTTTGGTTAATCAACAGTGTGTCCAATGCGGGCTATACACTATGTTGGAACGGGGGCACTCTACGAGAGATGTTCATCCGGGATAGAGCCCACCGCCCAAATGCCAACATTTTGACAATGGATGCAACCGAATGGCAATTCTATGACCAAGTCCAAAAGTTCTGGGCGAAGAGGGTAAAGTTGGCTTGGGCGTTGTTATGGATCATGGAGGCTTTGCACGCTGTAAATGTGCAACACAACGATCTATCCATTGACAACATTATGTTGCATTGGGAATCGGACGGGAGCCTGAAGATTGGGGTGTGCGATTGGGGATGTGCAACGCATTCGGGTGAGGATGTCCTATCGCTATGGCATGCGGAAACCGTAGAAGCGAAGGAAAATTTGAGGAATGAGAAGTTTTGGATGGCGCCGGAACTGTTTTACATCCAAAACAGGAGACACAAGGATCCCGATGTATATTACACCGCGGAGGCTGAGTGTTATGCGGTCGGCGTGCGTGCGTGCGATGACCGAATACTCTTTGCCGATGAAGGAAGGAAAATTTGGGATGTCACTTTGAGTGCATTGACCTGCGAGAACGTGTCCAACCGTATTTCATTGACCATCGCCAAACTACGGATGCAGATGCAGTTTGTGGGGTGGGATGAGCCCATAGACTGCTGGAGAACTGAGGTTAAGGATAGTGTTTTGTCTGTTTAGTTCTTTAGGTAACATCGTAGGGGTTAAGGTAGTATGCGTGTATCATTGATATGGACAACCTTGTGTATTTTTTATATCTTTACGATATACTTGTTTTAATACAACGCGGTTTTTTTTTCTTCTACATATCATTGTTGGCTTTAAACACATTTTTCCTAAACTACTTCCATCCATTCATATTCCACTATACCCAAACCATTAAAATTTAACCCAACAAACATATGATGTTGATTGCATTTGTCTGTTAATAGTATCAGTCGACGGTAATGGTCGACTGCTACAACTGCAGTCGACTATCTTCGTCGACCCTAAACATAGCAGTCGACTACCAACCATGGTCGACTGCCAATGTAGCAGTCGACTACCACCATCGACTGCTATGTTTAGGGTCGACGAAGATAGTCGACTACTACATTGGCAATCGATTGCTACATTGGCAGTCGACCATGGTAGTCGACTACCTATATGGCAGTCGACCATGGTAATCGACTACCTATATGGCAGTCGACCATGGTAATCGACTGCCTATATAGCAGTCGACGGTGGTAGTCGACTGCTACATTGGCAGTCGACTACCATGGTCAACTGCTATATAGGCAGTCGACGGTGGTAGTCGACTGCTACATTGGCAATCGACAACTTAGTCGACTGCTACATTAGCAGTCGACCATTGTAGTCGACTGCTAAGTTAGCAGTCGATTAAGTGGTCGACTACCTATATAGCAGTCGACAACTTATTCGACTGCTACAGTAGCAGTCGACCATTGTAGTCGACTGCTAAGTTAGCAGTCGATTAAGTGGTCGACTGCCTATATAGCAGTCGACCATGGTAGACGACTGCCTGTATTGATGTCGAAATAATTACTTATCTGAAAAAAAAATCTCATTAGTAATTTTTTTTATCTACAGTAACGTCCGTTTGGCGTCACACCCTGGACGTGATGCGATGTGACGCTTTTAGGCCGCGTCACGTCCATTTGTACATCCCTGCCTCTTATCTAAATAAATATTTTTTATATGACTTCATCTTCTATTATTAAACAATTGTTAAATGTCTATATGTGAGGGGTATTGGTGGCACCGCCAATACCCCCGGGATACAAAATAAAATATATTTGTGAGGACATCTAGGGTATTGGCGGCACCGCCAATACCCTTAGGATGCAAACTAAACAGTGTCCAAGATTGGTAGATTTGGGCTTTTGAATATGAATTTTGAAAATTATACAAATTTCTTGGATCGAGTTGAAAAAAAATAGGTGTATACATAAAGATGATTTGAACATAGATTATTTTTTGTAGGAATTTACACAGTAATGTCAATTTGTATAAAATTTCCAAAGTCTACAACTTTTGTTTGGATATCCTAGAATTCATCTTTTGTAATACATTTTTCGGATAGGCAACTTTGAAGGTCTATAACAATTTGGGATTTTGATAAAAACATATGAAATAATTTTTATTATGTTTGTTTTGTTTGGTTGTACTTGTTATCTAAATAAATATTTTTATATGACTTCATCTTCTACTATTAAACAATTGTTAAATGTCTTTATATGACACATTTTTTGTCTTCACTTTATTTAAATGAATCGAAAGTTTCTTACTTTATAAGTCTTTATATCTTTTTGTGATCATACATTTTATTCAAAATATGTGATTGAAACTCTATAATTGTAACCACCTTTAAAGTCAGGTTTCTTTATCTTTTTATGTCATTTTTTCTCAATGCTTTTAATTCAACCGACTTCAATATCTTTGTTCTTATTTATTTTGTTTTCATGCAACAATTGACTAAAAAGACTCTCGCTTTTGATGGATTCGCAGTTTCTGAATTAAACATCATCATCGAGATCATCCCTGATGAACGGTATTTTGCCATTTTTTCTTATTATATATAGTCTTGAAGGGTCACTTGTTGGGAAACGACATTTTTAAAATGGTCAAATTGAATGATGACATTATAAATAAAAATATTTTTAATAAATAACTTGGGGGATGTGAAGCTATGAATATTTTACTTATTCAATACCTCATTTTACAATATCTTTTTGGATTGCAAAGTTTGATAAATTTCTTCTTGTTTTTTTTTTTTTTCATGTAATATTTCATGACGATGATGATTTATTGATATTTCATCTTGAAGATCCAAAGTGGACGAAAGAATTATCTTCTTATTTTTACAATTACAATTTCAAGGTTGGTCATAAACCTTGGACTTCTGTAAACCCGCTTCATCTAGCCAATCCTCGCAATCCAAACAAAATGGTTAGTCTTACGATTCTTTTTCATCACATTTTTTCATTTTAATGAATCATGTTGTTTCACTTGTTTGTGTATATTATAATTTGATTGGTTTGTTGTTTTACTTATTTTACATTTTTTGGACAGACCGTCAAGTTCACAATGTTTTTACTTGTTCGCTCTTTTTATCATACTTTGGGATTCAAACACATGTCTTTGTCTTTTTAAATATATATTGACAAAGATCTTTTGGACAATGGTATGGATCTGGATGATGATATTTAATACAACTTCACGGATGCTATTTCTCAACTTATGAGAGATGATTGTATCACACCATGGAGAAGCCCACGAGAAAAACATCCATTGTTCTTCCGAATTTTGATTGATGCTTTGTCAAATCCTAAAAGCATTGTTACAAACCTCACTGCCGCTACAAGTATAAATGAATTTGTTTTTATTCTAGAATTTTTTAATATAATTTTTATACAAACTAATATGCTCTCGTTGATTATTCTCTTGATAATTATTTATTATCTCTTTCATAGGACCCCTTTATACATGCTTGTTGCTCTTTGAAGCGTCACCTCTTGGCATAAGAAGGTGACAAAGATGTTTTTCATTCCGTCTTGAAGCCTTTGATTACACAATCTCCTTTACCTATTGACAAAGACACCAATTCTGGAGACTTCGATGATTCTCCACTTGTTAATCGCAAGGCCATCAATTTATTTTGTGAATAATTTTATTTATTTATCTTGTTCGAAAGTTTCATATGGCTGATTTCATAATTTTGACTTGAAGTATATTGTATATGTGTTTTTTTGGATTATTATGGACATTAGTAATTATTAAGACATCTATGTTGTCATGTGCTAGGAATGTGATATCACAATGGCGCCGACATTCGCGACAATTTTTTGAAGATTCATGATTTGTAGCAAGTCCATTACCCTCGCGAAGCCTCCTTATCTATGCCGCAACCATGGCTTCCGTTCTTGTTGCTCAATCTTCCCCTTCTTCTACCCATAACAAAACTAGACATTATGATTGTCAAGTTATGATTTCATAGATTTAGAGTCTGAATCATGATCAACATCCATTACTTCAAGTTATAGTGATGATTAGTTTTTTGTTAGCAAGTGTTCAATTTCCAGAACGGAAGGTTTTATTATTGGTATCGTTTCTTTAATATACATTCACTTATGCTATACCTTGAAGAACTTATACACGTTTTGTGTCCAACTCTATTTTCTTTGCACTCTCTATATTTGTATCGTATAATTGACCTAGTACAAAATTGAGTTTCATTTGCAACATGTTTTGTTTATTTTTTAATGTGTTCATATCAGGGTTGTCTATTGTGTCGTGACGGAGGCTTATCCCGGCATAATGTCGTGCCGTCACGACACGTATCCGTCACGACATTATGCCGGATTATGCCGGATGCTGTCTTTATCCTGCCGGACTTGAATTTTACCGATTTTTTTGTGTAATTACATTACCCAATTTCGGACACGTAGGATTTACATTGTCCACGTGTGACGACATGTCAGCAAAGTAAAGGGAAAGTGGGGAAAATTCTACTAGCGCCCGTCCGCCCCCCCGTCCGCCCCCGTTCCCAATCCCCGTTCCCACCCGTCCGCCCTCGTTCCCAATCCCCGTTCCACCCCGTCCGCTCCCGTTCCCAACCTCCGTCTGCCCACGTCCCCCGCCCCGCTCCCAACCCGTCCGCTCCCCCGCCCGCCCCCCCCCCCCCCGTCCGCTCCCCCCCCCTCCGTCCGCTCCCCCGTCCGCCCCCCCGTCCGCCCCCCCGTCCGCTCCCCCCACCTCCGTCCGCTCACCCGTCCGCTCCACCGTCCGCCCCCCCCCCCCGTCCGCTCCCCCGTCCGCCCCCCCGTCCGCCCCCCCGTCCGCTCCCCCCACCTCCGTCCGCTCCACCGTCCGCCCCCCCCCCCCCCGTCCGCTCCCCTGTCCGCTCCCCCGTCCGCTCCCCCGTCCGCTCCCCCCCCTCCGTCCGCTCCCCCGTCCGCCCCCCCCCCGTCCGCCCCCCCCGTCCGCCCCCCCCGTCCGCTCCCCCGTCCGCCCCCCCGTCCGCTCCCCCCCCCTCCGTCCGCTCCCCCGTCCGCTCCCCCCCCCTCCGTCCGCTCCCCCGTCCGCACCCCCGTCCGCTCCCACCCCTTCCGTCCGCTCCCCCGTCCGATTCGAACACTATAAATTGAGGGTGCAAGGTGCCATTTTTGCCTCCACTGACATAGTGTGTCTCAAGTCTTTTGATTCTCCTTTGAGGAGTGAGGATTGAATGCGTGAGACCCGAATGCAGAGTATACTTTGTCCAATCTAGTGTCTGTGAATTAGGGTTGCCCTCGTGGCACTCTTGAACAGGACCTAGTATGCGATCAAAGTGACTTGCTCTAACTTGTTTGTATTTGCAGGTTTTGTTGAAGTCATGCCACGCCGAAACGATGCATGGGATCATTGGTACGAGGATAAGGGGAGGGTTCCCGGTAAATCACAAAGGCAGGTTAAATGTAGGTTTTGCCCGTTCGTCATATCTTACCGAGGAGATAGAATGTTGGCCCACCTTGGTTATAGACCTCATGTAGGGGGTGCTTCTGATGTTTCCACATGTAGGATGGTACCCCCGCATATTAGGGCCTTGTTTGAACATTGCGGAGGCATTGTGCCCTTACATGTAGGCATTGTAAATGAGGACTCTCTGGTGGCAGATATTGTACCTTTGGAGCCTATTATAGCGGGCTCCGTAATTAGTGAAACAGAGCCTTTGCTTATGTCCCAAACCACTCAACATTCTGATGTTGTGATATATGGCACACCTCCTCGTGAACTACGTCAACTCAACATAACGGAGGGGTTCAATGTGTCAACAAAACAACTCCTCGATAGAGCATGGGCAACGGCTTTTTATGAAGCTAACATTCCTTTCAACATTGTGAGACATCCTGCATTTGTTCATGCTGTGCGTGAAACTGCCCGTCATCGAATGCCAGCCTACACACCACCATCGTACAATGCCATCCGTACGAAGTTGTTAACTGATATAAAGGTTGACCTAGATAGGCAAGTGAAGGAGAAGCTGGGGAATTCCGTTGAAAAATACGGTGTTACAATATGTTGTGATGGATGGGACAACGTGCAAAACCGACCTCTCCTAAACGTTCTTCAATGTGGCACAAAGGGAGACGTTTTCTTGGGTACCATTGACACCACGGGAAATCACAAGGATCATGTCTACGTTGCTGCTCAAATTCAACCATTTGTGGAAAAGGTTGGTCGACATAATGTGGTCCAAGTTTGCACCGACAATGCCCCAGTTATGGCCTCCGCTGCTCGCGACTTGATTCGAGCAAATCCCGATCTATATTTTCAAGGATGTGCTGCACATTGCCTAGATCTCCTCTTAGAAGATTGGGGGAAGGAGGAATGGGTGAAAAAATTGGTAAAAAAATCCCGCCATATTTGTGTATTTGTTAAAAACCATCATGCTTCTCAAGCTATATTCCGGAGGTTGTCACCAAATCTCTCACTCCGCCTACCTGTAGAGACCCGTTTTGCTACGAACTTCATCATGATTGAACGTCTTCTCCAAGTACGCAATGCTTTGGAAAGAATGGTGGTTGATGAGGATTGGATCACTCTAATGCGTGATATGAGGAGGAGATCTGGCACCTCTTACATGAAGGGCTCTGTTGTGCGAAGCTTTATACGTTCTGATGGATTCTGGAACACGTGCGAAAATTTCTTGTATATGGTGATCCCGGTTGTTAAAGCTCTTCGTGTATTTGACGGCAAGGCGCCTGCAATGGGAATGGCTTGGAGGGTCATGCATGATTTACAAACCCATATTCGTGGATTCAGTAAACCTCCATTTCGCTTAAGCCCTGAGCTTGCTGCAAATGCTATGGTAACGTTTCAAAATAGATGGAGGTTGATGTTGAATGATCTACACTGGGCTGGAGCGATGTTAAATCCGCTTCTACGTGGTTGGGCCCCACTCCATGCGGATGACAATTCGAGGACAATCCTAAATCGAGTTCTTCGCAGGCTTGCTCAAGATGAGGACACTTATGTCCAAATCCTCCACCAGTACCAAGATTTTCTTGAAAATCGAGGGCCTTTTGCTGATTCTACTGACCCGAGCGTGCATGCCGCACCTCTCCATGAATGGTGGGATGCAATGGGAGGTGGAGCTAAAGCCCTCCAAACAATAGCAAGACGTATCCTTGCACAAGTATGTTCCGCATCCGCATGTGAACGCAATTGGAGCATGTACTCATACGTTCACAACAAGAGTCGCAATCGCTTGAAGCATAGTCGTGCTGAGGACCTCGTCTACATATATACCAATAGTAGGCTCATTCGACATCGGAGGGGCCCAAGACCTGCTCAATGGTACGAATTGAATGAGGTCCATTCTGACGATGACCTTGACGAAGAAGATGACAACGAAGATGACGTGGATCCAACTGATAGGGCTGGAAATGATGAAGACAACAATGTTGATGACATCGACTTTGATTTGGATGACCTCGATTCCGAGAATCATGGTTCAGAAGATGAGGATGGCAATGGTAGTGATGGAAACCTTGGGGTGTTTGAGTTTGATGAACCGGATGTCCCCCAACATAACGACGGAATGCATGACGATCATGAGGGGTCTATTGGAAGACCGCATGTTGAAACTCTCCACACTGGAGAAGGGTTTCCATCTGACCATAATGTTGCTATGGGGGCAAGTGAGAATGTGGGAATTGAAGTAGATTCCTTGCAACATCGGAGCGATTCTCTTTCATTTGGTGAAGGCGACAATGTACTACCCGTAAATGAGCCAACGCACGTTCAACATGATCCACTTCCAACCCGAGTACATTCTGAATCCATGGATGCCTCCCTCATATCCAACCATCGTATAGAAGATCCAACGCCCAATGTTCCTGAAATGCCTACAACTCGATTCCGTGCTCTTCAAAGGATTGCATCCACCTCTACGGTGCAATTGCATGCACAAGGTCAACATCGTCCTCTCACTCGAAGTATTGCCAATACTTCTAGATTGGGTGTTTCACGTGCAACTGCGGTGGGTGCTACTTTGGTTGCTATGCACAATGTTTCAAGAAATGTTACTATAGAGGCGCCACGTCGTCCTTCTGTACGACGACATGTTGTTGAGAACATACCAATTGCAATTCCACCCGCGTCTGTTTCACTTCCACACAGTCAATCCAATGGAAGAGGTGGTCTTGGAGTTGGAGGCGGAAGTACAACGGGGGATGCTTTTATAGATGGAAGTAGAGATGAAGTGCACTCAAGTCGTGGTACGGGTGGAGGGCGCCAGAGAACTACGAGAGGTGTCAAACGTACTAGGAAGAGGTATCAGGGACGATCGCTTCCGTTTACTGCTGAAGACTACAATGAAGATGAGGGTAGACCACATCTAGATGAAAATGGCATACAGGATGCAGATGGCTCCCGGCCGACCAAGAGGATAATTTTCTCACAACGTGACCGAGAGTTGCATCTTCGAAGCGCGACTCCCCAAACGGATGATGATTTCAGCACAGACGAGTCTGAAGAGGACCCAAGATGTGTCGAAGCAAATGATCCTACAGTACGGATTCGAACGTAATGGTTTTGCACAAATGTGTTCTTTCGGTGCTCCCACGTACTCCCATAATTTATTACTTCCGTCAAAATTGATACAAGTTACAACCTTAGGGCCTTCGGTAAGACATTTAGACCACAAAGCGAACGTTACGTTCGAAGTTGTATCATTTTATTATAGTAATAAAATTATTTATTGCATGTTTTTTAAAATTATTTATTGCATATTTATATAATTATATCTTTATGTGGTATTCAATATTGACTATGTAGTCAATAGTACTTTTGGTTAGACTATCATATGAATTACAAATATTCAAGTGAGTTTTTAAAAGTTTCGAATAACATTAAAACATGTGACATCCATATGCTATCTTTTACACGATCTTAGAAATGACAACTTGTCGGTAACTCCTCTTTATATTACATATTCTTTGAACATGAAATATGTTCAATGTGTACAAAGTCTTCCTCCGTTCCTATACAACTTTCTAAACATGCTACAAAAATGCCTAATCCGAATCTGAATCGAGGTCTATTGCAGCTGAAGTAGATCCTCGTCGTGCTCGTGATGATTCTCCGGCTTCCATCATTCGCGTGGTTTCACGGGTGAGATATGGACGACTTCCAGGAGACAGTGGAGTGGCATTACGTGGTCTAGGCCCCCCATTTAGCCATCTCAATACCGCATCATCCGTAACTCTATTCAAGAGTGCTTCAACTGCCTCCAACTGCGTTCTGTGTTTGTGGTACGACTGCTCTAAGTGCGCTTCAAAATGGGAATCCCGTTCCATGGGCATCTCATGTGCATCTTCTTCCAACTCATGCTCCGATATTGATAGTTCACCACTTGCATTGTAAAAAGGAGTTTGAATGCCTCTCCGTAATTGCATGGTTGTCGCATCCCAATGCCAACCAAAAGTTTGGTACAAAAATCTTTTCATGCCATGGTTTGGGGGCTTGTTGGGAAACAACTCGTCTGCAACATACAAAATTTGACGTGGATTTTGTGTCCATTCGCCATCTTTGTTATCGTTCCAAAGTTTAACCGTTGCACGATTGAATAACCAATTCCACTCAACAGAAGTCCCATCAAACTCGCAAAGGTTGAAGGGATAGTCCGTTGGCCTTACCACCCAGTCCTTAGGCATGTAATCCCGAAGGCCAAATTGGAGGTACAAACGAGGGTGGAAGGGTGATCTGCAATGGGGACATTGCCGTCTCCTGATCATTGTCACTATCAGACATTGTGGATGGAATTGGCCCCCACACGATCCAACTTGAAAGCATCCCTCTGGGCCAAATGGACTGCTGCAAATCCCACACACGGATCCGTCGAAGACCATTGGATGTGGACCCGGCCATAACAACTCACCCCTCATGCTGTATGGATATTCATGCACTTGGGTCACATCCCAATGATGATCGGAGTCGATCAGTTGCCGCCAATCCAAGCTCCCGTTAGGCAAATTCAAGTCATCCTCATCATCCCACCTACTAGGGTACATATGTTCTTGATCTGGCCATGACGTGAGCATCAAGTTCCGCAATCTATGATTGCGGTTCCATTCTCGCTGGATGCTCTCAAATTCAGCTTCATATTGACGAGCCTTGGCCATAGAAAACAATGTCCCTGTCCTCATATTGGTTCGCTCCACGATCGCATCCGATAGAAATTTCCTCAACCTTGCATTCTGCTCCTCCAGTGCGCCAATCTTGGATTCGTGATCGACAACCACTTCATTGACCACTTGAAGTTGTTGTTACATGTCCACCACCTCCTTTTGCAAAGCCTCCATCTTTCCTTGCATTACTTCATTCCTCGTACATACGTCCGCTGCTTGTGACTTTGCAATCATGGCCTCCTGTAAAGCTGTATCCCTCTCTGCTTCCAAAGACTGGATGTTAATTGGTGTACTACTTGAACTGCCAGCCTCCCCCATCGTAAGTGTTGCAAGTCGATTTTCCAGCTCGAGAATCCTTGCTTTATACTCACGAATTTCCTCGGCATGTTGCTGGCGCAATGCCTCCATTCTGCTCTCCATCATGTCCGCACCAAGTTGACGAGGGTTTACCTCGTTTAGGGCCTCGTTAACCACCTGGTTAACCAGCTCGTTAACCACATCGACATTTACCTCCATGCCCTCCTCATCCATATGCTCAAACGCCTCCTCGATGGCCATCTCCACGTCATTGGCTGGTCGTTTGCGAGTACGTGGTTTTTTTGGTTCCCGACCTTCTGGAATTGGTGCCCCAGGCTCATCCACTAGTTTAGGATTCTTCCTGAACCACTCCGGAACGGGAGTGTATGGAATATTCGGAACTGTGCATTTAGTGAATGCAATTCCAATACCCCCAAATTTTTGATCATGCAGAGCACCCAAACTTGACCAATCCACCCTAACTCGCAACACGTGCTCCGCATACATCATACACGCCACCGACTTTGGAATTGCACTCTTGGGCCATCTATCCAAATTGGAGATACTTCTAAGTATCGTTAGGAATCTCCATTTTGCCTCCACGTCTTCAAGCTGCGTATAGCTCGCATTGACGGCCTTGCAATGTCGCTCGTGACAATATCTTGGCCACAACCGATCAAAGTGAAGGAAGCCCACGTACTGCATTGCAGTCTTCGCTGACCACGGTTGTGGTACATTCTCCCAACCTACCCTGGCTTTTTGGGAGGGATCATCGTAAACATTCCACTCCAAATCAGCGGCCTTGCGTCCATGTCCTCTGGAACACCCAGAACTAGATCCTCCACTTGCACTTGCCATGTCTCCAGTTCCTCCACTTGCCATGTCTGAAAATTGGAGTTTCTAATTCTAATTCCACCCAAATTGGAGTTTCTAATTCTAATCTAGAACTCTACTTTTTAAAATACTAATTGCACTTCATAATAGTGCTACAAAATATCCAAGCATACACTTCAAAATAGTGTTGCTGTGGAATTAGTTCAAAAATGTCCCTAAAATTAAAGTTCAACTATTCGGCACACCCTTCGAGCACCCCGCTACCGGCGCTCACGCAGAGGCCAGTTGACTGGGCGCGTCACAAGGAATATGCCAAATAACGGCCACGTGGATCTACCAAAACCTGCCACAACCTGCCAAAAGTAGTGTAAAAGGATCCCAAAAAAGGGATCCTTAACTCCTCCGAGAGCCCCGCTACCCCGCACTCTGTGTTAGAGGAGGGTTGTCTGGGCGCCCAGAAGGAGTGGAGTAAGGTATGTAAGTGGTCCCCTCCACTTATATACCCCCGTCCGCCCCTCCATCCGCTCCCGCGTCCCCACCCGTTCGCACCCGTTCGCACCCGTTCGCATCCGTCCGCACCCGTTCCCGCCCGTCCGCCCCAGAGTCCCCCCCCGTCCGCACCCGTTCCCTCCCGTCCGCCCCCAGCGTTCCCCCCCGTCCGCACCCGTTCCCTCCCGTCCGCCCCCAGCGTTCCCCCCCGTCCGCTCCCACGCTCCCCTCCGTACGCTCCTCTCCATACGCTCCAGCGTTCCCATCCCGTCCGCTCCTCGTTCCCATCCCGTCCGCTCCTCGTTCCCACCCGTCCGCTCCTCGTTCCCACACGTCCGCTCCTCGTTCCCATCCCGTCCGCTCCTCGTTCCCACCCATCCGCTCCTTGTTCCCCACCCGTCCGCCCCGCGTTCCCTCCCGTCCGCGCCACCGTTCCCCTGCCGTCCGCTCCGCGTTCCCCTGCCGTCAGTTCCCCCCGTCCGCTCCATGTTCGCGGACGGGAGGGAACTCGGGGCGGACGGGTGGGGAACGCTGAGCGGACGGGTGGGAACGAGGAGCGGACGGTGGGGAACGAGGAGCGGACGGAGGGAACTCGGGGCGGACGGGTGGGGAACGCTGAGCGGACGGGTGGGAACGAGGAGCGGACGGTGGGGAACGAGGAGCGGACGGAGGGAACTCGGGGCGGACGGGTGGGGAACGCTGAGCGGACGGATGGGAACGAGGAGCGGACGGTGGGGAACGAGGCGCGGACGGAGGGAACGTGGCGCGGACGGGAGGGGAACGGGGCGGACGGGTGGGGAACGTGGACCGGACGGGGGGGAACGGATGAAAGATGGAACGATTAGCGGACGGGTGGGGAGCGCGGAGCGGACGGGAGGGAACGGGGCGGCAGGGGAACAACGTAGAATTGCGACCACATATGAATTGGACTTCATATGAGTTTTTTAGAGCCAAAAAACGGACACTATAGTCACCATCTATAAATGTTAACCCTTGGGAGTGGATCAAAGTGCGATTGAGCGGCCCAACTTTGTTGAGAGTCCAAAGAAATGAACCCTAAATAGCCAATAAAATATAGTAAAGGTAGCCTTAGTTGGGCATAGTGTGAAGCCTCCAAAGGCCAAGCCCAAAAGTCCAAACTCAAAGGAGCATGCCACTTTATTACTTGCTCAAAATAACCCCTCCAATCTAACGGCCAAGATCTTGTCAATGATTGATTATTATAATGAAAAAAATGTAGGCATCGAAAAAAAAAGCAGGTGGGTTCGTTGGAAAGCTAGGAACCTAAACCCTCAAACCATGTATGGAAACACTTCTACATGAGTGTGAGAACAAATCAATGGCACATATGTGGTAGTAATTTGGAATGACGTAGGGTTTAGGGTTTAGGGGTTTAGGGTTTAGGGTTTATGAACCACTAAGGTTGAAGCACAAATTAATGATTTATTGAAGGAAAGTGCATTCGGATGGGTGACATCGGTTATGAAACCATATGAACCACTAAGGTTGAAGCACAAATTAATGATTTATTGAAGGAAAGTGCATTCGGATGGGTGACATCGGTTATGAAACCATATGAACCACTAAGGTTGAAGCACAAATTAATGATTTATTGAAGGAAAGTGCATTCGGATGGGTGACATCGGTTATGAAACCATATGAACCACTAAGGTTGAAGCACAAATTAATGATTTATTGAAGGAAAGTGCATTCGGATGGGTGACATCGGTTATGAAACCATATGAACCACTAAGGTTGAAGCACAAATTAATGATTTATTGAAGGAAAGTGCATTCGGATGGGTGACATCGGTTATGAAACCATATGAACCACTAAGGTTGAAGCACAAATTAATGATTTGTTGAAGGAAGGTGCATTCGGATGGGTGACATCGGTTATGAAACCATATGAACCACTAAGGTTGAAGCACAAATTAATGATTTGTTGAAGGAAGGTGCATTCGGATGGGTGACATCGGTTATGAAACCATATGAACCACTAAGGTTGAAGCACAAATTAATGATTTGTTGAAAGAAGGTGCATTCGGATGGGTGACATCGGTTATGAAACCATATGAACCACTAAGGTTGAAGCACAAATTAATGATTTGTTGAAGGAAAGTGCATTCGGATGGGTGACATCGGTTATGAAACCATATGAACCACTAAGGTTGAAGCACAAATTAATGATTTGTTGAAGGAAAGTGCATTCGGATGGGTGACATCGGTTATGAAACCATATGAACCACTAAGGTTGAAGCACAAATTAATGATTTGTTGAAGGAAAGTGCATTCGGATGGGTGACATCGGTTATGAAACCATATGAACCACTAAGGTTGAAGCACAAATTAATGATTTGTTGAAGGAAAGTGCATTCGGATGGGTGACATCGGTTATGAAACCATATGAACCACTAAGGTTGAAGCACAAATTAATGATTTGTTGAAGGAAAATGCATTCGGATGGGTGACATCGGTTATGAAACTATATGAACCACTAAGGTTGAAGCACAAATTAATGATTTGTTGAATGAGTGGATAACTAATCAAATATGGAAAGTTCAAAGAGGTATCAAAGAGGTTTCCGATGCGGATGTCGGAAGATTTTTTCAAAAGTGTACATTTTTAACCTAACCAACTTTTTTTTTATTCCGATTGCGTTGACTTTATCTTACTAACGAGAATTGGATCCTCTACATATTGGATTACATCAATTATTGGTCATGGTCATCAAGTCCTTAGAGGTCAATATATAAGTAGATCATTGAGACTCATACATATAACGAAGGTAGAGTATCATGGATAGGATGGGAAAGGGGAGAGTCATGTTTGAGGGTGTAGAATGCGATGAGGAGATACACAATTTAGACGATCCCCATATTCCATTCAATGCAACACCCGAGCGTGAGAGAGATGAGAGAAGTGCTAGGGATCGATTTCGTGATGAGTATGTCATGACTCCCTTCTCACAATCTACACAAGCTTGGAGGATGAGGGCGGCGGAGGAACAACGACGATATGCAGACAACTTTGAGATCGATGCGGTGGAGAAGGACCACACACAATGCGTGGGTGGAGATCTAAATGATCTAATTGATTTGTGTGCGGATATTTTGGAGAAGCCCGGGGATGTGGATGTGGATGTGGATGTGGAGGAGACTTCAATCGACATTGAAATAGTCAAGGTAGCGGGGGAATCTTCAAAGACTATGTCTATTCGTAAGAAGAGGAGAGGATTGTCGCCTCATCGGCTACCATTGAAGGAACGGATGAAAGACCGAACGATTAGCTATTTTGATTTACTTCAGCCGAATCCTCTTCCAAAAATGGAGCCTCGCTGGAAGCCAGGAGCATCTACGAGGTTGGGATGACGGAATGAAGTGGAATATTATAGTTTGCATGGTTTGTTCATGTATATGATTAATAAAGGGCATTTATAACGTTGTCGCAATAATAAAGTTATGACTTGTATAATATGTTGTACCACTTCTATGATTTATTTATTTATTTTTAATTCACCAACCGAACAGTTTCTGTTGAGATAAACAAGCACAAAGCAATATGAAACTATGCATCCACTTCTCAGTTCCAAGAGAAATTTTTTTAACCACTTTACGTTCACCCTTAGTTGATTATTGCTATTTTAGTGTACTTTATTATGTGGATGGGGGGACTATTATGTAGAGGACTTTTATTGCATATTCTTGTAGAGGACTTCATTACCTATCCATGGATACCAAGAACTCATTTTTTGGACTTCATATGAATTTTTGAGAGCCAAAAAACCGAGACTATGTCCAAACTTCCAAAAAAAAGTGATTGTGAATTATATAAATATAAATATAAGCAATTGTGAAGTATGTGTGCAATATGTGTGGAGTACAAGAAAGAACATTTAGAGATGTTTAGGATCACGTGTACAACCGATATAACTATTGCAACATTGTGCTCAACTTTAGTTAACTAGATATAACTATAGTTGACTACATTTTGTGGCATACCAAAATTAGAATAAATATAGGTAATTGCATTTTGGCAAGACATATCACGAACAACTATAGTTAACTTGAACTTAGCACATGGATGTGATAACAACGATGTGAAAGAATGATGTGGCCTCACGAGAGGCGAGAACCTTGGTTAGTCTCCCATAGACTTCATCTCGATTATGAAGCAAAAATCCTCATGGAGTATGAACATTGCACTAAGATCCATAAATCTCATACAATATACAAGTTGTGTATGAAAAAATGATGGCTTTATTTACATCTCCAACGGTTACAAAATTGGTATGATCCAAAATTGCTGCAAAGAAAACAAAAAAAAACTATTTTGCAGTGTCACGGAAGCACATTGTCGGGTTAACCATGTTGTATGGAGGCGACTTCAACATGTTCACTACGTGTGTGATGGTTGACCTTTCCACTGGATTGGGCTTCGTCAATGCATCCAATGCTATCTCAAACCGCATCTTCAAGCCATTTGGATCACTGTTTAGCTGAAACAACGAGGAAGTCGAATCCCTGGCATAAATCTTCTTTGCCAAAGCACCCACTGAGAAGGACTCCGAGAGAAACGTGTGCCTATGTTTCCGAGCCATCCTCACCGGAGAGGTAGATGTTCCACGCTGCCCTCGTACATGGAATAATTCTGGACCAGCACAGTTGTATTTTATGCGGTGCTTGTTCATCTCATCCACTGATTCTTTTCCATAGTTGGAGGGTGCGTCTTCATCTCCCCATGATGCCATCCCCCAATCACACACACCAATGAAAACCGTGTTCTCACGGTCTTGTGGGAAATGCAGCATGACATTGTTGGGATTAAGGTCATTGTGCAACACGTCATGCTTGTGCACTACATCCACAATGCACATTAGAGCCCATGCCAAATAAGCTCGATGCCTTCGATATACAACCAACCGTTTCCGTGCTTCACAGTCTGCCCCAGGCATTTGAAGGATTGTGCGCTCGTGGGTTTCCGGAACTTGGTGGTCATAGACCCTCATGTTCTTCAAGGAGCCTCCATTCCACCACATCGAATAGGATTCGTATGTTTTCGGGTGGAGGTATTGTAGCTTGATTATCCCAGGATGATCTACTGGGCATGCCAATGCTTCAACCGAACGCTCCTTTCGGTTCTCCAGACTATTCGTGGCCTTCATGGTCTTCCCAGCCCACTCTATCCAGTTAGGGATGAATGATGCTCCATGAATTGTGACTCTCCGCACCACTCCGAAGGTCCCTTGGAAGATTTCCCTATCCAAGGGTTTGATCTCCACATTCCTAGGCAACCATATGACACCCTGCCGGCCCTGAGTGGCAATGTTGTCTGCCAGCTGCCTGTCAATAAAAACGGGAAGGTTGCGGGCGGATGTGCCTTTTGCTGCTATTACGCCTCTTTTCCAATTCTCTAGCTTAATGTACAGCTCGGACCTCCTCCCACCACTACTTCCCTCTCCAGGATGCATAGCCTCATATGACATCGTTGGATTGTAGATTGCTTCCACAGCTTGTTTTTCAATCCATGTGTTCCAATCGCTCATGCCCCTAGCTTCCTCAAACTCCGGTCCAGACGTGGCTTCCGTGAGAATAAGCATCAACTCGTTCCTCGCCAACTCTAAACCCTTTGTACCATCATTGAGGTATTTTTTCTCCAAATAAACCATGCTGTTACTTCTAAACCAATCCAACAACACGATCCTGCAATGATTTCGAGCCTCATCGGTCCGCGGGTCGCGTTTGCCTCTATGTTTCCTTTTCTTTGATTGCGAACCCGATGCCGCGGACCCGTCCTCCGTCCCTTCCGAAACTGCTGGGCGTTTTAATCCCCGTCTTTCAGTCTGCTCCGAACCCTGAGGTACATCACGTGCAGGGCTCTCCGGTCTTGATGTCCGCCGTGTCGGAGATTGTGGTGGCACGTTCTCCGAACGAGCCGGTGCATGTATTTCTGTGGAACTGCCTGAGCTTGGTCCCCTTCCAGTTCTCCCTCTATGTCCACTGTTTCCCCGACTCCCACGTGTTCCACGGCTTCCCCGTGTTTGGTTGCCTCCCGAATGACCAACAGCCAAGAACTCTTCGTCAAACTGAAAGGGATCTGGACGTGGTGGACGTGCTGCAGTACTTCCACTTCCAGGATCGCTTCCCGTACCCTCGGCAGTATTCGCCGATGCATTGCCTACGAGCCAAGCACGGTGCACCCTCAAATCCTCGTTCTCGTAAGGAGCAATGCCCTCCCCCTCCATCGTGATAAAAATCACGTGAGTGAGTGAATCTGAAAATGAGTCGTGATAAAAATCACGTGAATAAGTGAGTGTGAAAATCTCTCGTGATAAAAATCACGGGAGCGAGTGAATCTAAAAAAAAAATTGCGAGGGTTCCCCCACAATTTGCCCTGCCCTCCCAAACCCCTTGAGACCCGCGCGGTGATGCTGTCCTTTGGGACGCAACAAGGTCTCGGGTCCCTATGTGGTGGGAGGAGAGGAAAGTGGTAGGAACTAAAGCCTCACGGCTTTATATAGGCAACGAGGAGCCCAATCATTATGGGATCCCGGTCGGAATTAGGGTTTAGGGTACGAAAACGACGTATGGGGAACGTGGGAACTAGGGGCGGACGGAGGGAACGTGGGGGCGGACGGAGGGAACGAGGAGCAGACGGGTGGGGAACGCGATAGGGAACTCGGGCGGACGGGAGGGAACGAGGCGCGGACGGGAGGGGAACGGGCGGACGGAGGGAACGTGGCGGACGGAGGGAACGTGGAGCGGACGTGAAGGGAACTCGATAGGGAACGCGGGCGGACGGGAGGGAACGTGGAGCGGACGTAGGGGAACTCCGAGCGGACGGGGGGAACGCGGGGCGGACGGGGGGAACGCGGGGCGGACGGGGGGAACGCGGGGCGGACGGGGGGAACGCGGGGCGGACGGGGGGAACGCGGGGCGGACGGGAGGGAACGGGTGCGGACAGGATGGGAACGGGGTACGGACGACGGGGAACGTGTGGCGGACGGAGGGAACGTGGAGCGGACGTGAGGGAACGCGTGCGGACGGGAGAGGAACGTGGGGCGGACGGGAGGGAACGAGGAGCGCACGGTGGGGAACGTGTGGCGGACGGAGGGTAGCGGACGGGAGGGAACGCGGGGCGGACGGGTGGGACGGGTGGGACGCCCCACCCCCCCCCTCTCCCGTCCGCTCCACCCCCGTCCGTCCGCTCCACCCCCGTCCGTCCGCCCCACCCCCCCTCCCCCGTCCGCTCCACCCCCCCGTCCGTCCGCTCCACCCCCGTCCGTCCGCCCCACCCCCCCCCCCCCTCTCCCGTCCGCTCCACCCCCCTCCCCCGTCCGCTCCATCCCCCTCCTCCGTCCGCCCCTCCCCTCCTCCGTCCGCCCCACCCCCCCCCCCTCTCCCGTCCGCTCCACCCCCGTCCGTCCGCCCCACCCCCCCTCCCCCGTCCGCTCCACACCCCCGTCCGTCCGCTCCACCCCCATCCACCGTCCGCACCACCCCCCCGTCCGTCCGCTCCACCCCCCTTCCCCGTCCGCACCACCCCCCTTCCCCGTCCGCCCCACCCGTCCGCCCCCGTCCGCCCCACACCCTCCTTAGTAATATTTTATTACTTTGATTTTAACACAATGATAAACACAATGGCAAAATGGTCTACGTGGCAGGGGAAATATGCACATCCACGTCGACGTTTTCTGCCACATAGGACGCCACCTTGGCAAGAAGGTAAGTATTTTACCCACCCTAGTCGGCTCCCCCTATGTTGACCCTACGTGGACCCTATTGTGTCGTGACGGAGGGGTCCGTCACGACACGACACGTCGTGACGACACGACACGTCGTGACGACACGACACGTCGTGACGGCACGACACCGTCACAACGGCGGGATAGACAACCCTGGTTCATATTATGAATGTCAATGATAATCTTTATCATGAGCATCATTTACTTCAACTTTGTCCATTCCACTCTCATTCGGCATGCAATACAATTATAAAAAATTATAAATGATAAATATATATATGCCCATAGGCGTGCATATATTGATTTTTCTCGTTGCTCACTGCTCACAATCTAGCATTCATGTTATTTGTCCTCCCCAATCTTATTACTGAACCCTAAAATTATATTTCTTTAGGCCACGGTTATAGGATACTAGTGGTCCTATTACCAAAGTTTTTTCTTTCTTCACCACTCACAAATTACCGCTCACAAGATAGCACTCCCCGGTTGGGTGTGTCGGTTGTTGGCATTTGCGAGGGTGTAGCACCTTGTATATTTGTTGGATTGGAGTATGTGGACTATTTGGTGTACAACATTGTTATGTTGGCTTATGTCGACCTTTTATGTATGGGTAAGTACAAGTAGAGAGTAGGTGTGGCCATGTGTCGATTTTGTGGTTTGCACAAAGTGTGCAATATGGGTTGCGGTGTGTTAATGGCCAGAAGATTTTTTTTCCAGTGGTTTCCCATATATTGGGCGTACCAAAATTTTAAGGGTGTAGTATTATGTTAGTATTCTGCATTATAAGAATTAGAAGGTCATTGCTTGGAAGGCATTAGAGTAGTCTACCCATCCGGCCAATCTTGTGGGATTGTTACTTCACTTGGAGTAACAATTGTCATCATATAGTGCGAGTGTGTTAGGAGTGGAAATAATATTTTAGCTTGTTGTAGAGTTTCTTTGATTAATTTTGGGGGCAACTTTAAATTATATCTTTGTGGTCATATGTTTGATAGGTTGTTTGTGATGATGGCTAGGTTGTTGACATATGTTGTGGTTTTATGTCATGGGGAGGTCATTGCCAAAATTTTATTAAACCACGTGAGAAAAATATAGGTTGCCTTTAATTCAAGAGAGAAAAATTTATGCAAATATTGAAAGCACTACAACTTGGATGAAATAACCATTACAAGATTATATCTAAAGTAGTGTAGGTGGAAAATATATGTAGTATTTCATTTTATTAATAAAGTACAGTTTGTTATATTTGGAGAAACAAATAATTTATGCAAGGTTCAATGGATGTCCTTGGATTGGATGAGAAGTTGCCTCAGTTGACTAAAAGTCATCAAATTTAGATGTTGGCAAGCTTGGGTGGTCACTGAGAGTTTCAAGCTAGTGTTGCAATTAGTCATTATTCAATTTTATTTGCATGGACCAGTAATGTATTGTTGTTGTTTTGTTATGGATTAGTGTCAATTTATGTCAAATTCCAATATTTTGAAAATGATATAGTTTACAAACAACATAGAGTCTATAAAATAAATTCATGGTATAATTTATGTTTATCTATAGAGTCTTGAAAATCACCTCAAAGTATCATTTTATTCACTAAAAGGGCGCCAACTATTCAAGAGATTTAGATAAATAGCCATCTTTAATTAACCTTCACCGCACGTGGTTTACAAAAATATATAGCTTGTGATCTCCCGGGGGTATTACTTGTGGTTGTAGAGGTGTTAAAAGTGATATCCGAGATAATCATTTTCCAACCATCGTAGGAGTGGGTCTAGGAAGATGTTGATAAGGTATGGGCTGAGTGTGTACCCTTGTATTGTACCTTTGTGGATTTGAATTGGTGGGGTGGCACCGAAGTGGTTGCCATGGAAGGAGGTGGTAGAATTTGTGTAGATGTTACTGATGAGCTCCACTGTGTCTTTGGGGTAACCTAGGTATTCCACTAGGGCGAGTAGTCTCGCATGATCAATAGAGCCAAAGGCGTTTCTAAAGTCTATGTATGTAAGGTAGATGTCATTATTTGTGAGTCTGGTGTCATCAAGTGCGGCAATGATTATTTGTAATTGTCTTGCTGCATTTCTTTGTGGTCTAAATCCTTGGTGACTAGAGTGTAATAATTTCTTATTTTCATTGTAGTTAGGGCCATTCACGGTTGGGGTACTACTTTTGGGACAAAGGAATTAAGGACTTTGTCGCATTGGATCTTGACGTTTATTACAATTTACTATGATTTAATTAATAAATTTTAAATAAATAAGTAGATAGGTCATAAGATTTATCAAGAAAGATATTATTTGATATTAAATAACGACTAATAATAGATAAATTCCTTATGAAATAATTAGATAAGTCATGAAACTTGTAGAGAGGTCATATGACTTGTTTTGGCCACATCAATGGCAATTTCATTATTGAAGTGTACATCGGGGGTGAATTATTTTCCTGTTTTGCATCCTAGTACCTTGGTATAAGTGTCATGTATCCATACATATATTTTATTATGTCCAATTCTAATTCTAAACGTTCATTTTTCATGTAGCCATGTTATTGTGTAATTCTGGCCATGTTTGGTGTGTTATGTAAGGCTAGATACAATTGGTATGCAATACACTTTTAGTTCTATTGGTACACAATTGAATGATAAGTGCGAGGAAGAAAATTGGAATCATTTCAATTAATTTTTGTTGTCCTTTTCATTCCTTAATCCTAAGGTCAACAGTTATGACAGCAGTCCTGCATGTCCGTTAAGGAATGAAAAGGAAAGCTTAGATAACCCTATTCCTTGTAAATTAACTTTGTCGGTGTACTCATTATGGAATACTAAATGTAGGTACGATCCAAAGTATGCTCCACAATACAAATCTAAGCACACTGACTACGTAAAGTTATCTAAAAAAGTCCTTAAACCGTTAGACACCCAAAAGTAAACCCCAACCGTGAATGCCCCCAGTTTGTAAGAAGTGCAGTAAGGGTATTACTACATAGTTTGTAAACGGTATTGGCTAATGCTATGGGTCTATAGTTATTGAGTAGTAGGGGGTCGTTTTTTTGTTGAATAGTATGGACTTACTGTGATTCCAGTTACTTGGAATGTTTTTTTGGAAATAACATTGTCGGAAGAATAAGAATAGCATGTCATGGAAGGTCGTAGGTAATGCTTTGAGGATTTCATTGGGGACATTATCGAAGGCTGGGGTTTTTCCTCTTGCTAGTTTTTGAAATTGTTGTCAAAGAGTTCTCTTGTGAAATTCGTGGATATAGTGGTATTTTGTGAGCCTTTTGCCTTAAGAATGAAGCAGTCTGGACCGTGCCAGTTATACTTTTGGATTGCGTAGTGGCATGTTCGGGGGTGGTCGACTAGGTCGTCACATATGAAGGCATGTCTTTGGAAGGAGATTTGTTGTAATTGCCATATTTCATGGGCTATGTCTTGGGGGTGTGTGAGGATGTTGTTATTTGTGTTTTTCAGACAGTCTAGAGGTGCGTTGGTGGTGGATTTAAGATTTTCTTGTGTATTGTTTTGAGTTTGTGGTCTACTATGGCTCTACATTTGGTGATGTTTTTTTACAATTTATGGTCGTTTGTTTAGAGGTGATTTTGTGGGCTTCTATTCTAGTAGTTTGTCCTATGGTGGGAATGTACGCTAACCCATTGTTGGATTGTTGAATTGTGTTGTGGGATAGGTGGTATGATGATGTTTCTGAGGGTTTGTAGTTGTTGGATGTCTGAGTTGGGTGTTGGTTATGCGTATGGCTTTCCTTATACAATGATATGTCTTTAGGTGTTATTTTTGGTTGTTTGCAAGGGAGAAAGCCACCTTATTGGCATGAGCTATGTGGTGAGGAAATGGGGACTTGATTGTTTATGCATGTTATGTTAATGGATGTATTAAGTGTGTTTATGATGTTTTGGAATTTATCTTTGGATGTCTTGGACCGGTGTTGGTGTTACCCTTGGCCTCAAGTTGTTGGGCAATCCCCTTCCGAGCTAGTGAGCGAGCAAGACATAGGGGCGGTCTTGTTGCGGTCCAATCTGTCAATATTTCCTTTGGGGGGTGTAAAGTCAACTCGTCTCCCAAAAATGTATGTGGATTTATGAATCCATTTGGTGTAGATAGCAGCGTTGAGACATTGAAGATGGCACCATTCCGCATGCTTGTCCTGCACATGGTTGAAGTTGTTGCTGAAGTTGAAGCCGACTATGTTGTCGTCTCCAAACTTGTTCTTGAGGGCCATGACTATGGACGTTTGGGTCTCCTTTTGGGGGAGATTATTAGCAACTAAGGTAGTGCTAATGCAAAGTTCCAAGGGTACGGTGGATTCCTTATCCCTTGTGATGCTAACTCAAATTTTCTCATTTTCAAAGACTAATCCATGTTTGAGTATAACATCTTTAACTTCCTCGGAGATGAGAGCAAGAAATGCAAAGTTTTTGGTGGCATCGGATTTACTGAGGCTCATAAATTCAAGTCGATTTTCCTCATAGTAATCTCTTAATGAATCTCCTTTGAGGTGTAAATGGAGGTTACGAGCTTGAGTGAAAAGTTCATAACCTTTCTCTACCTTTCCTATTACCATTTCATCCCCACCCAATTCTTTGGTGATTCAGCTTGATCCTATGTCCAAGGGGTTGGTGTAGTCTATTCCGAATAGAAATCTCATCTGACAAAGTCTTGCAAGGCATGCACTTTTGACAACAACCCTATTCATGGCTTTGAAGCGTTCTGAATCAAATGGTAATTTGGTAGCCTTTGGAGAGGCCCATCTCCCGGTTGACCTCCTCATGGTGTGGTATTTGGGTGAAGTGTAAGTATTGGCCTAACACCACATCTAGTCTTTTGTTGGGGTAGAAACATTGGGTGATTCGTGGGAAAGCATGTCGAAGGATGTGAAATTCAGTGGCTTCACTTGGAGGTGTTCCTAAACATTCAAACTTATAGTCAATCATTTTTAATGTCAATGGCATTTTCCTTATTTCTATGACAATGGCCTCATGAATGGGGAAGTTGAGCCACAATTTGAGAGACAATATCGATTTTGAGGGTGGTTCCCTTGCTTTATGTTCATGGTGTGGTATCTTCCCCTTGGTGAATGTTTATTGGGGCCATTTTCTTTTCCTCATATGGTTTTCTTCGTTTTGTACTTGGTGTGGACTCCTCTAGATAAGTGGTTGCAAGTGTAGCAGCATGTAGGCGGTGTTGGCTACCAATGGAACTACTTTATGAAATGGAATAGGAAATTCTCTTTATTGCAGGAGTCTCCCCATCGCTACAAACTCCTTGTTGTGTGTTGTGTTGGCTTTTGGTATTGATTCCTCAATGGCTTTGCCGAGTCAACAACATGGTCTTATCTCGGAGATAATTTGACATCAATATGCAAGTTCGGTTCTTTCCTTGTTTGGCTTCTGCCTTTGTTTGATTTCATGTGCTTGTGCATGTTTTTGACTATAGTATTGTGGCGTTGAGGTTGTATTCTTCAATGTTGGGGTCTCGGGCTTGGCTACACCTTTTTTCTTGTGGCCTCTGTGATTTTTTGTTCAGCAAGGAGAGGTAATGCAACCTCCAAGGTGGTAGGTGCAGTTTCTTGATTTGCTTGTTGGAGGCTTGCCGACCACCGGGGTCGCTCTGAGTTGTTGCGAACTCTAAATTTGGTGGTGGGCGACTACGGTGAGGGTCACTTATGTAGAGCTCAACTATCTCCACTTGTTTCTAGGGTTGACCGTATTGTAGTGACTTAGAGCGTTGTCTGGATTAAGGACTGCTTCACACTATGGCCATCCAAGTCGAGAGGCCGTGGAATTGAGTGGCCAAACTTTGTTGAGAGTCCGAAGAAATGGGCTGAAAATAGCGAATAAAATATAGTAGTTGGAGCCTTCGGCCGGGCATAGTGTGAAGCCTCCAAAGGCCAAGTCCAAAGTCCAAACCTTTGGCCGTGAACTCCCACGGCCTCTCGACTTGGATGACCATAGTGTGAAGCCTCCAAAGGCCAAGCCCAAAGTCCAAACCATACCATTTGCCCGGCTTCTTTCCATCTCTCTTTTCATCAATCCATCCAATTTATGAATTTTCCTCTCACCATCTCTAGTCATGGATTCTAGAAGGGAACGCATTCTTGCTCTACTCTCTATTTTCATGGCCATAAAGTATGTCATTGTGGGTGTTTTGGCATTGCAAAAATTTGCAATTTTTGAACAAAATGCCCAAATGATGATGATGGTAATTTTTATTGCACAAGGACGGAGGGTGAATTATCGGAGGAAATGTTGGCAATTTCAAAGATACGGAGGTTTTTTACAACACACACTTGTAGGATCATTTTCAGATGATGAATTTCGAAAGCGGATGAGGGTGAGTACATCTACATTTCAAAATTTATGTACTCTATTAGGGCCTGTTTTGAAGAAGGAAAATACAAATTTTAGAGAAAGTATTAGTGTGGAGCGTAGGATTGCAATTATTCTTTCTCGGTTAGCAAGTGGTAATGGGTTACAAATGATCGGTGATTTATTCGGCGTAGGGTTGAGTACTACATCTATCATTGTGAGAGAATGTTATGAAGCTATTAGGATTCACTTGAGACCATTGGTTTTCAAGAAACCAACTCTTGATAGGATGAAACAAATAGCAAAGGGTTTTGAAGCACTTCATGGCATTCCATTTATTCTAGGAGCAATAGACGGTAGCCACATCCCTATTCTAGCACCATCTCATGATCCCGTAGCATATTACTGCCGAAAAGGATATTATTCATGTTTATTACAAGGGGTAGTAGATGCGGCTTGCAAATTTTGGGACTACGATTTTGGATGGGCTGGCCGGATTCATGATTGGGCATTATTTCATAAATCTGAAATTGGAAAAAAAAACTATGAAAGGTGCATTCTTGCCTTACAAGTTCATTGGAGATGTTGCATATCCTATGAGGCCCTGGTTCTACTCACCATTCAAGGGTGAAAAAGAAGGATTGCCTAGAAGAAAAGCTCACTGGAATTTTATTCAATCGAGCACTCGTATGGCTGTGGAAAGAGCATTCGGGATCTTAAAAGGAAGGTGGCGTATATTACTGAAAAGAATTGATATGCCACTCCGAAATGTACCTGACATTGTCACTGCATGTTTATGTTTGCATAATCTATGCATTTTCTATGGATTGGGCTAAAGAAGCTGAAAAAGAATTGCAAGTCGAAGCCAATATATCATTAGGAAAAATGCAACAGATAGATATGTTTCATGCTCTAGAATCATCATTGAGAGAAATGAGGGAGCTACAAAAGGTAAATCCACAAGGCGAAGAAATTGCATTTATAGAACCGGGAGAAGAAAAAAAATTGAGGATGAGGAAAATATTGCAGGTGAAGAAACAAAAAAAGAGCGACAAGAGAAGATGAAGAATATGCTAGTTGAATCAATGCTAGTTCATGTATTGCTAGCAAAAAAACTTTTACAGAAGTCATTTGGAAAACAATTCAAGCTTTCATTTTTAAAGTGATACTTACAATGACAATGAATATAGTTAAGATGAAACGTAGTCTATAGAACTCTATAGCTTATTGATCAAACGATCAAAATGATAGTCTACTCTTTCTAGCAGTTCATTTGTTCTTTCAAAAAAATTCATCAAACATGTACTAGTCTCTACCATTTTCTCAAAAATATCAATGGCTCTATCATGAAAGTTTTGCTTAGCTTTTGATGTTGGTGTTGACATGGTTGTTGATGTCGGTGCACTTTCCACATCCTGGGACGAATTGGTCTGGAATTCCACGTTATCTGTGGTTGTAGCTGAGACATGCTTCATGACTTGACCAGCTTGGTGATACCACTCGTCCAAAGCATCATAGAATTTGCCCTCTTGTCGATTATTCCCAGAAATACCATTGGCCATTTTGTCTTCTTTGTATGCATCAAATATTGTCTTGAATTTCTTACGGCATGCCACAGCCGTTCGGTTGAATTTTGGTAGCATGACAACCATCTTAGCATGAAGTCTCACTCATGTGTCAATTCCTACAAGCAAAGGAGAAAAAATACATGAGAGATGCCTTGATATAGATAGAAAAGAAACGAAGAATATTCACCAAAGAGAAGTAAGTGCTTTGATAGTAAAGGCTTTGCACTATAATGGGGAAGACTAGGGATCAATCCCCAACGACGGAGCTTTGGATCCCCAACGGGGGGAAAGGGGGGAAAGGGGGGAAAACGGCGGCGAAGGCAAAGGCCTTTAGGCCCTCAATTGGCCCCAATCCCCAATCCACTAGTCTTTTAAATTCACAATTAGGGTACACAAACTTTACCTTGTTTTTTGCCGTTTCTTTGAAATTCAGGCTCCATCTCTCCCTTAAGTGCAATGAGTTGAAGCACCTCTGAATCCTCCCACATTCGATTTGCCTCCTCTCCTTCTCCTTCAACTTTCACCACCACCTTTGGTGCCTTTTTTTTTGGAGCAGCCTTTTTCTTGGGAGCAGTTGTCAGCCATAAACCCCCACCCTTTGCGTCTATAGTCCGAGTGGAAGTATATGGCTTACATGTCTTTGTTGACTCTTAACCTCAGAACTCCCCGCTCATGCTCCGATGAATTTTGATGCAAAACACACTCTGTTGGATCCCCTTTTTGCTTGGCGATGGTCGGTGCATCCGTGCCAGTGCGCAAAAGCCCACGGGCGAACGCCCGTGGGGCTCCCAACTGGGTGAAAGACCCCTCTCTCGTACAGCAGCAGTCTTTTTTCACGTAAACGGCCGCAACTTCCGTTCACGAAATCCGATTTTTGTGCAGTTAGGCTTTTTGGAAAGCTAATCTGAAGAGTTGCACTCCCTCCCAAGGCCCACGGGCGAACGCCCGTGGGGGCTCCCAACTGGGTGAAGTACCCCTCCCTCGCAAGGCAACATTCACCCTTTACTTTAACAGCCAGAAGTTTTGCTCACCAACTCCGACTTTACCAACCCTAGGTTTTCTTACAAGCCAACTTAAAGGGCTACATTCACTAAGCCCACAGGCGAACGCCCGTGGGGGCTCCCAAATGGGTGGACTGACCCCTCCTCACCAGCAGCAGCCCTTTTTCACGTAAACGAACACAACTTCTGTTCACAAAATCCAATTTTTATGAGATTAGGCTTCGTGGAGAGCTAATCTAAAGAGCTACACTCACTCCAAAGCCCACGGGCGAACGCCCGTGGGGGCTCCTAACTGGGTGAAGTGCCCTTCCTTTTCGTTAGGCAGCAGCACTTTTTTATGCCAACGGCCACAACTTCCGCTCACTGAATCTGATTTTTATGAGGTTAGGCTTTTTGGAAAGCTAATCTAAGGATCTACACTCACACCAGAGCCCACGGGCGAACGCCCGTGGGGGCTCCCAACTGGGTGAACTGAACCCTTTTCGTTAGGCAGCAACCCCCTTTCTCGTGAATGGTCACAACCTTCGCTCACTAGCTTCAATTGGAATACTTGCTAGTAACTTGGAAAGCTAAAAACAAAATCTTTGACTCATTCAAATTTCAAAATATTTTCATGTGTTGCAATTCTGATGCGCTCTTGCAAAGTCAGAGTGTAAAATTTCAAAGGCAGCTTGTTCAAACTCTCATAACTTTTGCTCACGAACTCTGATTCTAACAAGTTTAGGCTTTTTGGAAAGCTAACAAAGAGGGCAACATCCCCTCAAAATCTGAAGTCTAAATCATAACTTTAGAGTCCACTACACTGGATTAAATGTGGCCCAGCTACTTAAGAGTGTGTTCAAAAACACACTACCTTCTCTCAAGAACTCTGACTCTAAGGATTCTAAATCATGTCTACATGAATACTTGCTGATCTTCCTAACAACATGAAAAGAAGAAGAAAGAAAGAGAGCTTCCTAACTAAAATTTGCAAGGGCTTCGCCGTGCGAACAAAAAAATTGAGAGAGAGAATGAAAGGAGAAGAGGGGGTTGTTATACCCTTTCAATGAAGGGTCGGACCCCTTCTCCCTTCCTTCAACCGAGGGGCCCGTCCCTTGATTAGTGGCAATTAAGCCATCGGTGGTGAATGGAGGGAGGCAACCGTCACCTCGTTTGGTGGTAATTAAGCCCTCGGTAGTAAATGGGGAAGGGCAACCGTCACCTCTTTTTCTTTTCTTGGCCGCTTCCGGAATTTATCTTTCTCCGCCGTCGCTTGACTTCCGCTTGCTTGATTGATTGATCCTACTTAACCCACCTACTTACTAACCTACAACCTTAACATTTTCGATTCGGTTAAAGGACATTTCCCTTTTACCCCTTCGGCTCTAATTTCCATTTTGTCCAAGGTTCTTACCCCAAGGGTAACACACCCCTAGCTTTTGCAATCCGGACTATCCTAATCCCAAAACAACACTGAATCTAATTTCTAGCTTCCTTCCTTAAACCTCAATTCAACCCTTTAATTCTACTTAAATTTAAACTCGAAATTCATTCCCAACAAAGCATTCAACTAACTCAGTCATCACTAATTTTTATGTTTTTTATGTTTTGAACATGTTAATCGAATTGTGAGCACGAATTTGGGCTCACAGCAGTTCTCTTTTTGGAAGACCCTACAATCTCACAATCCCCTTCTTCATGAACAACCTTCTCTTCTAGCCTTTGAACATCCCTCTCTTCTAGTAAGTTTTTTGAAATTTGAGTTGAATAGGGTTGAAATGCTCCATAAGAATTTGGAGCCCAAAAATTTTCCGTCCCCACTACATTCGTCTGGCTGCAATAATAAGGGTTTTGAGAAAACTTGTTCATCTTCTCTACTTGTGAAACAAATGAGAGAGCAAAAATCTGCAAAAAAAATGAGAGAGCCAAGATCTGCAAAAAAATATGCAACGGCTCCTACCAAGACACACAAGAGAGAAAGAGAGAGAGAGAGAGAGAGAGAGGAAGAAGGAGCATCCCACTTTATTCCATGCCCAAAACAGCCCCTCTAATCTAACGGCCAAGATCTTGTCAGTTTTTGAATGTTTTATTTTAAAAAATCGACGGCCTCTCGACCATAGTTTGGGTTTCCATTCTCGTCCGACCCAAACTTCCTTCGAGAGGCCGTCACCTTGGTCAAAAAGTGCTGAAAAGTAAGCATTTTTTAATGTGACGACCTTTGGACTTTGGCCTTTGGTGTGAAGGGTCGAGAGGCCAAACTTTTGGTTTTGAGCAATCTGATTGGTGGAAATCGACGGCCTCTCGACTTTCGGCCACAGTGTGAAGCGCCCCTAAGATGGCTAAACTACCTAATTTCCTTGTCATTTGTTGTTATCGATTTTCGATTGTCTTCCCTTGTTATAGGTGTCTTTGTTCTTCTTTTAAAAGCTCCTCTACCTTGTATTCAATATGATGGACTTTTAAGTATAACTTAAAAGTCTTTTTTTGTTGTAATGAACTATTTTCTTGGTGACATCTTTTCAAGTAGTCTTGTTCCACCAAGTGTTGCTTCTAATCTATCAACTGGTTTGTTTGTAACTTTCTTCTTGTGTTGAACTTCTTCATGTGCCGTAGTTGTCTCTTTAAGCTCAAGTGTTATTTTTAAAGCAATGATCTAGATCTTGTTCACTTCTCCTCGTGCGTCGTAGTGTTGTAACTTCTTCATGTGCCGCAATTGTCTCCTCTTCTTCTCAAGTAACTAGTTAACTCTTTCTTCGAATAGCTAAGTATCTTAAGTAACTGAGTTTCCAAGTAACCCAGTGATACAAGTATCCAAGTAATCCTCTCTTACAAGTTAACCAAGTGACCAAATAGCCAAGTATCTCTTCTATAAGTAACCAAGTAACAAGTTAATCTTTCCTCCAATTCGCTAACTAGCCAAGTAACAAGTTTCCTCTTCTCTTCTAAGTATCTTAAGTAACCAAGTTACCAAATAACAAGTTTCCTCTCAGTGACAACTCTCTAAGTATCCAAGTAACTATGTAACCAAGTAACCAAGTAACCTTTCTTCTCATTGGCAACTACCTAAGTGTCCAAGTAGCCAAGTAACCAATTAACCAAGTAACTAAGTGACAAGGTAACTCTTCTTCCTAATTGGTAAGTAGCCAAATAACCAAGTAACCAAGTAACAAGTTAACTCTTCTTCCCAATCGGTAAGTAGCCAAGTAACCAAGTAACCAAGTAACTTTTTGTTCCAAAACTTTTTCTCTCTCAACTCTTCTTTCTAGTCTCCAAATCGTTAGTCTTCATTACCATAACTTCTTTCTGATGTAACATATATAGAAATTAATTTAATAATAATCAAGTTGTTATTGGATACTCTCTTACCATGTAGAGGAGATTTTCTCTCTACCCGGATGATAATGCCTCTACCAACCTTCATTTTCTTATCAACTCTTGAAGAGGCATCTTTGACATAACATTATTCAGATCCATAACAATGTTCTGTTATGGATTTGAATAATATTATGGAGTCATTCTCTCGAACTTAGTAATTCCTCTTAATTTCTCAATCCCCTTTATAGATAATTTCCTTCTCATCTCAATGACACTTGGAAACAAAACTATACGTGGTTCAATCTATTTTTAGCATAGTCACAATAGTTGTATTACAATGTTTGCTATAATTGGACTACATTCTATTTTTAGTGCAGCTTCTTAATGTGTGTTAGTTTAGCTATAAATTGCCTCAGTCTATTTTAAGTGCAGTCATTGTATCTCAATTCTAGTTATAAATATATCACAATCCATTTTTAATGCAGCTCTTAATTCTACATAAATTCAGCTATAACAACCACAATCTATTTTTAGAACAAAAATAATACAATAAATTTTTTTGTCAATATAATCATATACTCAATTTCATCATAATAAAGATCACATCATAGCATCTTATATATTCATACCACTCGGTGTATTTCATTTCTCTAGGCAATTAATTTCAATTATGAATGTTAGATATCGTAGGTTTAAGAGTCATTATAATTAGAAGAATGATAGCGGAATGAAATAGATATGCAAGGAATTAATTATGATTTGGTTTGTGTTAAGAACTTGATAACTCTTAGACTCATAGCGATATTGATATAGGAAGATACATGTATTCAATTATCAATGTCCTTGTATGCAACCTCATACATTCTTATTCCAATATTCTTTAATTTCCTCTTTCGCCCATTAATCTCCTCAATGCCTCTAAAGTATCCAACTCCACTCACAAACTTTGTAATGCAACTATTCTCACTTCATGTGAGCCTCTAGGATCTCTCCTTACACAATTGCCTTTCAACTCTTGTAACTTTCTCACTTCTTGTAAGTTCTATATAATTCTCTCAATCGCACTCAATGTCCGACTTATGTGACTATCTCACCTCATGTGAGTTTCTATTCATAGCACTTGTCAAATCTCTCAATCATAATCAACTTGATGATGTCTATGCTATTATTTACTTTGCCTCTACCTTGAATAACTAAGAAGAAGGTTTGAGCTTAAAGCTCTTGTATTCCAAAATGGTAAAGATACAAAGGACCTAGCTCTCGTATAGCCTATCATCGTGAATAAGGTGTGTGTACTCTAATCCTAGCTCTATATGTAGTGGGAGGAGGCACCTAACATCTGCCCCCTCCTATATTACTATATCTCTTATTTTTCTAAGAAAATGAAGATAGCTCTTCCAGACATCCTCAGAAAGAGCACATATAATCCCCATTTTCTTTTACAATCAAAATGTGGTAGATTGCATTCTAGAATCTACCTATGTATTATCTAGGTATGGGGAAATTCCTAAGACTAACCAAGAAGTCATTTCTTGGCCCTTATTTACTTCCACCTCCGTTTTACCTCACCTACGTGGCCTAAGTGGTGGTTGGCCAACATAGAGTCCACTAATCCTAAGTGGCTAATAGCCTCATGTGCCTCACTATTTGTGGTCATCACTCACTAATCTAGAATGGCTTACTATTAGCTGATGTGGCCTACTAATTCAAGTGCTTCACTAATTAAAATTGCACCTACTAATTCAAAGCTCCTTACTAATCTCTATTAAGGCTAGTAACCCGTATCATCCTTGGTATCCAGTAGTTGACATAGATATTCTCAGGATACCTGTGGGGTTAAAGGTAGCTTTAACAACCGGTTTTTTTCCCATACCCTCAGGATACCCAGGGGGATAAAAAAGTACAAAGTCGGTCATGGCTCCCTATGTCTCCAGTGGCCCTCGTTCTTGGCCCCTCAGGGCTCATTCTATCTTTGGTGGCTTTCGTTCTCGGTCCCACATGGCTCCTTGTTATTCTTCACGCATCAACTTGCATTGGTGGCGAGTTGCTATTGTGGCTAAGCCTCGGAGTTCGCTATTGCTACTGCTTGGGGATGCTTACCTAACGGTGGTTTGTTGTTGTTGTTGTTGTGTATCTTTTTTGTAGGTATATGTTGGCTAACCTCTTGGATGCTTGTTTGGGTGCTCTTGCTTGTTTGTACGAATGCTAATTGGTGTGATTTTGAGTTGAGGAATTTAGTTTTTGTACTGGTAGTATTGTGGGCTTGGCTAGGTGTGTGCACATGTATTGTAGGCTAATGTGAAGTTTTTGGTGGCAGTGCACCATGGCCAAGTAATTTCTTGCCTTTTTGTGAGATTTGTGTGTGTGCATGTGTGCATGTGTGGGGTGTTTGTTATTGTAGGGGTGTTGGTGGGGTGGTTGTGAGGTGTAGAGTGTATATTTGTTCTTGTAGGGGTGTTGGTGAGGTGGTTGTGGAATGTAGTGGGTGTGTTTTTGGTCTAAATTGGTCTTCGAGTGATTTTTGAGTGGTGTTGCTAACTTGTTGTGTATTGTTTTGTGTAGGATTTAAACTTGAATTTGGGAGCATTTTTTTGTGGTTTGAGGCGTGGATCTTAGAGTAGGTGGAGTATGATTTTTAGAATGTGAATTGGTTTGAGGTCGTGGCTAGGCATGCGCGTATTGAGTGGGGGTGAGGTTGAGGCATTGATGGTTTGGGTTTGGGGGCAGATTAAAGGGACCTTGGTGGGAGTTTTATAAGGAGTTTTGTTGAGGAGTTTGAGAGCAAATGCGAGAAACTCTTATTGGAGGATTGATGATGTCTCTTTGTGATGGTATAGTGTGAAATCACGGTTTTGTTAGGTAGGGAGAAGTATGATGATAAGTAAGCTACTCTTACCAGATGCGGTGCACCGTTCGGTCTTTTTTGCAGTCAAGTTTTTGTGTTGTTGTTGCTCCAATTGAGTTTCCTATGGCTCCTCTCTACTCTTTGCACATGCTCACATTGTCCATGATTGTGGACTTATGACTCTGGATCTGGTAGTCTCGACCGTCTTCTTGCTTTGGTCTAGCGCTCCGAGATGTTTCCTTGCTCTGGTGTATCTGTGGTGGTTTGCGATTTGTTTCAGTTGAGTTGAGTCTTATGTAAAGCCGACCTGGTTTTGCGTAATCTTCTCTTGTTGGAGTTATCTGGATTTTATTTCAGTGGCAATCTAGTTCTTTACAAGCTTCTCGTGCTACAATTGTTTGGAATTTCTTCGTTGGCTAGAGTGGTTATGTAGTTAAGGTTTTTGCTAGGGCTCAAACTAACCCAAGAGAAAACAACCCAGGGACTAGATCTCAAGGAAGGTTGAGCTAGTGTCTATAAGGATCAATGTCGCATTGGATTAAGGTTCAAATAACAATCTAGGTCTTTTACTCCTTCATTTCTTCTTCTTTAGGCTTAATTTCCACTCTTATGGTTTCTTGTGCGTCTTCAATCGTGTGTGAGTTTGTCCTATCTAACGATTTCTAACACTCTAATTTCATGCATTCTAATTCCGTCATCAAGCTCAAAAGCTTTGGCAATAGTCTTGGCAATAGTCTTCCAATGGATTTTCATCCTATTAGGGTTAGTCTCTTCTTCCTTGATTAAATAATCATTTAATGCCATCAATCGTAATTCAAATTGCATTGCTCAAAGAATTTGTTCCTTCACTTTATCTCATTTATCAATCCTTAATCGTTATTGAGATTCACTTATCTCATATTCTTTATTGTCACACAACACACAAAGGCTTGCTTTGATTCCTGCAACACCCTTAAGTAATCATATAATTTCACGGGCTATAGCCATTAGATGTTGGTGCAATCAACTTTGACGGCTAGCCCAATTCATTTCCACATCCAACCATCTCTCATTCTCATTCCTAATCATATAAAAGCATGCTCTTTGCTGATGAGACTAGTTGCCAATAGACACCATCATGATGATTGCCCTCCTCTCAGTCTCATCTCTCTCTCTAACCTATCATTTCTATTAGGTCCTCATCATCCTTAACCACTTTCTGGTGTGATCCTTCTTGCAACTCTTCATCTACTTATCTATGTATGTGCTCTCTCTCCCAATTTCATCTCTCTCATGCTATGGTATGTTAGGCCACTCCTGATCGTCGGTTATTGCCGCACGAAACCTTTCTGCGCTCGGGCTCTCTCCTCTCAAGCTGCTCTCGGCAGACTCCCTCTTCTGTGTGCACTAATGTAACTCAACCGCCTCTGTGGTTCGCTCATATCACCACTGGCTTTTTGTTCCTTTACAATCTTGGAAATATTATGATATTGTTGGCTATGGCCCAATGGCACTTGCGAGTTCTTCCTCAATTTCTTACAAATATGCTTACGGCATCCTATCCGTGCTACAGACTATAGCCCTCACATTTATTTCTACTTAGGCTATAGTCAATCTCTTTTCTCTATAAGTTCTTCTTCTAATTTTTGATTCATGCTAAGACTCTTCAAATCCCTACTATTAATTCTCTCATCTCCTAGCCAACCATTCTTAGATTTTTCACCCATTGTGGCTATGGCCAAGACATCTCCTTCAACAACTTTCTTCCTCTCAATCGTCATAGGGTGTGATTTTCCGACTCTGGCTCACCCTGTTTCTTTCGCAATATAGATTATAGCCTCTCTTTCCACTCTGGTCTATCTCAGTCCTCAAGCACGACTACTTTGATTCGTCCAACAAATCCTCTCGCCTTCAATTCACTCTACTCAACAACTTCTCACATTTGACTCACTTGTTTCACTCACATTGTGTTTTCTCCACTCACTAGACTCTAACACACTCCTGACATACATTTACTCGACCACGCATTTCATACACAAACTATTGCCACACTTATATCCATCACATAATTATCTTTACTCAATCAATTCTAATTCAGTTTGATTGTTTGCATCCCCCTATCACAGGCGGTGATGCTCCCATGCTAATCTATCTTCAAAGACAATGCATTCGCCTATAGCCTGACTCTCCGCGCCTATAGCCTTAGTAGATTTAATGAAAGGTGCCTTCTCCTTGACAATAACCCTCTTATCAGGCTTGGAGCTTCCGGCGGTTGTAACTCCTACAACTACTTTCCTCGGGCTATAGCCTTCCTAATTCATCCTAAACTAGTTTTTATCTATCAATTCGGTTATTTTATCATTAAAAAAAGTATTTTCCTTCCTACTATCAGGCTATGGCCAAAAAGTTGCATTACAAGTTACCTCTCATGACTTTGTAGCTTTGCTACGGCTTGCCAAATTTACCATTTTCTACATTGCATATATTCATAGGTAGATCTTTAATTTATTTTTGTAGTTCAAATAGTTTTATCTTATCCTAAAATTTTAACATGAAGTTATAGATGTTTTCTTGAGGCGGCTTAAAAATGTTTTTTAAATTTAAAATAATTTAATATATAGAAAATAGTATATTATATTTTAAGCCTAATTGGATTAAATATATTAGAGGGATCTAAGTTACTTATTCAACAGCAAATAAGCCTAAAATGGACTTAGATACTTAGTAGGTGTAACTAGATATGTTTCACTTGTAAAAGATTTTTGAATCTTAATCTAATTATTTGTGATTTAAAAGTAAGTGCAAACTCACCTTTGGCTTGGATACCAATGAGCACTTACTTTACCTCACATTTTGGTGCATCCGCCGAGAGTCTAAGAGTGATAATATTTCTAGAAAGATAGTTCTAGAATTAAAAAAGTTATTCGTAATTAAAAAAAAAACCCCTAAACCCATCTTTGGCTTGGAAACCAAAGGACATTTTCTTTACCTCACAATATCATCTTTGAGAATTAAAGGACGGTTGGACAATGACATGTTCTCCCAATATACTCAGTTTGGTAGGCTTTGGATTAGTACTTGAAATAGAGTTCAAACCAGAATAATGTCAGGTAAAGCCAGCTGCTTCAAGCATTGGATTTTGGCGAAGGGTGACATCGACCTACCTTCATATTATGACAACTATGGAGCTACTCCTAGCTGATTATCCCACATATTAGAACAAAAAATAAACAAACTCATACGCCTAGTTAAGTAAATTATATTTTGAATCCACTGAGTCATTTTATTAGTTTCTTTGAATGTAATGAGCTTCCAAAATTATCTTCAAATGATATTTGATCTTTGACTCCTATATGGTTCTTATTCAAATGAGGTAAATGAAAAGTCTATATTATACAAAAAATTTAAACTATTGTATCAAATTGTCATGAGATTGTTATCCATAAGTCTATATGATACCATCCATGTGGCATTCACATGGCCATTTAAACACAATTTACCTCCAATGTTGTTCACATTGTTAGGGCCTGCCCAGATGATGTCAGGTTGCACTTTGTGTATAGTATCACAATACTCATGCATTTGTATACAAACTCATCAAGATATACACTTTAAAATGAAATGTTGTATTTCATGGTCAAATAACAAGCGAAACTACCATGATATGGAACACACATAGAGACGCCTTTGTGGGTGCATGCAACAGAATCATACAACCTCAACAAATGGCAACTTGACAATCCAAAAGATATTGGAATTGATTTTTAGGAAGAGGAGAGATTGTTCCTTCCCCAAGTTGCATCATTGCTCGAGGCCTCCTTCGCGCTCTTGAGGGCTTTAGTCCCCGTGTAGTTTATACAATCCTAACATATTTGAGAAAATCTTGCTGGATAATTTGATAAATTTTCCTCGGTTCCCCTCGATTATGGTTAAAGGTCAAGGTCCCAACTACGATCCCTCTCATGAGAAGTCAAATTCTCAAGAATTTGCGAAGAGTGGCAAAGATTTTCTTACCAAAGATGCCATGATGCGTCAAGGGGTCTCTACGAGCCATATTGTTGACGTATTATTTCCCCCATAAATCCACCTATGTAACGTCAATAACTACAAATAGCTTTGCTTTGCTCTGGATCTGGATGAAGGACTCTCACTGATGAGTTACATGCAGATGTGGCACTAATAAGACAAAGATTTTCCCAGATCATGCAATAATGTCCTATAGATAGGGATGATAATTATAAACGTGCAACGAATAGCAGGCCTAACCAACCCAGTCAATGGGGAGAACCAGCTGCTCAGTGTTCCAGATTGAAGTCTTCAATGCCCTTCAAACGCCAATTGGCCCTTCAAAATATATCTCTTGTCAAAACAACCTTTCAAAACGCAACCCCAAATTGAAAATGAAGATGTCACTTGAAGTCCTCAATATAATCTACCCGTCAAGCACTGTTCATATGATAATTGATCAATCAAATTCCATTCGTCCATGGAGAGTGGAGACTTGAGAGTCGAGAGTCTCTCCCTTTGCTTCCTCACTACCACCTCCATCCTTGAACTTGTAATCTCTTAGACTCCCCTCAAATGCCCCTCTCCTCCGGATCCGCCATTTGCTTCATCTCCATCACCACACACCTCAACATTGAGAAGTACGTTAGATCGATTTGTTTTGGCTGCCATTCAGACACGCCGAATCGGTGGCTTCCGATCCGATTTACTTCACACTAGTAGGGGACGGACATGCAAGCAAGCAAGAAAGGGGGGGGGGGTTGGATTACCACGAGCCTAAATGCTCACTTAGTAATGCAAGGATTGAAATCGGGAACTAGATCCAAGAGTTTCTGAATTCAAGGCTCTCCCGTTTGGGGTGGAATCGAGAACTAGGTTCATTGTGAGCCCAAAAGGGTGCCCACATTTAGTCTTAGACCCTTGAAACGTTAGTTGATGCACTTTGAAGTAGCATGTTACTTCACAAAAATATAAAAAGAGTGAAATGTTAGTCTTAGAAGTACCATGTTGTAAGAGGCTAGGATGTGAGTTGTTATTGTGTTTTTACCTTCGGAAGGATTTGAGTGAATGAGGATAGGTAAGGAGAACTTGGATTGAGTAGTTAGTGAGTAGGCTAGTACAAATGGATGGAGACAACCAAAGTGACTCAAGAGGCAAGTGCATTCGAATTGGGATGAATGGAGGATCACATGGAGCGCACAAGTGGACCACCTCATCATGGCCACTTAATGGGGAAGGTCCAAGGAAGAATGCAAGGTGGAGGATAAGCAAATTCTCAAAGCACCAATCAAATCACGAGTTAAGCATCGTGGTTTGAATTAAGTGGTGAGCAACGATTTGGGAAAGTAAGGAGAGAAAGTTATGGCGGCGGAAAGCGAAGGAGGCTAAGTTTGGGTTGAAGCATCCCAAGTTTGGTAAAGTGTGGTAGGTAGAAAGCCAAGGCTAGTTAAATGTTCGAATTAGGATCCTTGTTGATCATTTGAGGGAGGAAGGCTTAGAAGATAGGATTGGCGCCTACTAAGTAGGAGGAAATCTCAAGGGCTTATCGTGAGCCTTGAGGGTGCTCACCCCCTCAAGCTTACTATATAATCCCTCATTCTTCCCTCACTCATCCTCTCTTTCCTTTGTGCTCCAAGGCACCCCACGAGTTATAAGTGTGGGTGTGGGAAGCCATATTGGAGCACATGTGTGTGCTTAGTTTTTAGTTTGAGAGCCAAGGCTTGTTAGCCTTGAAGAGGGCTTGACCTCTTGGTAGAATTAGTGTTGACGTGAAGGATTTTAAAGTTAATTCATGATTCCAATTTGTGGTACTTAAAGTTCATGTTTTGAATACACGTGGTTGCAAGTTCCATGTTTAAGAGTTGAGCACTTGAGGTTGTGATGAGTGCAAAAATATACTTGTGTGGATTAGTTAGTCTTAGTGAAGTTAGGAAATTCTCTCTCCCCCTCTCCTCTCTAGGATTTTAGGATTTTAGGATTAGAGAAGAATTGTGTGATTAGAAAGGGGTTGTTAGTAGAATTAGGAAAATTAGGTAGGAAGATTAGTTAAGGGCTTGAATAATTAGTGAGGTAGTTGGGGATTACAACTACAAAGTTGTGGGTTCATGAAGGAGCTGGGTTTATGAAGGAGCTGGGTTTGTTTAGTTAGAAAGTAAAGAGCTGGGTTTATGAAGGACCTGGGTTTGTTTAGTTAGAAGCTAAGGAGCTGGGTTCATGAAGGAGCTGGGTTTATGAAGGAGCTGGGTTTATAAAGGAGCTGGATTTGTTTAGTTAGAAGCTAAGAAGCTGGGTTTACGAAGGAGCTGGGTTTATTTAGTTAGAAGCTAAGGAGTTGGGTTCATGAAGGAGTTGGGTTTATGAAGGAGCTAGTTAAATCCAAGACCACTTGAAGGGTGAACCTTGCACTATGGACTCATCCAAGTCCAAATCCAATACCGCGGAGGAATGTGAGCCCAAACCCACTACTCGGACTACGGACGCTTAAGGGTGGGGGGTTTGGCCTCACATAATTGGTGCGTCCGCCGGGAGCGAAGCGGAAGGTAGTTACAAGACTTGGAGGCGACTAGGAGACTTGGAGGCAACTAGGAAAAATTGGAGACACAAACTTGAGAGAAGGGAAGGAGCACCCGAAACTCGGTAAGTATTCTCTCTTTGGGTTACATTTGAATTCATTGTATTTCAACTATTCCTTGGAATGAATTGCATTGTCAATTACGCAAATTCATTTTTGAGGAAGGAGCGCGGCGAAGGTACGTCCTCAACCTTTTTGGGGATTTGCTAAGAACTTAAAAGGAACCTATAACCGAGTAGCTCATTAAAACATTAGAGGGTAAATTCACCTTAGGACATTGAACTTTGACACTCACCTCGGGGTGAGTCTCAAAGTTTTGGGAGTTGTCATTTCATGCTCTAGATTAAATTAATATTTCACAAAGTTTATGGTGTTGTTACATTGAGTCACGATTGAGGGGAGTGCTAACTCACAGGGGGATGCGATTGCTCAAGGTATGTTTATTTCTTCAAAGTGAACTCATTAACTAATTAAGGAATGCCTTTTGTACTCGTGATTGTTGTTATCCGTTGTAGAGGGTAATTCCCGAATTGTGGATGGTGTGAGAAGTTGAAGGGTGAAGCCTCGACTTTTAACATAATCTACTCGGAAGGTCACCCCCTCACAATCGGTATTGTGGTGAGTGTTAATTTGCGGGAAGGTGCGGAGGTGATGCTCCGACTTAACCAAAAAATTAACATGAACATGCCTATCCCCTATTGGGATTCTTTCACCTAAGTGGGCTTGCAGGTTCTTTTCCTCACCTCCTAAAAAAAATTATAACCACACCAAGACAAGTGAAAATATTAAGAGGGGAATTGCTAGGATTATGTGTGGTCAAGTGAGGGTCGATCGATTCTTATGGAATGCAAGGTAGGACTCGCTCACAAAAACCAAGTTTGATAGTAGGACTAGAGAAATCTACTCGAAAGAGGCGGTCCTCTAAAATCAGTGATAGATTAGAACAAGATAATGTTAGAATAGAGAGTTGTTTGAACGTCGAACCTAGGACTAGGTCAATTCTAGACACCTTAGAACTTGGAGCTCAACTTGAAGAGGAGATCACTCCCTCCAAATTGAGTGGTGAAACTTCTTCGGAAAATTACACACTTAGAGAAGAATTCCCGGTAGAAGTTGATAGGGGATTGTTGAATAGTTCACCGGTCACCATGGCCGAGGAACGGGGGATGGATCCACCACCCATACCCCCAATTCCGCCCATACCTCCTATACCTCCAATAGACCCATTGGTTAGGCCAAGAGGCCTACCAATTGTGGTTCCACAAAATTTAGCGGCGATGGATATACCATCTCATCTCCCTAAATTTTATGGGACCAAGGATGAGGACCCCTCTCGGCACATGGAACGGTATATCGAACGGTTGGCTAGCTTCCTCATAACCGACCCGGGTTATTGGTTAGTGTGGTTTCCTACCACTCTAGAGGGGGAAGCCTATGAATGGTATCGGGATCATGCCGAGGGACATTTTAGGGGATGGGAACAATTACAAAGGGAGTTTCTTAACGAATTTAGGCCGGAAGTGGGTCAAAGTACCGCATTAAGGGCATTGTCGTCATTGAAGCAAGGAAGGGAGGAAGAAATTTCGGCTTACATTAGGAGGTTTGATTTAGTGTGCACTAGATTTGTGGGTACCATGCTCAACGACGACACGCTAAAGCAATTTTTCATTCAAGGGTTTTTTAAGTCCGGAACTATTAGGGGTGTTCTAGAAAGGAATCCCTTGACCTTGGCGGATGCCAAGCGTGCGGCTAGAGATATTGAAAACTTGGATAAAGATCACGAAAGGCTATGGAGAAGGGAGGATGAATTGATCCCACAATTCATCCCCATACGCCCTAGGGTGGTAGTGGTAGAACCCGCTAAGTATGAGAACCAAATTCCATATGCCATTGTGGACACCGGCCCCCGACCTTTAGCGGTTAGGGAACCGGCACCTCTTTTGGCACTACCGGCCCCTAGAACGGATCCACACTTGGAGGAGGTTGAGAGAAGACTAGGTGCTAGCCAACTAGGATTCCAAGAGGCTATGATAAAACAAATGCAAAGCCTCACGGATCAAATGTCATTAATGATCCGGAGTCAACAACCGGGGCCTCCACCCCCGGTTGAGTCGGGTAGGCATTCTTCCGGATTATGGTGTGTCCAATGTGGCCAACCGGGCCACACGCGTCAATTTTGTAGAAGTGGACAAAACCGTGACCAAAGAGGAAACGGTAACCCACCTCAACAAAATCAACGAGGTCAAGCGCCACCTCACTATGGAAATGGAAGCAATAGAGGACCACAACCTAGAGGGCAAGGTGGCCAAAATTTAGAGAAGAAGGAATTTCATCCCTTTTGTGGAAGGTGGCACGCTCAAGGACAATGTTGGTCCGAAGGTCAAGAGTTTAATTGTAGCAATTGTGGAGGAAGTCATCCCTCGGATACGTGTCGCCAACCGGACAAAATAATTAATGTCCCTTACCCGGTGGCTAATCCACAACAACAAGCAAGGGATAATATGCGAGGTGCTAGGCCACAAGGAGTATCGGCCAATGAACTTAGGCCACCTAACTTATACTATGACCATAGTAATGCTAGGCAAACTTTTCATCCACCGGCGGGCTTGCAAACTACAACCGGTTACATTCCAATACAAAATAGACAAGGAGTTCCACCTAATGGTAGTAACGGGAGACAAGCGCCTCCAACGGATCCGGGACCATCTAACTCCCAAGATGTTAGGTTCATGGATGGAGTGTTGGAGGCCACATGTGATGACATGCTTCCTCTCCCAACGAGAATTGGAGAGGAGCAAAGTCAATGGCCTCCTCACACCAATGCTATTACATATGAGTTAGTGAAGGGTAAGGGTGTGGTTGAAGAAGCACCTGCACTAGCGGTAACTACTAGGGCTAGGAGAGGGGATGCCCCGTTGGAGGTAGGAATAGGAGAGCAAGGAAATTACTCTTCGGATGAAGAGATTAATCTCTCCGAGTTGGATAGGGTAGCTAGAAGAGCTACTAAGGATGTGGAGAGGGAAAATATAATTTTACAAGATAGGGAGAGGACTAATGCGGTACATGACTTGGATAATAGCGATGTGGGTGAATGGGAAGGACCGGGGGTTCCCGTAGACGAATTCGACGTAGTGGGTAATTCTAAGGTGGAAAGATCTACCGGGTACGACTTGTGGGCGGACCTTAGTACACTCAAGGCGGATATTACTTTCGGCCAACTATTGGAAATTTCACCCACGGCAAGGAAAACATTAAAGGAGGGAATGCCGGTACACAAGAGGATGAGGAAGGTGAAAGCTAAAATAGCCGCTAGGATCCAATCACAAGGTGGAAGAGACGTGAAAGCTATAGAAATAGAAGTTGTTATAGTAGATAAGGTGGTTCCTAATGTGCTAGTCGACGGAGGGAGTAGTCTAAATATACTACCGGAGGATACTATGAAAAAATTGGGACTTGGACTCACGGGGCCTTCACCTTTGGTCATAAATATGGCAAATCAAAGTTCGACTACGCCTTTGGGGATGATCAAGGATTGTAGAATGACTACGGGAGGCAAGGAGTACTTGGTCACCTTCCATGTCATTAAAATGCACTCCAACAAGGACACCTTCCCCATTTTGCTAGGTAGGCCTTGGTTGCGGATGGCGAATGCTATGGTCAATTGGGGTGGACCTAAACCATCCATCACTTATGGTCCGGAGGGTAATAGGGTCATAGTGTCCATTGGTTCATTAGAAGGATGGATGAAGAAGGAGATGTATTTGCCATTGGAGAAGGAAATTGATGACTTAAACGAGAATGAGATTGGCAAGGCATTGGTGGGAGTCGTCCATCCCGAAGGTCAAAGGGTTGTTATAGATTCGGGCTCGGGAAGTCTAGGTCCTAATTTTTACAATTATGGGGATAATGGGGATTATGCCCAATGGCTAAGGGAGTACCCCGAGTCCGAGGTTGATGTAATGGTTACATTTCACCAAGTAGGCTTAGGGAGTGAATTTCCTAGTGTTAGTTTAGGAGAGGGCTCATTGTTGGAGCCATGTGAGGTGCTCACCGAGGAAGAGTGGGTTAGCGGTGGGTTAACACCTTGGGTAGATGACGTGGAAGAGGGTGAGGTTAGTTTAATTCATGTAGATGGGACTCAAGAGGAGGATGTGATTATTGAGTCATCGAAATTGGAGGAGCCTTTACATTTCAAGACCACGTCTACGGGGATAGTTGTAGGTCAAGATGTGAAAGATTACCCCAATGTGCCTTCCGATTGGTATCGGAACAAAGAGGAACAAGCACATGTGTCGGAAGCGGATTGGCGGTACGTGGATGTGAAATTAAAGAATGGAAAAACCCGACAAATGAAGATGGGTTCCAAATTGGGGGAGAAAGAGGTTAGGGAGTATAGCAATTTGGTGGATGAGTTTAGTGATACTTTTGCATGGTCCTACGATGAGCTTAAGGGAATTCCTAGGGAAATGGTAGAGCACCGGATTCCTTTAATTCCGGGGGCGAGGCCAATTAGACAAAAGGAGAGGAGGATGAATCCTCAATTGCAATTGTTGGTGAAAGCGGAATTGGAAAGGTTATTGAAGGCCGGGTTTATCAAGCCGGTGGAAATCACGGATTGGGTTTCTCCTATGGTCTTAGTAAAGAAAAAAAAATGGGAAATTAAGGGTTTGTGTCGACTATAGGAAATTGAATTCGTGCACACAAAAGGATCACTTCCCCTTACCTTTTATCACCTTGTTGCTTGAGGAGGTTGGAGGTCATTCGCGATATACCTTTATGGATGGGTATGCGGGTTATAATCAAATTTCCATAGCCCTCCAAGATATCCATAAAACGGCTTTTACTACACCTTGGGGTACTTTTGTGTGGGTAGTGATGCCATTTGGGTTATGTAATGCCCCGGCTACTTTCCAACGATTAGTAATGTATATCTTCACCGACTTGTTGTTCAAATCCATGACCGTCTTTGTGGACGATTTTAGCACACAAAGTAATGTGGACGATCACCTACATTGTGTTAGGGAGGCATTGGTTAGGTGTAGGAAGATGAGGTTAGCATTGAACCCGGATAAGACATTTTTGGGAGTGAATAAGGGAGTGTTGTTGGGTTATGTTGTTAGTGAGAAAGGTAGAGAACCGGATCCGGATAAGATTACGGCCATAAGCGACTTGGCAACTCCAACCAATTCCAAGGGGATCTCTAAGTTGTTAGGACATGTGGGATGGTACCGGGAACTTATTCCTAATTTTTCAAAGATAGCGGTGCCCATTACCTATTTGCTCAAAAAGGATGTCAAATTCGAGTGGACGGATGCTTGTCAAAAAGCCTTTGAGGAATTGCGGGATAGGTTGAGCACCTATCCGGTGTTGATACCACCCAATTGGGGTAAACCTTTTCACGTCTATTGTGATGCTAGTAATGTGGCAATAGGGAGTGCGCTTTGTCAAGCAACGGGAGAAAAAGAGAAGGATCAACCTATAGCTTATGCGAGTAAGCAATTGACCCCGCCGAAAGAAACTACTCTACAACGGAGAGGGAGTGCCTAGCCATGGTGTTTTCCGTTAAAAAGTTTAGGCATTACCTCATGTGCAACCCGGTTGTATTTTTTGTTGACCACATGGCTATCAAGTATCTAGTTAACAAGGCGGAGTTAAGTGGTAGGTTAGCTAGGTGGGTTTTGTTATTAGAAGAATTCGACTACACGGTGGAATATAAACCGGGTCGTATGCATTTACAAGCGGACCACTTGTCTAGGTTGTCGGAGGAGATAGGAAAAAATCCGGTAAATGATATGTTAGTAGATGATAGCCTCTTTGTGGTCACTTCTACACCGGAGTGGTATGCGGGCATAGTGGAATTTCTAACAACCCACAAGTTGCCCAAAGAGTGGACAAAAGAAGAGAGAAGGAAGGTGAGGGTAAATAGTAGGCAATTTGTTGTAGTGGGCCATAGGTTGTTTAGAAGGGGGTCCGATGGTATTTTACGACGATGCGTGTCAAAAACGGAGGTTGAAGCGATTTTAATCGCTTGCCACGATAGCGCTTGCGGCGGTCACTTCTCGGGTCAACTCACCGGGCAAAAAATACTTAGAGCGGGCTACTTTTGGCCTACACTATTTAAGGACGCCCATGACTATGTAAGGAAATGCGACGCTTGCCAACGGTATGCCCGAAACGACCTTAGAATGGAGATGCCTTTACATGTATCATTACCCTTAATTCCTTTCGAAAAATGGGGCATCGACTATGTGGGTGAGGTCCATCCCCAATCTTCAAAAGGAATGAAATATATTGTGGTGGCAACCGAGTACCTCACCAAGTGGGCGGAAGCCAAAGCGGTGAAGACCGACACGGCGGAACACGCGGCAACATTTATGTACGAAAACATAATTTCGCGGTTCGGGGTGCCGAAGATCCTAGTAAGCGATAGGGGTACTCACCTTTTGAATGACTTGATTCGAGAGATGACAGAGAAATTTAAAATTGATCACCGGAAGACTACTCCCTACCACCCACAAACCAATGGACAAACGGAAAGGGTTAACGGAATTTTGGTGAGTATACTACGCAAGACGGTTATAGACTCGAAGCGGGATTGGGATACGAAACTAACGGCGGCACTTTGGGCATACCGTACAACCCATAAGGTAACTACGCGTGCTACACCATTTTCCTTAGTCTATGGTCTCGAAGCGACACTACCAATCGAATATGAAGTCGAGTCACTTAGGGTGGCCGTGAGTACGAGACTTACCGAAAGTCAATCCTTACGAAATCGACTAACCGATTTGGAAGCACTTGACGAAGGGAGGAGAATGGCGGCTCAACATATTGAGGCAATCCAAAGAAGGAGAAAGATTACTTTCGACAAACGACATAAGAGAAGGGCCCTAACACCGGGAATGATGGTCATGATTCAAGACGCACGAAAGCTTGAATTTCCGGCGAAATTCGATGCAATATGGTTAGGACCTTACCTTGTCTATGAGGTCTTTCCTAATAATTCAATTCAATTGGAAACGTTGAATGGTGAGCTCTTTCCTACCCGTACATCGGGAAGTAGATGTAAGGAGTACCGAGCTTGACTAGGCAACTTACCCTTGGAGCAAGAGATGTTTGGATTCATCCCCCGATGGTCGCCAATTATGTGAGCCCAAAAGGGTGCCCACATTTAGTCTTAGACCCTTGAAACGTTAGTTGATGCACTTTGAAGTAGCATGTTACTTCACAAAAATATAAAAAGAGTGAAATGTTAGTCTTAGAAGTACCATGTTGTAAGAGGCTAGGATGTGAGTTGTTATTGTGTTTTTACCTTCGGAAGGATTTGAGTGAATGAGGATAGGTAAGGAGAACTTGGATTGAGTAGTTAGTGAGTAGGCTAGTACAAATGGATGGAGACAACCAAAGTGACTCAAGAGGCAAGTGCATTCGAATTGGGATGAATGGAGGATCACATGGAGCGCACAAGTGGACCACCTCATCATGGCCACTTAATGGGGAAGGTCCAAGGAAGAATGCAAGGTGGAGGATAAGCAAATTCTCAAAGCACCAATCAAATCACGAGTTAAGCATCGTGGTTTGAATTAAGTGGTGAGCAACGATTTGGGAAAGTAAGGGGAGAAAGTTATGGCGGCGGAAAGCGAAGGAGGCTAAGTTTGGGTTGAAGCATCCCAAGTTTGGTAAAGTGTGGTAGGTAGAAAGCCAAGGCTAGTTAAATGTTCGAATTAGGATCCTTGTTGATCATTTGAGGGAGGAAGGCTTAGAAGATAGGATTGGCGCCTACTAAGTAGGAGGAAATCTCAAGGGCTTATCGTGAGCCTTGAGGGTGCTCACCCCCTCAAGCTTACTATATAATCCCTCATTCTTCCCTCACTCATCCTCTCTTTCCTTTGTGCTCCAAGGCACCCCACGAGTTATAAGTGTGGGTGTGGGAAGCCATATTGGAGCACATGTGTGTGCTTAGTTTTTAGTTTGAGAGCCAAGGCTTGTTAGCCTTGAAGAGGGCTTGACCTCTTGGTAGAATTAGTGTTGACGTGAAGGATTTTAAAGTTAATTCATGATTCCAATTTGTGGTACTTAAAGTTCATGTTTTGAATACACGTGGTTGCAAGTTCCATGTTTAAGAGTTGAGCACTTGAGGTTGTGATGAGTGCAAAAATATACTTGTGTGGATTAGTTAGTCTTAGTGAAGTTAGGAAATTCTCTCTCCCCCTCTCCTCTCTAGGATTTTAGGATTTTAGGATTAGAGAAGAATTGTGTGATTAGAAAGGGGTTGTTAGTAGAATTAGGAAAATTAGGTAGGAAGATTAGTTAAGGGCTTGAATAATTAGTGAGGTAGTTGGGGATTACAACTACAAAGTTGTGGGTTCATGAAGGAGCTGGGTTTATGAAGGAGCTGGGTTTGTTTAGTTAGAAAGTAAAGAGCTGGGTTTATGAAGGACCTGGGTTTGTTTAGTTAGAAGCTAAGGAGCTGGGTTCATGAAGGAGCTGGGTTTATGAAGGAGCTGGGTTTATAAAGGAGCTGGGTTTGTTTAGTTAGAAGCTAAGAAGCTGGGTTTACGAAGGAGCTGGGTTTATTTAGTTAGAAGCTAAGGAGTTGGGTTCATGAAGGAGTTGGGTTTATGAAGGAGCTAGTTAAATCCAAGACCACTTGAAGGGTGAACCTTGCACTATGGACTCATCCAAGTCCAAATCCAATACCGCGGAGGAATGTGAGCCCAAACCCACTACTCGGACTACGGACGCTTAAGGGTGGGGGGTTTGGCCTCACATTCATATGGGTACTTGTATGATTATGTGTTGAGTCTACTTTGTTAGTTTTGGGATGGAGGTTCGAAGATCATCTTGGAATTATTTGGGGGTGAGGAGGAATGTGGTGGAGTAACAACAACAACAACAACAACAACAACAACAGGGGAGGATCAATGGTTGCAAGGATGCTTGTAAAGATGATTTCTTTACCGTGTAATTTGATCAAGCGTTATTGCTATGTTATGGATCATCCTTTGTGGGCACTTTTGATGATGATGATGATGATCTTAATTGAAGAAAATCACTCTGCTTTCATAGAGTTCTGATGTTAGGCCCCCAATGACGAGAAGTGACGCACAAGAGTGTTCCATGGTTATTGTAAACATGCATCGATGATGGTTATAGGGGTTAGGGGGTCTTGGTTCATTCAAGTAACCGTGTTAAAGGATTTTGGTATCAAAGCTCAAGAGAATGTTGTCTATGCAAAGATAGAACTAACTACAAGACGTTATTCAATGCGGCCGGACTTTTTAGCCCGAAGCACTATCCCGTAAAGGAATTGGATAGAGGGACATTAACCGAGCAATGGCTGAACCGGTTGGTGACACATTTCCGTTGGAGCGATGACCTTGTTAATCAATGCAATGCGGAATTGCTAGAATTTGTGGAGATGTTATCTTCTATTTGTGAACACTGAGGTATACACAAAGCTTGGGTTTTTTGTGGCAATGACTGGGAGTTCACAAATAATTGGCCAACTCTAATGTCACTATGGCAAGCCATACTTGTGATCCCAACTAGCATTGTTGTTTGTGAGCGTGGTTTTTTGAAGCATAATTGGTTTAAGAGCGAAAGGATAACTAGACTCAACCTTGATACAATAGATGTTTTAATGAGGGTTAGTGTAAATGGGTTTGGAGTTGAGTTCATGGATTGGAATGGCATTTTTGAATCTTGGAAAACCGCCACAAGAACCAACAAACATAGGGCATTGTCACTACAAGAAGTGGAGTTAGATGGTTGGTTTTTAATTCTTCACATTGTATTGGAAGCATGTACCATATAATTCATGCACAAGTTTAATATGAGTTTGGTATTTCATTTCTATATTTTTGGATTGACGTCTTGGATTTGAACCAACCCCTTCAACTGAAGGGCTGTTATTTGAGAGCTATTCAAAATGAAAGTCATATGAGGGCTTCAATCTTGAACACTGCAACTGCTAGTTGAAGATGAATTGGTTGAACTCCTTGGAATATTTGTATTGGATTTTGAAAGGATTCTTAACTTGTTGTGTTTAAAGTATTGGTTGTCATTGTGTAAGCAGTAAATGCAAAAAGTCTTGGAGACATGAGTCTTATGTATATTCACCTTGAGTTTTCCTAATAGCAAAAATTATCTACCTTGTTAGTGTAACTTAGAGTTAAGAGGACTAAGTTGGTCAATGTCTCAATTTCACAATTGCCTAGGGACCCACCCTTTATAGTATAGTGTGGCACCTAATCTCGGTCTCAATAGACTAAGTTAGGAAGTTAGAAATACATCTAATAGATCGATAGGTAGGAGGCTTATGACACTATCAATATGAGAATCATTTATATTTTTAGATATAACAAACATATGATTATAAGTAGGTCAAAGTATCAGGTAGCACACCTTTCAATCTCGACCGGTATCAAAGGGTGGGCATTGCCAGTACAATCTCCAAGGATATTATCAACATTCACATGGTAGTGATAAGGTCTAGGTAGTATCATAGCATAGACTAGAATGGATAGCTAATAGGGGTAGCAATGAAAGTTTCAGTACATACACATAACAAAATCCCAAGAATGAATTTTACAACATGATGCCTAAACCTAGTCAATTAGCTCAAATTAAGGGATAGAACAACCTCTTGAAGACACCTTGAGAATCGAACTCAATTTAGGTTGCAACAAGTTAAAACACCATGCTTTCATAACACCCACACTTGACATGCACAACATTGCTAGACAAAAACACATATTCCCGCTAATGAGCCTACATTACTCCCCATCATTGGTTACTAATAGGGACCACCTCTGACACAAGGCAGTGGCACTTGTCCCATAGCCTTGCTCAATAAACCCGCTTTAGATTCACATATGAGCTCGTGGCTATGATCAAGGTGAAGTGGTCTTCATTCACGCCGACACTTGCAGTTGGCATCATCTCTTTTCTTCTCCCTTCTCTCTACGTTTGCTATATTCACAGCTTTTTAACATTTGATTTTTATGTATGCAATTCTAGATGAAGTCATTATGTTAGAACTTTGTAACTGGTGAGCCCCATAAGTTATAACATTCACAATTGGAATTCCAACGTGATTGGAATCCCGAAAAAGGTGTTTTCAAGAATTCCTTATACTTCTTTTATGAAACAAATTTGGACTTTCAATGTGTCTTTGTGGGGCCCTTTCTGGCCATCATAGAATCAAATATTTTGATTGTTCAAGACTGACCATCACCCCAACCCTCCTCAAGAGATCCTCTTAGCCATTCTAAGATCTAATTGCTAGTTTGGGGTGTATGCCACCAACCCATTCAAACCCCCTTGGCTGCCTCCCAAGTACACTATTAAACCCAACAATGAGGACAACAAACACCCCTTTAAACTTGCAAAGACAATCCCAATAGAAATGAGGTTGAAAGCCTTGCGATTGAGGTGATGGCTAGTTCAAAAAACCACATGTTATGATTAAATGATGGCTAGAAAGGGACCCACAAAGACGCACAAAACCAACTTTGGTGTGTCCAAATTTTTGAAAATCATCCTCTTGACAACGAGAGGATATTTGTCAAGTTTTGAAGCATCTTTTAGAAGCCTTGAGAAGGCCTTGGGAAGTTGTGGGGGTGTCATATTTAAATAAAATTTGAAAAATAAAATAAAATTTGGGACCAAAAATAAAATTCCCCAAAAATGTTGGGAAATGTCCTCTTGGCATTTAGAGGGTGGTTTCAAGTTTCTAGGCATTTTCTAGAGGCCTTGGGAAGGCACTAGGAACCGTGGGGGTGTCATTTTTAAGACTTTTTTAAAATTAATAAAATTTGGAGCCAACAATAATGGTTCCAAAATAATAATAATAAAACACCCCAAAGGATGTTTTTCAAGTTTTTGATAAATTTTTAGTAGCCCTGAGAAGCCTTGGGAAGCGGTGGGGCATCATTCCTTAATAAAATTTTAAAGTATTAATAAAATTTGGGACCAAAAATAATGTCCCCAAAATGTTGGGAAACGCCCTCTTAGCACCAAGAGGTTTTTTCTCAAGTTTTTGACTATTTTTCAGAAGCCCTGAGAAGGTCCTCGACAACGTTGGGGCGTCAATTTTAAAGAATTTGTAAGAAAGTTGAAAAATTTGGAACCAACATTAATGTCTCCAAAATGTTGGAAAACACCCTCTTGGCACTGAGAGGGTGTTTTCCAAGTTTTTGGGCATTTTGTAAAAGCCATGGGAAGGCCCTAAGAAGTATTGGGGGCCTGATTCTTAAAGAATTTTTGACAAAATAATAAAAATTGAAATCAACAATAATGTCTCCAAAATGTTGTGCATCACCCTCTTGGTATGGAGACAATGTCTTTCAAGTTTTTGGGTATTTTTAGAAGCCCTTAGAAGGCCTTGGGAAGCATTGAGGGCGTCAAATTTTTAAGATTTTTTAAGATTTTAATAAAATTTGAAACCAAAAATAATATCTCAAAAATATTGGAAAACACTCCAAAGAGCAAGTTGAGGCTTTGTAACTCTCAGCAGTCTTTTGGGGCCATGTACAATCGAAATTTGCTATTGAGCAAGACTAAAGGATGTTCTTCACACATTTAATGTCATATTGCAATTTTTACACAAGTGTACAACTTGTAACTAATATAGCCTCCCTTTAAACGTAATGAGACCATAATTATATTTATTGTGAGGGGCCCCAATGAACCCAATTGTTAGAGAATTGGAATATAAAAGGGTGCCTGATATTCCCCAAACCAAAGTAATGCCCCATGAGTAAAGACTCTTTGGTCGGAGGTATAATGGAAAATACCAGAGGATGTATCCCCCAACCATTGCCTCCAAGGAGGACATCTCTTACCTTGTGACAATTTGTGATGCTCCACATTGCACATGCCCAAAGTTCACAAAATTATCCTCTCAGGCTTTGGAAAAGAAGAGAAAAGAAAAGGAAATAGGTGTATTGCGAACATCTTTATTATGTGTTTAGATTTTTGTGCAAGGTGGATTACGACAATGACAAATTCATTTACACTCCAATGTATGCCTAGAATGAGGTCATGCGACTACTTGAACTTGCCAATGTTGTAGAGTGTGAGTAATGTTCCAAGTGTTGTGTTCAACCGCATATTTGAGAATGTCAATAAGTGGCATGCATTGATACGGATTGTTATAAGTAAATAAGCAATGCACTCATAAATTTTAAAAGTATCTATGGTAATAGGCCCACTTCACTCTCGTTCATTCAAAATGTTTGTACTTTACGATTGAATAATTGCAATTAAAGGAGTGCCAAATTTATAGTATGGAACCTGAAACCATGTGCATTTACTAAATTTGGCTTCATCGCTCACATGTTGTTGCTCACTGCTCATGTGTTATTGGTCACCGCTCATCGCTCACATCTTGGCTTCCCTCAGCATCACAAGAATTGTTTTACCTAGGATGCTCATTGTATTTAGATGACTAAACAAAAGTACTCAATTGGTGAATTATAGTCACTAGAGAACTAGAGTGTGATTCCAGTCACTTGTATCATGTAAATATAAGATGCCTCCAAGACCAAGACCTCTACATAATCATCCAATTAACAATCAATGGGGGTTTGCTAATTGATGAGCACTTTGACATACGCATGTTCATGTCAACTCTTAAATGTTTAGAGCAGTAGGTCAAAACTATAGATGTATCATGAATTGAATGTTAAAGGTGTACTTTGATCTTGGCTTCCAAATGAAGAGGGAGAATGTAAGCTTAGAGTTTGCTTGAAGCATGATTGGAGAAAACCCATATTGAAAAACCATATGACCAAGGATGAAGGCACATCTCACCCTCCACGGAAAAACCAAACTGGTTAAAAATAGCATGCGTTTAAAAGGGTGTCAAGAATGTAGTAAAACAATAAAACTCGATTTCTAACAAAGGAAAAAGTAAACTGGCTAAACATAGCCACGCGTCCAAAAGGGCGTCAAGAATGCAACAACCAATAAAACACGATTTTTAGCAAAGTCAACCCAGCTTCTATTTTTAACCAGTTTGGTTTTTCCGTGGAGGGTGAGACATATGATACTTGATTGATCTTAAAATGTAACATCTTGAACCTATTTCAAACAAAACTACAATGGGCATTGTAAAAACTATATTGGACATTCCCCATAACAACTTGTTTATAGGGATCTATTATAAGGAAAGAACTCCACTATATATATAGTTTGGCAATGTCTAGATTTACTAGTAATGCAATGTCTCTCTCTATATAAATGAGTTTTTTCCCCATTTGGGAGGTACTAGTACTAGACTTTTAAATCTCCAACAAAGTGGCCTCAAAATGGATGTGAGTGGCTTGGGCTATGGCTTGGCTACCCACGCTTTTGTACCAGTGGTACCATGCACAACTCTCAATGGAACGGAATGGAACGGAATGGTATTGCTTTAAGCTTTTCAGAAGATTTTTTTTGGGTTAAGGTGACCAAAATTTTACATGTATTGTGAAGTGGAGATGAAATGTAAGACCCCGGAATGTTCAATAAAGTGAATTTTTAGAAGGACACAAGTGACCATCCAGAAGTTACATCTGTTGTTAACATAATTACAAAATATTCACTTTGACCTCTTATAACTTTTGCATCTCAACTTTTACTTTATAATTTGAAATGACCAAAGACTATGATTTGCAAATTCAGAAGTTTTGCTAGTTGGATGAGACAATGTCCAACCCTATCGATCCAACAACTCAACGTGTCTATTTAGTTGGAAGTGCCCACAATAGGGCGCCATACCATTTCCAATTTGTCATGGGAGATATGAAATGACATCGACAAATATCTCATTGGTTGTTTAACTCTTGAAGGTATGGGAGGCATGTTATGGGCCTCGAGGTCTCATATGGAGGGATTGAAGATTACCTCGTGGTGTTTTAAGCTAAAAGTGTCAAAATTCACAACATAGAATATCTAAATCAACTTATTAGACATATGAATTGTTTCAAGTGAAGGATACATATATTCATTTAAAATGATATGGAGACTTGAGATTGTATAAATTAGGAATGGAGATTCTAGACTCAAAGATACTCCACATTTGATTATTCAAAGGGCTTTATTTTCACCTCTTCTTTTCAATAGGTTTGTGCTTAATACGAATTCAATATCATAGACCAAGTATAAAATGTTACTTCAATACTCCAATGTTGGGGCTTTGTGCAACATTCCATGTATTGTTCTCATACAAACACCGCCCTAGTCCTTTAAAGGTTAATGAGATTCTCATATCCTCATTATGGAAAATAATATGCATGACTATGAGGCTAAAGAGGAATGGAAGCCCTACTAAATGGAGCACACCTTCCAAGAGGAAGGAAGTAACTTTGTCTTGAAGCTTGATAAAATATGATCAAGGTAACGAAGAACATGCTCCCATTTATGTCTATGTAATCAAAGCACTGCATTTTAATTTATGCAAGAGACTTAATCACTTAGGTTCTTACATGAGAGATTATAAGTGTCTTCCTGAAACTCTCATAAGAAGCTTAGAACTATGATTCAAGGTACCACTCAAAGCCCAATACAATCCATCATATTGCTTATTGCCCTTTTAACTGCACTGATTATCCCAATTAGTGAGGGATGGCTAATAATGAGTGTGGGAAATTAGTGAAGGTGATACTAAATTTCTTTATGCCATGAAATTATTGCCACCAAATAATCTAGGAAGCATTGTTCATCTTGATACTATATATAGCAACACTATGCACTGAAAATACCAACAATGTTCACTTTTGCATATAATTTTTTCTATCACACTACAAACACCTTAAAGCACACACTAATTTTCTTCAAATGTATGGTCAATGAGCATGTATTCATGAATTTAGTTCTCAGTAAAAAGTTTAGCCCTTGCTAATTTTGAGACTTGGCAAAACAACATGTTTCAGGAACTAGTACCACATGCACTAATTGGGATAATTAGTGGTTCTATGATCACTTGCACTCACAACCACAAATGGTATAACTTAATGCATATATCCAAGCTATCCAACCTAGAATATTGTTAAACAATGAATAAGGTATATGTTTTTCAAATGGGTTTGGCGATGGACTGTAGGATTTTTGGCTCGTGTCATACTAAGCTTCCATGATGCATCCACCAATAAAACTTTGATCCCTTATAACTTTTGTATATATCGCATAAAGTAGGTTATACAAGATGACATGATCGATACTAAGGTAAGTTGGTCATCAACGGACACTTTTCTCCTTGCACCTACTTCTCATAGGATTCAAATCATGTAATTAATGAGAGATGACTAGGAAATATGGCAGATCATGCCCGTAGGGCCACTTTCCTCACAATTACTGCAGCTCATATGAGTATCTTATTCATTGTCAAAATGAAGAGTCTTTGAGTCATTAGATAGATCATATAGGACCTCCCCAATCATGTTGACTACTGTGTCTAGAATGGTTACCAAATTTTGAACATGCCATCCAGTCTCTGTTCAAACACACATCTTTTTGGAGTCCATATTTAGATTCACACCTAACCATACACCACTCAATACAAGTGTCCATTTAAGATCACAAACCGAATTAGACACGTCTACCTTAAGCACATATAATAATCCAATGATATCCACAGCCGTACACTTAAGCCATGCTTGAAAGGATCTTGTAACTTTGTCGAATGCTTGTCAAAATTTGTTGTAAGCCATATGGCATTAACCGGCTCGTTGAAAGGAGGTGCAGGAAGTCTTTTGGCAGTCACTGCTAAGCTTCAGTTAAGCTTCTGAGCCGCGGAGGTTTGTTGTCCTCTTGCGCGATGGGAGCTCCCGCGAGCTGATTGGTTGGCACCCTGGACATCCCAGCTGTGAGCCCACATGGCAGTATTTGGTTGGCTGTTTTAGGGTTGGAGTGGGGTCAACGCTTCAATGGCATGGATTACCTCGCGATATTGGTGCTCTAGTAACTTAATAAGAGTAGCGCCGATGAGATTCGGTCTCTTTGTCTCCACTTTGGAGGACAGATGTGCGTAGGGGGGGTCTCCAAGTTGAGTCCCCTGTTGCTACAGGTTAGAGAATGATTGATGGAAGAAATGTGACGTTAACACCTACAAAGGCCTAAAATGTTTCAAAGCGGGACTCTCAACTTCAAGTGGACAGATCTTGCTCAAATTTGGTTGTAGTGTTGATGATTGTTCGGTCTCCAGTCTGCATGAATGAGGAGAGTTCTCTGATGCACGGTGGAGAATGATCGATGAAAGAAACGTTGACATTAACCTTTAAAAGTCTCAACACTCCAAAGCTCGACTCCCAACTTCAAATGGATAGATATTGCTTGCGTTCGGTGCATTTTAACACTTTTTGTTGTTGTTATCATAGCACCTGTCTGCTGCATGAGGATGGGAGAATGGCTGGTGGAAGAAATGTTGACGTTAACTCTTACAAGGGTTAAATGTTCCAAAGCGGAATTCTCAACTTCAAACAACTAGGTCTTGCTCCAATTGGTGCAATTTTATTCTTATCGTTATGCACGTGTAGTTATTGACGTTGTTTACAATCTCCCCCTTGCATGAGCATGGCAGAATGATTGGTGGAAGAAATGTTGATGTTAACCCTTAAAAGGCCTATACATTCCAAAGTGGGACTCTCAACTTCAAATGGATAAATCTTGCTCAAATTTGGAAATTATTTCTTAAGCAATTTAATCTATTTAACAATTTAATTAGTAATTAGTGACAAAACTAATCTAATTAATACTTGACATTGATTAGCATGCACACTGCCCACTGCAAGTAGTATGTGTTGCATTTGTCTAGAGTTGGGGGCTACTCCATGTGCACCTAGCCCTAGCCTTGGTGAGGGGCTAATCACACCATCCACTTCTGGTACCATCTATCAGCTTCTCCAGGGGTAATAGTGTGAAAAAGTGGTGGGCCAACATCTATTTCTAAACATAATCCCCAAACAATTTCATGGTTGGAACCAGACAAATTTTTTGGTGTGATCGGGGCATGAGCAAGCCGCCCAATAGTGCCACACCAGGTTGGCATGTAGGACCCTTATCACATGACAATGAAGCGGCCCTTTGAAATTAATAGATTGTCTGACAAATCTTACAACCAATCAATGTTTAATATTAATCCGCTCTTAGATTAGTGTGGGAAGTGTATGGGGGACCCTCATTAAACTATTGGTTATCCATTATAATCATGACCTCTATGTCAATGCCTTGTGTTAAGAGTCCGCCACTTGGCAAAGAATGTAGAATTGTGACAAGGTGGGTCACCCACCCATATGAGCGGTTGAGTAAGTCAAACTTAGCAAAATACTGATATGAGCAGGTCACGTCCCACTCACCTCATAAGGTAGGAACACCTTAAATTGAGAAGCTAAGGTATTTGGCATAAGGTAGATATACGGAAAATGATGACAATAAGTTTGATTTGGCCAGAAATAGTGGCTTGGAATTTGTGCAATATTTTTGAGGGATGGAGTAGAGGAAATGATGAGGAATGCAAGTTGTTTCATAATTTCATTCCAAGTAAATAATTAGCTACATTTGCTCAAAGAGGCAAGTAAGCCAAACCCCCCTACTTGTATAGTAGAGTCTCCCTAATTTGAGCATCAAATTATTACATTCTGCATACAAATGCACACAAAATAGTTAACTTAACAACACCCAAAAAAAATGATCACAAGTGGTGTGAAACAACACCTATCCGACCAATAATTGCATCCCACCTATCATTGCATCCTTTTTGGACCACTGCTTTTACAATTAGCCATTTTGAGTTCCACACAAGAAGCATTCTACCCCTAGTCTAGTGCACCAATAGTGGTCATTCACCATTTTTGGTTTTTCTACCTTTACATGTGGTAGTTGTATGAACAGAAATAGATTGCTCCCAAGTAAATAAAAAAAAAGACTACGGGTATTGCAAGTCAGCCCCCCCCCCCCCCATATTGAAATAAATACAAAAGTTTGAAATGAAAATTGTGTAGTCACTCAAAACCCATTAGGAGGACCTAATGTTCACATGGTGAACATTTTCATAACCAACATGTACTTATTATGCAAGATTTCGAGGGTATTGCTTTTGGAGGTTGTCTTGGTTTAAGATTCTCCTACGTTTGTGGGGTATGGTCCCCTATTTTGCATGTGAAGACTCCCGATTCCCACCCATATTGATATAAGAGGGGTTGGGGTGCACATGAGGTGGCCTCTTGGGGTGTTTGTGCATCTCAACATTCCTTTGTAATATCACGGACAATGAACGAGGAGAACTGACCGCTAGTTATGGATGAACATGTTGAATTTGAAAAATAACCGGTTGAAGTTCAAGACTGCAGGAAAATAACCGACCCTTTTAGAGGAATATTCAGTAACCACAAATTAATACAAAAAAACCGGAAGACCACAACATGTAACCGGTTGGACATGGAAACACTGGGATTTTAACCGATTATGCCCAAAGATCTCCCCGGACACTGCTCACAGAGTCTGTTTTCAAAATTTCAAAACACATGGAATCAAAGAGTCCTGTTCAGGCCATTATGATACATTATGATGGATGTTCTGAAATGTTGAAATATGGGCAACCAATGATTGGTTCTCGATGCAGAAAATTGTGCCTCCTACCAGTGATCGGGGAGATTTTTGGGCATAATCGGTTGAGATCCTAGTGTTTGCAAGTCCAACCGGTTACATGTTGACATCCTCTGGTTTTCCTTTATTAAATTGGGGTATATTCTATATAATTCCTCTAAAATGATCGGTAATTTTCCTGCAGTCTTGAACTTCAACCGGTTATTTCTCAAACTCAATCGGTTCACCTGTAACTAACTGCCGGTTCTCCCTGATCATTGCCTCCTACTTGTCAAGTAAATGTATTTTACCCACTATAGAAACTGGGAAACTCCTTGTTGCTGACTAGTGCCCGGGAAGTTTTTGGGCATAGTTGGTTAAGATCCTAGTGATTCTAAATCCAACCGGTTACATGTTGACATCATTCATTTGAGGTATATTGTATAGATTCCTCTTAAATGATCGGAAGTCCTCCTGAAGTCTCAACCTTCAACCAGTTCATCTGCAACTAACCGCTGGTTCTCGCCCAAGCCTTGTTGCTGACGATATCTCCTTGTTGTGTAACAAGTAAGTCGTTTGTAAGAAGTTGTAGAGTGTTTTCAAAATTCTATTTAAAAGAGACTCGATTTGAGCACTCACCATAGGGAACATTGTTGAAGCTGCTCCTGATGGGGTCAATCTTGGATGAGGAATCAAAAGCAATTGCACCAACAATAATGGGCTGATTTCATATGCAATTGGATATTAAGATACGATCTTCAACAGGGTTGTCTATCCCGACGTCATGACGGTGTCGTGCCGTCATGACGTGTCGTGTCGTGACGGACCCCTCCGTCACGACACAATAGGGTCCACGTAGGGTCAACCTAGGGGGCAGCTAGTAGGGTGGGTAAAATACTTACCCTCTTGCCAAGGTGGCGTCCTATGTGGCAGAAAAGGCCGACGTGGACGTGGATATGCCTAGCGCCAGGTAAACCATTTTGCCATTCTGTTATCATTCTGTTAAAATCAAAGTAGTAAAATATGACTAAGGAGTGTGTGGGGCGGACGGGGGCGGACGGGGGTGGGGGAACGGGGGGAAAGGGGGGGGGGGTGGGAACGGGGCGGGAACGGGGGTGGGAAAGGGGGGTAGGGTGGGAACAGGGCGGGAACGGGGCGGACCGGGGGGGGGGGAATGGGGGGGGGGAGGTTGGGAACGGGGCGGGAACGAGGCGGACCGGGGGCGGGAACGGGGGGGTTGGGAACGGGGCGGGAACGGGGGCGGACGGGGGCGGACGGGGGGGCGGACGGGGGCTAGTAATTTTTTCCCCACTTTACCTCTACTTTGCTGACATGTCATCACACGTGGACATCTTACATCCTACGTGTCCGAAATGGGGTAATGTAATTACACACAGAATTCGGTAAAATTCAAGTCCGTCAGGATAAAGACAACATCCGGCATAATGTCGTGACGGATACGTGTCGTGACGGCACGACATTATGCCGAGATTAGCCTCCGTCACGACACAATAGACAACCCTGATCTTCAAAAATTAGAATCAAAAGTGATGCTCAAAAGCCAAAAGGCCTAAATTTGGTCTTGGACGTAAATCTCATGGCCTCCAATATTTTGAAGTTGGATTTCATTTCTATATTCCTTGAATGTATTATAAACTTGAGAACATTATAAAAAAATTGGTAGAAATTCATCAATTCAATGTACTTATGTCGTATTTTTAACAAATTTAAGTAGGATTTAGGTATATTTGGATTTATGCATGAATTTTGGACAGTTCCAACTGCCATTATGACGTACACTAGATCATAAAACTATACAAATGTGGTGGTTGGCAAACATGGAATACAAACATTTGGAGTTGTGGTTGTTGTGTTGTTGTTTTTGTTGTTGTCGTTTGATATTTTGTACCCACAAGTGCACATCCCTTATTATTTTGGACAAGCGGTTTGTCCAAATATACTTAAATGTCAGTTAATTTCAAACAATTACTTGTATGATTGTCTAGAATATGTATCCTTTTATTAAAAAGAAATTGTCAACAAAAATTGCATGGCTTTGTATATCAATATTTTTATTTTTATTTTCTTCACAAAATTCAAAGTTAGTATATTATATAATTGAATCACTTCCACTAAACCTTGGCAAGGCCCAGGAGTTGTCCACTTTATCATGGTTGCGCCCCAGAGTCATAACAATGACATGACACATTGGATGACTCTTGATTCCCCAAGTAGTGGGGGTTCAAATACGCAGCTTCAAAAGCCTGAATTCGGTTAAGGTAAGCGAACCTAGTTCCATCCTTCATCTTAAGCTGACACCAATATTTGAATGGTGAGTGGGCAGGTTTGGACCTAAGAACGGGGACCAAAAAGACATTATACGTTTATGATCATTCAATGAACAAGGAAATCTTCACTTTGGAGAAGATATTCATATGAGCTTCAAAAGAAAAAGAAAATTGACTACGGACATTATTTGGAATTTGCTAATCATCATGCACTAATTATTGCATGTTTCATCTTGAATCTACGAGAAGTGGGTGCAAAGCTAACAATGTCCATTTAAGGCCCGCATTCTTTAGGTGAGATGGTGCAACCAATGTTCAAGATTGAAGCCCTCATATGAGTTTCATTTTGAAGGGCTCTCAAATTTCAGCCCTTCAATTGAAGGGCTAGTTCAAATCCAAGACGTCAATCCAAAGAATATAGAAATGAAATGCAAAACTCATATTAAACTTGTGCATGAATTATATGGCATATGTTTCCAGTACAATGTGAAGAATTAAGAATCAACCATCTAACTCCATTTCTTGTAGTGACGATGCCCTACGCTTGTTGGTTCTTGTGGCGGGCATATTATTTTGAAGACTTCAAGCAACGTCTTCATTTTCAATTTGGGGTTGCGTTTTGAAGGGTTGTTTTGAGAGAGGTATATTTTGAAGGGCCAAATCGCGTTTGAAGGGCATTGAAGACTTCAATCTTGAACACTGGATGCAACACCTGCAAGCGGTTCAGTCCATGGCCGGCAAATCCCATCCCGGGAAATCAAGAGGTTGCATGGTGACCGGCGACGTACCTCCGCCCATTTCACTAACTCCAACTAGTACTACTACTGTAAGCCGTTACCGCTACAAGCCTCAAAAGAAGTTGCGTCATCAAGGCGCAAGAAGAATGAATGGTCTCATTCCCAAAGGAATGTTTTACCGATACATGTCAAGTGAGCTTCACCTTGAAGTTGTACGGTAACTCGTGGTAGCCGCAATAAATAGGGATTGGCCCAATCGTGCAAAAGAAAGAAGGTGATAAGTTTATGTCGGCGACTCACACTCGTCAACCTATATACCTATGTCGCACCTTGTCGCGTTTATGTTCAAGCCAATCTAGTAAATTAAACCGTAGCCTCCCGACTTGGATTGTGGCGACGGATCGAAGATAATCCACTTGATTATTATGAGGCCAACGACCCGGTTGGACCAAATTGAGTAGCTAACCTACTTATCAAGCTATAAGTGTCCACAAATCTACAGAGATACTGATCTTAATGGCCGTCATTATTCACAAATGTACGTCAATGTGATTGGCTCACTCCTACGTTTCTTTGAACTCAATGGAGCTTTTACACCTTTGGAAGTTTCCCACATTCTTTTCGCAACAACAACTCGGTGGTCAAAGATCCTCCACAAATTCGAGCATATTAATTTAATACCCCCCACCCCTCCCTTCAATGCCACCTTTCAAAACGAACGTTTCCCCGGTTTGCCATGCTTAGGGTGAGGAGTTGATCACACCAGCCACTTCTAACACCATCTGTCGGCATCTCCGACTGTAATAGTGTGAAAAGTGGTGGGCCAACATCTATTTCTCAACATAATCCCCAACAATTTCATGGCTAGAACCGGATGGAAGTTTTGGTGTGATCGGGGCATGAGTTTCTCATGTAGGTTGCTCGTCCACTCGATTCTAGTGGGTATGGAGATGTCACCAGATGGAATCTACATTTCCACTAGAATTTGGTGGACGAGCAGCCTACATGAAAACTCACCCTTAGCAACACAAAAGATGATGAAGCGCAGATAGTTTTGCACCATGGTGCCACACGTAACTTACATGGACCGCCACATCCCCCACCCAAAATTCCTTGGAATCTTCTCCAAACAATGGGTTTCTTACAACTTGGCACCTACGTCGATGGAGTCGATAGCCAAATTTCGAGCACGCGGGAGGGCGAGATGACCGAGTCTCCAAAACACACCCACGTGAATCCGCTAACTGGAAGGTAATTTTGAAGAGGCTGGGGGATTAGTTGAAAGAAGGGCGAGATTCCTGGACTCGTGTGGGCACGAAAGCATAGGGACATCGGGACAATGGGAACAAGGATTTAAGCGTAGCCTAGCGGCTATTATTGGGAACTTCTAGCAGCCAAGGGCCCAATGTAGAAGATTCCTTCTGTCAGTCCTTATATGAAGACGGCACATACACAAAACTCTTGAGGCCCACCACTGCAATGGCCTTCATAAGTTCATACAGTTGTGGAATAGGGCCCACCCACCCCGCAATAGAATAATGTGATAAGCCCGTTGTTTGCTTGATTTGTGGGACGTCAAGGTGGGGGCCAACATGATGTGTGTGGATACAGTATCCTCACAACGGCGATCGATAAGTTGACCGATCCCAACACCAAAAGATTTGTATTCCCGTATTCAACATTGACGACGAAACACGAGCCAGGGAGAATCCATTGCTAGTTACAGATGAACCGGTTGCTATCCAGAAATAACCAGTTGAAGTTCCAGACTTCAGAAAAATTGCCAATTGTTTTTGAGGAATGTATGGAATGGGCCAGGGCGAACCGACCCATACATTGGTACCTTACCGGATGTCTAGTGATGTCACATTCGAATGAATCGGCCCTCAACCTCATAGGGGGTCTTTTTGTATTGGAGCCACTTCATCCACAATATGTAGGATGGTTGATTTTAAGTGAGTGCCACGAATCCCCAGCCGTTCGCCCTCCCCGGTAAGGTACGGATATATGGGTTGGTTCGCCCCAGCCGTATGGAATGTACCTCAACTCGATAGAGAATAACCGGAAGATCACATTGTGTAACCGGTTGGACTTGGAAACACTAGATTTTGACCAATTGAGCTCAAAATTTTCCCCAACTTTACGTGGTTAGTTTATGCCTCAACCCATCTAAGGTATGTGGGGGTCATGTGGTTCATTTTCAATGTTCTCCAACTTCGACCAATTGGAGTTAGAGTATGAAACGTGTGTTGTATCAGCAAATCTATGATGAAGCATCAACAACAATCGGATTGAGAATCGGAATTTCCATGATTATAATACTCAAATGTGCATTTTTTTTTATTCCTTATTGAGTGTGAAGCCCAGGGGGTGGACTCCTCTTACAATCATGTTAGTTTGTAAGTGGTATGCAGAGTCCACCTCCAGGGTGTGAAATAGTACTTAAAAATTTGAAGACGAGTCCAATCTCTCTCAAACATGTGTCTTTATGGTATCTGTTTTATGATCCTTACCTAACCACACAACAATCAAATATTGGGCATGATCAAGAAAAGTAATTGAATAACACCGCATGCCTTAGGTGTTCACTTGGATTGTGACACAAGCATATCTCTCGTTCATCCGTGGAAAATGCTTTTAAAAATCAACTCTAAATTTTTGCATCATAATTAGAGTTCAAATACTTTGAATTAGCCTAGGAACACCCAATTGAGATGGATTCGTTCCAATCTAGATGGATGAGAAGTACGCTTATATGTGAGAATTCTTTATTTGAGAGGGGAAAGGGGAGTTGTTGTGGAATGGATATGAGATTGTGGTTGTGGTGGTGGTTTATTTGACTTGTGGCCTAGCTAAGAAATCGGGATTGTGGTGTGATAATATTGTGGGCTGGATATCATGAAATTGGGGTTGTGGTTCATTTAAATTGTGAGATGGCCATGAAATTGGAGCTAATGGTCTGTATGAATTGTAAGATGGCCATGAAATTGGGGCTAATGGTTTATATGAAGTGTGGGATGGGCATGAATTGGGGCTAATGGTTTATATGAATTGTAGGATGACCATGAAATTGGGGCTAATGGTTTATATGAAGTGTGGGATGGGCATGAATTGGGGCCAATGGTTTATATGAAATGTGGGATGGGCATGAATTGGGGCCAATGGTTTATATGAAATGTGGGATGGGCATGAATTGGGGGCTAATGGTTACATGAATTGTGGGATGGGTATGAAATCATTCTGACTTTGGTTTATTTTGATTGTGCGATGGATATAAAATGGAAGCCCGCTTCTTTCGACCACAGTGTTTGGATTCAAGTTGTGGTGGTGTGCACATCATCACCAGCAACACAATTTACTAATTCACTTATATTTCTCTCTGCAGTATTGCTTGTGACGAGTTAAATACTACAAGAAAGGGTAGATTCTCAGTTCCTTTGGACAACACCCACAGTAGCCGGCGTCACCCGCAATTGAGCGACCTCCTCACCCATTGGATTTATGCCTCTGGGGCCTGAATGATTAGATTTGGATCATGGGAACAATGAACTCAAGGAATCCATCAAATGATTTGAAGAAACGATCATACTTGGAGGTGGCCCTACTGTAAGGGCCACTTCACACACGAGCCAAGAGCCGTGACCATGAGATTGTGAGAGCCCAAAAGAAAGTGTCCAAAGGCCGCCCCCAACACACCTCCAAAATCATGTAGTGTGGTCACGGATCCTCAAATGTGGTGTGAAGTCATATGTGACCGGACCCTCAACCAAATGCTATTTCGATGAATTTCTATTCATGCGGGTCCTCACACATGATAAATTAGAATAAATCAACAGTTGTGAGCGTTCGGAGTGCCATGGTCTCTTGGTTTTGTATTAGGCCTACCTCCAAGAGGTGATTTTTGAAAATAGTCCAAGTGACCATGAAACACGATCCATTCGATGCCATGTAGGAATCCATGTAGACTTTATGCATGGTCTCTCTACTTTGTGACACTGCCCACAAACTAAGTTTGCTAAGCAACTTAGATTCTTGCTTTGAATCATTTGAACCAGGGGAACTATTGGAGCCTGAAGGGCTTGAACATCAAGGCACGAATTGAGGAATCCAATAAGAATTGAGAAAAGGCCCAAGGCTTGGGGTTTGTGGCATTTATGTAAACCCGTCCATCGTGGATGAAGGGGATTTAGTTCCCCACATTTTGAGGGTTGATTCATTCCAATTGAATATTGGTGGACTCATTTGGGATTTTTGATTTGGAGTCAAATAATCTTTATATGAAAGTCTACAAAATATAAAATGATTCATTATGATATCACCTTTCAATGGATGAGTTCATGTACTCACGACAAATCCCTTGCTAAGGCCCAAGCCATGTTACTCCCTCGGGGGGTGCACTCGTCATCAAGGTCTAAAACAATGTGCAAATGTCACCTTCAACTGAATTCCCCTAAATCTAGAAAATTTCAAGAAAAGAGGAATGATGGGCCTATAATAAATTTTTAGATTAGAAACACTGTGTCATAATCAAAAATATACATACAAACCTTACCTTCCACAATAATCCTCCTATGGCCCTCATTTGTGTATGATGTATTGTACCATACCTCTTTTGTGCATTCCCAAGGTTACTATTGGATCTACTCTAATCAATCTATAGACTACTAGCGAGAGCGAACTAAGTAAATCCTCCCAAGTTTGTCCTTAACACACAACTACAACACCACTATCCCCCCCCCCTTCCAAACTAACTCAAGTCTATCTATAATGTCCATGCCCCGGTCCATGCATACCATACTCTCATGGGTATATGAGCAGGTTTGATCCTAGAACCTTGTGGCACCAAATCTTGGGCTACATCATCGACTCGTCCCCCTTGGAATCTTTTAAACACCTTATAAACACGCCTTCATGCACCTATTATTCACATTCTTGGATTGTTGCTTATGGTCAATTATGTGGATCACATAGATTCTAAAATGTCAACTTAATTGTTGATGCTACAAAGTGCTACACAACCTCTCAAACTTTTGACCAATTTACCTTGAGAACACACACACTTAATTCTACCAACCTAGACTAGGAAAACATTAATCATAGTTACCTCAAGGCTAAAGTCACAAGCATCCGATTGACGAGTCAAGTCGACTTGAGTTTTGAGATCGACCAATCAAAACTTACATTCTAATTACTCTTGCTGCAGCTCAACTCTTGGGCTTGCCAACCTAAACATGAAAAAGAAGAAGAAGCAAAATTGATTGGTTGAGTTGACATGGTATGTCTATTTGATGAATGAAGTTGACACGATTTGCTAGATTTGGAAGAAAAAGAATTTACTTATTATGATTGCATAACTTAAGAGAATTAGTTGGATGTCATCACGTTGATTTCTAAACGAACGAAGGAACAATTGTCAAATATGGTGGGTATTAGAAGTTGCCAAAGATCCACACTGATGATTCTCTCCTAAAACTCCCGGGACACTAGCCCCAATAGCTCCGTGCAGGAGTTGGATAAATGCCCCCAAATCATTAGGTGCTCTTGGAAGGGAACAATGGGAACCTGAAGGAGGGTACAAAACGAACCCTTCTAAAAAATGCCAAGTACATAATGGCCATTAGCCTTGTCCCTTGTGACGATGCCACGCCTCTTCTCGCTCGCTCTTCAAATCTATGCGCCACGAACATTTCAGGCCCTTAATTTGTCCCACCGATGCGGAGGTTGAGCTGAAACCATTCCAGAATTCACCAGAAAGAAAACCAGGCCTCCGGCGGTTGCGCGTTCTCCAGTCCAGGCCGCCCCGCCATCATCACGATACTCTGATCTCACCTGCCGTGCCCTTTGCATCACTTCTGCTCCAGAGTGTAAGTATTTAGATATCACTTGCCTCCGCCTCAGTTCCAACATCTACTTCACCACTGCCGCCTACAAGTATTCCGCCGCCTCTGCTTCCCTTAACTTGCCACAAATTTATCCTTGGTTGTGTGGAAATCTCCGGAGCTTTTGTACCGGAGAATTGGTGGTGATCTTAGCATCCCCGTCGAGTTTCCAGCAGCCTTGGATTATTCGAGTCTTTCCCAGAGTCTAGCAGCTTAACTTCTGTTGTGTTTCGGTCGATTAAATCTTAGGTAGCAGTGCAGTTTGCAAGGATAGGTTGTGACGGCGTTGTTATTTGGCTTCCACGTTGCGAGTGAGTGCTGTTGGTACTGTGGTGCTGTGGTGCTGGAGTGCTGTTGCTCCGGTGTTACCAGAAGTGAGAGTTCGGAAAGAGTCACCTGACTTGACTTGTTTCATGTGTCGATCTGTGGGGTGTCTAAGTCATCTCCCGTGGTTCAGTTTCCAAATTTAGGTGCAGGCTGTGGATTTTGTGTAGCTCAGGCTGCGAGATGGAGGCTTGCAGCTTGTATATCGAGCTTCTTCTGTCTCTGCAGGCCCTGCGGGTATGCATTTAGTGGAGCTTCCCATGAGGGTAACGTGCACGTAACGAGGCTTCATTGCTCCTCTGTGTATGTCACGTTTCTACTGCGTCAGATAATTACAGGCGAGGTTAAGCGTGAGGCTGATCTGCCCGGAGACGCTTCATCTACCTTGCCCTCTCTTGCACTTCACCGTGGTGCCTTGACACGGATCGGAGCCCTAATCTCAGCCTTCGTACATGTGTTGTACCTGAGTCTTTATGCGTGATAAGCGAGCGAACTCTGGCAACCAATGCGCGGTCCTCCCCCTGTTTTTATACATCTGGAGAACATACGTTCTGTGATAGGTCAACTCTTCGCAGAGCAATTTTATCTTTTTGATTCAGCGCAGGGATACTATTGAGGAGGGATGGCAATTGCGTCGAGCAGTCCTCCAGTTGTCCATATGTTTGTAACATAAAGATCTCATTCTTTTGATACAGCTGAATCTGTTTCCTGGTTTTAAAAGCCATCGAGGCTCTGGGCTTGACAATGGCGAAGGCTAAGGTGTCGGAGAAGATGCAGCGTGCTGTACGCAAGCTTCAGAGCCGAATTGGGAGCCCTAATCAGCAATATCAAAACCTGAGCTCAGATGAGTCTTCTCCAAGGAGTGGAAGCTACCTGCGAGGGAGACCTTTCCTCTCTCGCTCAGGCCGTTTCTCATCATGCTCCGACCTTGAATCGGATGATGAGAACTCGGAATTGCCCCCATCGGATGTACCAGAAGGCTTCTTGGCTGTGTACGTTGGGCAGGAGAGACAGAGGTTTGTTATCAATGCCGACTATCTGAAGCACCAGATGTTCAAGGCCTTGCTGGAGAAATCTGCTGAGGAGTATGGCTTTGGACACCAAGGAGGATTGCCTATCGCTTGCGAGGTGACGTACTTCGAACATCTCCTATGGTCTCTTCAGACGAAGGATCCCAGTCTTCGGAGGACGGATATGAACGCATGTTCGTGCTTTTCGCCCTACTCATACCCGCGGTAGTGTTGCCATTCTCTCATCCGTGCCTGATGAGTTTTGAATGCCAACTTACGACTGTTATGTTGATGGATTTTCACTCAAGTTCAATTTGGTGTCCAGCTAGGGTGTATAAGTGGCGCCTCGCATGCCTAACCACTTTGTAAGGTTATGAAAGCAAGTTTGAAATTCGAAGCAAAACAAGCTTCAAAGAATTTCTACGAGAGTACAGACGAAGTTTGCAGCCTCTGACATCAGGCCGAGGCTTCACACCTCCAAAGATGCGGGTTCTCAGTAATAGAGAAATGAGCTAGGAGTAGCCTTTAGGGAACGACGGACTTCAGGATGATCAAGGAGTATTTGTTGATCTTCATTGCCTGGCAAGTCGAACGCAAGTGAAACATCTTGTATGCCAGCTTTGCTTGAATCGACTGCAGTGTTGTCCTGTAGACTGGTGAGGGTGAGGAAAGGGCAGGAAAATTGCTCTCTAGTAGACTGTGAATGTCACCGATAGTAGCACATGATCCTGTCTTCTCAAAATTGCTTCTTCGCTCATGGGCTTTGCTCTCCGAAACTGCAAAAACATCATCTGGGAGGACGTGGAGTCTATACATCTTGCACTCTACATGCTCGAAGACTGGAGCTGTGTGAGTTCTAAGGAGGGAGTTTTCTCTACCATTGGCTTCACCATTTCGATGATGGCTCTTGGGAGGAGCATCAAGGCTGGAGCAGGCACATGTAGCTACTTCGCTTGACATCAGCCTGCTACTGTAGATTACAACTTCTGTAATACTAGTCGGTAGATACTGGCGATGAATATTGTAAGATTTGACAGTTACTGGTTATCCTTCTCAATACACTTGGATACATCAATCGATGTTCATACCAAACTTCAACCATTTGCGCTACTGAGCATGAAGGTCTGGTCATATCATATTAGAAGCATTTTTTGATACTTTGCAATGAGGGAAGAGGGCCCACGCTGTGCATATGGTTATTATATTCCAATCCGCAGTATCTTATGCTTTTGACCTTTGTACATGCAGCTTTGCAAGAGGATGCAGTGAAGGAACTTCTGGATTGTGGTTGTGTACAGTCAGAATCCAGGAAATTACCCTTTACGTCGGTCCGTTTTCTAGCATGTTTATGTTAAGTTGTGGGTCCACTGTGACCAAGTCCGTTACAGGCATTTACCAATTCTAGCCACAACCATAGACGCTATCATGCGGCGCTCATCATACCAATCAAATGACTGTTCTCATCTGCAATCATTGTGGACTGCCATGTGGGCAATGGAAAGGAAGGAAACACCTTCTTTTGGCTGAAGGAAGGAAAGAATCTCATCATGAACTCTCATAGGCTACTCACATCTCATCTTTTAAACATATTTTGCCCTCCTGAGAATCATACTACTGTAGCAACTAAGTTAAGAGAGATTCAAAGTAGCCGGCGTTGACACTCTTTGAAAGTTATTTCCAAATTCAGTTGAATTTAGGACAATTGTATGGCAATCGTATATGATAGTTTATTCTCAGATGTGTAGAAGTATCCAAGAATCATCTGTCTTGTCCTGATAGAATGATTTCTTGTGGCACTAATGCAGCTAATTAGAATCCGAGATGTGAGAAAAAATTACTCTTGGTGATACCACCAAAATTTATGAATTTGAGAGAAGCTGGTATTGCAAGACATGGAAGAACACCTCCAATCTTAAGGGCTGGTGTAAATATATACCTAATTGGTGTTATTGAATCTTGTGCAAGACTATCTATGTCTGAAGGAACATGGAAAACAAGAACAAAATAGGAGTATCATTGGCCTTCTGAGTCCTACAGAACAGAGTTTGCTTATAGATGACTTAGTTGGAGAGTATGTGAGAAGAACTTCTTTATGCTCATGGCACCTTGCTTATAGATAACTTAATTGAAGAGTATGGGAGAAGAAATTTTTTATGCTCATGGCACCGAGACCAGGAATACAGGCAAAGGAGGTTTGCACAGTAAGCAGAAACAACCTTGATGTTGCAGCAGCTTTCCTTGTCCTAATGGTGTCCTGGAGCTAAAAAAGTCTTCATGGTCGCAGGCTGGCATTTTTCCATAAAATATAACAATTTGCAAAGATAATTTTAATATGAGGCCACCAAGAATCACGAGTACAAGCAGAATGGATTGCTCATACATGGGACCTGTGACTCAAGACAGAAACAGAATCAAGGTGCCTTCTTCTCAATAGTATATTATAGATTTTACCTACCTTAGATAAAATCTTCATGCTTTTGGAAGTCAGCCATCCTCCCATGAACATAACAACCTGTATACTTAGGTCGAACCACTATTCACACAATTTATTCTCGAACGTTGCCTTGTGGGAATTTGATGATATGTTAGAGGTTGTCCTGTGGGATGTTTTCCTGTATTAAAAAATGTAGTAATGGTATCCTAAAGCACCTCCAAAATCAGAAGCACATGTTGAGACCTCTGCAATAGCTACTCTGCTTGACATATTAGCAGTTGTGTAATCCTGTACTTCTCAGAAACACCTTTACACGCTTGGACTGACAAAGGAGTTGGTGGGCTAATTGATGAAGCTACTTTGCAACGGCATCATGAATCCATTAGTTCATTGCATCTGCTCATACCAGATATTGTGTATGATTTGTGAAACATGACTTCAAGATTGCTCTGCCAATCATATTCTTATCAGTACATTATTTAAGATTGTGATTCTGTTTTCTATTTGGAATGGGTTTGAGATCTCGACAAATATAGGTGATGAAACTTTCTGCAGCTCCCAATACTCCCCATATATGCGTATGGTAGACATAACTTCTACTGAATTAATGGTTAATTTTGAATGATTTTACCAATCACTGCATTTGTAGGAACTTCTGTATCCTTCTTGATGGCAACCCCTTGGTGACCGTAGAGTTTGGATTGTGGTTGGTATTGTGAAACAGAGCTAGTCTATGTTTTGGTTTATATAGCGCCCAGTCCCTTATCAAGAAAGTAGGGTCACGTACAATTCAAGAGATTCTGAAATTCAAAGCAAGTATTACTTTTTCACATGTTAGTGTCAGTTATTATAATATAAGGCTTCGAATCAATTGCTGCTGCCCTTAGAATATCTCACTGCTAGAGTAGATTTTTACAGGTAGTATGGAGTTCCTGAATGCGGAAGTTCACAAGAACATTCATCATCAACACACATTGCGACATTGTTCTTCCTTGTGTGAAGAGAAATGCCAAGGGCTTCCTGGAATTCATTTCAAGGGTTTCTTTCTTGTCCCCGTTCACCAGTAAAGGGAATGCAGACATTGGTTGGAGTTGGAACCTGATTTGGGATGTCCAGACTTTGCACAGCAGGCAGATGCTGGGATGAACAATACTTTGTTACATACCCCACTGAACATGAAAGCTAACCAAGAACGGACCAAGTACTTCACTCAAATTAAGGTGTGAGCAAGGCCTGGTGACTAAAGACTCCTAAAATGTTTTGAATTTTGGTTTCAGTGTTCAGCTTACTTCATTGGTACTTTTACTTCAAGGAAAGGGCAGTTAGATGACACTTTCCATATCACAAAAGTTAAAGCAGGTATGTTATTAAGTTCCACTTTTGGTCTCGTTAAGATCATAGTACTATGGCATAAACAACAAAAAGGATAGTATCTTGTGACACACCTCCTATGAGTCTTCTCGTTTGTTTATTTATTTATTTTTATTGTTTTATAGACAATAAAACAACCTATAACTGTTATCATTTGGAGGTGTCATCTAAGGCAGTTGATGCTAAGACCATACAGCGGGTGTAGATATTGTTTTTAGAAATTTGAAAATATTAATTGTTGCTCATCAACAATTGACAGGGGGTTCCAGCACAACATAACTTATCTTATTTGAATAAGGTATGCAAAACATATGTAGGTGCATTGTTTTATTAGTAGATGACCCAAACCATCATGGACCTGTTGTTAAGGTGGTGTACATTCTCAAAATCTATATATATATATATATATATATATAGATATTGTGCAAGATTTTAGGGTATTGGTTTTGGGGGGTAACCTTCACCTCCCATTTCCTTTTAGTGTTTCTTGCACAATGAAAGACTACGGAGAAGTACAGAAGCACTTTCATGATCACACCCAGTCAGTTTTCACTGTGCACAGCTGCATTTGCAGCAAAGGCTTGTCATAAAATACTACTTTCTACCTCAGATGTTGTTGCAGAGTTGATTTTGCGAGGGATAGAGAGTGATGTAAACTTCTGACCTCCACCAAGCAGAACAGGGTCCTACCGCGTAAAGAGTGGCAATGACCAATGAGTTTTCCAAACCCCCTGATATTTCCGTCCTGTACGTAAAATGGGTCTTGCATTTCAGGTCCTTTGCAATACTGTGTCTCAAGGAAGATGTGCGCCATGTCTATCCATTTGAAGGCCAGAAAGTTGTGTCTGTCAAGGGTGCAAGAGTGGGGGCTACATGACATCCGCAGTTGTGGATGTTTACTGTTTCATTGATTTCCCTGCTTCTTGGATACCCAACATTGCTTCCTTACTGCTTCTTGTCGTTGTATCCCTTTACAATTTCTACATTTGGCAGGATTGTTGTGTAGAATATATCCTTTTTACTACAGCTTGTATCATTGTAAAAGACCATACATGACCAGAGACATCATTCTCGTGTGCAGTGAATAACAAATACAAGCTCATGAAGTAAATCCTGCCGCTGATTGGAAGAATTATGGAAGTGTAAGAGTGGCTTTGAGGGAGGGAGAGAGATGTAAATTTCTAAATCTCCACCAAACACAATAGGGTCCTGCATAGTCGAGAGTGGCGATGACCAATGTTTTTCCAAACTTTTGTCCTGTAAGTGGAATGGGTCTTGCGTTTCAGGTCCTTTGCAATGCTACTTTATCTGTCTCATGGAAAATAAGCGCCGTGTGTATCCATTTGAAGGCCAGAAAATTGCGTCTGTCAAGGGTGCTAGGGTGCAATAGTGGGGGCTATATGACATCCGTAGTTGTGGATGTTTACCGTTTCATTGATTTCCCTGCTCCTTGGATACCCATTATTGTTTCCTTCCTGCTTCTTGGCGTTGTATCCCTTCGCAATGTCTACATTTGGCAGGATTGTTGTGTGTAGAATTTATCCTTTTTACTACAGCTTGTATAATTGTGGACTCTATACATGAGAGACATCATTTTCATGTGCAGTAAATATTAAATATCATATGAATCTCGTCAAGTAATTCCTGCCGCTGATTAGAATAACTATGGAAGTTTCGCCCTGGAGCGTGTATCGAGCTATGTACTCGTTTCAAACAGTGATGATAAGGCCTTATGTTGATTATGGTTTTCGAGGAAGTGCTGCCTTAACACCGAATTGCAATGTATAGGAGTGCGTAGGCTACATTACTCTCCCTCCCTGCCGCATGTTCAAATAGACAGGCGGATTGTAGAAAGAAAATCATGTGAATGCAAGATCATAGCAAGTTACATGTAATGAAATGCGCTACACCAACTGCAGAATAAACCTGCAGCACCTTCCATGTAGGGCAAATTTATCCAAGACGAGCAAAAGATGTTACGGAAGTGCGTGAGAGGCATTGTCGCATATATTTCAAATGTAATAATATATCATACAATGTGAGAATGCAAGGATCAACTCGAAACTGTGAGTCTTGCGTTACCTCCACCTTGCTCATGTATCGGCTGGCTCAGAAGCCACGCTCGAATACATGGCAGGGAGCCTATCCTCCATTCTCCCGACAGCCAGCAATTTGATGAATAGAATTAAGGGTTGGGAATGTTGCCGCACATGGCATCATCAAACCCTCTCCAGTGACAAATATTAGAAGGTGGTTTTAAGTGATGTTCACTGGAATCTTGAGCGACCCTGACAAAATTCTCAAGAACTCAAACTGCGGGATTGGAATGAAAAACCCCAAAATATGCCTCCCGAGGTTGTCTTCGAGCTATCTTCATCGTCCACTCCACTCTGCAAAATTGGACCAGCATCGCCTGCTAAAACTCCTCCAAATGACTTGCGGAGTGCGTAAAGAGGTCTCGCATTCTTCTTCCTTGGCCTCTTGCATTTGTATGCTCAAATTCTCCAGCAGTAGCGATGTGTGCAATAAACCAAACTGCTGGAAACTCCGTCCTCGACATCTCGCGAGTGGTGCAGCATCATCTGCAAGGTTAATTATCACAAGCCTCCGCGCCATTGATGCGAGAAACTATATATGGAGTCTCTTCTCAACAAGTTTTCGTCCATGCCGCTATGGCTATATATCTACATGCAAGTCCGTCCTTAAGAGAGACCTTCGCCAACGACCACATTGTACGGGAACACGGCAAGCTACTTAAGCTTCCTTCGATCACACAGTTCGCACAAGGTTCGGGGAGGGGAGTGAAGGGGAGGGGAAAGACTGAGTTTGTAGAGCGACGCATTACTCTGCAAAAATGTGGGCTATGTATGTAACCAAACTCAATCAATGGCTTGAAAGAGATCTCCCGAAGTCACGGTCGCTCTTGAGCCGCCACAGCAACTTCTCGAAGAGCTCAACATCGCACGCAATGCGCAAGCCTCCTTGCGAGTCGTACCCGAACTCCTCTTCACTCTGCTTCAACAGAACGCGAAATGCTTCTCTATGCAAGTACTCGGTCTGAATTACAAATCTTCGCATCTCGGAGCCAACATAGACGGCCAACGAGCCTTCGGGCACGTCCTCGGGTGCGAGGTCGCCTCCGTCCAAGTCGCTGTCATTATAGCTCTCTTCTCTCTCCCACGACCGGCTGGAGCTCGGGCTGCCGCGGCTTGAGCATCCTGGAGAATTAGACGGGAACCTTCGCCGCAACCCCGAGTAACTGCCGCTGCCGCTTCCGCTGCGAGCTCTCTCCATAGAGAACTCCGTGGGAGCCACTCTCATGTACTTCTTCACTAACTTCGCGATCTTCCTTGGCGAATGCATTTCTTCACAATGATTTGCAGCAAGACAGAGTCTCTTCTGATCTAAAGCAGAGGAACCAGGCAAAATAAGCTGCTCTTTCCCGGGTCGCAGCAGACAAGGGAGTGAAGGATAGCAGGAAACGACTTCCCAGATAGCGGAAAGGTAGGAGAGAGAGAAAATACAATCACGGGGAAGGTATATAAAAGCAGGGGGAAGAGCTTAGAAGGCCCCCGGCACCAGAAACGAAAGCCACTTGGGGAACTTCAATACTAAACGTACACTGCAGCAACTGCCCTCACATTGGTTGTCAGAGTTCCCTCACTTATCACGCAGAAGAGGTACAACGCATGTACGACGGCTGGGATTAGGTATACGATCCGTGTCAAGACACCACGATGAAGTGCAAGAGAGGGCAAGGTAGGTGAAGCGTCTCCGGGCAGATCGGCCTCACGCTTAACCTCGCCTGTAAGTATCTGGAGCAGTAGAAACGTGAGATTCACAGAGGAGCTATGAAGCCTCGTTACGTGCACGTTGCCCTCATTGGCAGGGCCACTAATTTTTAAATGCATACACTCAGAGCCTGCAGAGACAGAAGGTGCTCGATACACAAGCTGCAAGCCTCCATCTCGCAGCCTGAGCTGCTGCCCGATGTCCAAGTACACAAAATCCACAGCCTGCACCTAAATTTGGAAACTGAACCTCAGGAGACAACTTAGACACCCCACAGATCGACACATGAAACGAGTCGAGTCAGGTAACTCTTTCCGAACTCTCACTTCTGGTAGCACAGTAACAAACAACACTCCAGCACCAACAGCACTCACTCGCAACGTGGAAGCCAAATAACCACGCCGCTTCAACGCCGTCACAACCTCTCCTTGCAAACTGCACTGCTACCCAAGATTCAATCGACCGAAACGCAACAGAAGTCAAGCTGCTAGACTCGGGAAAAGACTAGAATAATCTGAAGGCTGCTGGAAACTCGGCGGGGATGCTAAGATCACCACCAATTCTGCGATACAAAGCTCCGGAGATTTCCGCACAAAAAAAGGCTAAGTTAATGGCAAGTTAAGGGGAGTAGAGACGGCGGGATACTTGTAGGCGGCAGTGGTGAAGTAGATGTTGGAACTGAGGTGGAGGCAGGTGATATCTAACTACTTACACTCTGATGAGCAGAAGTGCTGCAAGGGGCACGGCAGGTGAGCTCAGAGTGTTGTGAGGCGAGCGGGGCGACTGGGCTGGAGAAAGCGCAACCGCCGTAGTAGGCCCTGATTCCTTTCCGGTGATTTACTGGACTAGTTTTGGCTTCGCTGCACCTCCGCATCCGAAAAGCACGACAGCACTCACCAATGTTCACAAGAACAGAGTTAGGTTGAGGTGGGTTTAGGAACCAAGTCCATTTTCCTTCTCTCTTTGACATTATTTATCATCCTATAAGTTGTTGGGAAATTTAATTATATTTTTAAAAATAAAAATAAAAATAAAACTCAATGGAGTCAATCATGGAAGTCCTCCAGACCTTGGACAACTACCAAAATAACTATAGTTAACTTAATTTTTTCCAATACATTTTAGGGAACAACTATAGTTAACTAGAAAAATTTAAGACCAGTTTCAATAGTTAAGTTACTCGAAAAATTCCAAGTATTATTATATATTTGAAGAAGTTCGCCTCTTGATTTGCTCTAGTATGAGGGTCTTTAATATGATCGGGCCATTGAGGATCATCAAGAAACGCCTTTATATGATCACTCACAATGTTGGGCTCTGGGACAACCTCCATGTACACCACCAACACAAATAGCACACTAGTGACACTACAACACTACAACAAAATTCCGTGAACAGGTTGCGCTCAACTTTAGTTAACTAGATATAACTATAGTTAACTAGATTTTTGGTAGACTAAATTTTTAAAAATTATAGTTAACTGCATTTTTGGCAGGTCAAATCGCAAACAACTATAATAGTTACGAAAGGCAACTAGTTAACTAATAGTTGAATTAGTTGGTTAGTTGTCCAAGGTTTGAAGTCCTCATTGCAATTATCCAATGAGCGGCTTTTCATGGTTACTTTTCTCTAATCAGAGGGGCATGGCTAGGTGTGAATGTAAAGAACAAGCACCAAAATGACATGTGTTTAGAAGAGATTGGACTAAGTGCTCAAAACATGTTAACCATTTTAGACTCAATAGTCAACAAAATTGAGGGGGGGCGCTATATGACTTAGGGTTAGTTTTCATGTAGGCTCCTCATCCAACAAATTCTAGTGGAAATGTAGATGCCACTAGGCGGAATCTACATTCCCACTAGAATATGGTGGGCGAGTGGACTACATGGAAACTAACCCTTATTTGTGTCATTGATAGTCTTCATTTTGATATTCATATAAGCTCCAAAAAATATGTGAGAAATCATGGCTACTACCACGATTTGGATTTGGGCAATCATCTCTCACTACTTGCATGTTCCACAACCTACAAAAATTGGGTGCAAAGCTTAAAGTGACCATTCAACACATGCTTACCTTATCTCAAAAGAGTTATGGCACGATTGATAAGTCCGGTGACTAATGTAGGAAGAATGTTTTTGCAAATAAATTGAAATAGTAAATTACCTAACATAATTTGCTAAGACGTGCGAATGTTAGACTTTTTGTCAAAATGGTAGCCTAAGCAAGAAAACATATTTAAGGTAAGCTACATTCAGCCTTAATGTGTATATAATCCATTTGGGGGGGGGAGTCGGGTTTCATAATATGTAATTTATTCTCATGAATTTTGTTTATTTTCCTTCGATAAATATTATTCTCCCAATGAAATCAATTTATTGCAACGAGCTCAAAAAAATGAATTCATTTACATCTTTTTGACACCATATTCATTGCCAATATTTAAATAAATATTCTAATGCAAGGGTCGTAGGATATAATAGAGATTTCAAGTCTTTATATTAAAGAAGGTTATACCTTATTATACCATATATTTACATTTGATACTCTTATATTAACCACTTCATGTATTATACAAAGTTTACACTTCTTATAAGTATTTAAAGCCTTACTTTGGTGATGCCTCCAAGGGTTGCACCCTTCATTAAAAGCATATATCACTTGTGTGCGCCACCTTATTATGCCTATACACATTTTTTGGGTTGACATAGAAATGAATATATACAAAGTTATAGTTAAAATTTGTCAAGAAGTACCTATGTAACCACACAAAAAAAATTAAAAAGGCAATATTAGAACATATGTATTTGAGGAGGCATGCTGGGGGAGGGGAGCTTGCCATAATTAGGTCTGGGGGGGAAGAGGTGATATGCGACTATGGGATGGATGACACATATGGCATGAAAGGTGAGGGCATGAGTGATGATGGCATAAGAGGTGATGGCATGGATTATGGAAAGTATCAACAACAATAAGGGAAGAGCTAGAGGTCGAGGTAGGGGTAGAGGTTGGGGGAGGGGTAGGGGCATGGTGAGGGTGATTTGTATTAGGGAGTTGTATAGTGATGAGCATTGGAGTGGAGATCACATTGCTTACAATCCGATTCCATCCCCTTTTGTGGCTCAAGGCTTGGACCCTCTGCAAAGAATATGGCGCCTAGAACATTGAACCAATTATGGTTATCAAATTGGGAGTTATACAACATTACGAAAGATTACATTGGAAACTAATCGGTATGCTAGTGAGTTGGTGTCGGGGAAAGGCACAAAAGGGGGGGGGAGTAGATCAATGGACACCTCTAGAGATCCTGAAATTGAAAGCATATGTGGCAATCAACATATTCATGGGTGTGAAGAGGCAAACCCAATGTTAGGTCATATTGGTCCCAGGACATTTTCTTGCGACGCCCAATTAATTCTGACATGAAGCCTCATCATCCTTTTGAGGCTATTACTAGATGTATCCATGTGGCGCATGTCATTGGCAATGAGAGTAGCAAGGCTTCCCTTAATTATGACAAACTACACAAGGTGAGGTGGTTGATTGAAGAGGTTAAGGAGAGGTGCAAGGCAAATTGGCAGTTAGGGAAGAGACTAACCATTGATCATGAAATGATGATATGCTCTAAGGGGACATATTGCTTAATCTAGCAATACATGCCCAAGAAACCCCAAAATGGGGCATCAAGGTCTAGACTCTTGTATGTGCCGATACAAATTATTCATACACATTTGATGTATATATCAAGAAGAGTATTGAAATAAGTGAGGAGGGTAGGTTGAGGCCCAAAGAGACACCACAAAGGGGGAATGTAGTGCCGAGGCTAGCACAAGGGTTGGAAAACAAAGGACATGTTATTTTCATCGATTTTTTTTTTATGTTTGTTGAACTCTTAAGAGATTTATTGGAGAGGGGGATATATGCCACCCACATGGTGCATTCAAACATGATAGGAGTGCCTAAAAGCCCATTCAACAAAAAAAAATGTGGGAGAGACAACCCCAAGGAACCCTAGGGTGGCTCATGCACAACTCACAGTGCATAGCTCACGTTGTGTGTGTCAACAAGACAAAGGTGTTGTTAATTGTCCACACATGGGCTTCCGGTACCACAACCGGCCCTCCTAATGGTTGTGCCTAGGAGGTATGGGTTGGAGAGGTTAGCAATGAACACATCTCTAACATATTTGGAGCACACCTCCTTCATGAGGGGGGTGGACGCGGCTCACCACTTGTGGGGTTTGTACTCATACCAAATATGCATCCACAAGTGGTGGCACCATATTTTATATAATCTGGGGGCCTGACATTATTGAACATATGGGTTTTACATTGCATGGAGCACGTTGCCACATGTGTGCCCCTACTAAGTCACATAGAGTTCCAATTGGGAATGGCAAGGTTGCTTGGGTCAAAATGGACCCGGTTAAACAAAGTGTCTATAGTTGGTCCGCAACAAATCCCCAAGTCCATTCACTGGCTTGGGTAGGGGTCATGCATCAGTTTAAAGTATGCAAGAAATATTGCCAAACTATATGCCAACAATGCGGGGGTCTATGGCTATGTATGGGCAATTGTTGGACCATTACCATTCACGAGTTAGAGGATGAAAATAAGGGGATAAACCTTTGTAGTGGGGTCTTGGGAATTTTTTTGTTGATGACATTGACCACATTGGGTTTCATCACAGTCCGATATATGTGATAGCATGGCTCTATGTGGGGATGGATATCATATAGAGGAGAGTATTGTAGGCCTAATGTGTGTATTGTAGAGCATGGGGAGATTTAGCACATGACGTGGCCTTACAAGTAGGGGTTGACAATGAGGCAAACAATCCAACACGGGCAAGGAAGTGAGACATGCAAGCAACCATGAAGGCAAGGTGGGCAGTGCTCAACGGCTAGTAGGGGCAGGCATGCCATGTGATAACATGGCTCTATGTGGGGATGGACATCGTATAGGGGTGAGTAACGAAGGCATGATGTGTTTATTGTAGAGCATAGGGGGACTTAGCACCTTACATGGCCGTACAAGCAAAGGGTGACGACAAGGCAAACAATTCTCCACGAGCATGGGAGTGAGGCATGAAGGCAACCATGAAGGCAAGGCGGGTAGGGCTCAACGGCTAATAGGGGTAGGCATACCATGCCAAAGCCTTCGCAAGGAAGTTGCACCCACATTCACAACATGTGACACTCAATTTGGACAATCTTAAGCTTTGTATTTTTTATTGCAAAGTCGAAAAATGTATATATAATTTTTTATATTTTTCAATAAATGTACCAACTAAATTCTCCGGCCTTGCATTGCGTGGCCACATGCTAGAAGCCTCTCGGCACTTATTTTGTCCATTTCAATTACAAGGTAGTGCGTGCTTTGGAATTTCACTCTTTTGGGGTGACCATGGCCCACATGATGTATTCATTTTCTATTCATGTACCAACGTAGGCCAATGCACATGCCATTAGAAGATCACCTAAAACTCAATAAACAATTGAATGCGGCCCATTGGAATCCTGGACAATGTTTTTTAGTAGGTAGAAAACCATTATTGTTTGGCAGATTTTGGACTCCATCACCTCATATTCATCTAACTGGTGAGGGAGACAACTAGGACCACATCCCTATGGTAAAAAGGTGAGAAATTTCTCAAATATGTGGAGTTTTCCCCATCTATTGATTTGACCATTTTTAGGCTATGTGGACCCCTTCAACCCTCTTGGTAATTAGGAATTAAACTATAGGGATTAATTTCTTTCTTTTAAGCTCATTTGGCGCTTGAATTCGACTGAGCTTTAAAAACTTTGGATACGTCGACTCCCTATGGACTTGGTGTGAGCTCGTATTGCCTCAAAAGGTGTGGCCCACCAAGCCCTTGGCAATTTCAAAATTTTAACTACACCATTTATAGAATTTAGTGTCACAATGTCACTTACTATCCGGAGCAACGTTGTGCTATAACTTTTTATTTAGAAAATTGTAGGATTTTCCCCAAATAGGATGTTCTATAATGTCCAAACAACTTATTTCTTGTTGGTGTATAAAAAGTTCATGAAGCCTATAGCAAGAATTTGTAGCATTGTGTAGTTCCAAGTAGTAAGTGATGCTAAATATCATAAATGGTGTAGCGGTTGTGAGAGGAGAATTTTCAAATTTGGACTATCACCTATTATTACACTTGGGTGAATTTGCACTTGAGAGTAAAATTGGCCGGAGGCTACACAGTCCAATCACCTAGTGCATTGTAGATGGTGATCTTGTGTTAAATTTTTATATTAGTTAGGTTTTTTGTCATGAGGGCCCACATGATCTCTCAACCCTACTGTGACAACACCCGCTAATGTGAGCTCTCTTTGGGGCATGGAGTTGTATGAACAAAATGTACAAGGAGAACTAGAAATTGCATACAAACATATCACTCATTTGTCCAAACTAAAAACCTACACTATGATTGAACGCGTAACAAGTATGAGTGTCAATGTTATTGAGACTTTTCAAAGTTCGTTGATAAGATTGTGCTGCATCGTCTTCACATTCAAAGACAAGGCCCTTGTGTAGAATCACCACATATAATACTAAATCAGATAATCAACTGGAATGTGTAGATAGAGTTGACGCTTGAACTTGGTCATTGTAGAACATGGTTGCTCTTGGGACATGAGCCTGATGAACACTGAAAACATAATAATAAAACGTGACTCCTGTGAAGACATTCAAATTTTAGAAATTGTCACCAAAACTATGGCTCCATAACATGATTAAGTGGGGAGAGCTTATTCTCTTTCCCTCGGAATAGCGCTAGTTGATTACACTTAGATTTCAAAATAGAAGTGCAGGATGAAGAATCTCAATTCAATTTCAAATTGAAGTGCGGCATGGAAAAGAGAGGAGCATGCTATACTAGATTTAGACAGAGAACAAGCTTCAGGCAAGCTTCACAATTATGTCCCAGTTAGCTACCCTACTCTGTTTATTGTTAAATAATTTTGATTAAGTCACCTTCAACCATGTCTGTTAAGTTAAACATATATACTTGGTAGCTGTGAGGGAAAAGTCTTCAAATCTTGACAATGGTACAGCAGATCGCTACCATGATATCTGCCGCAATCTGTTCTTTAGGTTCAATAAGAACTACAAAGGTATAACTTACCTACCCACCCGCTTCTTCTGGCCCTCATTGGTCATGTGTGTGACAATCAATTTCTTCCTTTACTGAGCAGCCACAATGAAATTTCCTTCCTGGCCTCCCTGAGATAGATATGACACATTCGAGTGTGTGGGTGTGTGTGGGCTAAGTTGGTCTCAAGGGACTCCACCCAGCAGAGCTTCCCTTGGTTCTTACCTTGTTTTTGCAGGTTGATTGCAACGAGTATTGTCTAGAAAGGTTAACAGCATCATGAAGAGCTCTGTCTTGAAAGCTGTACTTTTTACTCTCCCAAGCTTCGTCAAGCATGATGGTCTGTCTCTATTTCAGAGCAGTAATAAGTAGAGTTATAAATGCGGTGCCACATCAGTGATCAATCAGTAACTGTTGTTAGAACAAAGGTAATTAAGTATAACCCTTTAGTGGTATGTGGGCCTTACGTTCTTAGTTGGATAACCTATATGTGAGTGGTCTACAAAAGGGTTTGTAGTTAATAACAAACACTTAGACGACACATGTTATGATGAGATTGGATCAAGTATGTGCTCAAAATATTGACAACACATTAGGTTCAACAATGAACATAATTGGGAGGGCATGTGTGATCACTTAAAATGAAAGATTTAAAAAAAAAAAAAACAAAATTGATCTTGTATGACTTTTGCAACCCTCAACTCCAATCTTGAAACATGAAATGCCAATCTTTGTGATTCCAAATTGCTAACATGATGAGATAATTTTCAAGCCAAATCCAACGGCCAAAAATGTTTGTGGAGTTGGAAGTGCCCACAATAGGGCCGCATACCTTACTCTTCAGTATGATATTGAACTCTGAAGTCCTTTATGATGCACCAACTCACAATTTTTATTTGGATTCAATTGGTTCAGAATCAATTGGAATGGACGATGTTTTGGAAGTTAGTCCCAGTTTATTAACTACCTTGTTTCCAGACCACTGTCCATTTTACCAGGTTGGACAGCTTGTGTCTGGAACACACGTTGAGCAGACTTGTAAAGTTCTTCAACGGAAGAGTCAATGAGCAGGACACTGCACTTACTAAAGATTTTGCAAATACATATTGTTCCAGGTGTAGCTGAATATGTTATCTGCATTAGCTAATAATCAATTGATACATTCTGGAGCACAGTGCCCACAATCAATGTTGACCATGATGGTCTTCTCTCTTCCAGGAAAAATAATGGTCTTCTCTCTTTGTGAGCCCAATTCTGTGTTCACATTTCTAGTTAACCCTAAAATCACTTGAAGGACTTGGAATTGACAAGGGTGGTGTTAGTTAAAAGGTAGACGGGATTTAAGTTGCATAAAACTTGTGTTGTGGTGATTAGAGTTAGGTGTTGGATTTAAAGATTTAAAGTACTTAAATTGTTTTATTTTGATTAGTAAGGGGGTGGCTTGAGCTCGGTGCAAGCATTCATTTTTAGTCGTTAGGGTGTTTGTTTTAGGCCTGGGGTGAGTTTGTGTAAGGTGGTAGACCGTTAATAGCGGTTGGGTAAGGCCGGGATTCTCTGATCCGTTGCCTGGTTCGGCCAGCAAGGGCACAGACTGGGCTCTCGTTCTCGGAGGAGGGGAAGAAAAAAACTACACCCGGAGAATGCAAGAAGAGCATCAAAGAACGGCTACAGAGGGTGCTGGATTCAGCCGGAGCGGCATCGCAATGCACACAGAGTGTGCTGGATTCAGCAAGAGCGACACTGAATGGCTACAGAGTGTGCTGGGTTAGGCTAAGGCGGCACTGAACGGCTAGAGAGGGTGTTGGATTTAGCAGGAGCGGCACTGAACGGCTACAGAGGGTGTTGGATTCAGCCGGAGCGGCATCGCAATGCACACAGAGTGTGCTGGATTCAGCAAGAGCGACACTGAATGGCTACAGAGGGTGCTGGATTCAGCCGGAGCGGCACTGAATGGCTACAGAGGGTGCTGGATTCAGCAAGAGCGACACTGAATGGCTACAGAGGGTGCTGGGTTAGGTGAGGAGAGGTCTGAAGTGGCTAAGGAGTGAGGGAATCGACCAAGGCAACCTCGGAAGAGGACTCAGAGTGCTGGAAGGTTGGTTGTAGAGGCTGGGGCGAACTCCGAAGCATAGTATGGGCCAGGATTAGGATTAAGGACACGACTAATTTAGGTTAGTGAACCCTTGTTTAACATAAGGGAAAGTACCTTAGTGTGTTAGAGGGTAGGCTAACTAATTGCATAATGTGTAGATTAGGTAGGAGATTAGATGAGGAGCAGGATGTTGGTGTGATGGTGTGTGCAATGATCATCATGGGTGCATGAGCATTTTTCAATGCTAATGCCCTGTGTGGTTTAATAAAAAGAGTGTGATCCATATTCAAATTCAGTGAAGCATGGGTATGGAGTTACTAGGATAGGAGAAGACAAAGACATGTGAGCCATAAACCTTCACCTGGACTACAGACGCATAAGGGTGGGGGTTTATGGCTGACACTCTTCCAAAAAAAATAATGGTCCTCAAGTTCTTCCCAAATGGCACCAAAGAGTGCGGATTTTGCAGTCTGCTCCGGCTCTGCAGGCACTGTAAGTTGTTTGTTAAATACTCCTTAACCTCACTGAACCAACCCATTTGGTTTAAATATCTTCCTAGCAACATCAAGTTAATAGTGTGATTATTTGAGCTCCTGGCACTTGAAGCCCCTTCCAAGGTATGCAACCAAACAGACACTTTTAAATAGTTCTGCATCCACTTCTCGTACGATATAAAACACGAAATGAATGCCAGATAATTACCAATCCTCACATTAATTTTGAAGCTCATATGATATCTTATTCCTGATCAAAGTTGAAGATTATCATTCGATCAAATGAACACATAGTGCCCCTCCAAATTTATATTGGTTGTAAAGTTTTAGGACAGTTAACACATTCTGAGCATGTAGTC